>CM060846.1:98170097-98847597 GCA_030762175.1 Metallyticus violacea | reverse complement strand
AAGGACCCTGCTGTCAGTTGGATCAGAAAAGAATCAATTCCAAGAGATATTCGCGGTTTTTTCTTTCTCCCATCACACCAACTCCCAGAAGACATAATAGAAACAGAATCTCAGAAAAGGTTGAAAAGGCTTTGAAAAGATTGAAGACTAATGCACCTTTGAAACTTCGATTGTGAAATATATGAGCACATTTGTTAATGATGGGGGAGGGGGGGGAGGAAGAAAAAGAAAAAATAAGCCTGGAATAATTCTTCATTGAACAATACCTGGCATTGGACATTTTCAGGATGAAAAATAAATCTTCAGAAGAACAGGCTGTTTGTCCTATCAGAAATGCTCGAGTTCCCAAGCCTCCCATTTCACATTAATGTAGTCACTTATTTTGTAAGTGTTCACTTCTCGTCAACTGTCAAAATCTTTTAAGGTGATGAATGGAACGGATGAAATGATAACGTACATGAATCAAAAGGTGTTAGCGTCTAATGCTATTTGGTATTGCAAGGAAAAACTTAGAAAAAAAGACCTTACGCAAGCAACATGTCCCGACCGGGGATTAAACCTGGGCCCGACAGTTGCCGAGCAGACACGTTACCATCTGAGGCATAACAGTGGAAAAATGCGCACTTATGAATGATACCTGGTAGAACCATTTTACATTTTATCTGTTTCTATCCTCGTGTACTTTCATGGCGGTATGCAGAGGTTTTAGTTATAGGTTGTTGTTGTTTTCTTTATTTACGGATGCTCTTTAACATCTCAGGTCATCAGCCTCCCACTCAATTCAGGGCTTGAAACGGTCAATAAATTTTGGTCAGAGGCCTCTTTTTTCAGGCTTGAGGTTCTTTTTCATGCCGTAAATGTACGACAGGGGACCCATGGCTTTACTTCCCTTCCGAAGAAAGCCATACTTAGGATTTTTACGCCCCGAGAAAATCCATCTATCCTGACTGGGTTTGAACCCGCGATCTTGGGTTTAGAAGGAAGTATGGTTACCCCTACACCACCCGGACCGACTTTTAGTGATAGACAAATCATTATTTAAGCGCGTTTCTTTCCTATAATTTCCTTTTTAATTATTGATGAATAAACTACATAATAACATTCAATCTATGCATTTATTAATACGCCGAGGTCGTTAATGCGCGGACTCGTGAGCGGGAGGTCTGGGGTTCGAATCCAGTCAGGACCGTCCTCCCTGACTGAGGTTTTTTCCAGGTTTTCCTCAGTCCTCATAAATGGCAAATGCCGGGGAGGTACCCTAAAACTTAGGCCTGGAATGATTCCCGCTCAAAAAATAAATCCTATCCCATAATATCATTTCATCTCGTGTGTCATCAGTGTCCATCGCCTGTGGTGCCTCTGTAGCAAAAAACGGGCGTTAAACACTATGCATTCATTTATTTATTAATACATGTTCATTTCCTTCTCTACGTGTGTAATATAATTTTGTTTTAGCTATTTTTGATTCTAAACGACTGAATTTTGTATCAGTTCATGCGGATAAAGTATGTGATGTCAGTCAGTGAAACAAAGAAAACCATTTTCAAAGTATATATATATATATATATATATATATATATATATATATATATATAAGGATAGGTCCATATGTTTGCAGCCTATCTACTTTCTAGGTATGATATAGACAAAATTATATTTCAGTTTAAGTACAGTTACCCTTTATTGTAATACACTTCTCACATCTTTGAATTACCATTTCAATTCCCCCCCCCCCCCAAACCAGATAGTCAGTAGCCTTGTCTGCAAAATGGGCATAAACAACATCCATCATTTCGTCACACTTAAATTTCCTTCTTGAGTTTTGAAAAGAGGAAATAAGCACTGGGAGCTAGATCGGGATGTAGGATGGATGGTTGATTTCCTTGAAGCCACATTTCTTCAAGCTTCCTTTGCAACAAGAGCTGTGTGCACAGGCGCGTTGTCGTGAATAAGGCGCACACCATCACTCAGTTTTCCTCGCCTTTTCTCTTTGATGAAAGCACGTAGTCTGTGCACTAGGCCAGTATAGTACTCCTCATTTACTATGGTGTTTCTCTCGTTGAAGTCAATGAAGAATATTCCTTTACAGTCCTAAAAGATTGTGGCCATAATCTTCTTGGTTGACTGAGTCATCTTGGCATTTAGAGGTGGTGCTTCGCCAATTTACCCCATTCCATTGATTCTCTTTTGGACAAGAAATCATAGTAGAAAACCATAGTTTCATTTCCTGTAACAATGGTTTGCAGAACTTCTCTCTCGTTGCCACGGCAGAGCTCCAAGATGCCCGACAACAGATGACTTGTTGCTGCTTTTGGACTGAGGAAAGAAGCCTAGGCACCCATCTTGCACTAACCTTATTCATGTTTAAATGTTCATGAATAATTCGAAGGACTGTTGTTTTAGAAAGGCCCAACCCTGCTGCTATTTCTGTAACTTTGAGCCGCCGGTCTTCCATAATTTCTCTTTCCACAAGATCGATGTTTTCAGGAGTGAGAACCTCCAATGACTGACCTGCACGCTCTTCGTCTTCATTGCTTCTTGACCCATTCGAAAAAGTTTGGCCCATTCTTTTACGGTGGAATATGGGGTTGTTTCCCCATATACACCGTTCAATCGCTGTTTAAAATTTCATTCGGAGTAAGTGCTTCATTTGTGAAGAACTTAATAACAGCTCGATACTCCATGTTGAACATGTCACAATCTTCTACACTTCTTTATGCCACTATATCTGCACAACTGAACAGAGCGGAGCAGAAGTTACAGCTGTAATTATTTACATGACAGATAAGGTATGACACCAGATAAAGAATCAGTAGCACTTTCCCAGAAGTCGGGTATAATTAAAATAGCTGCTCTTTTACCCATTCCTTACAGGGTAATGTGTGTTGTCTATTCCGGAAAAGTATGCGGTGATTCTGGAACACACAGGTATTACCAATATTTATGGCATATACTCTTTAGTTCTATTAAAATGTAAAGTCTATCTGACTTTCAACTAACACAATAAGGGAGGAGATATCTATAAATGGTTAAGGATAATAATGATAGAGGTAGCATTTATAAAAAGTATATTTTTTCCGGAGAGTGTTCTCTTCGATAAATAATCGATATGTCGAAAGTTAAACACAGAGGATAAATGCTTTTTTTTTTAATCTATTACTGTATATTTGTTATCAGGGGCATACTTTGCTATATACCCCGTTACTAACAAGCAAAATATTCAGATGTGTAAGACTTAGCAGGAGAGTTCTGCTAGTTATTCTCAGTTGCCTGTTTATAGATGTATTCTAGTGAAAACGATAGTATGTATTATTTAGAATAATAAATTTATCCCGCACATTTTATGCTACATCTAACCTTTTTAAAAACATGCTGCTTATTTTTGCTATCGACAGTAAGGGTTTTTCCTTGCAATTGTAACTCCGTAGGGATCGGTTGTCCTAATCATTCTCAAGGTAGAAATGACCTTCATAAACAAGAGGAGAGATTAATTAACTAATATTAAAGTCCTTTTTCAACATCTAAGGGACCGTTACTGAGTAATAAATCAAGCACCATATTACCAGTCACTTTGGCGTACCGAGGGATAAAGCTGCAGTTATGTTTCCAAGTATTTGTATTTCCTTGGAAGTTTTATGATCTGGTAGTTTAAAACTATTCTGTCGTAATGTCGTAATGAACGAACCTCTCTCTGAGGCAATAAACTCCGGGGAACTCCTTTTTAACAAGATGAACCTGTTAATGCTTTCGGGGAGAAGGTTTCCTAGATCTTTGGCGCCAAGACACTCATTTTATACCGAATGTAAAAATAATGGGGCTTATGAGTATCATGAGCATAGAGAACGTTTAAGGTAGAAACAACTCCTCTATCTCTAAGATTTTATAAAAGTGAAATTGGGCACGAAGAGTGCAACTGATGTCACAAGTAAACCTGATAAATGCTGAGCTCAACATATTTCTACGTAGTGTTAATTCAACTGCACGTTTTTGCGCACTCGAATTTCTAATGTTTATTTATGCCTTAAGCGGCCATTAAATTATTATACTTGAAAATTACACATTTTGTTTTAATTGATTCATAAATAAACTTTTCTTGCTATTGTCACAAAATTGGCACACACGCTTAATAGGTCATATATTTTAATCCCTCATATGAAAAACATTCAAAAGCAGATGTAAAAACTGTTGCGTATAATTGTTCGCATATTTTCATGCCACGTTTATACATTGCACTGCAACAAAAACAATGACCCAGTTTAGAAAATGCGCCATACGAGATTACAGCGTCCTAGAAAGCTAATATTTGTTTCATTACCAAGCATGGCAATCAACATAGAACTGATGTAATGAACATTGTGCGTTTGCTGTTGAAAGGTTTTTTGCTGTGACAACGCAGTAGGTTCCGGAGACAGTTCAATATTGGCAGGAATGGAAGCAAATAAAACACAATTGCGAAATTAATCAATAAATTCAGAACAACAGAAACTGCATCAGGCAAGAAACCAGCAGATAAGAGACTCATTGCACTTCGGACAGGCAATATTCATATACGTCGGCATTTGCAAGCCCTGAACAACGTGGAAAGAAATGTATGCTCTATTTTGCATCTGGATTTATCCTTAAGAAATCCATCTTTACGAAATTCAAGAGCTGCAGCTCTTATAAACCAGAGATATAACTTCACGTCGAAATTTCTGAGAGATGATAAAAGCGTAAACCAAATTTCTTCAAACATCCAATGATGTCAGACGAGCCACACTTTCATACCAGCCTATCATTTTTCTCACTGCGGTTTTCTTAAATCAAAATTATATGCAAATAGGTCATCAAACATCCTCGAATTAAAGATCAACACTCAAACGGAAATTGTGCCACAACACAAGAAACCCAGCAGAAAGTTAATGAGAATGTGAGAGTTCGTGCTCAAGATTGCATTGTCGTGATATTATCTTCAAAAGTATGTAATTATTACAGAAAGTGACCATTTTCAGAGATGGTACCAACTGTTTATACAGGGCTTCCAGTATATGTCCTCATCATTCGCATGGGACTTTGCTTGTCGCCCAGGGCCTGTTGTCCTCCCCACTCACGGCCTTCTGCCTGTCTGTCCTTGAACTCCGAGCAGTCACCAAAATCGTTCGTGAAGATAGCAAGACATTTGCCTTTAGAGCAACGTATTTTTATGTGCAAATGTTATTATAAATACGAAAACGCTTCCTTCCTATAAAAATATCCTTTCACAGTTTATCATCTTATCTCATATACCGTCAGTGTCCACCGCCTATGGTGCCTCCGTAGACGTTAAACACCATTTAAAAATTACGGAAAGTAGTACGAAATGTTGGGGTTAGGTGTTTCCTGCACATACAGCAACAAAACATTTAAAAACTCAAATCTTACAAGTGTGCATATGTCCATTGTCTACGACAAAGTGATCCCGTAGCACTTGTGCGTTATTGTGAGTGGTGTCTTTCATCAGTGTCTGAAGGGTTAATCTACCCAACGCTTGTGTTCTTTTCTGACTAGGCAGTTCTACCAAAATGGTTGTGTGAACACTTATAGCATGCATTATTGGTGTTCTGAAAATCCAAATTTTACACAAGAAGCTCCTCAATATGATAGGAAATTGAAGCTTGGTGTGCGATTAACGCAAGACACATAATCTATATGATTTTTTTAAAAGTAGACAGTAAATGGAGAGAGGTACCGAAATGACATCTGACTTCGGATTTTGTCAGCTGCGGAAGAAGAGAAATCATATGGGTGGTTTCAACAAGATTCCGCCTCTACTTGTACAGCAGAAGAATCCATGGATAAAATTAGGGAAGTGTTTGAAGACATTTCCCATCTTAAATTCCAACATATTAATATAATTTTTTTCAAATCCAGCATCTTTACCTTATCTTCATATTGGTTATTTTCTGTCCAACACACGACTGCTTCTTTAACTAATTATCTCATTTCTCTACAACCCCTACCGAAACAATTTTTATCTTAGTCTTCCCAAATTTTCTAGGCATCTTTATTATCATACCTTCAGCCCACATTAATATAAATTTGAGAATTTTAATGACATTTCTTCTTCACGCAATATCATTCTTATGCCACACAAACATATCTCAATCATGGCTGAATTCAATATTATGTTAAAATCTTCTTTCAAATTGCCTTTCCATTTTTATATTATCGCTTTTTAGTAAGTTCACAGTCATTAATTTCTTCGCTACATACCATCAACAATTTCTAATTGAAAACAGCTATTATTAAAATAATTTATAATTTTAAATTAATGAACACAACTAGCAATTCCACAAATCATAATCAACAATACTTTGACCACTTTCGTTAACAAATGTAATTTCATCTTCTTGTCTTTCCCCAAAATCCATCCAAAATTATCAGCTCATTACTCTCACAAAAATTTACTAAATTTTCCTTTTCATTCCTCACCAGAATCTCATTTTTCCTTTTACATAAATATTTTTTCTGTATACAAACCCTGTTCCTCTCGAATAATACTCTTCCTTATCTGCAACCCCCCTATTCTAGTATTAAAATCGCCCACTAACAATATTTCAGTCATGGGGATATCCTCTTTTATTTACCATATTTCCTGTTCTAGGCTACGGAAAATATCGGTGATATGAAACTGGAAATTAATTGATGGATTATTAACTACCCCTATACCTAGTGCTCTACTGGGAATTGATATCCACATGACATTTTCTAATCCTGGTCTCCTTTCAGTATCTCCTCTCAATTCACGTGGCACAAGTAAACCCCTTTCGTCTAAAACTCTCTCTTTTTATGTTCCCAAAATCCAATTTTGTTTCTGAAATAAATGCCTTGCACCTGATATTATCGTCTGATTTCACCCATGTTTCTACTACCGCTAATAATTGCATTATTTCAAAACATTCCCTACAAAAACCTACCATCAAATCTCGTTTTAAGACCTGGCAATTCTAAAGTCCCAAATCTCGCTATCCTTTCTCCCATGCCACTTTGTCCTAACTCTGAATCCCTCCTGAGCCTAAAAATTTCAACTTTTTCTTACTTTTATGCCGAATTCCTTCTTTAGGCGTCTCTCCTCACGATTCATTGCGCCTTTCCAGCTCCCTTTCTATAACCAATAAACGCCACGCGGTGACGATACTGTACATTCCTTTCTTCTGCGGTAACGCCACTACTTCCATTCCTCCTTAACCTTGAAGACACCTCTGTTGAAATTGCTGAGGCATATCCTCTTCTGGCCTAATATCCTCCTCCATTATTTACTTCGTTTACTTTCATTTCTCCTTCAATATAGACCAGCAAGTTAAAAGTTATTTTTCTAGTTTGCCCGGTTTCTTTAATTTGTTTGTCTTTTAAGTACCAGGTCCCTATTTATGTATATATTAGTTTCCATAAGGTTTTTTGCTTTCCTTAACACCCCATACACCATATAAACGGAAACAGATTTCATTAATTATCATCCTTTTCCCAGTACTTCTTCCAAAACGGCATTCATCTGTTATATTCCATCTTCACACTTTCATCTACAACTTATCCATTAGAATTTGTTGAAAATTTTGACTTGGCTAAATCTCTGCTATCTTAACTCCTAAAAATATAAAAATGAAGCGATGATTTTCTCTTCTAATTTTCAACTTTCATTTTATAGTTTTCCATTTCTTCCCCAAACAGAGTCACCTCTTTCTTAAACTCTTTCTTTGTCACTCCAAAACTCCCTAATTATTCAGCCTTTCTTCTAATCTATCCAGTCTATGGAACATCTGACACCGTCCTTAGTACCCCATCAATTGTGACAAATTAATTAGAATTATGTAATATTTCATTTCAGCTAGCTGTAAGTGAAGAGTTCTGTAAGCGTGTAAAATGTGACGAAAAGCAGAAATTCTCGCTGGAAGAGCAGAAGTACCTTTCTGGTTTACAATAGAGCAATTTCTCTCTCTTGTTTATTGGAAGGAGGCTGCTATGTACGTTGGTATATTGGCAAAGACGAACGCTGTTAACACCTGTGCTGCCTTATAGGACGTTGAACTCTAACGTGGGGTAGAAATTGTAATTGAACGGTGGTCGAATCGCCAAGTTGTTATGTTCGGATAATCTGACTAGCCAATAATATGAGAGTTGCATGATGTTACCGATAGCTTATAAGAATGTTTGAATGCACAGTGGGGTAAGATAGAGCGTCCCTTATCACGTGGTCAAGCAAGTATTATTGAGTATTTAAGGACATGAAATCGCCCTTTTTGAGAATTAGTCTTCGGAACTCGCACTGGAACATCAATGTTCGAACTTCACTCCTGCTAGGCGCTTCTTCTTAGCTGTCAAAAAACTGTTTGTCAAGTATTATAACTCCGCGCGCCTGCCAACCGTCTCGTTACTTAGGTCAGACGAGAAACGCCCTGGTACGCACTTGTTGGTTGAATAAACGTCCTCAACTGGCAGATAACAAGGTTTCTTTCTCATCAACACATCACCTTTAATTCGCTTCGCTCAACCCGGTACTGTAAGTGCCAAAAAACCAGCAATATCGCTGTAGATTGACAAAAAGAGCTATTTAGTGGTAAGCTGTCTCTGCATATAATCAAATTCCCACCACCATTCCTCCCGCCACCAATAATTTCCTCAAACTTTGACGCCCATCGTGGGGCATACTCAACGCATTTAAAGCCAACACCCGCGCGAGCCACCATTTTATAACTCCTTCAAACTTTTGCGTGCCAATATCGGGGCTCGAAGCTGGTGAGTGATAGGGAAATACATAAGAATACCCTAATACGCCACTGGAGGTGGGAGACCAAGCTGCTTACTGCGGGAAGACGGAGGAACGAGCAACTCTGCACAACAACAGCCCCCGAGGTCTGAAACCTGGTGCAGACCCGTACCAGACCACAGGATCCGCCACTGCCCCGCAGACGGAAACGGAAGAGGAACAACGCCACTGTCAAGAGAAGATTTATCCCTGCTTAAGACTCCAGCTGCGATGAAGACAGCAAAAAAATAGAGAAACAAAACATTTATTACAGCATACAATGCAATTGTTGTCTGATAGAGATAGTGTTCGAACTAGGTCTAAATGTATTTTATTCAGATTTTGGCTTGGAACTGTTTTTGATTAGACACAAAATAAATAATATGGAGGAAAATAATATAGAAATGCAAAATGATGCCTCCTCTGAGGAGTCAGCCATTGTAGATTTCGGACCAAAGGAGATACAGTAGAAGAAAACTAAACTCTTAAAATCAATTAGGAAGGAGATTATATATGAAGTAGATATGCTACCAACAGTTATAACTTGCTCCATATGTTAAATAGTAGAGAAATATTTTAAAAATGGCCGAATGGAAAGAAGAAAGTTAGCAACGCGATAACTAGTCGTCAGGAAACGAGAATGAACTCAGGTAGATTTGACCTAGTAAACTAACATTGGTAATGGCGCATTTAAAGCAGCAACTTGCCGAATCATTAAAAGAGAAATTAGGCAAAGATATTGTAAAGCAATATTGGGCTCAAAGAGAAGAAATTAAGGCTTATTGGGAATGCCTAAGAAAAAAAAATGTCGTGATGTAGTACTGAGTAGGATACAATCCTTGAAAGAAGAACTTAGAGCAGAACTAGAGGGAAAATCGTCAAAATAGAAGTCATTAATGAGGAGTATGAGAATTCAAAAGAGAGGGTTACTCAGGATGCACAAACAGGTCAGGCTAGCTTTCTTGAGCAGGGTGATGAAACAGACAATGAACCAGCTAATTCGAAAAGAATTAGGAGGGGGAAGTATTAGTGACAATAAGGAATAAGAGAATACACCTGCCGATAGTCACAGGAGGTTAGGGGAAAGCATAGGAAATAGTCAGAATGAAATAACAGGCGAGAATGCCGATAGATTAGCAAACGAATTAAGTGATGATCAGGGGAACTAGATATCGAACCAGACGGCCTGTTAGTATGTAGAAATAGAAAGCGGAAATTGGAAACCGTCAGAGTCGATTCCGATAAAAGTAAATACGAGTGTGTTGATCGGAAGAAAAAAGTGTGTCCACTGATGCCTATCAGGGATGCGAACCAAGGTTTTTTGGGGGTTGGGGCAGAAATCTTTCCCTACCAACGAATACATGATAGCAGCTTTGAGACACCAAATTAGAAATGAAATTAAGATGTGTATGTTCAGAGGCAGGAAGCAGTACACTGACAAAAGATATAGGAAATCGAACCGCCACCGTGGCAATTTAGCAATCGATCCGATTACCAGAGAGATATAGGCAACAGAATGTGAAAAGAAATTGGGTGAGCCCTCAGATATATAAATTGGGTAAATGATAATGCAAAATGAACATAAGAAAAAAGCTAATATTGATAAAATGTAAATAGTAAATACATAAATTATGGAAAATAAATGTATCATAATGTCATATTAATAGTATTAAGAAAATATTAATTATAAAAAATCAGATAGGGAAATAGGCGAGTGAAAAATGTCAGGAAAGAAATGAAATAATTGTGATTGGATCAAAGGGAATTCAAGAGAAGATGAAAACATAAGTGGCAGGAATAAGTTACATTAATAACATTAAGGAATAAAATAGGAACACAAATTGCTGTGAATTAAAACACTCGAGTGATAAAAAAATGCAATCAGGTCAAATGAAATTCGACATAAAATGAATATATAAGTAGCAGGAATAAGACATACTATAACATTACATAGGGAATCAGAGAAATGAATAACGGTGGACTAGAAGATTCAGGGAATAATTAAACCACTATAATCATGTTAAAGAAAATGTGATATAAAATGAAAGCATATATGATAAAAATAAGATATCTTCGTGACATTAAGGAAGAGACAAGACAGGGAAATAGGTGTAAAAGGGAGACAATCGAATAATGCGACGAAAAAGAATGTATTAATTATGATAATATTGTGAAAATAAGGATAAAATGATGAATTAAAATGGGGTAAAAGGAAAAGGATAAGATATAAATAGTAATAAAGGAAAACGACGAATTAAGTAGACAAAAGAAATAATGAATCCGCCGATAAATAGTTTTCCTGCACCATAATTGCGAATGTATCTTTATTAAGTGGTCCAAGATATCTAATTTACTAGTAATGTTGTTAAAATTAGCTATAAAATGCTCTATAAGGTATAATGGAATGTATAATTGACTGCTGATATAATTAAAAAACATGCATGAAATGTAAAGTTATTAAATGTCCTATAAAGTATATTCTGAGAAATGATAAAGTTAAAAATAGAGTGCAGAATGTAATCGCATTAAATGCTCTATGATATCCGATTGACAAGTAATATAGTTAGTCATCATAACATATAATATTGCTAATTGTCCTATAAAATGTATTTTGATTGAAGATGAATTTAAAGTCAGACTGCAGAAAGTAACTTCCTGCCACGCTATGTGATATCTACGAACGAGTAATATGGTTAAAATCAATTATAAAGTACAATGTTATTTAAAGTCATGAGATACATACTTTGATAAAAGGTCAAGTTAAGAACAGATTTCCAGGTGCAGTGTTATTAAATGCTATATGATTTATGTCTAATTAGTGAGCTGAATAAATTTCAGCACTGATTGTAATTTTAGTAGATTTCATGTAAAATATATTTTGGTATCATAATACTGTCAAGAGTCAATTTCAAAAGATCATTTTATTAACCTTGTTATGGAGTAGACAAGATAAAGTATGCATATATGTATATGTTGCAATAACAGTCGCGTCGGTCCTGATGGTGTAGTGGTTACAATTACTTGCCTCCTAAACCCAAGATCGCTGGTTCGATCCCTGCCAGGATCGATGGATTTTTTCGGGGGTAAAAATCCTAACTATTGTTTCCTTCGGAAGGGAAGTAAAGCCGTGGGTTCCATATCGCACATTTACGGCACGAAAAAGAACCTCAAACCTGAAAGAAGAGGCCTCTAAGAAAAATTTGTCGGCCGTTTTACGGTCTGAATTGAATGGGACGCTGATGACCTGAGATGTTAAAGAGCATGCGTAAATAAAACAAATCAATCAAAAGCAGTAACAGTGAGTAAGGTAAAAGAAAATATAACAGCTGAGCAGGTCCAAAGCTACAGAACAACGTAAGCTTGTAGATAGGAACGAAACTTATTGAATAAAGACGAACACAGCTAAACAGGAATGAATCGAGTAATACGGTTAAATTGAAGCAATAGGAGAAATAAAATAAATGAATAGTCTTGGTAAAAGAGAGTAAATGTAATAATCAGTGTTGTAACAGCAGAATAAATGAAAAGGACGCAGTAAGGAAGAATTTTGCATAGAAAATAACGGATAATATAGTAATGTGGCTAAATTAAGGAATTAGGAGACACTAACTTAATTATATTGTTGAGGAAGTAAATGTAGTCGCAATGGAATAAGTTAAATTTATAAAGTGAAGATGAATACGATCAAGAGAATAATGAATCATGTAGTCAGAATAAAGTAATAGGGGAGAAATTAATTTGATGACATTGTTAAGAGAAAGTAGAGAGGATGTTAAATATTGTTGTAGCAGAGGAGGAAATAGAAGTCATAAAATAAAGGGAATCAAGCGGCGAAATCACCAGTCATAGATCCACGTGTGTTAATGTAAATTTATGAAAGGGGTTCCATTATTAGTGTTGTCAAAGTGAACAGTACAGCTGAAATGAACGTCCTTGTAACAGTGAAATAAGCGCAGATTTTAGAGTGAGAATAAATCAAGCAAAACAAATGAGTATGCTGAAAATAAAAGTGTTAAATGAATTAATAAGAGGAATGAACTAAATAATGTTTAAGGAAAAAAGGTAATAAGATGATAGGCATTTTTGTGGCAAGGGAATAATTGAAATTTATTGTCTAAAGTGACCTTGGGAAAGGGAATTACGAATCATGTAGCAACTAACTAGAATAAAGTTAAAGCAGAAAATAAGTGTGAAGATATGGTTTGAAGATAAAGCAAACAGGGTAACGGCTATTGTGTAGTTAGATATTGAAGAGAAAGGTTTGGTGTAGAAGTAATTATAAATATTTTATATGTACATGTAAATATTTCTTTAAAAATAAAGCTAATAGTGTATAGGATTAAGCACGTTTGGCGAGGTTTCAAATAGGTGTTTGTAGCGCCCTGTATGCTTGCGTGTGTAATGTGAAAGTGACCCGCGCACATGTCAGCACTTCAATTTAATGAGCGGGCAATGAATAAATGAAGTCTGAGTCAAACGCGAGTGATGTGCATAAAAGCTTGTTGGAAATCGCCTCAAGGAACGGTACATTTAATGCAAACGCACATAAAATTGTAATTTCAGAATAGCCCGCCAGAACTTATACTGCCACTTCACAACTCGTTTGGGCTACAAAAGAAAGGCCGATATGCAGGAAAGTATTCCAAGATAATATCAATGATATCAATATGTGATTATGTGTATTTTTAGCGCATGATGAGTACCACGACTCTGGGGTCCAACATTCTGAGATACTCTTTCCTCTCAGGAAAGAGACATTAGGATGTGGGGCATGTGAGACCGTCCTTGGTGCCCATCAATTGTCACAAATTAATTAGAATTATGTAACATTTTATTTCAGCTAGCTGTAAGTGAAGAGTTCTGTAAGTGTATAAAAATGTCACGAAATGCAGGAATTCTTGCTCGGACAGCAGCGGGACCATTTTGGCAGACAATGCAGTAAAATCTTTCTTTGTTCATTGGAAGGAGGCTTCTATGTATGTTGGTATATTGGCAAAGACGAAAGCTGTTAACACCTGTGCTACCTTATAGGACGTTGAACTATAACGTACGGTAGAAACTGAAATTGAATGGTGGACGAATCGCCAAGTTGTTACGTCCAGATAATCCGACTAGCCAATGATATGAGAGTTGTATGGTGTCACTAATAGCCTATAAGGATGTCTAAATCCACAGTGGTGGGAAATTAGAGCTTCTTATTATCACCAGGTCAAGCGAGTCTTATTGAGTACTTCAGAACATGAAATCGCCCTTTTTGAGAATTAGTCTTGGGAACTCGCACTGGGACATCAATGTTCGAGCTTCACTCCTGCTCGGCGCTTCTTCTTAGCTGTCAAAAAACTACTGTTTGTCAAGTATTATAACTCCGCGCGCCTGCCAACTGTCTCGTTACTTAGGTCAGACGAGAAACGCCCTGGTACGCACTTGTTGGTTGAATAAACGTCCTCAACTGGCAGATAACAAGGTTTCTTTCTCATCAACACATCACCTTTAATTCCCCTCGCTCAACCCGGTACTGTAAGTGCCAAAAAACCAGCAATATCGCTGTAGATTGACAAGAAGAGCTATTTAGTGGTAAGCTGTCTCTGCATATTATCAAATTCCCATCACAATTCTTCCCGCCACCAATAATTCCCTCAAACTTTGACGCCAAACATGGGGCATACTCAAAGCATTTAAAACCAACACCTGCGTGAGCCACCATTCTATCACTCTTTCACATGCTTTCCCTGGTATCTTCGGATCTACGGGAGCAGGATCGACATGCACTTAATTATGCGGAAGTATTTTAATTATGTTGAAGTGGATTTAAGTAAGTTGACATGTATTTTATTCCACTGAAATGTATATCATAAGGTTTACATGTCTTTAATTAGGTTAGAATGTATTTCATTTGGTTGACATGTATAATTGTAATTACAAGCTGTAAAAATTAAAATTGCACTATTTCTCTACTGACAGCGGTTGTAAGCTCAATAGCAGATTAAATAATTACATACCTTAATTTCCAATCCACCATTATTAACAGCATAATGGTCACACTACCCATAATAATCATATTTATCATCTCTAGCTTGTGCGTTATTTTTTTGTCCATATGATTGTGGTCATAAAAAAAAAATTCTAGCCCTGTAAATAACTACCTATATATCCAGTCCCATTGTCACTTATTTCTTGCATCTCCCTCTAAACACTTCTTGCCTCGACAATAACTTAGTTATTTTATGCAATGGGATCTCCTAAAACTTTCAGCGGTTAGCTTCTCGTGCGCAGTATGTAAATGGTTCCTTAGTCAGGGTATGCCAGAGCGTGCATGCCTCCAGAAAAATAATTGTTGCAAATGTACTTATGAACATTACATAATTTCAAATATTTTAGTTTACAGATAATACATTAAATAATATTCCTGTATTTTTTCATATTTTTAACGCGTCGATTTAATTTTTTTGAAAAAACATGATTAAAAATCAGACTAAATTTTGAATTTGTTACTGATAAGCCTAAAGCAGTAAAAGGCGATGTATTTAAACTTTCAAGAGCACCAAACCACAAATCTCAACCATAATATAGACGAAGAGTACCAACTATTTCATGTTACAGTGTGTCCATAATTTGACGTAATTTAAAATACCCATAACAAAGCAAATAACTAGAAATGGGAGAAACAAAAAAGAATGAATTATTTTATGTCTGTAATTCATTTACACATGAACACACAATCAATCGCTGGCAAAACCTCCCTTTTTGAGTAGTGTTTAACGACCGTTTTTACAACAGAGGCACCACAGGCGGTGGACACTGATGATACATG
Organism: Metallyticus violacea; assembly: GCA_030762175.1. NCBI lineage: Eukaryota > Metazoa > Arthropoda > Insecta > Mantodea > Metallyticidae > Metallyticus > Metallyticus violacea. The sequence goes on along the minus strand of CM060846.1, from coordinate 98,832,025 downwards.
TGATGAAATGATAAATTGTGAAAGTAGAAGAAAACGATCCAGGCCTAAGTTTAGGGTACCTTCCCGGCATTTGCCACTTATGAGGACTGAGGAAAAACTGGAAAAAACCTGTCAGAAGGACAGTTCTGGCGGGAATCGAATCGTAGACCTCTTGACCTCTCACTCACGACTTCGCGTCTGAACGACCTCGGCCACCCGTGGCGGTTACAAAACCTCCACAAAACTACAAAATGCTACCTGTACATGCATTATAGGCCTTGACAACTGACTTCTCCCAGTGCGCAACAGCGCTCTGCCAGCTCGTATTTCAAATAACCTCACTGTAGAATCCAAAATAGCTCCGTTATCAGGCGCAGTTCATTCCACATTTGTTACTTTTTTGACAAGCAGCAGTGGCAACCTTGACACACGTGAGGGGTCAGTACTCAAAGTTTCTGTTTACACTATCCGCTATTAAACTTTTCAACTGGAGGTACCGCTTTTTACCCAGACGGTAGACCAGTTATGGATCAAAAGAATGCAAGAATGCGTTCTTTTATTTTTGATACTACTTGCAACCTTGTACTTATGCAAAACAAGCTTCTCGTCTATGACTGTCTTCAAAACAAAAGAAAGAAATCGCCTTGAACTTGAAAATTATGTCATTATATCAACTACAGAGCCCAGATTTAAGAAGTAAGTTTATGAAAACCAAGCAGACATATGGTATTATAGTGGCTTTCAAATGGTAAGTGCCATGAACAGTAGCCAATGGGAAGCGATAATTGGCAATGTGTTGCCGTTTCGCTCATCTGCACTCTTTTTATACTTGCACATTAGCATTCTCGAGCAACTTCATGTAACAAAACTGACAAGTCCAAATTAAACTTTTTAAAAATAAAATGTAATCTAAACTGATTATTACCTGATCTTTTAATACAGAGGAACTGTTAGTGACTCTTCTTTGTTGCATTTACGTCTTTCAATAGGCACTGTTTTCGTCACTGAGTCTTACACAATTACAATAATAGCATCTAAAATTTCCTATATCGTTCATTGTTCATCAAGTTCTCCTCTTGTAATTTTTCACCATATTGCTCTAGGATTCCCAATCTTTTTGCGTCACTATGTCAATTTCTTCATGAATAAGTCGTTCTAAGTCTTTCAGTTTAAAATTTGTATTTCTTTTTGCCACATCCCGTTTTATTTGAGCCCACATAAACTGAATTGGATTATATTGGCAGTGATAGGAAGGGAGGCGTATTACCTCGTACCCCCTTTTGTTAGCAAGTAGATCCAGTTGATCGTTTTTTTCCTAGCATTTGAACGGAAGATTCGCTGCAATAACTCAGATTTAGTTTCTTATGCTTAAAATTGAAACACCCTTTTTGTAACCATTTGGAACAGTAATGGGAGGTGGTTGTATGAACATTGTGGAGCGTTAATTAATTGAGTACCATGTATGTGACCTCAGTTTTGGAGCAATAAAGATATAGGGTAATTAATCATTATGAGTGGAATAATTGGTGTGGGTTAATCAGTTGTAATTCGTTGTTAGATCAATTAGTAATAATTATTAAGATATGTGAAAAGGTATTGGATCTGACATCGTTGATTAAAATCTTACACTATCACTGTCTGCCACAGAAAAAGAAACACTACAAATATTTACAATTATTCCGATTTATACAAGACTTTACAGTAACGTAGACTCTCGCTTCGCAATTTGAATTTAGAAAAATATGGCCCGTAGGCTTCGACGATCGAAATTGGAGTGATAGGGTCTGCCGCCTCGGAGTCAAATCTCAGGATGCCGCTGAAAAGTAACAAAACCGTTTCTTTATACTCTTTTTAAAACTCAACAGTAAGAACACTTTAGAAACCGTCAAATTTTATTGATCGAAGCTTCTAGAACTGTAATTCAAATCCAGTCCACCGACTGGCAACTCTAACATTTTAAATGTATGTCCGATTCATACATAAACCGAACTTACGTAAGGCCTTTGCCTGTTCAATAGCTTTAAATCTCTGACGGTTCGGGATCTTTCAACCCTCCGCATGGTTTGCTAATCCCACGGACGTGCAACATTCACAGAACGGACAGTGGCATAGCTCCCTTCCTGGTACAAAGAAACAACCTTGATTCTACCCCCTTTGTTTTGTTAGAGGCTTTACAATGGTGTAACGGTATCGGGCACGCGATATATTACACAAGTTTTGCCTAGTTACAAATGCAAGGAAATATACATCAATACACTTTTCCTGATGATTCACATATTATATATAAACGTACACTTGCTCTCATTGGAAATAATTCAACAATAATTTTGATAATAATGAAATTGGTTGTTTATTTAGCATAATAAATGCTAAATAAACAATGGGGTTAATTACAAAAATATGAAATAAAGAATATAGTGATTGAGAATATGATGGGGGTGAAGTCGACAACACCTCTTCACATTTCATAATTTGGTCCTTTCTGTTGGCTGCATTTGGAAATGTATGTTCAATAAGTGAATAGTATGGTGCCTTATCAATTAGTGTTATACTTCCTTCTTCTAAATAATTTGGGAATCCGTTAAAAAAAAAACAGTCTTTAAATGTATCAGTTACCCTTTTCCCGCGATAGTCTGAGATAGTTTTGAACGGAAAAATCTACTTCCGGATCTTACAAGCCAACTGCCTTTCCCAATAGGTCTCTTCGGGCTACTCATTTTGGAAGCGTCTTGCCATATAGAATTTTGTTTGGTTTTTATTCACCCACATACAATCAAAAGTTTCTTCTATTTACCTATGTTACTGTCTTTGAATAAAATATGAAATATATTTAAACTTTTAAAAAGAAGTAAAAAGGTAAATTACATATGGTTAGTAAATACGTCTTGTCTAAGTAAAATATAGGTCTTTTATCAGAAGAAAGTGGAATTTCCTGCATTATGCGTAATAATCTTATCAATGACGCAACAATGCCACTCCTATACATTAAAATTGACACTCATCTTTTGTATTTTTATATCTGAATCCTAAACTTTGTAAACTTCTGATGTGGACGATTTAGGACGATTGTATACTATTTTAGTTTTTAAAACGCCAATTACTTTTGTATTATTGGAATTCACCTAGTAATAAAATTCTAATACAGTCCTGCGTATGATGTTAAAGAGTGTTAGTAAATAAACCAAATCAACAACAACAACAGTCCGACATACAACGTCCTTGTCCAGTTTATAGCCCTCTTTGGGGGCTCAATGAATTTTCTAGGCGCACATAAACCACTAGGATAAACTTTTGTAGCCTCGTCGCAAATGCAAGGCACAGTAGCTCTGCCTACACCACTCGCCTTTGCAGTCAGATGCTGACCATTTTTAAAATGCAGTTCATTTGTCTCTCCTCAGAGTACCTTTTGTAAAAAGCATACCCTCTAAAAACAATATTGCGAAACTGGCTCCAGAATATCTGCCTTTTTGAATAACTGTTTTCACCATCCCTAAAGTCGGTCCTTGTGGTCTTGTGGCAATCATACTTGCCTCGTAGACCCAAAATCGGGGGTTAGCTCCCAGCCAGGTTCGATGAATTTTGTCAGGCGTAAAGCTCCTAAGGGAATTAAAGCTTCTGGTCGCGTGTCGTAGATTTACGGCACGAAAAAGAACCTCAATTCTGAAAGAAAAGGACTCTGAGCAAACTTTGCCAGCCGTTTCACGCCTTGAATTGAATAGGACGCTGATGACTTGAGATATTAAAGAGCGTAAACAAAACAAATCAACCACTCCACTTGCTATTGTTCTCTCATTAACAAAGTCATCAACTTATATGAAGACACAACCCAGTCATAAACATGTCATGGCTCTGACATTCTGCAGTCGCAACTTTCCACATTCTGTTGCAAAGCTACTGTTGCACGCCTTTCAGAGTTAAGATACCATAGCAACGTCTCTGAAAGGAATTGCATCATTGCAAACTCTGATACTGACAAAACACAGTAGAAGATCGAAACAAAAGATTTCCCTCCCACATATAAAACATATAAGAAAGATGATTATAATGGTTATGACATTAAACTATTATTACAATTATAGGGCATAGCGTGTGTATTAGAAGTAAAAAGACAAGTGGCGTTGCGAAATCACATCGCGTGTGGCATAGTTCGATTTATTGTTACACGAGACGGGTAAAAAAGATGTTTTTGTGAGGAGTGATCCTAAGCCATAAAATTCTGACCCAGCCTCTCGTATCCCCTCTTGCTATAACCATGGTGACCGTGAAGCAAACATGAGATACCATTAAGTCCTTTGTGTAAGTCCAACAAAGGAAGCTTGACTGTTTGCACCCTTAGGAAAAATAACACGCAACTTCCTCATAAAAGTGAAATAAACAAGTTACGGCACATCTTCTCGCTCAAGGACCCAGGGAACGTCATATTTCGTAAGTCAAAGCCTAGATTGTGACACTCTCACCCCAAGCCAAGAGAAGCGCGAAAACATGAACCAATCAGGAAATTCCGTAATATAATTGCAATGAACAGGAAAGGAGAGTAATTAAAATATTAAAATGAGTAGAATTAACATTCAACAAGCGACATACGGACCGACGGACCGTTCTCGAGTAAAACCAGGAGATTGAGACGAGTTCTGGAGTTCGGAAGTGGGCCGTCAACAATCAGAAGTTGGTAGTAGGCACCGCAGTAAAATTAACAAAAGGCTGAGTGATATAAGTTTAAGTTAAAGTTTAAACGTAGATACGTCTTAAGTCTTAAGTCAGTTGTAAATGAAGCCGCAGAGTACAGGTGGAAGTCACTAGTGTAAATGTGCTGTGTATAGAAGATAAGACTTGAATACAAATCTCCGCGAAATCAGGAGTACGTAAAGGAAATTTTAGAAAACAAAGGAAGTTAGGAAGTGTTAAAGTATACCGACGTATCGCTGTTAAGTGCGGACTGTTGCTGAATAGAATGAAGATCTCAGACTTCATTTTCCCATGGTGAACGAGTTTGGACCGTAACAAACCTTTAATTGAAATCCGTGCTAGATCGTGCCGTATAGTCAAGGTTCCTAATAGACAATTCCAATGAACGAACTTTTTCCCCGAGTGTAAAAATATATTCACAACTAATAAAACTCTTGAGTGGACTTGACAAATTCAGTCTCATTTAAAGTGACAAAACCTTTTCAATGCCTCTACCCGTGAAGTGTTTACACACCAAAAATCATCTAGTTTTGAATTACAATAACCAAAGAAGAAGACAGCGACATCACAACGCAGTCACACCTCAGCACCAGCACCGAAGAAGAGTAGTGAGGAGCCATAGGGGAAGACTTCCTCATCCACTGTGCTCACCTAAAACCAACCTATCCCAAATTCCCTGAACGGGCTTCAGAATTGGTAATCCAGGTAACAAGACGACCTAAAAACCAACCTACCATTGTTTAACCACTCCGCCCCGCTACAGTTCCGCTACAGGATACAGCATTTCTGAATGAGGGTGCCAGCTGGTTCACAGTATTAATAAAAAAAACATGCTGATATTTCGAACAGTTAAACAAGGTGGGTGAATGGACGTTTAAATAAGCATAGTGGTCGGGAGAATATAGTTTTTCACCACTATTTAAATCTTTAGTTTAATAAACTTATATTTCTATTTAGGTTCACATAAACCGCATTAAAACATTCACACAGATAGAAAACAACGTGTCTTCGGTGATTTCTACTTTCTTCATTGTTGGCTGTTAAAACACACTTCGGACTTGTTTCCCTCAAACATAACATTGACGGCCTCGTTTCAACAGTAATTTTACAAGAAAGTTTCGGCTTCTTATTTTTATCCCATATTTATTTTAAAGAAATAAAGGACACGTTAAATGCTACATACATGTCCGTTTCCGTATTTTGGGAACAACTCCGCTATCGAAAGGGTTTTTTTTTTTTGATTGACGCTCTATAACATCTCAGGTCATCAGCGTCCCATTCAACTCAGGGCGTGAAACGGCCGGCAAATTTTGCTCAGAGACCTCTTTATCAGGCTTGAGGTTCTTTTTCGTGACGTAAATGTACGACACGTGACCCACGGCTTTACTTCCCTTCCGAAGGAAGCCAAACTTAGGATTTTTACGCCCGAAAAAATCCATAGGTCCTGGCCGGGTTCGAACCCGCGATCTTGGGTTTAGGAAGCAAATATGGTAACCGCTACACTTCCAGGACCGACTATTGAAAGGAAACTACAGTAAATGTAAGGCACACACAATTGTTATTTTCCAATAGGGATACGGCCGTAATACTGTGGTAATGTATAATTAATGCGATAGTAGCAGTTTATCCGTCTATGATAAAATATGAAAACATTTTACGCTAAAATGTCGTGTTTTTACAGTCATGTTGCAAAAATTACTCTGTACATTTCTCGTTGTATAATTATTGAGAATCTAGAGTACTTTCTTCTAGTGTAATTGTCATTTACAAGAGAGGTGTTAACTCAGTGGGAAAACTTGCAATGTCAGTGAGAACATAATATGGTAACATTACAAAACTTGAAACAGTCCTTAAGGCCCACTCCCATTGAAATATAATTATAATGTATGCTTATGTAAGCCCAGTCATCTTATACTGGGCTCGCATGAATATTATTTTGGCGCAGTAATTAGTAATATAAATATTTTGTATATCCGTGTGTCGTAAGCTTTAACTTCGGCGTAAGAATTGTACAAAAGAGAAGGTCTGGTGTTTCCGTTGAAGTAACTTGGATAGTCGATACAACAATAAAACCACACAAGAGAAACCCGAGGGTAATGTATGAGGCCCCTTTCTATTTTAAATAGCCAGCTACTGCAGGGTAAATAAATTGATGGGTTTTTAAACCGTTTGGGTCTTTGACCTCGACCGGCTGTCGTACTGTTAATCCTTTAAAAATAGGAAATACCAGCCAACGCCGACAAAATATTTCAAAAATTTAAAAAAAAAAAAAAATATCGAATGACAGGTGTAGTAGGTGAACTGGAACCAGTCAATGAAGAATGTATGTTTAAACTTTTAAAGAAAGGTGCGAGGCTTGCGCGTGTCTTTTGGCGTCTCCTAGCCAGCGATTTTTGAATTCAATTTAATATATAAGGGAAAGTTTGCTTGGGAGAGGTACCGAGTTTCAAGTTTTACATGCAGCGAGATACTCAATTTTGAAGTACTACTTGCCACCAGAGGCACGTGGTTAAGCAGTTTAAGTTTTATACCCGGCGAGGCATGCAGTTATAAGATATTTAGTTTTACGCAGAAGCTGTTCTAAGTACTACGCGCCGCGGCACTCATTCTTTAGCTCACTCGAGTCAGTTCAGTTCAGTTTTTTAGTTCGACTCAGTTTGAAGATCTACCTGCCGCAAGACTCATTCTTCAGTTTACTCGAGATACATTCAGTTCAGCTCAGCTCGGCACATTCCTCAGTTCTCATTTGCCAGTTCGACACGAGGCAAGATACACGCATTTCGCATTACTCATTACTTTCAGTTTGACGCGCCGCGGCACTTATCTCTAAGTTTCACACGCGACAACTAAGGTTATAATCAACGTGGCTAAGTATATCATACCAAAACACCAGAGGACGCAAGAAATTTTGAACATAATAAAATACTGATATACGTTTCTTACTTTTAAACGAATGAAAGGTTATTGTGTTCAAGTTCATTTATGTTTTTAAATACAATAGAAACTTTTGTTAATAAATTCTTTATTTTGTTCACTTTTATAAATATTTTGGCAACACACTCAATTCCGACATCTGAGAGGTCGCGATCTACACTTTGGGAACCACAGCTTTTAGGTGATGGACAACCAAAACTATAAGGTTAAATTTGCGTAAGATGCCCCTTTGTTCGTATTTCATTTCTGTGGCGTCAAATGACAACGTTGTTCAGTTGTTAGCTGCGATTGGTCATAGTGGAAAATTATGCATGGAGGATTCTTTAAAGTTATTGTGTAAAATCTGAGGAGCCCTAAAACATCTGTTGCTGTCAAGTGGTGAGTAGGGATTTTATAACATTCTGTTCTTGTTTGGTGCGTATTAAGAATGTAATTTTAATTAAGAATGGATATATTTGGCGTAGTTGGAGACCACTTGGGATGTCTATCCCATGACTTAAGTTGCCATTTCACCTATAAAACGAAAGTGCAAATATAAATAAATGGCATGTTCCCCTTGTTATTAACGTAAGATGTCATCTCAAGAAACAAAGCTACTAGGGCTATGAATGTTTTATTTAATTTACTTCTAGATAACAATGAATTGTGCTTTACGTAACATTTAGTTACTCGACTAATTATTCATCATTCCAGTAAAGCAATTAAAATTAAGGTAGTTAATATTTATTTATATAAATATATGTTTTATGACAGTACAATAGCATAATAAGATATAAACAGTGGGAAAATGACTATATGGAATGCACCCAAAGACCCTTCAAATAATTAGCTTTATAGGAAATGTGATTATAAATTACAGCCGGCTAAAATATGTTGTTCTTTATTTCACAATAGGTTAAAAGAATGCCTTTCTTAACTTTTATTTTAAAGAATAATGCAATATTTCTTTGTGGGTTGAGTACTTCACATTATTGGCCTTGTCCCCGTCATATGTGGCCACTTCCCTCTAATTAGTGGTACCGCCATGGGTGGCCAAGGTCGTTAAGGCGTGGACTCGTGAGCGGGAGGTCTGAGGTTTGAATCCCACCAGGACCGTCCTCCCTGACTGAGGTTTTTCCCAGTCCTCATAAATAGCAAATGCCGGGCAGGTACCCTAAACTTAGACCTGGAGCGTTTCCTTCCTTTAAAAATAAATCCTTTCCCAATGTATCACTTCATCTCATGTATCATCAGTGTCCATTGCCTGTGGTGCCTCTGTAGTAAAAACGGGCGTTAAAACATTATTCATTCATTCAAATTAGTGGTGACTGACAGTATCATGTGCAGGGGTAAGATGCCAGGCTTTGCAGGGTTAAAAGTACAACAGAGTTATGACTATACTCACTATTAGCATACCGCCACGGGTGGCTGAGGTCGTTAAGGCGCGGACTCGTGAGCGGGAGGTCTGAGGTTCGAATCCTCCAGGACCGTCCTCCCTGACTGAGGTTTTTTCCAGGTTTTTTCTGAGTCCTCATAAATGGCAAATGCTGGGGAGGTACCCTAAACTTAGGCGTGGAACGTTTCCATTCTTAAAATAATCCTTTCCCAATATATCATTTCATCTCATGTATCATCAGTGTCACCGCCTGTAATGCCTCAGTAGTAAAAAGGGGCGTTAAACAGCAATAAAAAACTACTAGCATGACATTTTCCGGCATCCCGCAAACCCGAATATTGTAATGTACTTATAAATTTTAAAACAGTGTGATAGTTCATATGGCTCATAATTGTGTATTACTCCTCACACCGATTTTCCTTAAGTGATCAAGAAGTTTAACTGAAATGTTTGTGCCCCAATTGATAATCACTATTTGCGGAGCATGTTTACTTTAAATTAGCATTATCATTTAAATTGAGTCATTTTTAGGAACTCTCTGCTTTGCTGGGGTCCGAGCTGGTCATTGAATTTACTCCTGTATTTTTAAGAGTACCTTGCTCCATTGTAAAACAGCACTATCTGCACCATATTTTAACTGAATGTCAGGAGTTTGTGCTTCATTTACCGGACATTCATCTGCAGTTCCTAATGCTGTATAGCTATTACCTGTTTTACCCGTCGCTGCATTTATGTTGCGTATTTGTTTTGTGTATTATTTCCTTTCGCTGCTCTTGCTAACATTTGTTCCTGTTGTGATTCTTGTGCTCTTTTAGTGTTCTTTTTATGACTGAAACCTACAAATTTTATCGTTTTGAACGTTTTCCAATTTTTAGTGCTTGTATCCTATATCAGTTTATTCGACGCAGTAGAATTCCAAATTGTTTTACTAAACACATGCCTCTTCCTTTTCGTTGGTTCATAATGTTGTGTTTTCTAATTGCCTTTTCTTTCAAATTTCCGCAATGCATACGGCGAAGAAGTCAGGAAATGGGTTATTGCTAAGCAAGAGGAACTTTACCTGCATCATAAACAAATGACTTTGTTAAAACGTTTTTTTTTTTTCTTTCTGAATGATGTTGTTTTAAACTTTGGTGCTAAACATGCAATATCCTCTGAACAGTTTCTTTGAGAGGTAGATAGAGAATTACGCTTCCATTTCCTTGCTATTTTTTGAAATTCGGTAATGCTTTGTAAACCAAGAGAAATAACAGGATAAGCAACGAACAAATGTATCAAAGAGAAGCAGGCTCAGGTGCGTAAACTACAACATCAAAGTTTTAAAGTGACTTTTGGCATAACGGTAGCTAATGAATGGCGCAGATCACGTAAAAATCTTTCAAGTAATGAGCATTTTTCCTTTCGTCTGCTACTCTACAGTACGGTTTAAAATCCTGCTGGAGCTTGGCTGCCTATTTAATTTTGTTCTGAACTTTGCTTCATCTAACGGAAAAAGTCAAATAGGTTCAAGCTCTTCCGCAAAAAGTTTTAGTTTTTGGTAATCACTTTTCAACCCTAAGTGTTTAAGCATTCTGCATAGAATGCTTGGTTAAAAAATAAGTAAATAAGCTCCTTAGTAGCCCGAAATCCACTAAGTGTAAAAGTGATCTTTTCCCGCTCTGTCTCCTCAGCTTTCTCCTTTTATCTCTGTTGTCAAAGAATGCAGTATTCAACACATCAACCCAGGTTTGCAGAGGCCTGTTTTTGAAAGCCTTACTGTTTACTTTATAATACACCCGGTCACATTTTTTTTGCTCTGTTTATCAGAACGATGACTTGTCAAAAATGTTTATGCTCCATATGCAGTTAACCGTTTCATCCATGTTGCCAACAGTTCTTGAATTCCCTTCAGCAAAGAAGAATTTCAGAAAATATCATTTTTTCAATAGTGGTAGTGTTATGGAACCTGCAGAATAATGTGTTAACATATCCAAAACAGAGAGATGTCCAATTAGGATATTATAATAAATATTGGAACTTTTTGAGTGTCGTGAATGGTTTAATAGCTATGCTCATTGGTGTATCTGCAAAGTAACATAACATGAAAACATAAGAATTTCATGAAAACAAGTGTAACCAAGAAATTCATTCTAATTCGCAATTATTACATCGCAAACGAATAAGGAAATGTTTTTAAAAAGCACGCGATAAAAAAAAAGCACGGCATGGTACATTAATATCTATATTGCTTCATGCTCTGTCTCTACCTATAATCGTTTTCGAATATGTTTGATTAAAAACTCTAAAAATGTTTGAGGAGAAGGCAAGAAAGCTGGGTTTGAAATATGATTTTTGTGAAACTAAGGTTCAGCTCCAGCTACATGAATTTAAAACCTGTACAAGTCTCAAGAATTTAGGTGCAGTAGTGGTAGTGGTAGTGGTAGTAAACAATATAACATCAGTAATAAAAATGTGCACATAATAACGGGAATAGATGTCTTTTAGCATTTATAAGGAAAGTATTTGGGTCCAAACTAACACATTTGTACGAAAATTCCGCAAGGGATCATTTAGGGGATCCTTAATTGATGGGAGATATTCGTTTGTCTGCAAACTTCTGCTGTCACCTGTTAGAGGATAAATATGCACAACCTCTGGACGAGTATTTCTTCAGGTAATAAAAAACATACCACAAAGGAATAACAAAGCTGCAGATTACGTTCTGTAATCTACAGTCAAAATTTGCATTACACGTCCCTTATCATGAAGTTACATTCTGTCATCTACAATGAACTATCTACGGATGTTTACAGATCAATGATAGAAGTAAACCTTCAATAACTTCAAAAGCATCTTCGCTGTAGCGTTGAGCACTGACATTACAGAATGTGCGATTATGGTACGAGTAAATGATCAACTTGTTTTTTCAACTGTGTCTTTTGTAGTTTTGCTTATTGCTTTGAGAATTTTATTGAAGTTCTCAATACATTTATATTTAAGATAACTACATTACGTGTGTCTTCTACAAGGAGCTCTGCAATGACCTATAATGAACATTTGTAGAGTATTGAGGGGAAAAAAAATATAAAAACGACACTCCCAGTACATTCTCAGATACGTACTGGTTCAATATCTGAACTTATAATACAAACGTGTTTATTCGGAGCCAAGTACCTTCCCTATTAATAAATAGTTATGTGTTATAGAAAGCACTAACAAAAATGGTGCGATTTGGCAGGTAAAAGATGCACGGCCGGTATTTTATAACGGACGTAGCAATAAAAGCAAATGGAGTTGATGGAGCAATAATATAGGCTTTTAGCTATAAACGCCGTCCACTCACTTGGTGTGTTACGTCTCAACTATTAGGTATGCCGCAGCCGGCAGCGATGGTATGTCCTGCTTCTTCCTCTTTCTCACGTCCTTGAACTTCTTTTATTGAACCTGCAGGTCTAATGGCAGTAAGATGGTTATATACTTTGTGCGTAAATGTTATTTTAAATGCCATGTGCGTGTAGGTCCTGATCAATTGCCTACATTCGCGATATTGTGCAGTAATTTGCATCTACTCATTTAGTGAAAAAACCGGGAAAATACCATACAATTTCAACGAAGGAAAAACTAGAGGATTTTTGCGCAAATGTTGAACGATGCCTAACAAAATCACTCCCGAATGTCCATTATAAGTGGGGTTTCGGGATATAAGGGAATATTTTAGTAATGAAATCAGAAACATAACGGCGACCGAACTGATCGTGTCAACCAGAACGCGTTTTCTCTATACAACATCTATTCAGCCGACAGTTTCACCATCTTCCGTATAGTAAGATTGGGTATAGTCTTTAAAATGTGCAGTTGAAGTATGTGGGCCACCGACTGCGGCATGCTTACTAGTCCAGATATAAAACAGACAATGTATTACTTGATGAGGAAAATAGACTTAAATATGAGGTATATGCCGCAAACTGCGACACCCAAACGCATGAACATTCAGCAGCAAGGAGGTTAAATCACTTCTAGACGTGGAGTGGAAGTTAAAAGATGGCACAAAATACTTTTGAATGGCTTTAGTTTACGAGGGGACCCAGATACTCCGAATGGAACCATATTCACAGTGTTGCACCGCAGAGAGATTTAACACATTCTTGAGCAGAGTTTGAATATTTTTAATTGGGTAGATAAAAGATTCGTTTTTGTGTATTGCATCCACTGTGAAATGATTCGATTCAAATTAGCGCAGTTCTTAATCAATGCATAGTGGTATTAGTTCGTAGACCTTATCACTGAAATCAAACTGTTGACGGGACTTTAAACAGTGGAAAAATTTAGTTTGTAATGTTGACAAATATGTTGCAACATAAAAAAAAAAAAACTGCTCGTTCTGAAACTCGACCAAAGAAACGTTTTATACATTTAGATGAAGCGGTTTTTATGAGCAGATGTTGATGATGTTGGACCAAGGATTCAGGGTCGTTCACTGGCCCGAAGTCGCCTTTGGTGTCTTATTGGTCACGGGAGGAGGGAGATGAAAAGAGAGAGTTCAAAGCACCCAACCTTGCTACATTGAACGCATTGAAATGTATAATCACACTATACTTAGTCATTGGCCGCCAGGTTCGTTATTTCTATGACTTTGATTGCGCATGCTACATATGCTGCATCTGTGTGTCTCTCGTCTACTGCCCATGGTAAAGCGATGTTGATCATCAGAGAAGGAACACCTGTTCTTCTTCCACCTTTAACGAATTTTCGAGCATCTTCAGCAACTAAGATATAAAAGATCTATTGTTCGGCCACCTGCATGCATGCATTTAGCTTTGGTACAATAGAGAGACCCATCGCTCTAGCCATTACCAGCAGAAGAAGCACAAAAGATGACAAAAGGCAACCTTTCCCTATTGTTATAAAGTCATGCGTTCAGGTAGCCATGAATACATTTTCGTAATACATTAAATGACCCTGTTTGTTACTACGAGCTATGTATTTAATATTTATTACTATTTCCATTGTCCACCTCTTTGGTCTAGTGGTTAGCTTTGCTGACTGCGGGCCGGGAAGCCCGGGTTCGATTCTGGTACCTACTTAGGAATTTTTCTGAGTTAGCGAGGTTTGTAACGGAGCCCACCCAGCCTCGTGAGGACATTTGGGAATCTGCCTGATGGAGAGGTGGCGATCTTCAATCTAATAAGCCACGATAAAGCGACCGGCGGGATGCAGTGTGCTGATCAATGCGCCCCTACAATACTGGCCTCTAACAATGATATGTGATGGAGGTAGAGGATGCAGCTCTCGTTGCGGTGAGCTAAGGCCCATATGGGGTTATAAAAGGCTATTACGATTTAGGACTATTTATATTACCTTAAGGCAGCAATTTGTGGACATTACATGAATATCTCTTCTAATTGCAAGAACACTGTGACATTTCCTGTAAACATTTGTGACTTTTCGGTTTGAATATTAAACTGTCGCAAGGTAAGAACTGAGTCACCAAATACACTCGTACAGAGCACTCGTTTTTTTTTTTTTTTTTTTTTTAATGTTTATGTGTATCTTGATGAAACCTGGTTCGGTACGATAAAGACGGCATCTGTGAAACTAAGATTAAGATTCTTCCAACGAAAAGAAAACCCAAATATGCTCAAACACACAGGCTGATGTGAGGGTGGATATTGTTTGTTCATTTACAGCAAATATTTGCAACCAAAACCAAATGTTTATATTATAGAAAATTTATTGCAGAATTCTCTTTAGAAAAATATGCAACATTTTATGTTTTGGAAAATGCCATCTTCTATTTCACAATGAATGTGCAAATTTGGAGTATGTAATAAGTATTCAAAGCTGCAGGGACCTAGAATCAGAAAAGGTGTCAAATAGCCGGTGAGAACAGAAGTTAGTATCATACATACAGTTGGATTTTCGTATTTTACTTTTCATACCGAAAGGCAATACTTTTTGATAAAAATATTCCATACTTAAACTTTTATATAGCGTTAAGTATTGAAAAAAATATTATTTTAAATTTGATTTACTTTTTAAAATGCATGTTTTAAATTCCGCGTTACACATATTGTCAGTTTTTATATTAAAACCACACTAAATATTCACAATCGAACAACACTGATTAAACGTTTAATCAGTAGCTACATCCCAAAATCTGCTCTAGGAACTGATTCAATCTTTTATTTTAAAAGTGATTTCCTAAAAGGCCAGCTCCTTCAAGGTTTAAAATGTGCTTCTCTGTATACGTACCTCTAATGTTTGATTACTTTGTATTTTATATCCAAGGTCGTTTTGTATTTTATTTCAAATTGTGTGGATAGAAGTTCAATACGAAACACAAAAGAAAAACAATGCTTTGTAGCTTAACCGGAAAGTCTGTACCTGCATTTTTAACACAATATTCATTTATTTTAATAAGCTATACACTCCAATAGGGCCACGGAAGCACAAAGTACCTACTATTTTAAATAATACTTTTACATTAGCAGGTCTGAAGGCTTCAACAACATTCTACTATATAATACATTTTTGCTAAAAAATAGCTAACATAGCTTCTCCTTTCGATTCAGTCATTTCCTATTGCCTATTTCCACTTAATTAACAATTTTCTTAATTTTACTAGACACACAATTATATATAAAGCATTATAAATAGTCCAACTTGATCCAGAGAGAGAGAGAGAGAGAGAGAGAGAGAGAACGATTTCAAATTTAAAGAGAAGTTTGTGAATTGATGATTTGGGTTATTTACGGACGCTGTTTAACATCTCAGGTCATCAGCGTCCCATTCAATTCAGAGCGTGAAACGGGCGATAAATTTTGCTCAGAGGCCTCTTACTTCAGGCTTGAGGTTTTTTACGTGCCGCAAATCCACGAAATGGGACCCACAACTTTACTTCCCTTCCAATTCTTAGATTTTTACACACAAGAAAATCCATTAACCCCGGCGGGAATCAAATCCTCGATCTTTGGTCTACGAGGCCAGTATAGTTACCAATAGCCAAACAGGATAGATGAAGTTCTTCAAGGAGACCCACTCTTACAAAACATTTTTAATGAAATCTTAGACGTTTCTCACTGTCTGAAATAGTAAGACAAATGTAAATAAATGCAAATTTTCGGAGACCGCCGGATGAATTCTTGTTCGAGAGATGATAATACTGAAAAAAGTATATTATATATGAAAAGGGAGTTACAGTCACAGCGTGTAAAATGGGCATTATTATTATTATTATTATTATTATTATTATTATTATTGTTATTTATGTTTTTTCTGAAAGCAAAAAAAAAAAAAAAAAAAAAAAAAAAAAGGTTCCGTATTTGAAACTGATAATAATAAGCAATAGCCTGAGTTATAAAGATGTTGAAATTTATGTTCATAAGCGGCAACGCAATGCCAGCATCTGCGCAGAAAATTCCTGTATTTCTTTTAACTTTTCTTCGGTGAGAACACGAAGCATGTTCCTGATAGTTCAATCTCTGATCACATCATATGCAGGGTAAAGAGACAAAGTGCCCATCTCTTTGGTCTAGTGATTAGCGTTGCTGCCTTAGGGAAGCTGCCTGATGGAGAGGTGGCGATCTCCTATCTATTACGCCGCGATATAGCAACCGACGGGATGCGGTGTGCTGATCACATACCCCCCTGCATTACTGCACTCCTACAATGAAAATATGTGATGGAGGTAGAAGACGCAGTGATTATCGCGGTAAAGCTCAGGGCACATGGGCTGTAAAAAAGGCTTCACATACAGAAAGAGACAAAGTTATCATTGAATCAAAACTAAAAATATGAGACAAAAAACCAAATCATCAAATTTGTGAACTCACTACGTATATCTTAGATAATATCTATCATTCCACAAACAGAAAAATAGAAAAAAATGCTCCTCAGCATGATCAAATTCTAAATTTCTCTTTTTATGTTCAATATAAGTCAATAACCAAACAACAACAAAGAGGATTTCAACAGTTATATCAAATATTCTTGAACGCCTATTTTCACTACTGTGAAATCAGAAGTGACGACCACTGATAACACATGAGATGAAATGATACATTTGGAAATAAATCGTTTGGGCCTAAATTTTCAGTCCACTCCGGGCATCTACCATTGGTGAGTATATTAAGACTTACGATGACATGAGAAAAACCTCAGTAGGAGAGAAATTTCCTTACAGGATTTGAACCGCAGACCATCTATTCACGAGTCCGTATCAGTACCCACCAGTGTTAGTTTAACCTGTACTTCGGTTTGGAACTCAATCCTGGTTTCTTACGAAGAAGTACCAGACAAAAGTAGCTAAAATAGAGAGGGAAACACAACATATTTGTAGCTTTAAAGAGCAAGGTAAAGAATTACTAAATTACAAACAAATAGCGACCTTGACTACATAAAAACAAGAGCTAGGGAGCATGAGGAATCATTGCAAAGTAATTTTCATGAAGAAACTGCTACGACACTTTCGCCCGAAGCGCTGGGTCTTTGGCTTGGTGAAAGAGCACACGTGTAGACTTTTCCGGCCATTTTTCGCTCAATGCTGGAAGGAGATTCTTCTTCCAAACATCTTCGTAAAATCACCTGTTCCCGTAGTGTCCTTTGGAACGCAATTAGTAAGGATTATTCCATCGCTGTCCCAGAACATGGCCATCACAATTTTTCTGCTCTGGCGCTTACCCGAAATTTTTTGGTGGCGGTTAATCCGAGTTCTTCCATTGTGCAGACTGGCGTTTCGTTTCAGGATTGAAAAAATGGCATCCATATGACATCCATTGTCACAATTGATGAAAAGACAATATCATCACCGTCATCACGCGTCAACATTGCTTGGCTACATGCCACGCGCGCAGTTTTATAGTCGTCGTCAGCATTCGGTACCCAGCTGGAGGACTCTTTTCCTCATTTTCGGGTCTTCATGCACGATTGTGTACACAAACCCCACGGAAATGCCTACTTTGGAGGCGATGAGTTGCACACTCATTCGGTGATCCTCCATTACAACTTTTTCCACTCGCTGGATCATGTCGTTAGACCGGGTTGTGGGAGGTCAAAATTGCCTTTGTTTGTTGTCACGCGACGACCTGCCTTCTTTCAACTGTCGCACCCATGAACGCACATGAGACACATCAAGACACCATCACCACATGTCTCACTCAACTGGCGACGCTTTTCTATCGGTGTCAAACTAAGCAAATGGAGAAAACGAATGATTACATGCTGTTCTTGTAATGAAAACATCGCCACTTTGAAGTTCCAAAAAACCCTCTCTCTCGCCACTGCCGCTAGAGTTCTATGAGTCCTACAGTTCTGTTATCTCTGTTATGCATTGGCAACGAGTATTCGTGTATCTTAAAACAAACTGCATGTTTCTATCTGTTTCCAATCCGGAGGGAAAAAAAAGGAAGTTCGTATTTCTCCAAAATTTATATGAAAAATGCCATGTGTGTTTTTCTGCGTGTTACCCCTTTACGTACTTGGTTCACATTTACAATTACAATATATAGTTAAATTTAATTTAAACGATATATTATACCACTATTTCTTAAGACTACATATTTAATTTAACAGTAACAAATATAAAAATGTTCATTATAATCATTTATAGGGATAAGATCTTAAGACTTCTTCCGGATCATATGAACTACACCAAATATGACACAACTTCGTGATGAGCTTTATGTGTGTCCACCGCCTACTGCACAAAAAGTTTAACAGTGTCAAATATACCATGCCCGAGGCGGAATTCAAACCCGTAGCCTTCATTTACCAACTATAGAGATTTAGTTATAAACATTGTTCACTCTCGATTACTAGGCGTACCGCAGGCAACACTCTGCTTCCCCAACTTTATAATGCCCTGGTACGTCACTTTATGAACCTATTTCCTGCAGATGTCACAGCAGTATATATATATATATATATATATATTCGCTTAGATGTTTAGCCAGTTAATTCTAGAACACCGCATTTTTTTTGTAATTGTTATTTGAATTACGAATGAGCTCATTGTGTGCATGCGGAATTTATTCAGAATTTTCCTGGTCAATTGCTTCCTTCTAGAAGTGCAAATCACGATAATGTGCACAAATTTGAATCTACTGATGCAGTGCCAACAATTTCAGAGAAGAGATGTGTTTTAACTAGACAAAATTGCCATCCATTTTGGACGTTTGTCAACAAAACTACTCCCGAATTAACACACGTGAGAGTTTCTAAATGTAAAGAAAAAGTTAGTAATGAAATCAAAAGCATTACCGTGGTCGGGATTAGTCGTATCAATCAGAATGTGATTTCTTAATATATAGTAACTGTTTAGTCGAGTAGGAAGGCAATTCCAGCATCTTCAATAAGGAAAGTTTAAAGAAGCGGAGTTGAAGTCCGGGCTCCGTCGGCTACGTCATGCTTAATAGCCGAGACATAAAACACGACATGAGGGAAAAAGTTTTATAATTAAAACTCGATATATGGCACAGTATAGAGGGCCAGAATATGAGAAACGTACCTCCGCAAACTACAGATACTAGTAATTATTTTCCGGATTTACTTCAAGTGACGCACAGTCGTCACATAACGCTTGCAAGTGCCCGCAAAAAGCTATGAACAATCCACTGCTGAATTACTTAAGGTTCCAGTGTAATTGCTGTCATAGTATGATAAGTGTGGTGATCGCGTGTTTAGGCCGTTCTATTTAAATTGCTAATGGAGTGCTGCTGAATCGATCGCAGAATTTCTTTAGGTGAATGTTCTTACATCAGAACATTTAGACAAATCGCTGCGATTCGCTGAGAAAGAAGGAGACAGAAAGAGGAGACTAAAATCCAGAGCCACAATGACGTTATTATGGGAGGAAAGTAAAATAGTGTTTCCAGCCTAAAAGAGATGTATAGATTAAGAGCAAAAGTAAAGCTATTCTAACTGAATTAGTAAATTTGTTGACTCTTGTAATAATAGCAATTATGGTAATATATCGCCGACCTATACCCTGTGCTTAAATTGCGACATCATTCCACGTTTTATCATTAAACAAGCTTCATTATCCTTGTACATCCCAACCCTGTGTTTGCCTGTAAAACTGCCTTCTGATTATTTGATTCACCCATCTGGATCTTTTACCTACTCTGGCTTTTCTTTGCCTAACCTTCAACATTAACGAGCGTAGTGGTACAGGTAGTAACGCTTGGGACTCGCATTTTGGAGGTCTGCCGTTCAAATATCTTCGGGTCCATCCTAACCTTGGGTTTTGCCAAGTCGCTTAGGTGATTGCCTGATTGGAAATTACTTTTCACGAAATTTTGGCTCTCCACTTCATATAATTTCATCCTGTTAGTTTTGTTACAGGGTCGAAAATGCCAGGGCTAGTTTGGCTGGTGCGATGTGTCAGTGGCTTGCGCTCAGGAAAGGTTTCTGCCCCAGCTTCTGGTATGGAAGTGGATCTTCTGAGATTCTCGAACTTCTTGGAGAGAGACTATGGAAGGATCCTTTTCTGTTTTATTTATTGCTATATTGGATGCTTTCGTTTTTATCTTAAGTTTATCCTGATTATGTAATTTGGTAATCTTAGCATATTCTTGCATAATTATTACAACTTAAATGGGTTTTAATGTTTGTATTTATGATAATTGCTGGGATAGCACTGTTGAACCTATCTATATTTTCATTTATCAGAAGAACCCAAAACTTTAAGAATATAATCTTATTTTGTATTAGTAAATTGAACATTAAGGCAATCGAAGATTTTAAATTTTATATGCAGGCCACTTGCTAAGCCTGTTATATGCAGTAAACACACTGCTAGTTGCGTGTTACAAGCCAACAATGTACCGAAAAAAGTTTCCTCATCAATTTATAAAACGAATAAATTAAACATACAATTATTTACATGTTTTAGAAAATAGAATGCTGGAGCTTTAAGGCATATCCGTAAAATATTACCCAGTGCTCTCTGTAGTTTCTCACACGCCTGACGATGACACTACTCAAGTTATTTTGTGCGCTAAAAGAAAACATGATCTTGCCAGATTTTTATATACAGAATTCAAATATATCACCAAAAGGCTACGGCTACTACTGTTGGCCGAAGTCGTTAAGGGGCGCGGACAATGAGTGGGAGATCTGGGGTTCGAATCCCGATAGGACCATCCTCCCTGACAGGTTTCTTCCAGTTTTCCTCAGTCCTCATAAATGGCAAATGCCGGGGAGGTACCCTAAACTTAGGCCCGGAACGTTTCATTCCTTAAAAAATCCTTTTCCAATATATCATTTCATTTCAGTATCATCAGTGTCCACCGCCTGTGGTGCCTCAGCAGTAAAAACGGGCGTTAAACACTGTCAAAAAAACAAAGTCTCTATGGGCATTGTTTTTCAGTTTAAAGCTACATATGAACGAAAACAAGACTAAAAACACACATTTTCAGGAAACTTAATTTGGTATCAAAACTCGCTATTGACCGCTGAAAAAAATATTTTGTTTCTCGGCAAGAACTTAAATAATGTTATATTCTAATTTTCATCCACCATGTGCAGAATCATAACACTATAATACTTATACAACAATCAAGTTTACATGCCGGACTCAAATTGATTTGTATACGCTTTCAATCCATATTAAAACCTCTTGTAGATTTCTACATAAGTTTTCATGATGGTTAACTTACCATATTTTATTTTTATGTTGGACAACGTACCTAATGCCGTTTCTCGTCATGTAGTGCTAACCATACTTGCCTCGTAGGCCCAAGATCGCGGGTTCACTCCCGGCCAGAGTCGATGGATTCTTTTCGGGCGTAAAGATCCTAAGTATGGCGTTTTTCGGAAGGAAAGTATAGCCATGCTTCCCGTGTCGTAGATTTACGGCATGTAAAAGAACCTCAAGCCTGAAAGAAGAGGCCTCTGAGGAATTTATATATCGGCCATTTCACGCCTAAATTGAATGGGACGCTGATACTTTAGTTGTTAAATCAACAACAACCTACCGAATAAATTATTTAATATCCAATCAATTGTAAATTCAAGATGTAAAATTTGGAAAGATAAAAGATATATAGAAAGTTAAATGGAATAATACCATACACATGTGTAATTTCGTGGGTAAATGTGAAATGACGATCGACTTTGTCTGATGAAAACCATTACATTAGTGCACATGAACAATTTAGCATACTAAATTCGGTCTCAGCACGATTCTCGTTTACATCCATTTCAATCTGGATTGATTCCATTCCAATCCCGCGTTTTAGTAGGATCGAGCTTGTATCTTGAATCCTCATTTACATGCACATTTTCAGTCTGACATGCAAACGTGGAAATTGTAACAAGAACCTAATACTCTTTTCTGTTCCATGCATTCAATATCTCTAGTCTTATTTTAGAAATACAGTTATTGGAACAATAGTGCTTCTATAGACTAACAATGGCACACGGCAAGAAAGAAATTAGGTTAATAAGACAGTAGAAGTGGAGAGCAGACAATGGTGCCTGGATAAACCGATTGCAATTTAGGAATCAGGAACGAAAATAAATACAAATAAAATAAAATACACGCATATAAGAGAAGAAAAAATAAAGAGCCGGCTATTGGCGTCTAAGCAAGCAGTTATAGGCAAAAGTATTCTTAAAATATGCAAATGGCCTATGGGCACTGGGGAAGATATGAAAAAGCAAGTAACTTCTGAATAAAAGAAGATAGCTAAAATTGAACACAGAACGTCATAAGTAAATTAACCTAAACCGAAAGGAGAGCTATCCCCTAGAAGGTCATGGTAAACTAAAGTTAAAGAAACTAAATCAAGGAGGAAAAATCGGAAAAATAAAATAGCTCCTGAAAATGATGGAGGCAAAAGATAAAGAAAAAAGTAAATAAAATTAAAGCCAAAAGGAAAGGCAAAAATAAGGATGTTACGCCTGAATAAGTTAAGATTAGCAAAGAAGAGCACAAAAATGGGGGAAAAAATAAGCTCTATAGCAATGAATAAACTAATATATGCATACATGTACCCAAATATAACGAAACCAAATATGCAAGAAAACAAAAAATAACCCAGAATTACCTGGGAAGCTAAAACAAGGTAACCTTAACAAAAACAATCTAAATTAAAGCAAAAAGAGAAGACAAAAATAAACAATAGCGTACGTATAACTAAGGTACTAAACAAAACTGAACACAACATACATAAATAATTTTAACTAAAGTTTCAACGTAAGGGAAGAACGTGCAAGTAGCGACTGGATAAACCGAGACAGGCAAAGAATAACTCAAAAATAGATACACGGGTAGAAAATATCAGACTGGTAGCGTCTGAATAAACGAATACAGAATAAAAGGAACTAAAATATACAGATAAACGAAATGAAATACATAGAGGAAGACAAGACCAGAAAAGTAGCGACTAGATAAAATAGAGTTGACAAAAATGAACACAATTTTTATTTGTTTAAGAAGATAATCATATACTTCATTTAATAAACATCGTGTTTCCCAGATTCTGTAATTTTTTTGTGATTCCTGTAAACATACTATGTATTACTTGTTAGCAAAGACTGCAATGCAGACCTTGCACTATTCCAAGCAAGTGGAGATGTTTACTCAGGTCATTGACCATTGGCACTGGCTGTCGGACAGGTCTCCATTTCATCCCTCTACTGCTTATCATGTGGCCGTTGTTTCCTGAAGTTGAAAGCTACTACATTCCTGTGCAAATTTGTCCACTTGCTCATTACGGTATGTGCATTCTCGTACAGCAGCCAGCTTTCATCTTTAGTAACGTACAAAGACATAAACCAAGTAAACTGAATCCAAAGAAGAAACCAAAAGCAAGGAAATAGCATCAGGAGAACTATATTAAACTGAAGGAAGCCAAGAACAGACTCCGGAATCTGGGCAAAATAGGCAAACAAGAACACAAAGCATATATATATTAAGAGAGAGAGAGTTCAAGTAGAACCAAGAGCATAAAAGTACATTCTAGATTAACTATGACAGGCACACACGAACAACAAAGGTTTCAGCATGGAGGGGTAAATTCCTCTCCTCAGTACTGTTTGAGATTTTCTTTCCCACTCGCCTATCAAGAGCAAAAATGAAAAGTACATGTTCCGGCAAATATATGTATACATATCATACAGGGCCTTAAATTCAAAACTTCCCGGCCTATTTAACAAATGTTTCATTTAAACAAAAAAGTTAATTTAGATATTGAGGGGGAAGTTCTAATCAATTTTGATTAAATTTTAGATTTCCTCCCAGCTATCCCCACTTTGAAATTTCAAATAACATTCCTAAATTTTGATGCTTAAATTTAAAAGCTGAATTTTGGATTTTTTCGTTAACTAGTTGCTAACGTAATTTGAATTTGAGTAGAAAAATGCTATAAAAACTAATAAGCATTGTGCCGTTCTTACACGCATTCCTCTACTTCCTGACCGATACATTAGTCTCCTTACCTCCCTACTTCTCCTTTCCTTCTCACCTGGCCTCGTGAATATGGTACACCAAGTAGAGCTTGTTTGCCATTGGCTCAAGCTAATCACATGTTCACGAAACCAGTGTAGTAGCCATGCAAGGTGCCGTGTCGCGGCTCTTTCCTTAACACATAGGAAGAAGAACCCAGCGGGTGGTATGTTTTGGCTCTTCATTCTAAATCGTTAGGCCTGGAGCTTTCTTCATCACGTACACCCAATGACAGGTAGAATGTAGTTTTGAAATATTTTATGATATAGTTCTTGATTGTATTACATTGGTTTAAAGTGTCCTTTCTTACAACTTTTGGTCAGCAAGGAAAGTAAAGTCTTACAAACGCAGAAGGATGAATATAGCAAAAGAACAAGAAGAAGAAGAATTAGGAAAAAATATAAAATAAGTAGAATAATAAAATAATTCATTTTGTGGAAAATTTCTATTATTAACATTGCAGTAACACAGCATGTTTCGGAACTCGTGATTAATCCGCTTACGTTCTGTTTTTCTTATATCTATACACACTTTTGAAAAAAATAATTACCATAGCATAACACAACTATTACATTTAATTCCCAGTAGTTTTTATAATTTGTATTGCCGTCCAAATCCACACACAGTAACAACAATCCAAGTAGCCAGGCAACGACAGAACAAATATTGACAACAGCTGCATTCTCTTCAACATTTAATCATCAAAAGTAGGTGCCTTTTTACGCTTCAAAGTTAGGTAACTGGGATGAGGGGGTAAAATAATCGTTAGCGATAAATTTCCCCCTCAATATTTCAATTGATGTGTCCACTTTTCCCTTGCCACTCCATTATACTCTTGCTCCCAACCACCCCTTCACCTTTACTATTCAAAGTAATGTACTTAGCCGATTATCGGTGTGCACGTTACAAATGGACTACGCTACTGCCCTCTGCAGCTCGTGTGCGAAACCCTAGAGCCTGGTCGGCATTGGAACTCAGTCACTCTGTTTGGTATTTCTAGTAACATTGGCAATTTCGGTCACTTGACGACCAACTTCCTACAACCCTACGATATGTCAAGTAATTTCAAAGATGTAACTTGGCATTGTGAAGTGGGCATATAAGTGCAAGAAAACGAAAGGCAGTCCTAAGGAAAATCTAAAGGCGTGACATTCCATTTCCAGTTCTTTTGCTTATGTGCAGGAGGGAGAGAAAGAAAGGTATAAAGTGACAAGGATAAAGTCGAACACAAAACAAGTTCGACTAATGAATACCTGCTATTCGTCAATATATATTCCGCATAGAGATCACAATATATATTCAAATTTTGAAAATTATAAACTAATTATTTTCAGTTTTTGATCCTTCTCCAAAATAGCAGAGGTCCAGCTAATGGTGTGATCTTCACCCTGACACGTGGAGTTCAAAATTATAGCTCCTAAATAATTTCATGTGGAGTAATATTAGCATAAAAATTAATATTTCATTGAATGAATATTCCAGTCGATATTTTGTGCAAAACAGAATTCCTGGTTGAGACATTCTTTTGCCCATTTATGTTAATTGTCTGCAAGCCTTATGATAGGAGAAGGATTTATTGCTTTTGTACAAGGGTTGTATTGTGTCAGACTGACGGACTGTCCCGGGGAAGACCATTGGGTTCAGCAGGTAGAGAAAAGAGAGAGAATTGTGCCTTAACCCCTGTGAAGTCTTTAGAGTGGACATTGACAGCGTATTTTAAAAGGATCATTTCCAACATGCTACATTGTGCACCTACGGATAAAAGAGAAGTGCAGATTTATGATAATGCTTCAGAAATGGGAGATACAAAATAGTTGAAGACAATAATACAGTTCGCCGAAAATGTCAAAGAAAGTAAAGATAGCTATCAGGTGGTTGAAACGTGTTTTGTCCACTTAAGAGCACAAGAATATAAAGGGACAAATGGTGTAGCATAAAAGGGTGACAGTCAAAATTTCTGGTAGGGAAGCTTCTTGGGAAAGGCTAGAAAGAGACAATAAAAACTAAAAAGTACAGGAGTGGAGAAAAATGGGTAACCAATAAGCATCGCCCACAAGGCATAGAAATATATTTTGAATAATCGCCAATCAGGAAGCTAGAAGTAAAGTTTAATTTAAGATAATAGAGAACTTTCGCGTGGGGCGTGGCTTATTGGTCCAAAAGCCACAGCCAGAGATCAGTAAAGTCAGTGGAGGAGCACGAATAAGTTAGCAAAAGAGCAAGATCGGGCGAAGAGTAAGTACAAGTCAGATAATAGGTCGGTCAGTGGGTAAGAGTCAGTGAGTCAGTCAGTAAGACGTAAAGTAGGTTCAAGTGTTTGGTACTCAGAAAGCTAGAACCCGGGTCTACGCGGACAGTCTTATATAGTGTTCTTAATAAACTACGAGTTAGAGAGGTTCTTGTGTTTTTCTCCGTGGTTTGTTGTCAAAACCTTCCTGATGACTCCGAGTCCAAAAACCTCCAGTACCGTGAAATCCCCAACATTCCCGACTGAAGCCCCATCAGACGGAGCAGTAGTGGACAACAGCAGTGAAACGACTATTCAACGACCAGCCGCATCCGCCGTAAAACATAGCTACAAATTGACGCCCTAGCGTGGTAAGTTTGACACAAAACTTACGCCCCCGCACCACCCCCGCTTCACATGAGTGGACTGAGTCAGGGAGGTGGGGTGAAAAGTATTAGAAATTAATTCCTCTACTGTCGAAAGATGCGCAAAATTATATTTGTCCTCGATTGTACATGAAACGAAAACGAGCTTCTTTGACGACAAAATATCAGAAGAATTAAAGCAATTAGTTTTTTAAAGCCCTGTTGTTACATCTATGGCCAGGGGGTGTGTTGCAGATTGGTTAGGGCCAATGGTGTTATGAAGGACCTAAGTATGGACGTATCACAGTTGAGAAGGACGTATCCATCTGTTTTTATTTCTGATGATTTTGGAGAAAAATCTCACCATGAGTGTGAAACTACGTCGTTTCTTTAACCGTGTATTTTTTAATGTTATTGAGGGCGAACTAGTCAAGCCATTGAAACGGGTATTGCATGTTGTTGCTACTATAGGGTCACACTGTCAGAACAATCAAGCGAATAACGTGTTCAACTACATAAGCTCGTAAGCGAAGAGTGAAGTCCATAAAAAAACGGAAAACAAATGAAGACAGCTTTATTACCAGCACGATGCGTCAGAAAATTAACTTCATGTATACAGTTGAAAAGCTGAATACGATTTCATTATTTGTACATATTTATGCTAAAAATGAACTTCGGGGCATTATGTAATTATTGCATAACATCTTGCTTTCAATGGATTACGAATAAGAAGTGACAGGATAAAAGTCCTATTAGTTAAAAAGAACGATGTCATTGCTTCCAAGGCCAGGTATTTGCGTATAATGAAACTAAATTATGAAACAGAAAACCAAACTGTTATATAGCAAGTATGAAATAGTGGCAAAATTAAACAGCAGTGGTGGAAGAAGACGTGTAATAGTGCATAGACAGCTTTGTGTACAACGGTACTCTGGTGTTTTAATCCAATTCTAAATCTGGCGATTTTAATAATGGTATGACTACTATCAATTACCAGAAGTGGGCTAAGAATTTGATTTGGCTTATTTACGGACGCTCTTTAAAACCTCAGGTAATAGACATTCCATTCAATTCAGGGCTTGAAACGGCCTATAAATATTGCTCCGAAGCCTCTTCTTTCAGGCTCGAGGTTCTTTTACGTACCGTAAATCTGCGAAAAGGGACTAGCGGCTTTACTGTCATTCGAAAGGAAGCGATACTTAGGATTTTTACGCCGGAAAAATCGATCGACCGTGATCGGGGTTGAACCGGCAATCTTGGGTCTACGAGACAAGTATGGTTACCACAAGACCACTAGGACCGACCTATGGGAATGAATGAATGGTGTTTAACGCCCATTTTTGCTACAGAGGCACCACAGGTGGTGGACACTGATGATACATGAGATGAAATGACATATTGGGAAAGGCTTTATTTTTAAGGAAGGAATCGTTCCAGGTCTAAGTTTAGGGTACCTTCCCGACATTAGTCATTTATGAGGACTGAGGAAAACCTGGAAAAAACCTCAGTCGGGAGGGCAGTCCTGGCGGTATTCGAACCCAGACCTCCCGCTCACGAGTTCGTGCCTTAACGACTTCGGCCACCCGTGGCGGTCCGACCTATGGGTAAAAGAAAAATCATTACCCGGCTTTCTACAAAAGATCCGAGAGGTATGGCTTAGTTGGTAACGCTTGGGCTTGCATTCGGGAAACTACGGGTTCAAATCTCTTGGGGCTGACTCAAAAGATTTGATTTTTGTGATTTTCTTAGTCTCTTAGGCGAATAATGGGATGGGTCTTTCTTTCCCGCGAGTTTTCCGCTCTCCCATTTCATTTTTGGCTCTGTTATGGGTCGACAGCGGCAGGCCAGGTGTGCTGGGTATGACCGTTGTTTGCGCTTGAGAAAGGTTTCTGTCCCGGTGTCTGGTATGGAAATGATTTTTTTCAGGGACTCGATCTCCTTAGAGCCGGGGCACCACCGGCTTCGGGTACGTTAGGGGGCTCCGTTTATGTCCGTGGCTCATCGACGTAGATCCTGACTGCCCGTGTCTCCACCAGCTCATCTTTTTCTCCTATTACGTGCGTGGACACAAACGGCCAGCTCTAGAACATGGCTGACATTCCCTCCCTACCAAGTCAACCCAGTTCTACAAAATATTATTGTAGTGATTGATAATGCACGATATTACAATATTCAAACCTATCATGTTTTTACTTCATCAGCAAAGATGGTCGACATAACTTGGCTGCAATGGCCATGGTGCTTTAACAACACCCAAATTAAATCTAATTGAATCGATTTGAAGCTCTATAAAATTATGTGCAGGGACACGAAATATATACAATCCATTTCAAAACTGACGGTGTTGGTTAACGAAGCTTCCTATTCCATCAGCAAAGAGGAATGGTGTGACTCACTACGAGCATTCAAATCATGTGAAAGACGAACACTTACCCAAACAGACCCAGTAGGTGGTATGAAGATGTGGGGCGAACCAGATAATGACAGTAGTTTCCTTCGAAGTGGCAATGATGCAGAAATGACGCCTAGTGCGCTCAGCGAAACTCAATAACTGATACACATGTTGCTCTTTTTCTATCGTTGGATCAGTTTCTTTACCGCAGTAGTATTTTGCCTATGGGCAAGCGCGCCGCTCGTTAGCCGGTTAGCCGGCCAGCCGGGTCTCGGATATTAGCGGGAGGATAAAACAACAAAACAAACCAACCATAAAATAATTCACAAATGAATTTAAGAGGCTCATTACTTACCAAATTATTAAATGAGGTGTAGAAACGGCCGCCTTCATTCTCTACACATTTGTGATATCCCTTTAGGAAATTATTCATCACTCAATGTAGTTAATTTTGAAAATTTCGAACAATTTCCTAACAAATATTATCTTTGAGTTCTTGTATGGTGTGCGGGTTCACATGTTTTAATTTACCCCAGAAATAATGATCGCAGACTGTTGAATCGGGGTACCAGGGGGTCACAAAACACCTACTAATAACTGTGTCTTGTAGAAGCCCATTGAGAATTGCTGTCATGGAATTATTCACATTGTGAGCATTACCAGAGTTCTGTTGAAAAACCGCATGATTACGCTTCCTGTTGCTTAATTCTCTGTAAAGGGGGGTTAGTATGGTATTCACATAAGTAACAGAATCGACTGTATGCTGAAAAAATTGGTCCTCTGATTCTTTCACCATTGCTGGCGTATCATATACCGATTTTTTCGCCATGGAGGGGCACATCAGGTTTATCTATTGTCTAGTAACGACAGTTTTGAGTACATTAATTACCATAGATTTGGAACCAGGCTTTATCCGAGAAGAACATTACATGTGAGACTATTTGTCCATTGTACACCTTTTCCAGAATGCACTCACAAAATGTGCGCTTACGTACCGTTTCACCTGGCTGAAGAGCATGTACTGTAATTATTTTATACGGCTTTAAATGCAATAATTTAGAAGCCTTTTGCACAACCCATATAAAATTCTCACTTGTGCAAGACGACGAAGAGATTTTCTAAGGACATTTTCGTCATGTAATCTTTCTTCGGTGTGAACCGTACGCAGTCGGTCCTGGTGGTGTAGTGGTTACCATACTTGCCTCCTATACCCAAAACGCGGGTTCGAACCCGGCCAGGCCCGATGGATTTTTTTCGGGCGTAAAAATCCTAAGTATGGCTTCCTTCGGAAGGGAAGTAAAGCCGTGGGTCCCGTGTCGTACATTTGCGGCACTAAAAAGAACCTCAAGCCTGAAAGAGAGGCCTCTGAGCAAAATTTGTCGGCCGTTTCACGCCCTGAGTTGAATGGGACGCTGATGACCTGAGATGTTAAAGAGCGTCCTTAAATAAATCAATCAAAAAAAAAAAAAAGAACCGTACGCCGTTTTGTTTTTTTTTTTTGTTTGCTT
The DNA here is from genome assembly GCA_030762175.1 of Metallyticus violacea. Taxonomy (NCBI): domain Eukaryota; kingdom Metazoa; phylum Arthropoda; class Insecta; order Mantodea; family Metallyticidae; genus Metallyticus; species Metallyticus violacea. The sequence continues at coordinate 98,801,132 of CM060846.1, read as the reverse complement.
CTTAGGCTTCCAGATTCTTGAAATTCATTATACAAATTATGGACTGTTTTAATATCTAGAGCGTCTACACCCAGGAATCTTGCTTAAAACAGTCATCGAACTTCACTAGCCGACTGGGTTAACATGTATTAATCGTACAACAGGCACGCTGTGCCGTTGCGACAGTCAGAAAAGTCAACAAGTAAGCAAGCAGGCTTATTACCCCTCCACGGCGCTGTAAATGAGGGGGGCTTGCTCATAGGAAAAACCTGCGCATTGCTGATCGCACTGTATTATAATAGCGCTGTTCAGTTTGTTTAGAGAAAAAAATGCACTGTGCAGTTATTTGATTCCCTCTGACCAATAGCGTACAAACACGCTTCTTATTACATGTTTTATTCGTAATTTGACCATTAACCACGGATCATTGAATTTTAAATTTACTTTAAGAAGTTACTACGGAACTTGCTGTTGCGGAAGACGTTCGCCCTATGAAAGCAACCGGTCCATCACTCTGTTCTTGTTACCATACTTGCCTCCTAAACCCAAGATCGCGGGTTCGAACCCGGCCAGGATCGATGGATTTTTTCGGGGCGTAAAAATCCTAAGTATGGCTTCCTTCGGAAGGGAAGTAAAGCCGTGGGTCTCATGTCGTACATTTACGACACGAAAAAGAACCTCAAGTCTGAAAGAGAGGCCTCTGAGCAAAATTTGTCGGCCGTTTCACGCCCTGAGTTGAATGGGATACTGATGACCTGGGCTGTTAAAGAGCGTCCATAAATAAATCATTAAAAAAAAAAAAAAACTCTGTTCTTGACCTCTGCGTACCATGCAAAACATTGACACTTCAGACACTGTTCTAGCGGCGCTAGGAAATGCCAATCATAGCTTCATAGACTGGGGGCTTCATGGGGCTCTACGGTGGGTGTTGCAGTACCTAGCGCTGGAATTAGTTCAGAAAATCTTCTGTTTTATTAGACGCAGTCATTATGTAGTACTATATCAATAGAGAACCTCTTGCACGTTATCTACTTTCAAAGAAATTAATCAGCAATTGTCCCTGGAGTCACATAAACGTCAAATAGACATGTTACGTAACATCCAATAAGCTTAGCAAGTTTTTGACATCACACAAGGCAGATATCTGAATCTTTGTAACTTTATACTCCCCTACTTCTGTTTCTGTGGCACACATTGGCTTTACATGAAGTGATGGAGACGGCAATCAATTTAAACTTCTGTTTCAGGTACATACGGATGTTGCATAAAGGTGGTCTCCAAGTAATGCAACACCTTTTTCTCTTTCAGAAATTGTTTCATTTCAGTTTCAAAGATTGATTCACTTTGTACATCATAGATTTCAGAGCCCATATGCCATCTTGGTATAACCTGCACGCCTATATTTCAGTCATCTTAGTACTGCATATGTCGCTTATTTAATCTTCCAGTCTTTCCCTGCAGTTTGAATCCTTAGAGAACCAAGGAGATAGACCAGAAGGTGCCAAACGCGGGAAGCATGGTGGTGAGGAAGGACAGTACACCAAATTTTAGTTATCTGAATAATGGTGTTTAACCCAATTTTTACTACTGAGGTATCACAGGCGGTGGACACTGATGATGCATGAAATGAAATGACATATTGGGACAGGATTTTTTTTAAAGGAAGGAAGCGTTCCAGGTCTAAGTTTAGGGTACCTCGCCGGCATTTGCCAATTATGAAGACTGAGGAAACCTGGAAAAAACCTCAGCCATGGAGGACGGTCCTGGCGGGATCGAATCCCAGACCTCCCGCTCACGAGTTCACGCCTTAACGACCTCGGCCACTCGTGGCTGTTTTTAGTTATCTGTTCTCAAGTGTCTATTTTGTGTGTGGCTTCGCGTTGGCACGAAGAACAAGAGCTTCTGTCAAATCTTTGTGATGATGGATACGCCGGAACTACTACTTTAAATTCTGTAGATTTTTAACATAAACTTTGGGGATATGTCATTCACCATAATGCTATATATCGATTAAAATGAACTCTTCAGAGTCCCAGGAGAGCGTGGCCATCCATGACTTTGCCGAGTTAGAATATTATCTTGAAATTTCGTGATTGCACTCCATGATCGCAGGCTCGAGGGGGCAAGACCACTTTCATTTCTCACTATAATGCTGGACAAAAAATCTCGTTCAGCCACGTAGCAAGCAAGACATTAAGAACAAACGATGATTCTCTGGTGGTATGATCGCTAGCTAGGCTTTCGAGGGACCCAATTAGCACACTATTTTAACATCTCACGGAGTTGTTTTATATTGCCGACAGAGATTCAGGTTGAAGAGGAAGTCTATTTGGATATTATTAGCCGATTTTCCGGAATTAGAAGTGAGACATTTCATCACTGCAAGTGTGCGGCCGCCCAGAGAATGGATGATCAATGATACTGCCTCCGTCTTCTTTCGAAGTGAACAATCTTTTCGCCCTCGTGCTTTCATCCTCTGCTATCTCGTCATACACATTTTTTAAACGCCTCTGTTTGTGACCTCATCATCCTCCGCCAAAATAAATTGTATCTCTACTTATTTAACGCACTTTAACTAAACACCACATTATGAAAGCTAACGGCATCATTGCCATGTTTCGGCAGAACAAAACTACACGAGATAGTGTGGAAATGTTCTAGGATACACACAGTTGTTCCTAAATTGAATACTCAAAGTTCGGATAATAAAAAAGCAATAAACAAGTGTATTTTTTATAACATAGGTCTGAAACTAATATTTAATGAGTTGTGAGCTTCCGAAGAAAAAAATATAAAGATGTAGATGTGATGTACCATAAGGTTACAACATTAATTAATTTATTACGATAATCTTTGTTCAAAGTCATTAATATGCGCAATCCGTTAAATACGCTGACATCAATCTATCTGCAGTTCTTGCAAGACAGGCCGCATGCTTTACTCGGAGACTTACGAAGGGGTCGCATGAACTATCGAAGGTGCCCGTCCTCACTTCCCCAAGGCAGTTCCACAGCATTTGAACCTCGGTGAGCAATGCATGGCGACAGTATTTATACAGAAGAGGTAAACTTTTTTATTTTTATTCTTCAATGCTTATATCCTGAGATCTTGTTTCTACATCAGGACATCATACTCCAGATTTATTTTATTTACTCCTCTTACTTTTTCTATGCAATTTAAATTACAATTTGAATTCTACTGATTTTAAAATCTACAATACTAATACTATAACTAAAAAAAAAAAAATAATAAAACTTTAATAAACTAAACTGATACTGGAATCCAGTAATACGGTTATTTTAACTATGATTTATAATTACACCTACAATTGCTACTGGTACCCAGTAGCAATGATTGCGTTTAGAAAGAATTAATTTACAATTTTTGTCCAATTTAATGTCTACAATCTTCATTTCTGCTAACGCTCAGTATCCGGGCTGCTCCCCACTGGAATTCCTGGCATCAGGACCTGGACATCAATGGAGTTGCTGCCGGTCTCAAGCAGCAGCTATACTGTACCATGGTGTGTTGACAGTGCAGTTTCCGTCTCCTCTCTGCTTCTTTTGGTCTCTGTCTACTTCTTCTTCTCTCAACTGCTTCCTTCCCGCCCGAAAACTGCCATTATTCTCTTCTTCTGTCAATTTGGGTGTTATATTCTTTATCACCTTTTTCTTCAACCAAATCTACTTGTCTTTCCCTGATTCTCTGGGATCTTCTAGGGGAATATATGATTTCGGACTTTTGATTTTTTTCTCCTATTTGTTTTTTGCTGTTTATATATTCTGCTGCCATTTTGCGCGATATTTTATTTGTTAGTTTATTCAATACTCTTATAATCATCTTGATCTCTCATAAAGTTCCAAATGTGTTTCCCTGCAAGTAGTCGTCTTTCCTCAACTACAAATGACTGGTATTTAGGGCATTCAAATGAGACATGTTCCGGTGTATCGATCTCGTTACAGTTCGTACTTGTATTGTTTGCTTGCAATTTTAATCTTTGCAGATATGAGCAATATGGACAGTGTCCTGTTACATAAAACACTAAACCCTTATTGGGAAGAATATGCTTGAATTGTAATCTTTTCTTTATGGATGCGAAGGCTTCATACACTCTTCTACCTTCTTTTATTTCATCCCATTCTCGTTGCCATATTTGTAATAAAGAATCTTTGATTTCTTTTTTTATTTCTACACTTGTTGCCAACAATGTCCATTATTTTTTAACTCAATAACAGACTGCTCTTAATTGAACTAAATAATTAAATGACCATATATCCATTATTACTAATAGTCCCACTGTAGGAGACGCGTAAAAGGTGAAGCAAGATTTTTAGTGTACAAGGAGGAATGGATAGGGAAATGATTTTGGTAGGTTATTAATGACTATTTGTCGTTATGGTTAGGACGAAGATTCATATAAATGTTAATCTCAGGGTTTTGATAGGAAGTGCAGTTGTAGGATTTTATGTGACGGGAAGTTGACCGCCTCGTGATGTCCTCTGCAGGTCCTGTTGTCCTCACTCCTTCTCCTGTACACGTTCCTTTCCTTGCTCCACTTAGATGCGAGGAGAAGAACCTCCTCGCTGCCTCGGCTTAGATGATGTGTGCTAGTACCTTTTTGGGGAGACGCCTAGGGCGCTCCTCGGGGATAAGAAGAACTGTCAGGGTGTGACCAAATGAGAACTCTGGGTCAGTTAAAACCCGGAATAGATTTATACGTTGCTTTATTTAAATACTTTAAGTGCTAGGGAAAACCACTACTATTTGTTGGAATTCGAATCGTAATCTCGCACTTCGAGAATGACTTTGATAATAGTGTTCCCCTACTATCTTCGAGATGCTGTCAGAATGCGTACTACGTTCCCAATGTCCTCAGAATGCCAACTACAACGACGTGCTGCCTACTATCTTCAAGACGTCTTCAGAATGCCAACTACAACGACGTGCTGCCTACTGTCTTCAAGACGTCTTCAGAATGCCAACTACAACGACGTGCTGCCTACTATCTTCAAGGCGTCTTCAGAATGCACCGAACTAGCGGCGTTCCGATAATTTTGTTCAGTTCAAGTCGGTCGGTCACCGACGCTATGAGCATTTTAAAGTTCGCGAAATTCAAACTTTTGATTGCAGCACATGCCCTCTAATTGGTGCTTTAAATTTCGTGTTCCGCACTTGTTGCACCAATTTTCTACCCTAACCACGCAATGCCTGAGGGATCGCTGCCATGACCTTCTAGCCTAACGTTCACCAAAGAGTTTTGTTTTTCTCCCCTTGGTTTTATGGTCTTGGATCCGAGCCAGCCATAAACCTTCATACTTCATCCCCTAGTCCTGCAATTCTGAGCAACTCAACTCTCTCTGTAATATACAGAGAACTGAGAATATTACGCACTTGTCAGAATGATGTCTAATGCCGGTGTAAATTAATACTTTATTTCTACTGATTGCTTTCATAAGGGGTAGGGGAAATCCCTGTACATCTCAATAAAACTTTCTTATGGACCGCCTTAAAGTTCGCATAAAATGTATCCCGCGTGCCTTTTCCCCCCAAACTCCTCCTCCATGGTTTAATATGACTGCAAAGAAGCTATTGTTATAGATTTTTATTTTGTTAGCTTTTATATTGAAATATCTCTAGCCAATATTGGCCAACTTAAACATGACCTTTTCTGCTCTAGTTCTTGTAATTTTGTTAAAAGTTTCTTAAAATTTAATTTTTCATCCAAATATATACTTAGATATTTATTTACTGCTTCTCTTTTTATATTATTATTATTATTATTATTATTATTATTATTATTATTATTATTATTATTATTATTATTACTATTAATGTTATTACTGGGGTTTCAGTTTAAGTTTCCTTTTAAAAACATGTATGATGATTTGTGAGGAGCTATTTCCAATTTTACTTTTATGCCCCAATTGTTTATATGATCAGATATTATACTCCATCTCATTTCAATTTTCTTATTATTATTTCGTTCTATTATTATTATTATTATTATTATTATTATTATTATCATCATCATCATCATTATCGTTAGTAGTAGTAGTACCAGTAGTAGTAGTGGTGGTGGTAGTAGTAGTGGTAGTGGTAGTAGGTCATCTGCATATGCCATAATCTCTTTTATACTGTTTAATCCTTGTAATTTCTCTATTACAGATTCCAAAAATATGTCCAATAATATCGGCCCTAAAATTGATCCTTGCAGATATCCTTTGGTAATTTCCTTTTTAATAGTCAGGTTTGCACCTTTTACACATACTCCGTTGTTTTTTGCAATAATCTGTTAACGAGTTATAGATGCATTTTGGATATTTCTTTTTCCTTAAAATTTGAAACAGTACAGGCCACCATAAGTTATTAAACGCCCCCACAATATCGAAAAATATTGCTCTTACATATTTTTATTAGTTGTTTTTGCAGCCTTTATTCCCTCATTAATGGCATTCTGTGTTGACTTGCTTTTTTTTCCTAAATCCAAACTGTTTAATGTTCATAGCAATCATTGATCTATATTCATCTATTCTTTTGCTCAACAGTTTTTCTTGAATTTTGCCCAGAACATTTAATAATCAAATAGGCTTATAGGATTTCACTTGCGTGGGTCTTTGTCAGCCCCTTTGTTTAAAATGATCACATTCGCTTCCTTCCAGCAGTAAGACACTCTTCCCTGCCATAGACAATTTTTAAACAGTTGACACAGGTACGGAGTAATCTGATCTTCCAACTGCTGTAGCTCTTACGACTTTATTTCATCCGGTCCTGGTGATTTTTTCTTCTTTAATTCCTTTATAATTTTTCTTATTTCAACTTCATGATAGGGGTAAATGACACTTTCATCTATTTTTACAGTAATGAGTTCTTTTCTTAGTTCCGTGTGCTCTGGGTTATCGTTTTCTTTAATGTCATTAGGTAGTAGTTTTATAGGGGGGAGCCTTATGGTTCATTGATAAGTTATAACTAATTAGAATATTCGTAGTATTATATAGTATGTTCTCCTTCTCTTTTCCGCCACTGTCTCGAAGTGTCGCAATACCAGAGCTAGATTCGGTTGAGCGCTGGAATTTTGTGACCTTTTCAGGCCAACGGGGAAAGGACCAGGAATCAGGCAATAGATGAACACAAGTTTTAGAATCGGAGATAACCCGATTTATTCACTTGTATTTACTGTTCACTTCTAAGGATCGCCTTTATGTTCTGAAAATGTTAAGTGATTCTTAGATCATTCCTGCACTATTTAAAATGACCTGCTAACCAGCTGACTGATAACTGACTGAGTTGAAGAGTTAATAACTGGCTACTTGTCTAAATACACTGACTATAACTGAACCCATTGTCTGTAACTCTCCCCGCTATAATTCTCTGATCACTGTGTGCCCTCTGATAACAAACTCTGACTTATTCTCCTCCCCAGATTACTAAAAATCGGTCCTGGTGGTGTAGTGGTTACCATACTTGCCTCCTAAAACCAAGATCGCGGGTTCGATCCGGCCAGGACCGATGGATTTTTTCGGGCGTAAAAATCCTAAGTATGGCTTCCTTCGGAAGGGAAGTAAAGCCGTGGGTCCCGTGTCGTACATTTACGGCACGAAAAAGAATCTCAAGCATGAAAGAAGAGGCCTCTGAGCAAAATTTGTCGGCCGTTTTACGCCCTGATTTGAATGGGACGCTGATGACCTGAGATGTTAAAGAGCGTCCTTAAATAAACCTCATCAAAAAAAAAAAAAAAAAAAGTATAACTAAAAACTCTGACTTTAATCTCCCGATAACTAAACTTCGAACATATTTTCTTCCACGGGGCCTCGAAATCTCCACTTTTTATACACTATACACACACTATGGTCAGTAGGCTATCTCCTGCTTTCAAAACAATATCATATTGAATAATTTTGACACTCATTTCTTCTACAAGGCTATCTATTGGCAGTGGCACGTGCATGTACTTTTCCTAAGTTCCCTGATTGGATGTTCCCTTAAGCCTTATATTCGAGCTGTTGTTTTCACCCTTGATTCCGTTACGTCGGGCTCTATAAGTTATTGCACCCCCAACGTTCTGTTGCATCAGCAAGTGTTATACAACGGCTTGTCTTAGATTTTAACAAAGGTAAGCTTCATGACTTTTCACATAATAGAAGGGTTTCTGACCTCTTCTGTTTCCCTTTTTCCAGAAACCTTGGTGGAAACCCTTCTTGCACAAAGTCTGTTACAAAAATACATACAATAGAGTACAAGGCCATCTGACTCTTTTGTCCAGCCCAAAACACAACATTTCCTGGTATTTTCGAAAGTTTTGTCAAGTTTTTTCTATTACCCTGGAATACACAAAAATAACTTAACTCCTAATATGAATACATGTAAATTATACACGTTAATTGTAATAATATTTATAATATGTAATTAATTACACTAATATCGGTAATATTTTAATTGGTGAGGGCGGCATCTCGTAAATACCACTTCATATGCGCCTATAATAAGGTTTTTTAATCGGGAGAATAAGGAAGATTATTATATTGGTCCCTTGAAATCTAAAATTAACGACATACATACTTACTCTCACTCTGAAGTATACATTAGTATCCTCTTTATTTCTGTTTCATCTTTATTATCTCTTTACTTTAAGCCATTTCGGTAATCTGTTAAAGTCTTCGGCTTGATAGATAAGTTGTTTGTTAGAGTTTTCCCTCACTTGTAAATTCTTGTAATACTACCCTTATTATCTTATTTACCAAATTATCGTGAAAGAGCACGATTCACCATGAATTTTGTTCTCACATTTATATTAATGCGTATGCACTTTATTCTTAATGTTTCTTTGTTTGCACTTACACTTTTATTTTCTCAGTATATTTTCACCCTATTAATTTCACAATTTATATTTTGAAGTTATCCGATAGGTGTTCACCTTTAATTCTTAATATAACTTAATCTTCAATACATATTTTTTTAAATACTACACTGCTAATGCTACTAACTTGATATGTCTTTGCCTAAATATAATCTAGATGTATATAGTTAACTATCAAAGGGCTTCCAATTATTAATTCAGGATTATATGGCTGAAATTTTATTTTACAATTTAATTTCTCTTATGCAAACAATTAACAAAAAATATGCACAGTTCATAAGAAATTTCATTGACATCAACTGCTATCGGAGCTTGTAACCCTTGTGGAACTACTTTATCCTTGTGTTTATTTCTTACGAAACTTAAACTGAAGATATTATATTGTTGATCTGCCAGCTGTTTGGTATTTTCATTCAAGCTTATTGTGACACAATTTGGGGACTAGTGACAATGGCTTTCTGCTGCCTCTCTTTTTTGCTGAAAGATTTATGGTATTGTGGCGGGTCATTTCCATTTATTTTCTAAGAAACTATCCTTCGTTATCTTCCAAGTTCTGCTAACTATAAGATAACCTTTCGCCGCTAATTTCTCAATGAATGTTATTTCAGTTTAATCACGGAGATTCTCTTTGTTTCTCACACTTTATTTTTATTCTCATACCGTTGTTTTTATTCCTTTTACGTCGGCTTATTTTTCTAACATAATTCGGAGCCTATCTATCTATCTTGCTTTTCACGTAGTATTATAATGAACTCCTACAATTTTACATTCTTCCTATCTTCAGTTTTCTTCATAGTTTAGTTGATTGTGTTCGGATGACTTTATTTATGATCTTATATTTTTGTCCCCTATAATCCTTTTCCCATATAATCTACAGTTTGTCCTAAGATTTTCCTATCCATAACTGCGAACTTTTGGAATTACATATTATTATGAACATGCTATTATTCCTTTCTGTTTACAGAATTTTTATTCTAAAAGTTTCCCTAGTTCTCAAGCAATGTACTATTTATGTTTCTTAACATTTCCGTGGCTGTGACCAATTTGTTTGTACTCTAAATTTATGCGAACTTGAAACGTTCTAAAAATCCATTTTCCGGTAATCTATTTTTCTTCTTCCCGTCGGGACTTGAATCGGTTTGATCCTATCGTTTAAGGCACTTCAATACTCTTTCGTCGATTAGTTGTCCCAGCGGTATGTCGGCCGAGTTTCTCTTGTGGATTCCCTGCTGGGCCAGTATCTCAGCGATCGTGGGTGGCTTCTTTCGCCTGGTTTGCCATCTTGTCGCCATCTCTGCGAGAGTTTGTGCGTGTTCCTGAAGGTCCTGTGTGTTCTTGGTAGGATCCGGTACTCTCTGCCCTTTCTCATACCGAATTTGGTTTGGATAATGTTCGTTTTTGACCTTCTATCAGGGGAATTGCCTATATGTATAAGCGAGTTTCGCTATGATGCCCCGGTCCCGTAAATGACATACTTATCATGGCGTGATCTGAAATTCTCATCAATATTGTCTTTGAAATCAATATATCTTGACTCATTGTCACCATGAATATCCTCCATTTTGCCTCGTACTTCAGACAGGTGGCCATTTCGCCTACTGCTGGCTTAATCATAGTTGGCGTCTTCTCGACATACTTTCCTGACTTTGTTCATTTCTCAATTATTAGCTCAGGTTCTATCGGAAAATCAATATCCGTCCCCTTACTGTTCTGGTCAACTTTACAATCCTCGCTTTCTAACCTTGATTCCACATGACTCTCAGCTTCCTTTCCATTGCTAACTTGTTCGACTTTACGTTTCTCTGAGGCCTGTCTATTGCTACTTTCCTGTCTCTCTTTTTCCTCCTGGCGTGTATACTATTTATCTTTTGGCGAACATATTATTTATCTTTTTTGTATGTTCATTAAATATTTGTGTTATCATTTTTCGTAACTTCCTCTCAAAGGCGGGGGTAAACCATCCTTCATCAACATTAAACTTATCACCCTGAACTGCCATTATAATATTTTAAATATTTCCCTTAGTAGAAACCATAAATATATTTCCTATTTCTTACAATTCTATAATTACATAAAGTCTCTCTGGTAATTGAAATTCTTCTGTACCTTTGATTCAACTCGTAGGTCACTGACTGCTTGTATGTCATTTGAAATTACAGGAGGTCATCCGGAGGATTTGGAGAGGTTTCATCATTCTTTACATTACTAGATTGTTTGAAAAAGTGCAAGACTTTATAAATAACAGAGTTATACGTGAGTTTTACTCTTATCTCACTTACTGAGTAAATAAACGCAGGATATGTGTAAAAATATTTCCCTTTGTTGTGAACTACATTAATGCAACAAACAAAAAATAAATAATATTAATAAAAACCGAACAAAATAATTTGAGAACTTACGTATTTTTTTGTTTTTAAGAAATACAATCGCCTTTTAGTTTTCTGTTGCTGAAACACGGTTATTTATCGCACAAAGGAAATAAAAATTACATAGGAGAGGGTGAGGTTGACGGGACTCTCTTCAACGTGAGTAGGGCACAAAGAACACCTAGAGCAAATAAGGAATGGAAGGGACGCAAGGAATGTGTGGAATTCACGTTTGCTTTTATAAAAAAAGAAAAAGAAAAACTATTCGTAATTCCTTCCATGAATGGCCACTGGTGCGACAGATCACAGTTTCCAGGAAGTTGTAACGCACTAGATAAGTTAGAGCATTAGAAATACTTGCACGCACTTGACTACTAGTTCATACGCTTGTGATCTTACAAGATGTTCATTTCTAAAGAGGATGCATGAACGCTTAATGATGATTCACTTGGCACCGGGAATCACGCTGTTTGCGGGCGGATTCGGATATTCATAGTCCCTTAAATTCAAGCACATATATTTCTCATGCAAATTACAACTACAACAAGCACTTTCCTTTGTTATAGAAGATGTTGGAAATGAATTCCTTATGCCGTCACACATCCCTCACACCTTTTAAGAAAATTTGCATTGACGCTCGTTAATTCTTCTTCTGAAATTGCTTCATTTTCTCTTCTTACAGTCTTTCAGTTCTTCTAAAGTATGCGAGTTATTTCGACACACTTTATTTTTTAAGGTGCCCCCATAAATAGAAATCGCATACGGTAAGATCTGGAGACCGCGCTAGCCACAATCCCTTACTGACGATTAAGTTCAAAATTTTCTCAATTAAAATTTACGAGATCACCTGTATGTGCTCATCGGAATCTTGTTGAAAATATGCGTATGTACTTTCAACATCACGCAGTTCTTTTAGGAATGGTGTGATTATGTTATCTCTGTATCTCCGCCCATTCACTGTATCCTCAAAAAATATGGATCCTATAATTATGTAAGCATTCACATCACACCAAACACTAAAGTTTTGGTCATACAATACCATTTCATGCGCAAAATCGGGTTTGTCTGCATTCCAATATCTATTGTTTTATGTCCCTACATGACCATGAAAATAAAACCATGCTTCGTTCGTTTAAAAAAAAAATGCGGTCAATAGAGCGATCATTAATATTATCCAACATCCAATGCAGAAATTAACATCATCGCGTGATTGCAATTCCTGAAGTACATTTATCTTACAGGGTTTTAATTTTAAAATTTAAGTGGCATTCCAAGCCGAGGTTTGCGAAATTTTTATTCCTCTGCAAGCTTTCTAAGGCATTTCTTTGAACTTCCTTCTAACTTTTCTCCTATGTCACTCAGTTTTTCTTCTGAAAGAACACGGGGTTTACTTTCGGTCTCTTATCAAGAACAGGTCCCGTTTTTCTAAATCTATTCAAAAAATTACGAGCTGTTTCTCTGTGAGGCGCATGAACAGCAGGAAATCTCTCTATAAATCGCCGTTTCACTTCTCTACAACAGTATGTTGTCTCAAAGTAATCATACTTGAAGATTCTTGGCATTATAACAGCACTAATACACTGTAACACCGAAACAGGTGGTTTCACAACGTTTCAACTTCTATACAGTACAAAGACTTCGCGTCAACCGATTAGCCAGCACACGGAGAAGGGAAAATGGAGGGGAGAACAGAACCAGTTAGAAAGAGCGCAGCGCAGGGCGGGCAAATCCCCGTTAAGATGACCACGCGTCCAAACGAGTGCTTTGTATTTGTTGTTACCATTACACACTTCGTGGTTCTTTAATGATGTCAGCCAGGCCATACTTTCACTTTATTGCCCTTTGCTCAACGCCCGATCTTCAGAAGTCTAAAAGTAAATAAATAAGGTTCTAATGAATTTACTGCAAAACTCTGCACAAATTTTCTCAATCAATTATCAAACCGGAACCCACTAGACACGAATACGTCTTGATACTCCAGCCACATTCTTTCAGTTAGTCTTGGTGGTATGGTGGCAACCATATTTGCCTACTTGACCCAAGGTCGAGGCTTCAAACCCGACCAGGGTCGACTGATTTTGTAGGGCGTAAAAATCCTAAGTATGTTTTCCTTCGGAAGGAAAGTACCAATGGGTACCGTGTCGTACATTTACGGCACGATAAAGAAACTCAAGCCTGAAAGAAGAGGCCTCTGAGCAAAATTTATCGGCAGTTTCACGCTCTGAATTGAATGGAAATCTAATAACTAGCAATGTTAAATTGCGTCCTTAAACAAACCAGTTAAAAATTAATAAATACGTCGGCGGACTCATTTCATAAAGTCATCACTGCTAAGTAATTGCATTAACTGGTCTTCAGTACAAAATGTATTATGGACTAATAGGTTTAGATCATTTGAGTATTTTGAGGCTTAAACCATACGTGCAGGATGTTTACTTATATTATAAACTTCTAATGATGTAATTGAGAATAAGAAGACACAGCTTTTCCTCAGAAACCGGTCTGTATAGTTGCACTATAGTTAAGGTGCTAGGATCCCAAGTAACAACCTATATTTAATCATATGCATGCTGATTACACAGTTGTTTTTACTAAACATATTTCTGGCACATTTTATTAATTTAGCCTAAAGAAATGCATTGGTTTTATGCAGAGAAAACGGTGCAGAGGTTGTAGTTATTTCCGTTATAGATGCTCCTAAAGGCCATTAATTAAAAACATGCTACCCAATTCTCTTCAGACTCCACATGTCAATTACTAAAAAAACGCAATATGACTGGAAAGCTAGAGCACGGTGTGGCCCATACGACAGATATATAGGGCTTTAGTTCTAAATGTTGTCCGCTGACGCGTTGTATTACGTCTGGGCTATTAGGTGTACCGCAGTTATGTCTTTAAGTGTCGTTTTATAGTTTCTAATCCATTTCTGCTGGTCTCGCGGCAGTATACATTAATTTTGCCAGGATCTACAGTAGCTTTCAAATGGGATGTTGCATGACCTTGAGCAACACGTGTGCGTTCTCCAATCGGAGTCTTGCAATATTGCCATATTGTATTCCTACTGGAGATCCCACATTTTACGAGAAGTTATTCCCTCTGTTGTAAATATAATTAATACTACAAGAAAATATTCTATTCACAGTGATTAATCTATGAAGAAAGTGTGGAGCAATTTTTGTAATATGACTGAAAACAGTTATATTTTAAAGCAAACTTTTTTCTTTATACAGACGAGAAACTATTGTAATATATTTGGTCGAAGCCAGATATACTGCTACTACCACATTAAATGTACACTTATCACAGTATTGCGGCAGCATCCCTACTGGAAAATAACAATTCTGCATGCCTTCCATTTATTACAGTTTCCTTTCAATCGATGAGTTGTTCTCGAAATGCCAGTCATTGATGTACGTAGAACGAAACTAATCATTGTATAATAAATAGTGTTGAAAAATAAAACGCCGAAACTGTTTAAACAGGTCGTTAATAATTTTATTAGGGGAAACAAATCCAAAATGTGTTTAGCAACCAACACCAACGACGAAGAAAGTAAAAATCACCGAAAACACCTGTTTTACATTGTTTTCTTCCTGTATGAACTTTTAATATGGTTTGTATGAACATAAATAGTAAAGTGGGTTTATAAAACTGAAGATAGCTACTCTTGTGCTCTTCGTCTGGACCAGAGTTTTCAGTTTATTATAATAGTTCCTTTCGGCGATATTACTCTTATCTCTGAAAGATGTGCAACAGCTCCCTAGCCTTGCAACAGAATGTTGCTGCGTTTGCAGAATGTTAGAGGCTTGGCATTTTCATGACTGAGTTGGGTTTACAGGTCAATTGTTAGCATGAGAACCGAAGGCTATGCAATGGCTTTAAGTAAAGCAAATGGAAGTTGGAGATGAAAATAATGATTCGAAAAGCAGGTACTGCGAAGTTCGCAATATCATTTTTAGAGTGTATACATTTATGAAAAGATGCGCTAATGAGGAAGAAACAAATATTAAAAATTATTCAACATCTGGCTACAAAGGCATGGTTACTGTTGTCTTGCATTTGCGGGGCGAGTCTAGAAAAATTGATCTTAGTGACACCATGGCATCTGTTTTTGTGAAAACACATTGGGCCTCCCAAGAGGGATACAAACTTGAATTCCTTTGACAAGGACATTGCTCATCGGACTGTATTTGAAATTTATGACCATATAGGATTTCCAACAGAACTAAAAGTAATTGACGCTTTAAGAACTAAAATATCATGCACTGATTGTAATTCGTCTCCCTACAGAATTCTGCGACATTTGAGGTTTAGATATTAAATACAAGATGGACGTTAATTTTTGATGGAGAGATGTGGCATTGTTGCATCAAGAATAAGATTCTTACGCAAAGTGCACAAAATTCGAATATCTGATATACGAGACCTATATTTTACTTAGACTAGATTTGGGCGAATAAAAATCACACACAAAATTCAATCTGGCATGGCTCCCCTAAAATTGATGGCCTGAAGGTACCTATTGGGAAAGATGGTTAATAATTTGTCATGTAGGATGCACTAAGAGAAAATTCCTACCTGAAAGCAAGTGCACTTTTTCTGTTCAAAATCACGAGGAAATGACAGCTGAAACATTGAAAGACCGGTTTTTCAACATATTCCTATTATTTACAAGGAAAATTATTATTATTATCATTAATAATAATAATAATAATAGCCAGAAGAAAAGACCAAATTATGGAATGGTTACAAAAAGTGGTTGAATTTTTGGCATCAGAAAGTAAAACTGAGCTATTGGAATGAGCACTTCCGTGCAAAAACCAGGAAGAAATGCATTAACTGGATATGCTTGTTAACAAAAGAGGTCACAAGGTAATATGCCTTCTTGCGTACCTCTGTCAGTTTAATCCAATTGAACTTGTATGGGCTCAAATAAAACGGAGCGTGGGAACTAAATTGGCATAAACCTTACGTTCGTCATTTAAAAAAGAAAATAAATCCAAAATAGCTGAATATGTCGGGGTTTCTCACAGTAAAAGAAAACATTAGCAATGAAATCGCAAACAATGTAGTGGCAAATCTCATCCTATTAATAATGTTTTCTCTTTACAATGTCAGTTTAGTTGAGTAAGGATAGCAATTCCAGCAACTTTCATGTAAAGGAGCATACACGTATTAGGAAGCTAAGCTGAGATGATCGACACTAGTAGGCGAGATGTAAAAATCGTGCGAGCGAACAAGATTTATAACTAAAGCCTGTCATTTGCACATGGCATGGCAAAAACAGAAAGCAATGGACATTTTTGTAGCATTTCAGGCTAGAAGAGCCGGTGTTAAAATGTTTAATGTCCAAATAGACAGATTTAAATTTTGCATTTTTCATCATTATTGTACAAATGTAGATAAATTATTATCCTTGAAGCGTTTATTTCCAATAAAGTAAAATATTCACAATTTGATTCCACTTTATGAACATTTAAAATAGGAAATCAGGTAATCAGTTTTTATATTAACTCAACTTTTTATAGTTAAAATAATTAACAAAGTATTCAGCTATAACATTTTGAACCTTGCTTTTTTAAAAGTTTATATCGATGTAAGCTTTTGATAGAAGAATTACAGTTTTAATACTACAAAAATAAAAGACTCAGTTAGATCTAGGATGCATCAACAATGAAAGAATTAATATAAACGATATTTAAATTGCTGTGAGTATTACCATTGTTATACACTAGATACTTTGTGTCAGAATACACAACTTTGAAATTAATGACAATAAACATAACGGTATAGAAACAAGGATTTAGTTAAGTATCATTACATGCAACCCTCCTTTGAGTACAAGTATTATATTTGTGACAGTGCCAGCGAGACAACTGCACTTTGTAGCTCCCGTCACTGTCAGATGCCTGCAAGAGGAGGTTGCTTGTTCCGCTCTTTTTACTGTCTGACTTCGGTCTCGAAACAGACTCCAGCGGAGTTACGGACAGAAGAGTACAGCCTGCCTTTGGTCGACTTAATTTCGTGCTCAGCGGAAGCTTCTTTCTGGGTTTACTTGTTACGGATGTGAGATAAACTTTTTACTTTAAAATTGTATTATTTAAATTTACCTCACTTCTGTTTAATATCATACAGCATTCAATTTAGAGGAATGTGGCTCATAATGTTTGTTTAGCGAATTATTTATTAATTCTTATTTTGATTTTGAGTGGGGTGACAAGTTTACTGTGTATTCTTGCTGTATAGTGGGAAATATTCCTTATTTGTTAAGTTCCTGGAGCTTGTGGGTTGCGAAATGTTATCGCCAATTGATTTAAAATAATTAAATTTTGTTTGGAGCATGCTTTGTGACTTCAATACTGTTAACACGTTTCATCACATGCAGTTGATTTTACCTTTGGTAATTTTTAATGTCCTTGCATGTAATATGAAGGCCTTTAGGGTTATGGGACGCTTCCTTGTGCCATCAACTACTATCCAGTTTCAGACTTCCAGTTTGATGGAGCAGTAGCTAGGTTGGCCGGACAGTTAAGGAGATGTGTCGCAGTTTATATTTTACAGTAAATATATGCAATCAACATTAAGAAAAACTGATTGAATTTTCCAACAATAAAATACGATTATTAGTTCAACCTGGTCTATACATTCGTACATACATGGGTATCCGCAGACGGTAAAATGATTAATCAGATAGGCCATGTTCTGATAGATAATAGATTTCATCTGGTATCCTTGATGTCAGATCATTGCGTATTCAGACGATTCAGACAATTAAAGGTATTGGGTTTGCAATATTAGATTTACCACTAGAGCATATCCATACATTTATACACAAAGATTGAAAGTTAGCAATGCTAGTTATGAACTTGTTTTCGCAGAGTAAGATTATATAAATAAACAGAAACATTTCTATTTTGAGTACTCTTTAGCTCCCGTTTTTACTGCTAATAGACATTTAAAATTATTTATTCCCTATACTAAGCCCTGATTCCAGTTTTATTTTTATGGCACTGATTGCCCTTCCGTCTTGTATAGAGAAAGAACGAGAGATTAGCATATAATCATTGTAATAGTTGCGTCCTTATTGATAATAATTGCCTAATTTGTTTTTTCACTTGTAATTGTGCTCTTATTTATCCATGTTGCTTTTGGAGTAAGTTAACAGGATAACATGTGAAAGTAATTGTCATGTATTTATCTATTGGCTGTATTAGTTCTAAGCTGTTTACTACTTTCCTTTTTAGTTGTGGGTACAATGTATGCATTATATTGTTGACTATGTCCTACACCATGTATGATGAGACAAACATAATAAATAAATTAATATGGCCTCATTTTTACGTAAACTGGGTCGTAACTGTGTTGTTAGGCCCAGAAGTTCACGAATTCTGTTTAATAGTGACACGGTAACGGATATCTCCAATATCCCCAAACACAAAATGCTAAAGGTACATGAAGATGAACGGAGAATATAGTCAAGCATGCATAGTGTAGTTCACCCTGCTCCTAACTCCAAGCGTTGGATTCCCATGCTAATAGGTAATCGCTCTTTTAGTACTAAGTACAGAGCAGTGGATCTGCAGTTCCCTTCTATGCCTTGTCGGTCCTGGTGGTGTAGTGGTTACCATACTTGCCTCCTACACCCAAGATCGCGGGTTCGAACCCGGCCAGGACCGATGGATTTTTTCCGGCGTAAAAACCCTAAGTATGACTTCCTTCGGAAGGGAGGTAAAGCCGTGGGTCTCGTGTCGTACATTTACGGCACCTCAAGCCTGAAAGAGAGGCCTCTGAGCAAAATTTGTCGGCCGTTTCACGCCCTGAGTTGAATGGGACGCTGATGACCTGAGCTGTTAAAGAGCGTCCATAAATAAATCAATCAAAAAAAAAAATCTTCTATGCCTTAAGTGCTTCCCTGTTTGCTTCGAGTGCCTACAGTACATGTCAGAACATTTTTGTAACGTTTACTAAAGTGGTGACTTCGAGGGCAAAGCTACTCTGCCGCTTCAAATGTCGTGCGCACACACACAGTCATAAAAACGAACGCTTTACTTACCATAAATGCCATGCTTCAGAACACAAGATAGTCATGAAATTTTATGTCTGATGGCTCTCTCTACCATTCTTTAAATTTGTAATAATATCGCGAAATTTCCGCAAAGTGTTGCCCTTTTTGAATTTAGGGACTGGTTTTCATTTCAGGAATTGTCGTTGTTCTACTAATAAACTTACGAAGCAGACGAATATTATTTTTGATGCTGCCGTTCATTAAAAAAGACATTGTGAGTTTATAATATTTTATTTTTTAATAAACGCTTTACTTGTTACCAGGCACTTTATCTGATTTCTGTGAGTTCATCACGTTGCAAGTCATACAATTTTATTACTATTCTCAAGTAAGCATCGGGGATCATCATTTAATTGGTTCTTCTGTTGAGCTCTTAGTTTGTTCATTCTAGGATAAGCTGATAAGTTTTTAGATCCGGAAAACGCCAGAATTCCAATATTCAGATAGGGTTCTTCAAACAGCGATTTCTATAATTAATATTTATCTTGCTTTCGGCTAAATTTCGTAAATCAACTTCACTATTTTTTCTACGTTCTCAGACTCTCCTTCCACTAATTCTGATATTTCAGAAACTAATTAATTCATATATTCAGTTTTCAATTTGTTAATGAAAACAGAAACACCTTCCAACTCGCAGAATTGATTATCCTATGCTTACTTACATTGCAAGGATTTTAGAAAGTGAGAAACATATTACCCTTGCACTCTTCTTCCACACAGCTTAAGTCTTCAAGTCACCGTTTCTCAGCTCAATTACAAACAATGCAAATCTTTCCTTGAAATTCTTAAGGTACTCTAAAGATTTTTTTTTTCTTGCAAGCTAAGATTCACCTCGTTTCAGTTTTTCGGTAATAACACAGCTTCAGTAATCATTCCTAGTGTTTCAAATCACCAAAAGGTTCTTCTCTGAGTTTTAAAAGCTTTCCGATTCCTGAAAGAAGGCTTGTAAATATCCTTAAAAATGCAGTGTGGCTCGTCCACTTATATCTGTTGTAAAAAGCAAATCTCTATGTTAAGTTCTACATCCTTCAAGAAACATTTAAAATCTTGAACTTTGTAAGCTCCTGGCACTAATAAAACCAACGACGATAATATTTTCTGATCCTAGCTTGCTGATGAATGATAAAATAATACGATGTGAATGTGTATAGTAAAACATTTTGATAGTATGCAGGTAGCTAATTTCTGAATAACTTTTCATTGAAGTTCGGGATGTTTGTCACCACGCTTCTTTCCATTGAACGCATTCCAAGGGCAGTCAGTCTCTCCTTGCTCATGGTGTTATGCAGATAGGTCTTGATTCTCTTCAGAGAAAAAACGACTTTCTGGTTGACTTGTAGTCGTAGTAGGGTCACAGCAATAAGGAGCTCTAAAACTTCCGAAAACGAAGAATATAATTTATGAGAAATCATAAACTGCAGCAGTTGAGTAGGACCTCCAACATTTCTGAATTCTTCCCTCAAATACAGAACAGTTAATTCAGTGTGTAAATTTTCTTTGTCAAAAACAAGAAATAGTTTAGTACATTGAATCAGTTCTTGTTCAGAAAAAGTTTTGCAGCAGTTATCAAACTGATTGACACAGAAGAGTCGATACCTGAAGATGATTTGTAAATTGGAAACGTGTTTTTACCTCAGTAAGAATAACATCGCACACTTCCTTGGCGGCTGCAGTTCTTGATTGGCTGTCGTTAACCTGGCGACGTTTATTTGAATTTTAGATTCTCTATGTTCTCGATTTTCTTTAGTCAAATTCTTGATATCATAAATGACACTCTCAAAGTTATGACACCGAACAGTAGCCGCAACTGCCAGTCTATGCTGCAGTTGATTATAAAGGGTGTCATCATGTGGCATAATTCTGTGAAAAAATGCGATTCAGAAAGAAAATTCCTGATCTTGCAAAGTTTTAAGAAGACCATGGGTTTCCGTTATGATAATGTTGCTAGACGTTTCGGAGTTCACGAGAGTTTCAAAACACTCCATCAAAGCTTCTTTCTTCTCATAAACAACATTAACTTATCTGAACTTAAAGTTCATTTAGCTACTCCACCAAATGGTATTCGATTTGCTACACAAGAATCCAAAATGGAAAATCTCTGTGGTGATTGAGAAAAGAATGCTGGCTGGGATGGCATTTAAGTTCGCAAAAAATATTCTGGCTTTAGTATTTTGCCTACAAGCTCTTTCCATTGCAAGATTTAATTGATGAACAAATGCAAATGAGCATTCACATCCTTAATTTTCATCTTCACACCGTTCATCGCTCCACTCATCACTGCAGCACAATTGTATGTGTGACCTACCAGCTTATGCTTTTCATTCTTTAAAATTACAGCGAGCTGTGACAAAATGCACTCTGCTATGTTCGTTGCATTTTGACCAGAAGGTTCAAAGAAACCCCAGAATCTCTCAACAGGACACCCTCGACTATCGCAATATCTTAGCACAAGGACAAGTTGGAAAATGTCTGATATGTCCGTCGTCTCGTCCGCTATGACAGCCACACATTCAGTCTGAGCAACTTCAGCTAAAGTACATTCTCTGCAGACCTGCAACATGCACTCTAACAGTTCATTTTGAGTACTCTTGCATGTACCTTTAAAGGGAGAAGCGCTATCTAAATGAAATTTAAGCACTCAATCCAGCTCACAAGTGTATTTTATCAATGACAAAAAATACCGGGGTTTTGCGAATTCTCAGAGGCACGCTAGTTCATTTCAGACACAAAAGTTTATGCAGTTTATTATTTTGACAACGCTTCTCTGTTTTTGCGAACTTCATTGTTGTGTCGCAAGACTGGGTCTTAGTAAGCCTCACTTAAACTCACAAGGACATCAACCGATCCTAGAAGAGCAAGGTTAAGGAAATTATTTACGTACTTTTCAGATTTCGTGTGTTTGTTGATTCTTTCATAAAGTCTTTTTAAGTCGGACACTCCTTTATCAGTCCAAGCCGCATTTGAGGCGTCACCCGAAATCCCAAAGAGAAGACACGGAAAACAAAAAAGCCTGTTTTGAACTGCATAGCTACAATACAATCAAACTTGTTATAAATATCAGGTTTAAAAAATTCTTGTATATAGTTTTAGTCTACTGGTAGCACACTGAGAAATGTTTAACACACCTACGTGCTTTTATATCGCCTTTTCATTCAGTGTTAAACTACTAAATTTCAACGATTTTAAGATCTTCACAGGGACATTATTAGTCTCCATGATTGTATTTGCCATTCACATAAAAACTACATTAAATTGATCTAATATTTAACTCGCCCACCAGCGCTCACTGAAAATGTCACACCACGGTAACCCACGTGTTTTGTTTTGTAAGTTATAACAGCTACGAACCGGATGGACTGCATTTGCTGCAGGCCGATATGGCGCGTGTAATGCATGATGGAGAGGGAGAAATGGAATCATGAGCTTTGGTTGAAATTCCAGTGGGAATTGCCAGGTGCAGAGAGTGAAATAGTAGCACGGCGAACAATTATTGAAACAAGGAACAAGGGCATATTACACTAGATAATCTAGTTCAAGTCAAAGTAATATTTGCAGATTGAAATTCGCAAACATGAACTGCGTTCTAGCAAATGCATTAAACGTATAAGTTTTCTTCAGGGCTGCAGCTTACCTTCAAAAACCGTCACTGATCACAACACTTTTATTTTTACACATATCTTGCTAAATAAAATCAGTGTTTACTGTCATCTTGCTGAAGATGAAAGATATACGAAAGATAATGCTTTTGAACTGTAATACTCGTAACAATAGTCGAAGTACGTGGAAGTTTATTAACTTACTTAACGTTGAGGTCTTAGTGCGCTGTTTCTTGGTATTATAAAGAATGGGAATGTAAAATATTTTAGAAGAAGTGGACAAGCAATCAACATGGTATGAGCGGGAAAGAATGGGAAAAGGATTTTCGAAAGAGAAAAACACAAGTATTGAGGATACGAGGATACTGATAAACAGGAAATATGGGCTAATCTTAATGTCAAAATATCTCTGAAATTGTATAGCACACTAAAATATGTGTGGGGAAGAAAAAGATATATTGAAAACTGTGATAAGGCAGGAAGGGAAGGACTGGCATGATTTAGAACAGAAGTATTATACTTAAGTGGGATAAATGGATATATTAAGGGGATATGACCTATATGTGTGAAGAACCAGACAGAATTAGCATTGTATATTAGAACGTAAGCAAACCAAGTTTTGGAGGAAACAGTTCCTATTACGAAAGTGGGAAAACTTACCAAATGAAATAATAAGGAGAAGAATTTATACCTAAAATCAGACCAAAACATTAAGAAACTTGAAAAATACTTTGGCAAGGTTAGACAAAAATGAATATGGAAAGTGGGCAAGGCAAATGGGAATAGCAATGTCGACAATTGCACTATATAGGAGTGAATGCTCGTATATATCAGTATTACAAACTCAACCTGGCGTTAATTGTAATGAAGTACAGAAGGAATGCAAGTCCATAAAGTTGGGGTGATTAAGTAAGAAATTTAAATGATTTAATGGTAGTAGTTTGCATGTATTGATAATATGGAAATGCAATTATTTACTTTTATTTTAACATGTTTACTGGTTTGTGAAAATTGCATGAAATTGATTCCATTTATAAGTTAAAGTAAACATTGTATCTGCATGTAAGTTAGAATTTGGAAGAAATTCATTCATTCATATAAAGAATGGGATATTCCTAATTGTGATGAATATAGACAGAGTTCATTGGCAATTTGTAGCTCAGTACTTATAAGAAATAGCACATGAACAACATATGTGAGCAAGTTATACTTTTGTATCATGTTTAATTTGATAAACAATTACAGACAGAACCAATGCGGAACTGATTGTGTTAGGCTGAATAGGGAAACGGAGTTAATTGGCTTCGTCATGTGTCGTATATATCCATTATTGGAAAACTCCAGGGAAAAAGGATGCAGAATAAAGAGAAAAAGAGCCATGTAATTAAAAGCAGATATGCAAGACAGGTGGCTTTGAAAGACCAGCATTAGAATAAAACATTAGCTCTTCAGCCCCGAATACATGAGGTAACTTTTTGATGAGGAAGTAGTATGCTTTAAAACAAAAAAAAAAAAAAAAAAAAAAAAAAAAATAACAACCAAAAATACAATTAATCATGGGTTCTGAAATAGATACCTTCTGAGATATGACCAATTATTTCTACGGAAGGCGTTCAACGACATTTTCACTCCTTGTATCGCATCCTTTAATCTTACGTCTTAGAGAAATCACTCACTCTTTGAACTACACCTATTTTTTCTTATAGGCAATGAAAACGCACTCCCGTGGTGCTTGTAATAATTGATGGGAGTTTAACGATAAAGTGAAATGCACTTAAGAGCTCAAAACAGCTACCCTTTTGGAAACGTAAGCGGATCGAAATTTGGGCATAAATTTAAAACTTAATGTAGATGTCATGTACTCCCATGCTCTTCTGTCCCCTCAGGGGCCCAATTTATTGGGTACGGGGCGTAGCGACCCCGAGGCACCCGAGCTGCTCCCTCAGGTCCGCGCTCTGCGCGTTTGACTCCTTTTTATTTCGCCTCTTTTATTGTTTTATTTGTCCTACTTCCCTGTTCTTTGTCTGATGGGTGCCCCCGTGTTTGACGCGGTAAAATGTGACTGGGTAACGGCGTAACTCCCAGCACAGGGTTATCATGTAGGACGGGAGCGTATCCCCTGGTAAAGGCCAGGCCCGGGGAAGGGCCATTGCATGAGCTGTAGTATTCCTGCAGGCGATTGGGTCCCTTCGTCAGCCCACAGGAAGGTGTGACCCTGAGGTTACTTTGTTCAGGCCAGAGCCAGTAACCTAAGCCGGGGTGGCGCCCAGGAAGCAGCCCGCCATCGGAGACGGTTGCAATGGTGGAGGAATAAATCGCTATGGTACTGGAAAATAATCCTTTACATTTTAAACGTAAAAGAGTTGATGCAAAAGAAGTAATCGAGAAGTCTTTCCCTCGTTACTTAGTCATTAGTCGAACTGAAGAGAATCAGTCGTTTACGACCGTAAACCCATTTAAAATTCAGAAGGGCATTGATGCCATAGCTGGACCCGTTAAGTCCTGTACCCGTCTACGCAACGGATCACTTTTGGTGGAGACACTTGGTCTGTCTCAAAGCAACTCGTTGCTCAAGGCGACGCTACTCCACGGATATCCCGTCCGTGTCGAGAAACATAAGACCATGAATTCGTCGCGAGGAGTTGTTACAACAAATGTTCTAGACGGAATGTCCGACCCGGAAATCCAGAGCTGTCTGGAAGACCAAGGGGTCACCTCAGTTTATCGTGTGCAGGCAAGGAAAGAGGGGGAATTACAGCCGACCCGGACTCTTTTCCTCACATTCGACAGGGTCGATTTGCCGCAGAGGATCAAGGCGGGCTACGAGGTGATAGAAGTGCGCCCGTATATCCCGAGCCCGTTGCGATGTTTCCAGTGTCAGCGTTTTGGACACACTCGCATATCATGTAAAACTGCCATTTCCATCTGTGCAACCTGCGGTCAAGCAAGTCACGAGGGAGCATGCCCATCCGCTCCTGTCTGCGTCAACTGCCGCGGTGAACATCCAGCCTCGTCCCGCGATTGCCCTCGTTTTCGAGAGGAGCGCTGTATCCAGGAGATCCGGGTGAAGGAAAAACTCTCCTTTACTGAAGCCCGGAAGCGATTCCAGTCTCGCCAACCTGTCGTGCCTAAGACCGGCACCTACAGCGCAGTAGCTTCTTTTGCGCCCAAGAAGTGCGATAGCAGTACGCAGACCTGCGATCTTGTGTTTACACGGGTCCAACCTACGCCTAGTTCTCCCAAGCGCTCTACCGTGAAGCCCAAAGCGGTTGTTTTTAATGCCCCTGAAATTAAGTTCAGGACGAGTTTTACGCGTACAGATTTTTTAAAGTCATCAACTCAGGTAGAGCAGAAGAAGAGCCCTTCTCCTCCTCGGAGGTCACGCTCCCATGATGGGAGCAAACCCGCTAGGCGGTCGCCGTCGCCGCCTATATCTACATCCAACCGATTCCAGGCGTTGGAATCGGTGGATGCTTCTCAGCGGGAGAGCCCTCCCTCTGAGGAAGTGATGGAGCAGGATGTGCCTGCTCCTTCAAAACCACCGAGTCCCACGCGACTGAAAAAAGGACGTTTGTTTCGCCCCGCACCGTCCAAAAAGTAAGGTGGTAAATTTTTAGCTTCTTTTATCTAATTTTTACAATGGCTATCCTTTCGTGGAATGTGCGTGGTCTCCGTAGTCGCAGACCTGACCTCGAGTTAATTTTACGTTCTACTGACCCTTTACTCGTGTGTCTCCAAGAGACTAAGCTTCGCCCAAGTGATTCTTTTAATTTACGCGGTTACTCTTCGGTGAGATTTGATCTCCCTCCCGAAGATGGCACTCCCGCTCACGGCAGAGTTTTACTTTTAATTCGCAATAACGTGTACAGCACCTCACTACAGCTCCAGACTCCTTTACAAGCTGCCGCAGCTACAGTTCACTTTTCTGGCCTTAGTTTTTCTGTCTGCAATGTTTATTTACCTCCGTCCGGAACCATCACCACAGTTGACCTGGACGATCTTTTGTCTCAGCTACCACCCCCTGTTCTTCTTTTGGGGGATTTCAATGCACACCATCCCCTATGGGGTTCCACCACGGAGTGTGCAAGAGGTAACCTCTTAGCTGACTTTTTGCTAAATCACAATCTTATACTTCTCAACACTGGTCAACCTACTTTTCTCTCTGACAGCACTCATAGCTTTTCGCACTTGGACTTATCCATTTGTTCTGCCTCCCTTGCTGTACATCTCACCTGGAACGTCATCTCTGATTTACATTCCAGTGACCACTTTCCGTGTCAGATCCATGTACTCTCTCCGAACGCACATTCACAACGCACGTCAAAATGGCTCATTGATCAGGCGAATTGGCCTCTCTATCGATCTTTGGCCGAATTTTCAGGGTGTGAATTTCCATCTGTCGACACCGCGATCGAGCACCTCCGTACGGTCATCATTACCGCCGCAGATAAGGCTATCCCCCGGTCGTCTTGTCACCCCAGACGCATTCCGGTTCCCTGGTGGACTGATGAATGCCGGGACGCATTGCGTGCACGCCGAGGTGCTCTCCGAGCTTTTCGTCGCCACCCTACCTCAGCAAATATGATTTGCTACAAACAACTTCGCGCCAAATGCCGCCGAGTCATTAAGGATAGCAAAAAGGCTTCTTGGATTTCTTTTACCTCTTCTTTTAACCGCACAACGCCTTCATCCGTAGTTTGGGAACGGCTACGCCGCGTTGCTGGCAAACCAAGGTTTACACCTATACCCGGTCTTAGGATTTTAAATCGAGTGCTCACCACTCCGATTGACGTCGCCAATGTTTTAGGGCGAACCTTCGCTGATGTTTCTAGTTCCGCCAATTACCCGGCTACATTTCGCGCATTAAGGGAGCAGGTTGAGAGGAAAGGTTTCTCGTTTGCCTCCGACCATCAGGAGAGCTACAACGTTCCTTTTACGGCCAGGGAACTGGAGCATGCCCTCTCTACCTCTCGACATTGCGCACCGGGACCTGATGACATTCATGTTGCCATGTTGCAGCATTTACCAGCAGAAGGCAAAGCATTTTTATTACGAACTTTTAATTTTATTTGGTGTAACGGCACATTTCCTTGCGCTTGGCGATTGGCTACCGTCATTCCCATACCTAAGCCTGGAAAGGACCCACATCTTCCTTCCAGTTACCGTCCGATTTCCCTCACCAGCTGCGTTTGCAAGGTGATGGAACGCATGATTAACGGACGGCTCATGTGGTGGTTGGAGTCGAGGCAATTATTAACGAACGCCCAGTGTGGTTTCCGGCGTCATCGTTCCTC
Organism: Metallyticus violacea; assembly: GCA_030762175.1. Classification (NCBI taxonomy): domain Eukaryota; kingdom Metazoa; phylum Arthropoda; class Insecta; order Mantodea; family Metallyticidae; genus Metallyticus; species Metallyticus violacea. The sequence continues at coordinate 98,772,978 of CM060846.1, read as the reverse complement.
AATCGACCACCTGGTGTCTTTAACTACCCATGTAATGGACGGTTTTGTGCGCAAGTGCCAAACGGTTGCCGTATTTTTTGACCTGGAGAAAGCGTACGATACTTGCTGGAGAGGCGGTATCCTCCGAACGCTTCACGATTGGAACATACGTGGGCGTATGTCTGTTTTTATTCAGGAATTTATGAAGGACCGGGTTTTTAATGTTCGCGTGGGATCAGTTTTATCGTCTAATTTTATTCAAGAGAACGGCGTACCTCAGGGCTCGGTACTTAGTTGCACACTATTTGCCATTGCGATTAACTCTATCACCGAATGTTTACCGCCAGGAATACAATCGTCGTTATTTGTGGACGATTTTGCCATCTATCTTTCCTCTCGGAGAACCTGTCTCTTGGAACGCCGCCTCCAATGCTGTCTCGACCGCCTTCACGCTTGGAGTGTCTCTCACGGGTTCCGTTTCTCCGCAGAGAAGACCGTCTGCATGAACTTCTGGCGCCACAAGGAGTATCCTCCACCTTCGCTCCATCTTGGCCCAGACGCACTCTCTTTCGCAGACGAAGTTAGGTTCCTTGGCTTGGTGTTCGATAGGAAATTATGCTGGTCATCGCATATAGCGCAACTCAGAGGCAAGTGTGAACGTTCTCTTTGCATTTTACGTGTTTTATGTGGCACATCTTGGGGAGCTGACCGGACTATACTTTTACGTTTTTACCGATCTCTTATCCGATCGAAACTGGATTATGGCTGTGTGGTTTATGGCTCGGCGCGACCTTCTGTGCTTCGTCGCCTTAACCCGATTCATCACCGGGGTATCCGTGTTGCCATTGGAGCATTCCCCACCAGTCCAGTGTTGAGTTTATGTGCGGAGTCTGGAGAACCTCCGTTGTTTTATCGTAGGGATGTTTTACTGGCCGCGTACGGTTGTCGCTTGGCTGCGCAACCTCGTCATCCCACGAATGGGCCGTTTTTTAATGTGTCTTTTGATCGTTTTTATGCTGTTCGGTCTTTTACTCCTAAGCCCGCTGGCTTTCGTTTTCGGGAGATTTTACGGACGTTGGACATGGAGTTACCTGCTTTTTTCTTAGCTGGGGAAACTTCTTCTCCCCCCTGGATTTTAGCAGAGGCCCCCGTTCATCTCGGGCTCACGTCCTGTCCGAAATCTTCGACCGCAGCACATATTATTCGTTGTTCTTTTAGCGAGATCAAATCCTCTTTTAATGGCTGGAATTTTATCTATACGGACGGCTCTAAATGTGACACAGGTGTAGGATGTGCTTTTGTTTTAAATGGGGCAAGTTTTACGTACGGTCTTAACGTTGCAACATCTATTTTTATGGCGGAACTTTATGCTATCTATCGGGCGGTTTTATTTATTTCTGAACAGGGGCTAGGGAACAGTGTTGTATGTTCCGACTCTTTGAGTGCAATTTTAAGTTTTAGAAATCTGTACAACCTCCACCCACTTGTGCAGATGGTCCAGAATGCAGTTTTAACCCTTTACGACGCTGGCGTCAGGGTAACGCTGCTATGGGTGCCTGGGCACGTCGGAGTCGCAGGTAATGAGGCCGCAGATGTTGCAGCAAAGTCCGCTCTTTTAGACCCTGCTGAGTACGAGCAGCGTTTTTATTTCGGGGATTTTATACATTCATTACGTAGAGGCATTTTTTCGCGCTGGCGCGAGGAGTGGGAATTACTCCCAAATAATAAGCTCCGTGAATGTAAATGCGCCCCTTTTAACTGGTCGACTTCTTCTCGCGCTGTTCGTCGCGAAGAAGTAATTTTAGCTCGTCTTAGAATTGGGCATTGCCGTTTTAGCCACTCTCACCTTTTTAATGATCAACCCGCTCCAGTTTGCCCTCACTGTGACCACCCCTTTACAGTGCGTCACGTTTTAATTGATTGTCCTCATCTGACAGCTTTTAGAAATAGCTTAGGTTTGCCGTCCTCTATTGAGGACTTACTAGCAGATGATGTGGTTGCTGTTGAGCGTGTGCTCCGTTTTATCCGTGTTTGTGGTTTTTGGAGCACGGTGTGAGGTTTTATCTTTTACCATTGACGGCATTTTTAGACTCTTTTAAGACTGTTGTCTTTTCAGCTTTTGCTGAATTTTGTTAACTAGTCTTAAATTGTTGTTTTGCACATTACCCCTGTTATTTGTTTTGGGGTTTTATTGTTACCATTGTAATCTTTTATAAGACTGGTTTATTTTCAGCTCTTGCTGATTAGTTTAGATACCGGTCTTTGTTTGTGTACCTGTGTTTGCTTTGGGATTTTATTGGTACTTTTTTAGTCCATTACACGACTGTTGTGGTTTTCCGCTCTTGCGGCTGTGTTTTAGTAACACCTTAATGTTTGTGGCGCCTTATACCCTTGTTATTTGTTTTTGGGTATACATTTTATTGCACCAGTATTACTGTCCGTTCATTAAGCGCAGGATTTGCGTTTTTCTGTTTATTTATTTTTTATCTCTGACAGTACTTGAAGTGTTTGGGCGCTAATGACCACAGCAGTTTTGCGCCCTTAAGCAATAATCATCATCATGCTCTTCTGTGACATTATACTCACCCATGTTTTTGACTGCTGCAAAAATTAAAACCTGCTGTATGGCATTTCTTTCACTGAATTAACAAAGTGATGCAAATATTATTTTGTGGAATGTTTCAATCGGAATTGAACACGTTTATATATGATCCATGAAACATTTCAATACTGAATATTTCTATAAAGCCTTTTTTCGGAACAAATCAGTTTAATTCAACAAATACAGAGAAAATTATATCAGCTATTACATCTATTATACTACATTGTTAACAACAATTGTAGATAAATATGACTTTTAAGGCAGATGAAGTTAATGTAATGCTAACAGCTCCCTTTTCTAAGGATGGTAATACTTAGTTTCTCCATTAAGTACATCTGTATAAAGTACAGAATTGTATGCTTCAATGTACTTGAGAACTCGCATAATACAATCACGGTGATTGATTGATTTGGTTTATTTACAGACGATCTTTAACATCTCAGGTCATCAGCGTCCCATTCAAATCAGGGCGTTTAATGGCTGATAAATTTTGCTCAGAGGCCTCTTCTTTCAGACTTGAGGTTCTTTATTGTGCTGTAAATGTACGACATGGGACCCACAGGCTTTCTTCCCTTCCGAAGGAAGTCATACTTAGGATTTTTACGCCCGAAAAATCCATCGATCCTGGCCGGGTTTGAGCCCGCGATCTTGGGTTTAGGAGGACTGACACAACAACAATCACAGTGAACACAATTATAATTTCACATATTAAACTCAACAAAGACTATTCTAACTTGGTCAATGGTCATACACCGCTGCACTGCTTGAAGATTTTGCATACCTGTTTGTGCGACGTTATGATGAAAGATCATCCTCTGAATCAGGTTTTATGAAAACAATGCTCACAGTTTGGCTCGAGGATTACCTGAGTGAATAAGATCTTTTCTACTCCATGTTCAAGGTCATACTAATTTATAAAATAACCGCCATCGGCAAAATACCAGACAATACGATCGTGTGTGTGTCAGATCTTTTTTTTTTTTTTTTTTTCACAAAATAAATAATCCCTTAAGTATGTGAATCCGACTTAACACCCCACTTTTTTGTATGAACAGAAATTGTTGAGCATTTCAATGCCATTCTGACACCGCTCACCACTACTTTCCTACAACAAATAAAAACTTTTTTTTATTCCCCAGTAAAGTGTTAATTTGCGGCCCTTTCGACCACCTTATCGACCTCATTAGATTTTTTTATTTCAATCAAATTAAAAGACAAGGTTTATATGACATACTATGTATATTAGGAGATTTTTCTGTTACAGTTTAACGTCCCTGATAACTACGAAGATGTAAAGAAGCAATAAAATGTTTCATGGAATGCTTTCATCTACAACGTATAAAGTTACCGTTTTAGGAAAAGGAAAAATTACGGCGTAAACCTTGCATAGGCAATTGCCTTATGGAATTTGAACCTGGATTTGTAGGCAGACACGCTGCTCGCAAGAGCACGGAGGCGGTTACCTTAGGAAATCTGAACACAATATCCTGTCTCTATTTCTCGATTAGCATTGTAGCGGTTGATGGAAAACATTTAAGTAGGTGCCAAAAACTTAAAGAAAAAAAGCGGTGAACAGTTTCAGCAGCATCTTGTTTAAATTTGGTGGGTACATACATAACATACTACCAGAGTCAACTCAGCGAAACGCATGGCCGATAGGCAATACCCGTACAAAAACCGACATGCAGCGGGCAAAATTATAAAGTAACATTACGTTTTTTGCTTTATTGATATATCCTAACTGCAGGTGAAACACATTAGAAGTACTTTTACGTAGAAGACATTATTTAAAACGCTAGTTCGTTTTCACCGCCTTTATGCGCTTCAGAACAGAAATAAAATCATTATTTTATTTTAATAGGAATATTCGTCATCATATCCATCACATCAACTATGCTGAAACTTTAACCATTCATTAAGTAGAGAGTAACCATTGACGAAGAATGATAATATGAGCCTTAAGTACTGAATCGATACGAGCCAGTTCCAAAGAAGTCGTGTTTGTTAATAGACTTCTAAAGAAAACACATTTGCAGTGGAATAATTTATTTAGCTACTTTCCTCTGGTAAATAACCCTCTTGCATTTCAGCTATTATTTATGTACTTTTGTCTTTGATCATTCTTTCTTTTATGACGATATCTAGGGAGCATTAATTCCAAAACATCATATGTGCTAGTAAATATCTTGGATGACCACTTAATCATTAGGAATTAACATGCCAATGGTTGTTACAGCAAGTGAAACCGTGAGCCATAAAACTTTAACCTTACCTTTTAAACGTTTACATATTAGTAATAACTTAGACGACAATCACAGCTACGGATTTCTGACTCACGTTTACCACGGTATGGGCTTAAACTGACCTACCGGTTCTGCGAAGAAGAAATAACCCATTATATCAATGAGTTCAGGGATAAAAAAACGAATATATTTGCCACCCTTAATTAATATAAGTAAATCCCAAGCAGTATAGGAGTCATGGCATAAATGAATTATCAATGATGTAATCAATTTGTCGCCCACAGAAACTTGTTTGGCCCACAGAAACTTGTTTGCTATACAAAATTATTTTTTTATACAGACCGGGCATATTTTCATTCTTAAATAGGTGTAATTTTGAACACCTTGATGAATTGTCTTTAGACAATTTAGAGAAGGCCATTAAAAATATTCATTATTTTACTGTTTTGCATAATGTATTTGTTCATTTTGGTATGAGCGTTTACATGTATTTAGTTTCTTAGATCTGAAGATATCAGTAGTGAAAACGAATTGGAAGTCAGTAGACACCTGGCGCTTAATTCATCTACCCCGACGAGAGTAGTCCGGTTCTCGACATCAGTAGTTGTTGCTTGGGCGTAGCAGATAACCTTCACTTTCACCGACAACCTGATCTCGGGGATTTTCACCGTCTTCGTAGTCTTCACACAACGGGAAGGGACAGGTAGTTTGTTCAATATATAAACACACGAAGGTATGCGGTAAGACAAGTGTATTTATTGACCTGATTTCATGTTATATAGAAGCTTGCTCGTATCGGGAAATAAATGCCCGCAATACTTGGCTTAGTAGTTAAATGACTCGGCGCGCTGCCAAGCTAAATACTTCTGATGGCCGCAATCACTTCATCAACTTAATAACGGTGCGGCAAGGCTTTTCTAAACATTGATCTATCACACGAGTTTCTCATATGAATTAAAACTTGCAAACGATTATCGCTTGTTTGTTACTCGAGGATTTGATAGTATCACCCGGCTATGCATTCCACTTGCATGAATATAAGTTGCGCGATTCTCCGCCGTCGATTCAACGCCCTACATGATCAAGGTGAATGAAGAATGTCTAAGAGTGCCCCAAACTGGGCGAATTTACCTCCTTATTTACAGTATCTTAGCATGGGTCCCCAATTGTTGACGCCAGGACTCCGGGGTCTACACAAGTGCGCCCATGAACATCGCCAGACTTCAAAAGTTTAAAATGCTCAGGGCTGATTGGTCGGTTTATAAAGAACATTCTGGAACGGCGCGAAAATTTAGCGGGCTAATGTACACAGCGTAAAAACCAAGCATGCCGACGCTCGGAAAAACCCCATTACTGGTAGTTTGAATGCCAGGTGTTCGCCTTTCACTTCTACCTTACGTAACATAAAAAGTCTGCAGTGTTATGTTCGCATGCATTTCCAGATTCTAATCTGAAAATCTCAATTTACCTCTACTATTTACTATTTACACAATAAAATAAATAATTATAGGTCCCTCTTGGAAAAATTGAAATTAATATGGTATATACAAACATATAAGTATTAAATTGCAGTCGGAGCGCCAAAGATAAATGTGCTACAACTAGTGACTAGAGCTTGCGGTTTGCATTAAAATTTTATGTATGTTGAAATTATTTAAAACACTGTAAACTAAAAAGGGGTATTATAATAAACAATAATTTCTGCTAGCAGAAAAAAATCCTTAGAAACTGTCGTTAAATATTTAATTTTGATATATCTGTCCCATAAATGGAATAAAGTTATTTACCAAAATAACACGATTTCTCTTCTGAATCATGCCTTGCATGCCTATAAATATGACATTTAGTGCACCTTATTTAATTACTAGTCATTAATATTTTCGTGTTCTGACCACGCTATAATAGAGTTCAATTAGTAAGTCGGGAACAGACTGCCTTAAGTCAGAATCAAATTTGGTGTGGATAATAATACATTTACATCAAATAAAGATCCACTTTAGCTAATTGGAGAAAATGGAGTCCATTTAATAAATGCAGTAAAATATATTTAAAATTAATGCTCTATTAAATCATCTATACTACTTTCATTTATCCAAATTCATATCTTTTTAAAAAGCTTTTGCACATACAGTAGTTTTTTTTCAACCAAAATAATTATACTACCATAAGTTTCTGTCTTCAGCATCTTCTTCTGTGAGTTCTCTCCTGCTCATACTCCTGACACTATCCATATATTGTTCTCATAGTTTTCTTGTTCTCCTCCTGCCTTCAGCAATCCATTGCAATATCATCTCAGGAGTTATTACTTTTTCCATCTTTTTCTCGTGTCCCAACCGTTTCAACGTTTTCTCTTCAACCAATTTAACATTATTTTTTTCACCGTTCACAATTTCTCTGAATCTTTGATTTTTAATCTTCCACATTGTTGCCTTTCTTGCTGCTCTGTCTGTCTGTCTTTCTTTCTTTTTTTCTTTCTTTCTTTCTTACTTAATTTTCTTTCTAACTTTCTTTCATACTTTCTTTCTAACTTACTTTCTTTCTTACTTGCTTATTTGCTTTCTTTTTTCTGTCTTTTTCCTTCCTTCCGTAATCAGTAAACTATTTACACATTGTCCACGCAACGCCCAAGATTCTGTTCCATGTATCGCAATACTTTGGATATATATACACATACATTAGTGTTTTTGATTTGTTTAAAAGATTCTTGCTGCAGATGCTTGCGTTTAATATGCCACTATTTTTCTTCCTTCATTTGATCTTTTTTCGATTTCAGATTAGCTTCTTCCATCAGCTTTAGAAAGCATCTTGCTTTATTTAATGCTTTAATATTTTCTTGTTAGTTTCAAACCCCTCGACTCCTTCCATGTTCAATATTAAATATTCAACGCCCTTAATATTTATATTTAATCCCTATTTTTATACTCCAACGAATATTCTTGTCATATATGAAGCATCTTCAATATTTTTGTGTTAATATGACTTGGTCACCCGCGAAACGTAAGTAATGAAAGAGACTCTCATGACGCACTTTCCGGATCATTCTCTTAGACAATTATCAATATACATTTTAAAGAGTAATTGTAACGCACCTTTTGAAAGAAACCTTTGTTGTGTAGACGGTTCTCAACTTAATTTTACATCTGTTGCTTGAATAAAATGATCTTAAAATTGCTATTGTGTCTTCGCTAATTGACACTTGTCACAAGGTTTGCCATAAAATTTTTTGGAAATATTGTCATAGCCTTTTTCTAGATCAATGAAAAGCAGCACTATTGCTTTGGATTTTTTCCTGTATTTTTCCAAAAGGACTCGAAGTGCACAGATATGATTTATACAGAAAATACTGTCTGTAAGGCCACCTTGTTCCTTGAAACAGTACTTGTGACCCGTTCCCACGTATATATTAGTATAATATATGTGTTACAAGCCTATTATATTTTGTATATTGTAATTAATAGTGTAGATATTAAGTGTATACGAATCGTAAGGTATTAATTTAAGACATGAATTGTGTTTCTTTAGAATAAGTATTTCTCTGGTGTGATTGTTTACGGAAGGCCAAGCAAGAGGGGGCGCCAAAGGGATAATAAGTAAGTCACTGTTCAACAAGGAAGGGTAAGGAAGGGTAAAACAAGAGACAAGTATTATGTCGCTCCTTGAATGACTTAACGTTTGGGGGGGTGAGTTTGAATCTGGGCCATTGTATGTGCTAGGCGGGGGGGGGGGTGAACTAGCTCACCGTTTTAGGCAGTTGACTTTAAAGCAAGTAAATGTTTCAAATTTTTTAAGTGCCGCGTGAGACGTGCGCTTGCATATATAGCCCGTATAGCTTGGTCACGCCAAAGGTTAGGCGATTTGAATTGGATTAATAAGGAGGCGTTTATTCTGCTCGGGCATTCATCTCAGATTCAGTTTCCTTTCTTAGGAAGTCGTTGCAGCCCATTTTTAGTTTCACTTAGATTGACTTTTATTTTGGAAGTCGTCGATGGGCAGTCCTTTTGGAAGTTCTTTCGGCAGATACCGTCTTAATGTTGAGGGCGAGCTCGCGTGAGTATGTAAGACCCAGGCTGGATTCCAACTATCGCCGCTGTGGCGCAGTAAGTTTATCAAGGTCGAGAGTAAGTCAACGCTATAACACCAAGTTCTATCGTTCGCCGAAACACCAGAGGGGGTGAAAGATATTGCGATTAATAAATTGCTGCATATAATATGTTACATCGCGCGATTATTGACATAGCTGATCTCTTGAGCAGCAACTCAACAAATAGCGTAAAAATACGCTGAGATGTTGTGTAGCGTGGACAACAACCGAGGCCGTCATCTCAATCATCAAGACTGCTTCATAATTTGGTGTCCAACCCGGGGCACGCAACCAAACAAAAACGCTACATCATCTAAATGATTATACTGCTTTTTAAAATATATTTTATTAAAATTCTGGGAAAACGTTTTCATTGTGAGACTCATTATAAACAAACTTCTCGATAGTAATGACAAGTGTTCTATCCCTCTTTAATGTATATAACTGATATATACATGCATTTCATCACTTTTTGTTTATTCTCGTAGTAAAATTCTCCTATATAACTTTGCCAGTACGTTGTTAATTTAAGTCCTCAATGTTTTAACATTTCTAATGAATGCCTTTTGAGCCAGTGGCATTACAGTTCTTTCCTATTGATCGAGATCATTTCATGTCTTCCTTTGACAATTCTCAACCCTTATCCCAATGGATGAAATCATCATCATCTTCTCTATATTCAAATATTTCTTCATTCAATAAATTATTATGGTGCTCTAATCGCTGATTGAGATTTATCAATTGAGTATTCGTTTTCTTCTCTATATTTCTTCTCCTTCCCTTGAAATTTTTTCATTCTGCAGCTGATGGTTTAAAACCTACATAGTAGTTCATAATGACACTTGTATTTTCTTATTTTTTTGCCCCTCTAACTTTCTTTAATACTGCATTTTTTCAATTTATATAAATTATTCTGTTCCCATTTGTCTGTGTATTTAACCAACTTTGATACGCTTGACGCTGATGTTCTATGTTAAATGTTTCATTATTATTGTAATTATTAATGTAATATATGAAAAATATAAATAAAACAATTTCTTTATATAGAAAATAATGTAATAGGTCAGTAAGGGAGGCTGGTTACACGCTAGGCTGTAAAATGATGTTAAATTAGTTTATTTTAAATATTTCAGAACATCGGGACACCCACACTAATAGTAAACTGGTATGGCTATATTTATAACTGTTAAACCTATTTGTTCTTCCTTTTGAATGGGTTAAAAATAACGCTAATAGTAAGAAAATTATAAGGAATTTTTGCTTTTTATTTAAGAACAGTATCACAGACTACTTTAGTTTACTTTAAATACATGTCAGTGCCAAAAGCACTGTCTACCTCGCCATGGCGGTAATGAACATTTATTACCGAAATGAACGGAAAAGTACCCGACACCTACTGTTATTCAGCATTCGGAAATTTTTCACTGTAACAACCCCTTAATAAATCCCCAATTAGGCAATTTATACTTATTAATTCAAGATATTACATGTTCACGATATTCCAACAGTTGCTCATATGTATATCACCATAGAATAAGATAATGGTGTAAAAGAGTGCAAAACAGTGTGTAACATATAGCTGATACTATTTACTTAAACCCCGAAATACGTGCGCTGGAAGGAAGGCCGGGCATGTATATATATATATATGTCTGCAAATGTTAATAGTCACGTGATGGTTCATATATACAAATGTCGAAATGAACTGCAACATCGGCCACAGGTAATTTATACGACGACGTATCATACCCCCTTCCGGTTAAACTCTTTTTTAATACCGGTAATAAGGGTGACTCCGGAGAATTCACAGGATAAGAGAGGGGACTACGTTGTTCCTGCGGAGATCTTCATTTTTATCCCTGAATCACCCTCTTCGATCTTCGTGTGATCGTGGTCTCTGTACGTACGACACTCGCGAATGTGAGGGTAGTGTACTAAGTTTTTAAAACTTAGATCATGTATTGTAAATGCTACAAGCATTCCACTACTGAAGATTCTGTCTGCAGTATATTTCCAAATTTTACACTCTTTCATAATCCATTATTAGCATGCGTTTCTTTTCGTGGTAGTTTTAAAGATTAATTAGGCAGTTACCTCTTCAGGATCAGGCGGCACCGTGGCCCAATGGTTAGACAGTTCACTTCCCAACAAACCGGCCTGGCATTGATTGCAGCTACCGTAAATAGGATTTGTGGCGAAGAAACTGCAACTGGGAAGGCTTTCTCCGGGTACTTCGTTTTCCCCTGCTATTCGTCTAATTCTCATCTTCAGCTTCAATGTAATTCACCCATTCCCGGTGTCCGAACTTCAAATGGAATACACTACTCTTCTCTGCCTGCAAGTGAATTGATATTAAAGCCTCTTCTAGGCTTAGTTTTCTTTCTGTTATTTAAAACTTTATTTGTTCAATGGTTTCCATATTATTGCATACTTTTAGTTGTTTCTGTTTGGATTTCATGTACAATCTCTTGCTAAACAATGGTGAGGCCTAGAATAAATGAAGTGACTGATGATTAATTTAAGTTTACTATTTATTTTAGAACCGACTCATTCCGTTATCATAATGCTTCTATAGATTATTTTTATCGATTACGTCTGAAATTCTTTGTTATACATTAAATCGAATTAAATGTGTCGGATATGTAAAATCACACCAAAAGTATTTTATTCATTTCCTAATATAATATTTACATAAAATAAATACACCATGTCTTATAAAAATTAACTCCACCTCTAAAGTAGAATAATCATTAGCTGTTTTCTCAGAAATGCGTAAGGAAAATAAACCCTTAAAAATGTGCGCTATAGCATTACAATTTACGATTTCTTTCAAGGCCATTTAATCTTTGTCGTATAATAGTGGCATTCAATGACAGTATTTAGATATAGATGAAATTTCTACACATTTGTAGATAAAATAAAATTTTGTTACTTAAAATTTCACACAAATATAATTTCAAAAGAGCAATCTTGGAGTGTTAACTGAGGAAAATGCTATAAAAAATATATAAATTATCAAAAGCCCTTACTCCGACAGTTACAAGAGCCCGTCACCCATATGGTTACTTATCTTAACCACCAGGTGATGTTTTGTGTTGCAGGGGAAATTGTTAAAACTCAACTATTTAATAAGTGTCCGCCTTTACTGTAATTGAAATCAGATTCCCTATAAAGTCGGTTAAAACGAATAGAGGAGTAGCTCTATCACCTGATACAGAAAATCGTTGTTTTCGTCCGACTTTGGAAGCAAATAGAAACTTTCACCTCGTCGATGTGATTATTTCTAATGTTAACTGATTATTCAATAATCTGGCGGCAGAGGGCAGTGGTGTAGTCCATTATTAAGCCGCACACCGATATTCGAAAGCCTGCATTAGGCTGAATAAAAATGATAATGGAGATTGGGATGAAGATGTAGCACAGGGGTACCCAAATAAGATACGTGCTTGGTATTCCCATCGATCCATTATTTACCTGAACGACATATATAAGCAATATATACTGGCGCCATCTTTGAAGCTAATTGAAACTTAAGAACCCGTGTTTTTTAACGTCAGGGTGGGCGTTACCCTAATTGTCTGCTCACGCAAATTCGCATTATATCATCTTGTGCAGTTTCTTTTAAAAAGTAAATCTGCTCTGACATTCCCTTATTCACACATAAAGAGTTCATGAAAACACATCAAGTCAAAAATTCTCTGATTTTAATATTTTGTTGTTCTTAAATGGAGTATTTTAACGTGCTTATATCAAAGAGATATAAAGCTTCCTTTTGACAAATAATAAGCAAACAAAGAAAACACAGAATAATTTCTGCAAGTCTATTCAAGATTAAAAATGCCCTCCTGTAAAATTCAGAAAATGTGAATTTTTATAGTGTATAACGCACGTTTTGATGATACATGAGATGAAATGATATATTGGGAAAGGATTTTTTTTTAAGGAAGGAAGCGTTCCAGGCCTAAGTTTAGGGTACCTCCCCGGCGTTTGCCAATTTATAAGGACTGAGGAAAACCTGGAAAAAGCCTCAGTCAGGGAGGATGTTCCTGGTGGATTCAAACCCCAGATCTTCCATTCACGAGTCCGCGCCTTAACGACCTCGGTCACCCGTGGCGGTTAAATGTGATTTGGATTTGTTTTCTTCTATATTCTTCTATATACATAGACGACAAAGTTTTATTGAAATAAAACACCTTTAAGCTTAATTTATAAGTTTATAGATGTACATTTTCATATTAGTTGCATCACATACAAAACATAGGTCTATATTACATTTTTATAATATTATTAATATGTATATGTGATAGGCCTATTAGCAGAACATTCCCTGGCCTTTAAATTATCAACTTTGTATACATTTTCCTATTTTGTTTCCCCTCATTCTTTCACTGACTTAATTTGCACAAATGATGCAGTCTACATTTGAAACAATGCCTGACAAAATATAATGAGATTCCTTTACAAACTCTAATGATATCATTGGATGATCAAATTCATCAAACAAAACATACTTATGTTCTAACATTCTGAACACTCTATACCTACTTTAAAGAGTTTTACTACATTTTCACGGGGGTGGGTTTTTGACATATTTTACTGCTATGGAAGCTGATTTCATTCCAGTATGAAGAGCAAGAAGAGCTTATTTCACAGTCTTAGCAGAGTATATGTGTTGTCAATATTGTGACCGTGGTTTTGCTATAATCACAGGTATTGTTTTTGTTGTTGTTTTAAAATGCTATGCAATTGATTTCATATGAATCACCAAACAGGACAATTTACTTAAGTAAAATATAGTAAACTTGCCATGGCGCTTTTATGTGTAAGATTTTAGTTATTCATGTTTGTAAGTATGTGATATTAATCTTTCATAAGTATGTGATATTAATCTTTCATAAGTCATTTACCTGATTGCTTTGATGATAATTTCACCTCACAATAAACTGGTTTTTCTAGGAATGAACATTTTCTCTCCTTACTGTTGTTTTCTGGTTTCTGGAGATGCTCAGAAAATGAAAATATGGTTGGAACACCGTTAATCGAGAGTTGTTTCTTTTCATTGATTTTATATACACATTTATCTTCAAAATGAGAAAAACATATAAAGGTATAGCTATACTGGGTAGATTGCCATTCATTACGTCTCACATTGGCCTTTCATTGTTTGGTCAACTCCTTATCTTTCAAAGGAAACCTGATTATATAACTGTCAAATTTTGACTTTATTCTTAGAAAAACAAATAGAATAGTCGACATATGTACATCCACACAATTAAACGAAAACAGTCTGAAAGGCCTGTTTACCTAAAATACATGTGGGTTATCTTAATACTGTGACTACTACAGCTGCACGCCGAACATAAACTGGGCATTGTGTACAGTAAAAAGCATCACTTTTAGATTATTGCTGGGTCACAAACATATGTGCTTTAGCATATCCACTGTATCCACTTGACGTTAGAAACTATGGCCGTCAGCAATGTTCATCGCTGAGAGCAGTGTAAAGTCGGAAATAGCCTGTTTATGTCTGTATAATTATACATTGGTTTATCCCTACCACTGTCAAATTTTACTTTCACCGCAAGCTCGGAGGAGATGTAAAATAAATAAATAAATAAACATGAGCAATGTTTTTTGAGTTCTAAGTAGATTACAAAATTATGGGCTTTTCAGCTTGTGATACTGGTCGTCATTGACATAGTATATCACAAAAAAATCCAACACAAAAACAAAATAACAGATACAAGAATATTATAATTAATAGATATAAAATATTATGTTTTATAATTATAATATGCTAGTACTAGCATGTTTTCATTTGTTTCAAGTATGGCCATACCATTTTTATTTAACTTTACCTAATTTCTAATCTGGACATCGTCCTCTAATTTTTTCTATATGCAAATACTTTTCTTATTCTGAGTCACTTTTCCTTAACCTCCTTTCTCCATTCATTAATTCCTGTTCTCCATTCAAACAATATGTGGATTACTTCTTCAGTTCTAAACAGTAATTCTGCCTAGACTCAACTAATGCTTCATAAGCTCTCGTATCAAATTAACGCTTATCATTCCAGCTTTCCCCATATTTAATCAACTTCAAACCTTCCTCTTTCACTATTATTTCTTTACTAATTCGCATACTAGTAATATTTTTACTATTTGCACATAAACCTTTCCTGATATCTTTTTCCTAGCTAGCAAACAGCCAATCCTCCATTATCACACATCATAAAGAGGGATTTTTTCTATGGGTTGTTATTGAGAAGATAAAGTTAAAACATCATTACTGTAGCAAATTTTAAATAACGCATTTATTTGCTCAAGCTTGCCAGACGATTAAGTGTAATTGATGGTTTTAACCGTTGTAGTGCAGCTTTACAACAGTGCGCGTGCTCAGTAATTCGTATGCAGTAATAAATCATCAGTAGTTTGTGCTTGGCTGTTTGTCATGGCTGACAAACCATTAAAAGTTGTTAAGCATAAATGAGGAATTCACCGCTCTCCAGTTGAAAATATTAACAAAATGTGACCTTCGAATAAACGCAGACCTAGTTGTGTGTTTTGTCCACAAGTATCGGACTACATCAATGTAGGCTATTTTTGCCTGCTGCTCACAATCTGCTGATTAGCATAAACCTCTGACAACTACAGGCAGCACGTGTTGGTATCAAGTAACCGGAATGTTTCTTTCCAGGCAAAGGTACATCGCAAAAACTTACAGTTGAAAGCACCAACTCCTTATGTTCCTAATATTAAGAATGTTGTAAAAGTATCTTACAGAATACAGCAACTTATTGGTTAAAAAAATAGTGAAAACGAGTTTATCAGAAAATGAATTTGCTCCAATTTAGTTTAAAACACAAATTTGTTTTATTTTTGCCTTGGACGAAAGATCAAACATAATTACTAAGGATCAACTAGTTATATTTTTAGGTATATTTGCAGCGAGTTGAACACACTAGCGAGCACGATTTTTATTTCCGGGACAATAATGACTGTTTGTTGTCAATTTCGTTACGCAGAAACCGAATATTTAAATCGAATTTCAGGTTTCAGTTTTTATTTTTATTCCATTCCGGACTATGACAATAATAATAATAATAATAATAATAATAATAATAACAACAACAATAATAATATCATGTACGGCATATACTACGGTTTTGTTATTTACATTTTGTGGAGTAGACACTAAATAAATCAATATATACAGTTTGAAACATTATTACTACGCTTGATAATGTTTGTACTTGGTGAGTTCCCTAATTCTTTAACTTGTTGTATGTCATTTACAGCTTTATTACTGGGTTGGAAGCGTTGAAGCGGAAATTTGCGCTGGAAGGAAGTGTGTATCTTACGACATAAATATATTGATAAACGTGTTATTGATTCTTTTAAAATTGCTCTGAATGAAACTTTCGTCTGTAGTTTTGGTTTGATGGCTTTGTCTAGTGCTGTTGTTCTTTGAAGTAAGGTAGTGGCGTGTTATTGTCGGTCGGAGCTGCGCTGGTAAAAGTGAGATACGTCAGTGTCGTAATCATCCAGATCATTTTTGTTGTGTTTGTGGAAAGTTCATACCAAAATCCCAAAGGAAAAATGTCTATAAAATTATTAAACCAGTTACCACTTTTCACTACTTTGGTTACAAAATTGGTGATCAAGATAAAGGGGGGGGGGCAAAACATCGTTGCATTACTTGTACGACTAATTTGAGAAAGTGGTTATACGGAAATTAAAATCCTTACCATTTGCCATACCTGTGATTTGGCGGAAACAACAGAATCACTAAATAGCTGTTATCTTGTATGGTGAAAGTATCAGGTTTGATTGAGAAAACAAAATTGAATGCTATTTATCTAAATGTGCCATCATCAATTAGACCAGTCCTCCTTTGGGAAAAAAACCAGTACCAGATCCTCCACAGCTATTTGAAGAAGCTGATACTAACAGCAGTGATGATTCAAATAAGCCCTTAAGTTCAAGTAATTCACCTTATGAACTCTCCACCACTAGAAATGTATAATTGTCTGAACAGTGAGGCTTAGATTAATTAGGGCAGGATTTAAATTTGGAGAAAAAACAAGCAGAGATCTTGGGTTTGAGGTTGCAACAGCAGAATATGCTCGCTGAAAATACAATTACAGTTTATAGGAAACAGTGTGAACCGTTTGCAAAATGTTTCAAACTGAAAGATGACACATCAATGGTCTAACGACTCAACTGGGAATCCAGCATAATCAAATGAGTGGCGAATGCTTCTCAACTCCTCACACCAATTTTCCCCAATTCTTTGATTCATGCAGTAGGCTTGGCAGAATCATCTGAAACACTGTCCAAAATCCTTAGTTTAACTAGTTACGAGCTGTATTCGTGGAAAGTATGCGGCGACCTTAAAGTGATTGCAATTCTTGTAGGAATGCAGGGAGGGCAAACCAAATACTGTAGCGTCATGTGTTTATGGAACAGTCGTGATAAAGAAAACCACTGTAATATTAAACAATGGGAATTAGGCAAAGAATTCATTTCTGGTCAATGCAAAGTGAATCATAACCCACTTGGAGTCCTACAAACGATTACTTGTCCTCAGTACACTTACAATTGGAATTAGTGAAACAATTTGTCAAAGGAATGAATAGAGAGCACATTGGGTTCTGTTACCTCCAAGACTTATCTATCAGTTTGACACATGCAAAGACAAGGAAGATATTTTGGTTGGCTCGCAGATAATGAAGCTTTTAAAAGACAAAGTTTTTGAATGAAAGTAACAAATGTGGAACTGAAGGCCTGGCATGCCTTCAAGGCAGTAGTAGAAGGATTTCTTGGCAAAATAAAGGATAAACAATGTGAATCTTTAGTGGACACATACTACAATGTTATAATGAAATTAGTTGTTAAGAAATCACTAAATGTGCATTTCCTTCGTTCACAATGAAACTTTTTCCTAAAAATTTGGATGCTGTAGGTGATGAACAGGGAAAACGTTTTCATCAGGACATAGGCACAATGGGCAAACGTTATCAAAATCGTTAGGATCCTGCATTGTTGAGGGTTTATTGCTGGTTTCTGAAGAGGAACAATAATTCTGACCACGAGAGAAATTCCTCAGGCAGCAAGTATTTTATTTTATGAAGATATATATTTAGTTATTTTCATTGTTAACGTTTTAATCGGTTTATATCATTTCATTTCATTTCTTTTCTAATTAACAATTATCTTTCATTATCTCAAATATAGCAGATTTTAATTGAAATTTAAATTATCAATTCAAAATTGCAGAATTTATTTTCTTGGATTTGTGGGATATTGGACGTTACAGAAGGTATAGGAAGTATACGAGATGGACGAGTTATATTTATCAGACGGAATTTAGAGGAAATGTACTAGATAAAGAATATATATATTATAATTACATTCAAAGTCTAGTTTCTATTGTCAGTTCATTTGATCTAGTGATCGTTTATAGTTCAGCGAGATTCTAATTCAGTGACATTTTCGACACTGTGATGTTCAGTTAAATAGATATTTTCATTAATAATAGAAGTGGAACACTACATGCTATTAATTCTGAGAAGTTAATAGTATCATGACTGAATCTAGCGCGTATGATGTAAAAATGATTGTGAATAATTTGATTAGACCGCGCAATAGTGACGTAATAGGAACAAGACAGTCTCAATAAATAACGATGGCTCATAGATGTGAAAAGGACATTAACTCTATTAAACCATATGTCTCAGTAAATTCACAAATCTTGTCATTTTTCAGCCAGTTTCCCGATTCGTTTCCCTCTGATCAAAGATACACAAAACTCAGCACATTAAAGAGCTAAGCCATTTACTAGAATCGTCTGTGGGAGAAGAGGACAATAACAGCATGTTGACTACAATTAGTCATATATCAGTCATAAGTAGTTATTCAATATTTATTAATCTTAATCAACCAATCTCTCTCTCCCCATATGTCTTCTATAATACACAACCATCTTCAAACTAAACCCGATAGGAAAAATCTAAAATCAAAAGTAATTTTCAAAATCAACACATCATTTTTCATAAGAATCTTGATGTATAAAAATTCTTTTTGTTCCTTAGCAAATTTATTAGAGAACTTCTACATATAACTTCTCTTAAAACCAAAACCTGTGGGGAAGAACTTTTAGAAACTGTGCACAATGTTGCAAACAAATTTGATTATTTATATCTTTGGACTGTGGTAAATTTCCCACGTTACGTTTGTTTGCATCAAAGTTAATGTCAATCTATGGTTCCAAGTACATTTGCGCAAACGTTTACAAAACTGAACTACATTAATCACAATATCATAAGTGACAACTGCTTGGTATCTAGACTTTACATTGCACTAAAACAAATATTGATGAACTATTTGAAAGCAAATCATATCATAGAAGGCATCCTCACAAACCAACTGAATTCAAAAACATAGTCTGAAAGTAAAAGTTTTAGTTGTGAGGTTTTGCTTTTTATGGACCATGAATGACATTGCAACCACTTAACCTGCCACTGGAACAAAGTAATCAGCTAAACATTAAGGATGCACAAATTCGTCATTCCTTTGAAGTTGAAGGAGGTGATTTTGTTAATGTTTGGGTATTTTGTTCAGATGACACAATTTGTTCTCCATTTGCAGTAATGTTTGTCTTTGTGGAAGGTCAGTAACCATGCCGCCTCATCAATTGGAAGTGAACTGATTTTTCCATTGTATTTTGTGTTTTCTTTTCTCAAGATGTCGCCAAATTCAGCTGTTTTCTTTAAATTATTATTTCACACAAAACGTTATGAAACTACTCTGACAGAACTAAAAGTCTTGCTTGCAGCTTATCGGTTTTATATTTTATTTGTCCCAAATTTTCGAATTAACATTACCAACAAATTCATTCCGTAGATTATGTGCGAATTCTATTGCGTCCTTTGGTGTTTGGCTTGACTACTTTGAATATAAACTCAGTTGCCGGGTGTCAATCTTACAGGCGAGTACTAGGAACTGCTTAACTCAGTCGAACTGAGGGAACTGAAACGAGTAAGTCGAATGAGTGCGTAAAACTGAATGCGTCTCGCGGCATGGAGAACTTCTAAGCTGCTTGTGTCTCCCCGCGTATAAAACTTAGAACTGCCTGCTGAAAATTAAATGAGCTGAAAACTGAATGCTGACTGCCCCATTGGGGCGACCGCCTCCTTTATTTATTAAATTCAAATTAAAAATCGTTGGCTAGGAGACGCCAAAATGATGCGCGCAAGCCTCGCGCCCTTTTTTTTAAAAAAAAATAATTCAAACATACGTTTTCCATTGGCTAGTTAAATTTCACCTCCTGTGCATACCATCTGATATTTTTTCAATGCCTTAAGACAAGCGCCAATATTGGATAGATTTAAAAGGCCCGCGGTACTACAGCCGTAAGGGATAAAGTCCCCCCAGACGGTATAAAAGTCTTTTCGTTTATTTACCCCCCAAAGAAAGCCCTTTAAAAATTTAGAGCCGGGCTTCGTACGCGACCTTCGTTTTCAGTCTTTTCAATAGATTTTATGATTTTATTACCCTGTTGACTCTTCCAGTTACTGTAACGGAAACACCAAAGGCTTTCTCTATTTTCAATTCTTACGTTGTAGTTACAGCTTATGAACCAAACATATATAACATTTATATTACTAATTATAATGCCAAGGTATTATGATTGGGCTTGCATAAATATACACATAATTACATTTTAGTGGGGGTGGGACAGAGGAACTATTTTTGACCAGCTCAATAATATTTCAATGCAACAAGTACCGTTTTAAAGTTATTTAGAGTGTTTTATGTAGTACTGCTAGAAGTTCTAAGGCAAAATTTGGCGACCACAGAGCACATACGAGGTATATATTGGTGAACTGAGATAAAAATGTTTGAAAACTTATGCAATATTGTTGCAACTCAAGGTGATGCTGTATTGCACCAAATTTCTATTGTTTTCTTTATTACTTTATGTCATAACTCTAAATAGTACATTTTTACAGAGAACTGTGCTGCTGTTTTGTTTAAATAGAGGGATAATTGGTTTTATAATACCGCGAAATCAGCAGGAATCATAAAGAAATGTGAATAGCTATTGTTTATAATTATGTTTATATTTTGTGAAATGGACAGCTACAAAAGGTGTTTCGAGTTAATGCAGCTCTGAATTAAAAGACAGATTGATGATAAGTGCGTTCTTAATAATTAACAACAAATATTGTGTAATTTAAATTCCAGCATTCTGCCCATTTTCGTGAAGCATAGGAGGCTCTATAACCGCCCCTCACAATCAAACTCAATAATAAACTTTACAAAGAAAACTGATGAACCATACCAAGTATGAAATGTGTTTTCATTATTTATTTTACCTAAACAATTGACTGATGATGCAGGAAAATACTTTAATATCATTAATGGCATTAATTGGTTAGAAATAAAAGTAATGAAAATAAAAATATAATTTAAATACTGAGCATATTACCAAACAAGCTACTAAGGTGAAAGATTTTCAAGCAATTAACGCTCGACACAGTATAAGAGGATGTCAAAATTTGTCTGCCTCGGCCAGCATACAAGGAACCTATGAGAATTTCAGTAGCCAAGAAGAACGACTTGGTAGAATTAAACAAGATGAATGTAATACCAAAATTCCATTAAAATTTCTATTAAAATCTCCAAGTAAAAGGGACAACAGAAGAAACAACAAATAATATTGTTGGCAGAGAACCTGCAATAGAACAATATGATAAATATTGCAAATTGTTAGACTTGCAGTTATTCCGTGTTGGAGTTCAAGAGTCGTTAGAAATATTAGTAAAATATGACAAGTTTAAAAACAACTTTTATGTTAATTTTTAACATGCAGGAGAAAATGTACGCTTATAACGGCAATTGAAATACACTGGAATGTAAATATAAAATATGAAATATCTTAATATTTGTATTTTCAGGGAGAGGGAGTTTAATACTTAACGAAAGCTATCATGTTGAATCAGGTATAGATGTCACGTGTTTGGAGAGTTTGGGCAGGTACATACAACAACCCATGTAAACTTTCGGACTAAACCTAGAACTAGAGGAGGTTAATTATTCTGTATATATAAAATTTATTTCATCATTCCTTCTGTCCGTTGTGCCCGGCAGGTGTTAAACCAAATATTAACTTTCACCGAGTTGCGGAAGAAACTACAGTCTGCTTTAGTGATATCGATAATTTTACTGTCAATTTAACTAAGATACTTCCTAAAGTGTCTTCCAGAATCAAGAGGTTGGTCCTGGTGGCATTATGGCAGCTACACTTGGCTCGAAGACCTAAGATCGCGTGTCCAATCCAGGCCAGGGTCTATGCAGTTTTTCGGGCTCAAAAATCCTAAGTATGGCTTCCTTCGGAAGGGAAGTAAAGCCGTGGGTTCCATGTCATAGATTTACGGCACGTAAACGAACCTCAAGCCTGAAAGAAGAGAGGCCTCTGAGCAAAATTCATCGGCGTTTCACGCCCTGAATTGAATGGGGTGCTGATGACCTGAGATGTTAAAGAGCGCCCGTAAATAAATAACACAAATAAAAGAACCAAGAGATTTAAGGAAAAGGCACCTGGAATTCCTTTGCACTCAAAGCCAATTGTGGTTAAAAGTGATCTTGTATTATGCTTATAATTTTAATACTAACTATATTATTA
Organism: Metallyticus violacea; assembly: GCA_030762175.1. Lineage (NCBI taxonomy): Eukaryota > Metazoa > Arthropoda > Insecta > Mantodea > Metallyticidae > Metallyticus > Metallyticus violacea. Next base: position 98,750,384 of record CM060846.1, on the reverse strand, counting down.
TAATTATGAGGTAGTTGTGCAAGTAACCACTTTCTTTGAGCAGAAGCGTAATTCCGCTATAAGGACAGTAAAGTACATAGCTTCATATATTCCGAGAAATTTCAGTGTTATAGTAAGCACAATAAGTTGTAAATTGTGAAAGCTAACAGACGTTCTTCAGCCACTAGAGCAAGCGCCACTATCACTGAATCAAGAAAAAAGAGGATGTGGTTACAGAATGCTCTAGAGAAAAAATAAAATTGGTTATGAATAAATGTGTAGAACAAGGAATACATTACTCATTCAGTTCCTTCGGAAGGGAAGTAAAGTCGTGGGTTCCGCTTCGTACATTTGCGAACCTCAAGCATGAAAGAAGAAGCCTCTGAGCAAAATTTAGCTGCCGTTTCACGCCCTGAATTGAATGGGTCGCTGATGACCTGAGATGTTAAAGAGTGTCTGTAAATAAAACAAATGAACAACAACTGCTCATCCAAGAAGGCACAACACTGGGATCACATGTTTTCTATTTGCACCGACTAAATCATGTGGAGTAGAACGAAGTTTTTCAAGGTATTAGAAACGCCTACGTGCCAACTGCTTGCGATTAACTATCAATAAATTCAAGAAGCACATTTCTTTATACTGTAACGCTTGAGTCCATGAAATACAAGATAAATCACGTAAATCATGATTATATAATATATTATTTATATATCAACTCCCTCTTCCTGGTTATTGTTCAGCTTGTACTCTTTAGGACCGATAGAGTGGAATGCTGTAAGTTCAGCGTAACTTCCATGACGGAATGGCGTGTCTTTAGCTGAGTATGCAGGAGTAAACAATTGTTCGTTACCACGGCACACAGAAAGTATACCATCAGTCAGGCATATTGCAATACGCTTTCGAAAGTAATCGATACCTTTGACGACAGTGGATTGTAAACGCTCTCGCAACAGAAGATTTGTATGATGATTTTGTACCGATCACTCCGTTCCACCTCAACTGAAATATAATTATAATTTATGTTTAGTAAGCACAATCATAACATTTCATATATTGTAATTAGTAATGCAGATATCATATATATATACAATATAGCCTAATGCCAAGATGTGAGTTGAATGTCAACAAATGAGAAAGCTCCTTGTTATTTAGTTGAGTAAGCTTGGAAAGCCAACAAAAGAGTCATAAAACCTCTATTCAGGGGAAGTAACACAAGGGTCACGTGTGAAGCCCCTTTCTTTTTTTAAAGGGCCTGTTATCACAGGGTTACTAAACCTGAAGGACTTTTAAACTCGTTAAAGTCTCTGAACCGGACATCCGTTGTTACCATACTTGCCTCCTAAACCCAAGATCGCGGGTTCGAACCCGGCCAGAACCGATGAATTTTTTTTCAGGCGTAAAAATCCTAAGAATGGTTTCCTTCGGAAGGGAAGTAAAGCGTGGGTCCCATGTCGTACATTTACGACACGAAAAAGAATCTCAAGCCTGAAAAAGAGGTCTCTGAGCAAAATTTGTCGGCCGTTTCAAGCCCTGAGTTGAATGGGACGCTGATGACCTGAGATGTTGAAGAGCGTCCATAAATAAACAAATAAGTAAATAAATAAAAACAGTCGTTGTACTATTAGCCTTTTGAAATAGCCAATGCCAACAAAAAGTTTTAAACTTTCAAAAATAGAGAATGGCATGCGGGGTAAGTAAACTTAAACCAATCAATGGAAAATGAATGTTTGAACTCTTAAAAATAGGCTCGAAGATTGCCCGAGCCTGTGTAACCTCCTGGCAGTCATTAAGTCGACGATCATTTGATTTAATTTAATATACAACGAGGCAGTGACTGCGCTGAGGGTTCGCATTTGCTCATTCCGCAAGAGCAGTTGTAAGTTCGACGTGGCTAGAGCTTGCAGCCCTAAGTTTTATACGCCGCGAGACGCATTTCCTCATTCGTCAGTTCTTAGTTTCAAGTTTTACACGCGGCGAGACTCAGTTATAAGATATTCACCGCGATATAAGAAGTAAGCAGTTCGCAAAATCAGTTGTAACTTCGACGTTGCTAAGGCACACATTTATAAGATCTACACACAGTTTGCAGTACTCATTGTGGGTTCTACTTTCAGTGTCACGCCCCACAGCACTCAGTTATAAGTTTTACACGCGGAAAATATGTTTGTATCGACGTAGCTAAGTCTACCTTAAGCGAAACACCAGAGGACGTGAAATATTTTGAACTAATAAAGTACCAATATATATAGTCTCCCGTCGCGGATCGAAATATTGAGTTTTTAGCAGTATTTTTCATTGTCAATCTCATTTTTAATCCTATCACTTTCTAGTGTATTTTAAGGAGTTGTTAAGTCTCCACAGAGGTTTTTTTATATCTCTGTCAAAAGTATTGTGTCGCATAGCCTGCTCATTTACACCATTGAATTCCTCTTCAGTGTCGTTGAGTACGAGCCAACAAAATAACCAAATTCGCCCTGAAAAATTTCTGTCATTGAAGGGTGGGCAACAACACCGAAGTGAACTATAATCATCTATAAAACCACTTCAAAATTGGCAGCACAACTTGAGGCCACTGAACGTATACAATAAATTGCTTCAAAAAGGTGCCCAACCAGATGCACTTAACTGGAGTCTACTAAACAGCTTTTATTAGACTCTAATTGCCTGGGCCGAACAAACCGCTTCAAAATTTGGCTCCCAACAACAATAACAACAATAACAACAATAACAACACCCATACTAAACCACTTCAATTTACAATTAACACAGAATCACTTGACATATGTTTGTAATAAAATTATATATTTAGAACTGTGGGATCTTCAGGGCCTGAAGTCCTAAAATTAATGGATGAAGTGTCGCAAGCAATTAATCGGACACCAAGTACACCTGTAACCTACCGTATCAAACAAATTTTAACACTATTTTGAGAAGAAGAAGTAGTAGTAGTAGTAGTAGTAGTAGTAGAAGAAGAAGAAGAAGAAGAAGAAGAAGAAGAAGAAGTAGAAAACATACGGTTATTTATGAATATTGAGAAAGGGGTGTGATACTAAGCTGTAAAACATAACTAAAGTCCCTAGCGTTTCTAACACAGAGCAGTGTTGTACTTTATTTTTGTTTTGCTTTTATCACTTGTTGCAGTGCGGAGAGAGATTTTTCTATATATAAGTACTGTTTTCGTAATAATCGGAATAAATTCACGTTTGAGACACTGAAGTTGTATGTTGCTGTGCACTGTAATTGTGGTTACATGAATGAATGAACACCTAATTGACTAATAATTTGTGACGATTATTCAGCATACAAGGAAAGGTGTTTTTGTGAAGAACAGAATAAAACATTCATTAAAATATATTGTTGTAATGATCTACCACCACTTGTATTTAACTTTAAAAATACTCGCATAATTTATGGCACTCTTTTATTTCCGCATTGATCTGCAGTTAACTTGCATAATCGGTCTCCAAGATTAAAAGCCTAGTTTTTAGTACATCATATTCAAGTTTAAAACCGCCCTCTTCAGCATTTAGAATGTTAAATTAACATTTTCTAGTAGCACTATTAAATTTAGCCTCTGACGTACTCTTTGGTTGTTGTTGTATTCTTTTTCTAGTTTCAAATACTCTGCATTGTTCCGCAATTCTCTTTTGCTACACAGTTATTTGTTCAATATACTCTGTTTTGCATATTTATGACCTTGCGCTACCTAGGTGCACCGTCAAGGTACTACTATGCAGGCTTGTTGCTCGACCATTTTAGTGCTGCAGTCATGTTCTCATCGTCATTGTTATTATTTTTGCTTATATGGCATTTTTATAGGACCGAAGACTAGATGCAAGATCCGGGCTGTAAGGTAACCGCAGTAGTTTTGCGATAGTTTCTCGGGTGTTTAGACTTGCGTGTGACTTCGCGTTTTCATGGAGACTTGAGTCATATGGATGCGCCGGAGCCGCTGTTTCAATCATAGAACAGTTTTGCAGTTACTGCTTTACCAAGAGGCAATACATTGATTGAAATAATTGCTTCAGAATCTCAGAAAAAAGTGGTAATGGCTTCAGCTAAAGTTATTGTCCTTAACCTTTTTGCAAGAAGTTTTGTGGCGCTTATCTTTTGGTCGTGGGTTTATGATCAAAATCCAATTAGCACAATATCTGAATATTCTAGCTGTTGCATTATTGTTCAACACTGCCGAGAGATATTATGTTGAACAACGAATTGTTTGGTTGTTATTCGCTGATCGTTCCAAGTAAGGGTGTCTACACTTTTTCATTACAGATGCGAATAAATTGTGCGGCCACCGAGTGGGGTGTCACAGGCAGTAGCGCTTGGGACTCTCATTGGGGATGTCACGGGTTCAATGGGGTCAGTCATCCTGACCATGGATTTTTTCGAGATTTCTGCTGGTCACTTAGGCGAATACTGGGATAGATGTTTACTTTCCACAAGTTTTCCATTCTCCCATGTCACATCATTTCATTTCGTTGCTTCTGTTACAAGGTCGAAAGTGCCAGGACGGTTCTGGCGCGGCCTGTCGGTGCCCCAGTGTCTGTTATGTAAGCAGCCCTTCTCAGAGACTAAAATTCCTTGGGGGCTGCACCGGCAACGGGGTGCTCTGTCTGGAAACATGTTAGGGACCCCGTCTATGTCCGCGTAGTCACCATCTGATATACCCTCACCACACCCCTTCCTCCCATAGGTGTCCCCATTGTAGGAGTAGGCACAAATGACCAGCTATGACACGGCTGAAGTACAGTATACTCTTTTGCCCTAAATAATGCAGTCTAAAGTGTGCGGCACCCCAGAGTGCAGAAATTTAGTGAGACTAGAACTTCTGGTCTTTTAAATATTTTTAAAAATATTGTTTAGAGCCGTTTTACTGCTGAGGCATCACATGTGGGGACATTGGTGATACATGAAATGAAATGCTAAATTGGGAAAGGATTTATTATTTTATTTAAGAAACTTTCTAGGCCTAAGTTTAGCATACCTCTTCAGCATTTGGCATTTATGAGGGCTGAGGAACTCCTGGAAAACTTATGTGAGGAAGGCGGTTTTGGCAGCAATCGAATCCCAAACCTCCGTGCCGTAACGATCTCACCCACCCATGGTGGTTTTAAATTGTAAAAACCTATTTTATCTATTGGGACATTACAGACGGTGGGCACTGATGTTATATGAGATTAATTTAAAAATAAATAAATAAATAAAAGAAACTTTATTGCGAAGCATTCTGGATCAATGGCGTCATTCGCCATTTATGAGGATTGAGAAAAATCTGGAAAAATGCTTAGTCTAGCAAAACAATCTTGATGGTATTCGAATCGCAAACATTTCGATTAGGAATCCGTGTCTTAGTGACCTTCCACACCCGTGTCATCTCGAACTTTTGATATTGACAATCTTTTCGCACAATGAATATCATCTCCCCATATACATTTTCATACCATTCTAAATGTCCCATTTGTGCTAAAGGAAATTCACATCACGTAGAGACTTTATTTTGAAGTGAACTGCACCACGGACCACCTAGCGGAAGAAAAAGAGATAGTATGTGAAGTATCAAAAATACTATACATAAAAATCCTGTTGAATTGTTCATTAAATACTCCTCGCACTATTGCAAAATACATTTTTCATTGAGATTCATTATCGATGTAATGATTGTATTATTTGTAGCAATTTCAAGAATGCATTCGTTTGTTTTCCTAACGTAGGCACATGCAGTTCTATTGGAATTGGAGGTATGTATTACAATAGTAGAGCTTACGAACCCCATCTTGGTGTTTTATTGTAGACACTTTGCACAGCCTAACCTTGTCATTAGTAGAACGGCGACATTGGCCTTTCTGTTTATTTTATTCCATTGCACAAATTTATAGACTCTTTAATAAATTATCAATTATAAAGCCTTCCGATTAAAATACAAAATTTTTTAGCACGTAAAATTGCCTTTTATTGTGATATTCCTGTCGATCCGGACGATCTAGTGGTAACCATACTTGCCTCGTAAACCCAAGATCGAGGGTTCAATCCCGGGGTCGATGGATGTTTTCGGGCGTAAAAGTTCTAAGTATGGCTTCCTTCGGAAGGGAAGTAAAGCCGTGGGTCCCATGTCGTAGATTTACGGCATGTAAAGAACCTCAAGTCTGAAAGAAGAGGCCTTTGAGCAAAATTTTTTGACCCTGAAGCCGGAAATAAGACTGCCTATATTAATTGTATAACCTGAGGCTGCAGAGTTATATTTATAAAGGCATTAGATTTGATAAGGATAATTATTATATATAGGTATAAGAAATATTTTAGAGATAGGTAGAACAAAAATAGAAATAACTTGTAACTTGTAACTTACAAAAGGGTTTTGTATACATTTTGTGTAAAATATGTGAGAAAGAGACGGATATGTATACCTGACTCCACTCACTGACCGCTCCTTAGACAAGGCTGAAGAAAGGGTAAACTATCTTTTGTTAGGTCACGAACCTTCTACCCAGGAAATACTTAGGAGTTGACAATAAGAGAAACATGTGGCCGTAACGGGACAGTATTTAACAAAGTCAGAGGTAGCAATAATTTAAGAGAAAATGAAAATGTCAGAACGGAGACGAAAATGTTTTATTACAGGAAAGCCGAAAAACAGCCCATCAACACGTGCTTAATCTCTAGGAACATTTAGGAATCTACAAACTAAGGAAGGCAAAAGATTTTCAAAAGAAATCAGAATGTAAGGAAAGGGCCGAAATTTATGACAGCTTGTTCTGGGAAAATTCAAGTTCGTGGGAAGACGTTAGATCAGGGGGGAAAGAATACTTCTAGCCAATGGTCTTCGGATAAAAGTTAACGAATCAGGAGAACTTAGATACCAATAAATAATTTTAGGATTCCAATGACGAACATGTAACACAGAAATAGATAAAATACGAGGGAATTTAATTTAGCGAAAGGCGTGGCGATGTAGTAGAAAAACTAGAGTACAGAAGTCAGAGGGGCATTCAGACGGACACTCGCAGAAGATAGACACTCACACATTCATAGATTCAGATTCAGACATTCATTCAGGAGAAACAGAGGACATCATACGAGAGACACGAAAGAAATATACGAGAAGCAGGCAGCCTGAGTCGTTTAAAAGTAATCAGTCTTAAAGTTCAGTTGAGGGCAGTGTAAGTCATTTTCTAAAGTCAGTCTAAGTGAGTAGCGAAGTCAGCGGCGAACGGTTAGGAAGTACTTTACATAGGAATAAAATATTTTAAACAAGTCAACCTTGTGTATTTTTGGGCAACACATTTCTCGTTCCCGTGGATCTATACTGATCCCGAAACACTCCAGTGGACCCTGAGATAAAATTCAACAGAATTGGAGCAAACGACGTCATCAGTGAGCAGCCCGGCCGAGACATCGAAACCACGATCAGCTCAGCGATCAACTACGCCCCCACACCTTCAATTCCTGCTCCAACCCTAAATTGAATAGCACGCTGATGACCTGAGATGTTAAAGAACGTCCGTAAATAAAACAAATCAATAATGGTAGTATTCCTAAATTTGAAGATATAAACGCCTATTTCGGTCTTTAGTTTTCAGATTTTAAAATCAATTGCTTCCTTCATTCCACTGCCATATAATAAATTGAAAAAGATCATGCTTGAAAAAATGTAACCATTGTTGCGGGCGAATTTTTGATTGCTCTCAATGGCAAAGAAAGTCGCGCAGTTTTAACGTTTAACGTCAGACTGTGCCATAGTCTGAAGGCAAGTTTGAGAATGTGACATCAAGTTCTCTTGCAATCATTAACATAATCCCAGTTTATTTTCATTGTATAATTTTTAACAAGCGAGCTTGGAATGAACTTTCATTCATGGTACGGTTTCTAGTCAATTTCTAAAACAATGCCAAAGCAAGCATCTTCTAGAGTGTATTACTTAATAAATAATTATTAGATATAGAAGCAATGATGAATAGCCAAGTTTTATTCTGGGAAATAACATAAAAATACAGCAAGCCATCTAAGTATTGCTACCAGGAGCAGTCATTTTTTAACTTCCGTCAGAAATTGACACCCCTCCCGCCTAAAAAAGCAAAATGTGTGCTGCAATAGTTGCAGCATATATTCCTTTGGATAAGCTGGAAACGGGACAGCAGCATACTTCGTGGTACTTTGTGAACCTTTCTGGGAAAATAGAAATGCTGGGAAAACCAGGAAGCCCATTAATAGATGCAGCAAACACAGGAGAGCCTCGGAAAATTTGGAGCTGCTGGTGGGAAAAAAGAGGAAAATCTTAGTACTGGGAAACAGTTTTGAAAATACGGCTCTTCTACGTGGAGAGGCATAAGAACTGAAGGGCTAGAGCCCCTTATTTTTTATATGCGCTACATTTTCAACATTCTTAATGCTAGAAGAGAATCATTTACAATGGACAATTCAGAGAAATATATTGTTTTATGTTGTTTTTAAGAGATACAGTAGCTATGCAAACAGTAAAGAGTATGACAAATATTAGTTTGAAAACAATAGTTTGCAGCGGTTTTAATAAACAGGAAAGGATGGTTAATTAGATGTGTAATGGATGGAGGGAAGGATTTTGGTAAAAGGAAATTTGAATTGTTAGGTTTTAGGTGTAATCTCAGGGGTAAATAATTCCTTCCTCTCCGACGATGGTTACCCCTGTCTTACAGTTTTGCCACGGCTGTTGAGACTCTGATAGTGGATACTTTTATGGTCCTACATGGAGATTAATAATGTTCTTTCGTTATGGAAGATGGAACACAATTTATTGTTCATACACTATTATATATAAACTATTGCACTTAACTAATAAAGATCATCCACCAATACTATCTGCCGCTTTCCACTAATTGAACGGAACTAAGAAATCCCTTACACTTATGTTGCTTCGCTGGATACTGCTGCCAAACTGTGGGCCTCAAAATTGCAAAACTAAGTAAATGAGGTCTGCGTGATTTTTCATGTAGCGGATGGCTTTTTCCCTTTCTTTTCATTTCTATAGTCCCCATATGTTTTTATGGTACCTGCCCCGCTTAAGAAAAGGTTCTAACAAATTATCAGTAAGCATCTGGCCCCAGGATTCTTTACAAATATTGCTACCAAAGGCTACAGAAAAAGTCCAGGTCAGGTTTCATGATTAGGGTAGCTTTCTACGCCTTGGCAAGAAACTAACATTTTAGACCCAATATTCAACACTTGTACAGAAAATGACATTACACATGGCTATAACGAAGTTACATAAAATTATTTGTTACAATCAACGTAATTAAATGTGGGGGTGGCAGCTCATAAATACTGCGTCAAGTTAAATTATAGTTAAATTAAGACAAGTGCTTGTTAAATGCCCATTTTGAACTTAAACGCTTATTTATTACTATTCAAAGTATTTTACTGCCTTTTTAGTCACCTAATTTCAATTTTTTACCGTCCACACTTCATAGCCTTAGTCACTAGCACGAACGAAGGGACGATGTTTTATATTTTGCAGATATCACTGATAACTTGAAAGAGTAACTAAAATGGCTTGTGGCCTGAATTTTTAAATACATATATTTTTGTAGGTGTTTGAAGAAGTAAATGTTTGCCATAATGAATTACTTGAAGGATTTCTGGAAATATAATCTTGGGATTATAACATCTGTGTTTATGACTTTTTAAAATTCTGAGTTTATTTTATTTTATTTTTTTTAATGGGTGAATTAAACAAGATTGACCACACTGTGCAGCATTTGCTATGATGGTTTATATTGCTCAATATTTAACAAACAAACTCACGTTAGAAACGAGTTCGCAGACTACATCTGTGTGGGAAAGTCATTAAGTGTAAAGTATGTTACGGCTCAGAATATTCTCCTATTGCATAACGAATCTACTATATAAAACAGTTAGCTTGTAAAGTTTGAACACAATTACCCTGAATTAAACATAATAAAAACTAATCCACATATCCTGAAGGAGCTGAAACTTAATACACATAAATTTTTCTCACTTATCAAAGGGTATTAGAGCGAGTGATGGATACGTTTTTTTTTATACAAATGTGCAAAATTTTTAAGACAACAATGATTAGCAGTTTCAGTATTCCCTTCTTAAAATGTGGAAGTAATTGCATATATAGGTGTTTTTATTTCATAAATGTAGGAAACAATTTATAATATTTTGAATAAAGCTTATTAAACGTTTAACGTTAACAAGTATATACTTAGTGCCCACTTCTGGGCGCAATTTCTGTTAACAAGGTATGGTCAATAGATGCAAAACGCTATGCGAACGATATACAAATTTATTAGATTTCCTATAAACCGTTAATTGGGCGACGCTGCTGTTCTATTTGTCAAGCTGCACCTCTAAACCGATAGAACACATCACAAAATACACCATTATAACACCACCACCACCCCATCTCTCTCGTTAAATCGTGGTCGTGCTGAGTAGGTAATGAAATGTACAACACAAAGGGTGGTTTTGAAGAGGGGGAAAGTAGCTATCAACACAATGTTTTATAGGTGGTATAGTACCAGTTTAAAGCTATCATATTCATGATAATGGGACGAGGTTACATAAACATATAGAAAATTTAATATAATGGCTATGAAAGCGAACGTCTGCCTGCGTCCTAAATCTCAGCAATATCACCAAGAACTTTACGGTAAATGACACAGAGCAACGCAATAGAAAAGTCAAAATGAGAAGAGGAAGTGGAACTTGTTATCTGCTGTGACCAAAATTTCGCTGTAACATGTACGCTTTAGGACTATATTGACTTTGATGTGCTCAAAATGTTTACTCTTCTTTCTTTATTCCTTGTGTTAACAAATAGGATGCAGGAAAAATGTATCAGTAGAAAGATGGGTTCACATAAAATATCGACCGCCACGGGTGGCCGAGGTCGTTAAGGCACGGACTCGTGAGCGGGAGGTCTGGGGTTCCAATCCCTCCAGGACCGTCCTCCCTGACTGAGGTTTTTCCAGGTTTTCCTCAGTCCTCATACTTGGCAAATGCCGGGGAGGTACCCTAAACTTAGGCTTGGAACGTTTTCTACCTTAAAAAATTCCTTTCCCAATATATCATTTCATCTCATGTATCACCAGTGTTCACCGTCTGTGGTGCCTCAGTAGCAAAAATGGGCGTTAAACTATTAAAAAAAACATAAATATTTTCAGATTGGAAAAGAATGGTATGAGACAGTTCAACATGGTGTTACAAACATCGATGGGATGAATGTCATAGTTACGTTGCGATGTAATGTGAATTCCTAGCCATGCAAATGTAAACTAATAGCATTGGCGGAGGTGAATTTATAAGTAGACTGCCCCTCATTCTAACCGCAAACCACGCGCTGCTACTCAGGTTATCATCATCGTGAAAATTGTAAGGCTTTTGAGAATTACAGTAGGTCGGGTTTATGAACAACTACTGTAATTTAACTTCAGTCCATATTACGACATGCATTTTACTGAATAAACTATTTATTTAAAGTAAATTATTGTGTTTTATGTCCTCTTGACCAACATTTAACACATTTATAACCGCTAAACACTATAAATATATAACAATGAAATGCAGAAAGACTAGAAATGCATAAAAATGTTAAAGGATGTAATGGAGGAAAGGAGATGAAAGGAGCTACAAAGATTTGCCAATATATCGGTGATGGAAATTCAAAAGTACATCACATACTGCAGCAGTTTAAAAGATATGGGGTAAATAATGAAATAGAAACTTAATATGTGCAGGACATGTTAAGAATAAAATGCTTACAAGGATGAGATAACTTGTAAAAAAACTTTAAAGGCAGGAAAGTAGTTTATATGAGTTACTGCTGTTGAAATAAAGAGCCTACAGCTATTGCTATGGTCTTGCAATAAGGAGAAGTGTTGCGGATGTAGCAGCAGTGAATAACACTATTAGCCTTGTATTTTCACATGAAAACCACTAATAATAACGATCACTGGTCTGTGTCGAAAAGGTGTGAAAATTATCTTAGAGAAATCGCAGTCATTGCCAAATTGCAAAGGTATTTCTCACGTGAAATTTCAAACACTCGTAATCATTAATGTGGTTGAGCAAAGCAAACAAGATTAAGTGTTTTCCAAAAAATTGATAAAAACCAAATCTTCAGAGATAAAACACTTCGCTTTAAAAGGTTTACCACCAAATAATATTAAAAAGCGTTGGAATCTGACTTTGAAAGACTCTTCCCCGTCATTTAAATGAAGTCGTTCTTCCATTTTTATAATGGACATTCAAGAGGTCCGGCGAATAATGTCTGACGAGTGATGGTATGAGAGCTTGCTGACATTGCACATCCTTCCGCGTTTGTAGAAGCGTCCAGAAGTGCTTGAACTTGCTCAAACGCAATAGACTATGTAGGACTTGCGGCCATCTCAGAAATTGGTTTTGTATATTCTCAGTGTGTCGTATTTAAAATAGAATGAACTAAATACGAGAGTAATTTGAAAACTTCTCGGAATGAGCCACAAATTGCAGCAATAGTTCAGAAGTAGTTTTATTATTAAAACCAATCACTTTCCACAGAATCTATTGTGCAGTGATACACGGATTGGTCAAGAATCGTAGTAACTTTTTTGTTGCATAACAGACGTCTGTGTATAGAGAAATGACAAATATGAACATCGCGCGGTTATTAAGTAAAGAAGAGAGTGAATGCAACAGGAATTAGTACAGACATAACAACAGTTTAGGGGACTCTGCATCATCACATTCAACATTTCCAAATGGACCGCGAAGTTTAAACGCCGCCTGAAAGCTTGGGAGATGACCTACGCAACGGACAACCAAAACCTGTCACATCAGAAATGGTTCTGGAGGATCGCCGATGTGTCTGAAACTGCTGAATCTCTGGGCATTTCAGGAGAGCACGTTTTTCACATTTGGGGGAAGAACTGAAAAGTGCTTGAAAACATTATCGACAAGATGTGCAGCGGTTTTAAACAAGATAGGGGTTAATTAAATATGTAGAGTGGAGGGAAAAAGTTTGGAAAGAGTTGAATTAGGCTGTTTTTTAATTCTCAGGAGTAATGTCATTTCTTCCTCTACGATGATTGGTTTCCGCTGACTTAATTTTGCCACGTCTGTTGAGACTCTACTGCTGGATACTTTTATGGTCCTGTGACCATAGGGAAAGGAGTACATGGAGATTGATAGGATTTCTCGTTGTGGGAGATGAAATACAATTTATTGTTCATAAACTAATCCACATAAAATGTACTGCCGTTATTTCCTGTAGGATATGTGCCACTTTTGCACTAACTATAACGATCACGCTGACGTTAACGCACTTTAATGCCTTTAAAACTCTGCTCTTGAACTCCACTAAATTCAACTAATTCTGAAACTTAACTGCCTACTCTTCACTGATAGTTTTCCACAAACGATGCTCTTCTATTGAACTAAACTAAAACAGATAATTGGACTGCTAGTGGCTACTCTTCCACACTGACTTAGAATCGAACCGAGCATGCATTTTCTCCCAACCAACTGAACTGAATGGAGAAGTGAACGGAGAGTGTCCCTCGGTCGCAAAATGGCAAGACTAAATAAACATGGCAGTCTGCCGGTCTCACGAAGCTATTCTTCAAATATATTTTTAGAAAAATCTGGAATGTTTTCTCCCATCCTCGCATCTCTATTGAGTAATCTGTTCCCTCGATTTTTTTTCTCTGCTATATTATTTGTCAAATGGCTTACGTGACTTCTTACGTTAGCCCACGTATGTATTACATGGAACCATTAGGATCTCCATTCGAGGTTATTCCCTTGTCTTTTCATCCCTGTAATCGTCATGTTCTTTATTACGTCCTCCTTGCTTTACAATTCGCTAACAGTATACAAATAAACAACTTATTCAAGGATTCTCCTTTAGAAATGTCTCCAGAAAATATCGGTTTACTTTAGTCATCTTTACAAATATTATTACAATAGGCAACAGAAATTCCCAGGTCAGATTTTATGGCTGGGGTGCCTTCTGCACTCTTGTGAGAAAATAAACATTTAACACACAATAATTCAACACTTGTATAGGAAATAAAATGACATTACACTTATGACTATAATAAGGAAGTTACATAAAATTTATTGCTACAATCACTCTAATTAAATATGGGGGTGGCAGCTCATAAATACTGTCTCAGATGGATGCCGCGATTGCTGTTGTAGGATCAAAAGGGAATCTCTCAGGAATGTTTTGCCCTTCTTCACAGTTCCCGCTGACTTTATGCGTCGATTTGTAACCAATGATAAAACACTGGTGTACTACTGCAAACTTTAAACAAAACAGCAGTCTAAACAATGGAAACACGGGATTCTCCACAGCCAAAGAAAGTCAAATTGTGAAATCTGCCAGAAAGATCAATTGCCTCGCACATTTTCATGCACTCAATAAATCATTTAATTAAAAATAAAAAAAATAAAATATTGTCATATATTTTAAATACATGTGTGTTGTGAAAAACTATATATTTAGGATTTTTAGTTAGATTTTGCAGTTTATCACAGATTAAACTCTAAGAGGTTTCTAATTTCATTTTTAAACATAAAGATTGTAAAATTTACACCTTTGGTATGCACTATTGCAAACTTTTCAAAGTGATATGAATATATTTGCCTATACATTATTATAAATATCTAAGTAATTTACGTACACGTCAACGATAAGAATATGAGACGTAAATTATATTAACTTAGCCTCATAAGTGCGCCTCATGTAATTCTAAGTAGCATTAAATATAGTTTTTTTTTTAAAAAAAATATATTACCCTGTGCTGATTGTCTTGGTTATAATATACGAAAATTGCCGTATGTTATATTTAACTTTGCAAAAGAGCTCACTCAGCAATTTGGCATTACTAAAGTGGAACCTGGAAAGATACGAAAAACAGGACTAAAATTATCACCAAAATTACAACTATAATAAACAGTTGGAATGTTTATAAGTTTCTGAAGTATCTTTGCTGAAATTTGGGGAAAAAAAAAAAAATCTTGCATTGTGCACAACAACTGCATTAGTTCAGTTGGGTATGCACTGCAGCCATAGCGCCATTACAGACTATGTTCTCTCTCATTTTCTGCTGACGTATTTTGACACAAGGAAAAGGAAGAGCAAAGGTTGGAAAAAGAAGTGCTCGTGAACCTTACCCAAGATAAGTGTTGCCTTTAATTATATCTTTATACACTGGAGCTTCCATGACGACGTTGAGGTGGCGTTACCCTGGATTTCAGACACGCCCATATTTCACAGAGACGCCATCATCACTTTCTGTTTCTGTTATCACTTAAGTTTCCTTAAGAAAGATGTGTTAAAGGTGCTGCAAGTTTTCTTGCGTAGTGTAGCTGCAGCACTTTTTACTTAGTTACGCTGTGTGCATAATGCGACTTCAAAAGTTCTCCATAATATGTAACCATTAGACATGCTTTATCTCTTAACTAATATTATTTTCTTTCTGTTTATACCCCACATGAATGGGCTATACATGTTTAAACGTTGTGCTGATTGTTAAAACATCAGCATGTAAATTTAAAATTATATATTAACTTCTTTCTTTGTGTTTATTACTACTTGACTACTGTTATAGGTTTTTCCTTTTCAGTACAAGGAAAAACTACGGCATAAAGTCACCCAGGCGGCTTTTCTTTCATGAGAATCGAACCCACGCTCGCTAGTTTACATTCAGGCACTATATGCCTTATTTAAGTCTTTGAACCTGATTTTTCTGCTTAAACAGAGAATTCTTTGGTGAGCTTAACCCAGTAGGCTATTTGTCATCGGCAAATTATAACATGAAGTCAGCTGCCGGTAAAACCGAAGCTTCTCATGAGCCAATTCTACACTCGCTATTTTTGCATTTATTTTATAGTTTTTTATTTGTTTTAATAATTTTTATTTTAATACTTATTATATACAGTATACTTATTATATACTTGTTATATATTATTATATATTATTATACTTATTATATACAGTAAAATATTATACGCACCATTGGTCAAGATGCTCAAAGTATCTACCCCTTTCTCTCTGAAACGCCTGTATTCGTTTGTATGTTATGGAAATCTTGCTGAAGTTAGTTTTGAATAGTGAGTATCGTTTGAAGCATATTTCCCTAAAGGTTCAAATCACGTGGAATAATTTTGAGTTATTTATTTATAAGATTGCGTAAGAAAAACATTTACAAGTATTAAGATCCGTGGACTTTGGAGGCCACGAACCAGAATAAATAACTTTGTCGCCTAACACTGCTCTTAAAGCATGCATTGAATGTTCAATCTATGTGCAGTTGCGCTTTCTTGCATGCAATTGTTTGTAAAAATTTCAAAGCTCGGTAAAAATGTATTTATATTTTATTTGCATGTCTCTCAGAGATAAAAATCCCTTCAAAAATACAGCCCCCAAGCACTGGGATTCGCGCACTCTACTACCTAATGTTTTGATATTAACATAAACCTAAAGACTCATCATAAATAATATCAGTTGCAGATCTGTATCCTTTTTCCACAATCAAAAGTTCCATTCTGTTGTGCTGCACTAACATTATAAATGCGGAAATGTAAATGTTTTGTTGCTTTTCATGCACTGGTTTTATATGTTTCAACTTGCTGTGCTAATCGTCTCATATATTTCTGAGGGGAATATTCAAATCCATGGCAAACATAATCTACCCATTTCAGTCCCCTAGATCTTCACTAAACTGAAAACTACCACTTTGAGCGGAATTTCTAATCTGAATATTTACGGCGAAACATTCTCTTTAATATTTATAAGATTTTTTAATGTAGCAGTCAGAAATATGTGCTTTCTGTCATAACTGTATAATGTTCTTGCCATGTGATAATATTCCGGTTGACAAAAGAGAAACACAACGAAATGTATATGTAGTAGTATGTGTGCATATTATAGTAGCACAGAAGCTGGAACCCGGAAGCTGGTAGGGTCAGAGCAACGCTGACTGAGCAAAGAGCTAAGGCTATCGCTTTTCGGTTGCAGGGATGAGAGTAGGTTAAGGTCACAAAATGATTCCAGTTATTAGGTTGTCTCATATTAACTTTGTTGTTTTGATATTTGCAATGCTCTCTTTTTGTAAGTTAATGATGGAATTCAGAAGAGGCAATACTTTCTGACATATGATAGTCGTTAAGTATTCAATTATAGAATATAAATGAAGGGAAAAAGAATGAGGTTCGAGTACTTAGGAATTATTGCTTCACTCTGATGGGTGACAGCATTATTTGTTTATAATTTATCCTATTTTGTATATGCTTTGTCTGACACAATAAATTAAGTCGACTTCCAAAACGATAACATTTGAGGAATTGGATGTTGCCAGTTCTATGGACCCAGTTTAAAGGGCTGTCGTGATTGGTATTTAGCTCGTACATATGTGAAGTTAGTGTTTGTTATACATTTGAAGGCCTTGGGAAACATTTCTGGTGAATTGGACAGATCTTCCACCAGCAGAATAGCTTCTAAAGTTGATGCATGATAAAGCGGTTTAGTATGGCCCCAGCAATTAGAGCATAATTATGAGACTGTTTGTTTGTGGCCCCACGTTGGCGCCAAATTATGAAGTTGTTTAGTAGGCTCCTGCTATGTGCCCCAGGTTGGGCACCAATTTTGAAGAGGTTTGTTGTCAACGTCAGCAACACGTTGTTATGCCAATTTTGAAGCAGTTTGGTAAATTGAGAATGATTGTTTCAATGTTGTTGCCCACGTTCCAATGACAACAATTTGTCAAAGTGAATTCTGCTATTTTGTTCATTTCTACTCAATGGAACTGGGAGAGGAGTTCAATAGTATAAATAAGCACGCGATGAAATACTATATATGTATAATCATACAGGCGAGTGCTGCGGCGCGTGAAACTGAATTACAGCACTGCGTGCCCGCGTCCGAAATAGTACGTGTTATTTGTGTCTGAGCTGATTCTATACACTGCATGCCTCACCAGGGCAAACGTTTCCTTATGTGTTATATTCAAATCAAGTAATCGTTGGTTTTAACGATGCCACGGGGTCACCTGGCACGCGCAATCTTCGCGCTAGTCTTTACAAGTTCAAATGCACATTTTCCATTGGCTGGGGTAAGTTCACCTGCCACGCGTGTCATTCGCTATTTTTGAAAGCTTAAAACATTTTCTTAACATTGGCTAGTTTAAAAGCTAACAGTACAACAGCCGGACAGGGTCAAAGCCCCAAACTGATTTAAAAGTCCTTCAGTTTATTAAACCTCCAACGGCAGTCCTTTTAAAAAGTGGCATAACACTTGGTCTTTTGTATCGGATTTATGGCCCTCTTGCCTTTTCAATCTATCGCAACGAAAAAGCACACAGGCTTTCTCTTTTGCACAATTCTTACAATGAAATTAGAGCTTATTACACATAAATATTCAAAATATTTATATTATTAATTTCAATGCCAAAATATGGCGATTGGGCTTACATAAATATACAATGTAGTTATATTTCAGTAGGGGTGGATCGGAGGAACTGCTACAATGATAATAATTTGTAAGTAGCTCACAAAAACCGTGTTAGTACAAATGATAAGGTAGACTAATGTAAATCTAAATATATAGTTGAAGCTTTAGCAAATGATAATGCTCATGAAATATAAATTTTTCCGCCACACCATTTTTGTTTGAACTCTATTGAATTGGTCTGATCAAAGATAAAAAATAAAAAAAAAGAAAGAAAGAAAAAACCCAACTAGAAAACCAAATATCGTTCCATCACTGAGCAAAAGTATGTGCACTGCTCTATGTGAATGTGTGGGTATTACACACAAATTTATGGTTTAAACGTGTTCAGGATATTAAAAAATAGAGAAAATGACACACCAGGAAATACAAAACGAGAATTCATTCATTATGCTCATCAGCAATGATAGCGAGGAAACAAGAGATAATTAAAATCTATGTATGTAATTATCAGCACATTATTATCCATGGATATTGAATTTCGTGTAAACTTATTGAGAAAACAACAAATGAAGTTTTTATAATAATTTACATTAATTTGTCAATCAAAGTTGTTGCTTATTTTATTGCATTCAAATTCTTGTAAGAACGCCTCAGCGATCTAGTAACAGCATTTACAACTACTATTCTGGAGGTTCTGGGTTCTATTGTCAGTGAGGATAAGCTTTTTCCGGATTTTTTTCATTATCCTGAGCAGGTGAATGGCAGATTGCGTAAAGGCGCAGAAAGACTTCCAGTTAATTCGCACCATCATCAATTCATTTCATTAAATCCTACAGACTATGCTTAGGTTTGATCCCCCCGGTACATTATAACCGTATCACCTTCACCATCATTTCCAATGGGATAACGTAGCACCTACCTATGTTCTCACCGTTACATTCTTAGTGCTAGCCGTTGGCACGGACAGTGGAAACTATGCACTGTTATTCACCACAAAGATAAACTGCATGACATCCCTTGTGATATACAGAACCAGGGTAATTTTTTAATAGTGTTTAATGCCCCTTTTTACTTCTGAGACATCACAGGCGGCGGACACTGATGATACTTGAGATGTAATGATAAACTGGTAAAGAATTCTTTTATTTTAGGAAGGAAACGTTCCAGGTCTAAGTTTAGGGTATCTCGGCGACATTTGCAATTTATGAGGACCGAGGAAAACCTGGAAAATACCTCAGTCAGGAAGGATGGTCCTCCCGCTCGCGAGTCCGCGCCTTAACGACCTCGGCCACCCTTGGCGGTTAACCAATCAGGGTCAGGTAAAGAATTTACAAAGATTCGGCGATGAACGCACAACATACGGGACTGCCGCCCATCAGTGCGAGGCAGTTCTATTGGAAGCTAGACTATAAAGTTGGTGGTGTAGTGGTTACCATACTTGCCTCCTAAACCCAAGATCGCGGGTTCGAACCCAGCCAGGACCGATGGATTTTTTCGGGGCGTAAAAATCGTAAGTATGGCTTCCTTCGGAAGGGAAGTAAAGCCGTGGGTCCCGTGTCGTACATTTACAGCACGATAAAGAACCTCAAGCCTGAAAGAAGAGGCCCCTGAGCAAAATTTGTCGGCCGTTTCACGCCCTGAGTTGAATGGGACGCTGATGACCTGAGCTGTTGAAGAGCGTCCTTAAATAAATCATTCAAAAAAAAAATTCTAGACTATAAACCTGTTGCCGTAACTCGAGAAATGTCTGTGAAAGACGTCTTTAGCGAGGGTCTAACTCAGAGGGGATTCAAATATTTCAAAAATGAAGATACAACCATTAAAGATCTACAAAGCCGTGGTAGTCTAAAAGCATTGAATATTGCGAATATTCGCCAAGTTTTGGAACAGCACCCGTCTAAATTCACTGTAGACTGTCAGAGGGACTTGATGACATCAGAAAAAGCTCAGCATTGAGTGCATGTCGTGAATTTTTTTTTTTTTTTTTGAGTAGTGTTTAACGCCCGTTTTTACTACTGAGGCACCACAGGCGGTGGACACTGATGATACATGAGATGAAATGATATATTGGGAAAGGATATATTTTTTTTTTAAGGAAGGAAGCGTTCCAGGCCTAAGTTTAGGTACCTCCCCGGCATTTGCCAGTTATGAAGACTGAGGAAAACCTGGAAAAAACCCCAGTCAGGGAGGACGGTCCTGGCGGGATTCGAACCGCAGACCTCCCGCTCACGAGTCCGTGCCTTAACGACCTCGGCCACCCGTGGCGGTGTCGTGAATTTGTTACATATAACATTGGTGATAGGTTTAGCAAAAGAACTTTCACGCTGAGAGGCAATGAGTGCAGTAGTGTATCCCTTAAACCTCAAAAGCAACGCAGTGCTTGATCCCTGTCAACCTGTAGTCGATTTGAATTTAAAAGTAAAATACATCGAATAGAATAACAAAGACTTCATTCATTGTCAATAGGTTTCAACAGAGCATGTTATTAATTGTGAATATTTCAACAGCAAAGAACGTTTTCGTTGAAAGTATGCGGCGGTATTCTCTGTTTAATGAAAGTTGATCATTTCACAAAGGTCGCACTTCTCCTCCTTTGTAAATAGTTTACATTATTTATGAAGTCCTTAATTTTTGTTTGAAAGAGGAAAGAGACACATTTTATATTTTTGATTTGTAAATCGCCTATTTATTTAATAGATTCAATCGGCACAAATATAAGCCTTTTAAATCCCGGCTTAGCTTATAATTAAAGGTTTAAAAATGGACATATCATTTTATCATTAAAACTCTTCAGAATTCCGGAGTTTAAGAGACCTAAATTCTTTTTGAATTAAGTTTGCGAATATCACCTGAAATATATTTTCTACTTTAACCACTGTTCCTGGCTACTACTAAAGGTTTTCTGAGACGCTTGAGTACTATAATTTTTTTTAATGAGCGGAATCAATTATTTAAAATCATACGAGTATATGACATTTACAATGTTCGTACTATCGCAACTGATCATCAAGATCATGTTCCATATCACTGACAAGGACTGGTTTAAATGAAACCTTGTAGTATAATCATTTCAGATATTCTTAATTTAATGGTAATAATAATTAACGAGACTTTAGAAATAGTTGTTCAAAACTAAGTAGGTACATAGGTTAGAGCGGCCCTGTCAGCAATTAATGTAATGAATATTTTTTTTATATTAAAGACCGGAATTAAATCAAGTTTGCAAACAACATGCAGCCAAGTGTCAATGATCAGCAGTTTGTAACCATTCTTGAAAATACAACGGGTGAAATACTACTACGTATTGCATGAAAACTTGCAGACCACATTATACCAGGGCTATTTTTTTTCAACTTCCAATGGGGCATAACAAAAAGACAAATGTGAATCACAAAATGGTTTTATTACCAAGAGTCAAATACAGTCCAGTTACTATTCCACATAGTCACTGTGAACAGTAAGACTTTTTATGGGTAGACAAGTTTTCCAAATTCCTCTTCATAGAAGTTTGCCGCCAGCGTATAGAGAGATAGATCTTCTTTTGGAACCCAGCGCGCACAAAGTTTTCGATAGCCTAGGTGTTCTATAACAATCGTGTACAGAGCTGACCTTGATATGCCCGGAAATTCCACAGACAACTCAATGATGGTATAATCTCCGTCTCTCTCGAGTCACTTGGTCAACTCGCTGAACAAGGTCATCACTAACGACAGACCTGCGTCCTTGTCCACCTTCATGCATGAACATCAGTTAGACCTTCTTTAAATTTCTTACATCATTCACGCACAACACCTTCACTCATACAGTTTGCACCATAAACACGGCTCATTTTGCGATGAATTTCTGCTGTACTATCCCCTTTTGCCTGTAGAAAACGAATGACTCTTCGCAACTCGCACTTGGCCGGAGAATCAATCATACCGTGATTGATTCTTCGTAAGAATCATCATAAAGTGTCTGTAGTTCACCTCCAACTGATGTATTGAACTTGGTCTTGGCGGAGTTAAGGTGGGGTAGCAGTAAAGTAGCACAGTGCGCAGGTCCGCCTCCTTATGCTTTTCTGGTCACGTAACAGAGTAATCGGAGGTTGAAAAAAGATAGTCCTTGTATTTCTCTGCTGGAAACAATATACATTTCACGGCTATAGTAATACTACTATAGCTAAAAAAGAAGTTAACCGAAGTATTATTGTCCGGCAAAATAAATGAGCGTTCCAATACTTACTCACCATCTCCACAGAAACGTTATAAAAGAACGGATATCTTATGAAGTTATGAAAGCTACAAATATAGGACTACAGAAGAAAAAGGCCTGGAATCATATGCACAAATTATTAAAAAAATTGGATTCTTATACCTGAAACAGTGGTATACACGTTATAGTTTTAGTGCTAAACAAGAATCTACTGGATTCCTGTTCAATATCAGTTATCTTCCAGTGCTTTATCATATCCCTACAGGTGATTTGGCCAGTGTTGTACCGGGTGCAGCCAAGCCTCTGGTGACAGACGAAGTTGTATTGAAATTGGTCTTAACCAAATTACAATTTATAGTACGTGTGTACTATTTGGTGGCAAAATAATTATTTCAGAAGGGTTTGATTGATAATTTTAATTAGTGTTATTGAAATCGATGTTGTCCAACTCAAACAATTCTCTTGGAGCATCCTAAAGTGATTTTTGATCTTCCTAGTATTGGCAAATAATGAAATCTCTGCACTTCAAACATTTCCTTATAACCGAATTCATCATGAAGAGGGCTTACTGAATAAAATTTGACTAGTTTCATTTTCTCCTCCTTTTCCTTGGTACGTTGATTACGCAACTGCACGTACTTTCTAAAATCCTTACAAGAGCAAAATGAAGAATTAACCAAGCTTCAGAAACTCTCGCAGGACCAAGCTGCAAACTGAGCTTACCATTCTTAATGTACCAGAGCTGCTCAATAAAGATGATTATAATTTTACAGGCATAATTTCCGGCGCTAATATTTAATTTGACAATATTATGTTTGCTTGCGCGTAATTTACACGTGGTACTAGCTGTATTGTTGTCACTTCCGGTTTCCACCTGTGAGAGGAGATCAAGCTGAGACATATTCAATTCTGCCTTCAGAAAATGGAGGTCACACGCGATGAACAATTTTCAGTTGAGACATATGAAAGTTACAGGAGGCTAATAACGTTTCCTTACATCACAGCTCGAAGATGATAATACAAGTATAAAGAAGAGAGGCAACCAATTTCAAAGCAAGGTGGACCCGACGCTGTAGTTTAAGCTCTAACTGAAGAAAACATTAACACGCTGCTGTTGCGGCGGGGTTTATATTTGTGAATGGGTTAGGATTAATTTTTTTTTTTTTTTGATTAACAGTCCCACGTTGTGAGCCATTTGCGATGGAAAGTTTTTGGTGTGATTAATGGATTAGTTATTTTGGTTAGGGTAACATGGATTATGTGTTTATAAGGAGGAGATCAAAGTTCATAAATCAATTAGTATCTCAGGGATGATTTGTCGAACCTCCGTTTAGTACCGCCGTCTTGTAATCTTTTGTCCTCGACTATAAGCTCAATTTTATCAACTGAACGGTTTTGTGATGCTTACACTATCCCAGGGAAAGGAGATGATAAACAAGCAACAGTATTCGAATTTCTAGTTTTGATAATTTATTAACACATATTTGCATATATTATATACATATATACAGAGAATGCCAAAATGTATACACACTTCAGGCAAAGAAAAAACTGTGTTAGCATAACAAAACTCAATTCACACAAACTTAAAATGATGAGTACTAATCATCTTAGACTTTTACAGTTACAATAATTGCTCCAATTGCCCACCATCGGCGTCGATACACTTCTGAGTACGTTGAACAACCTATTGAGCAACGTTTGCGAAAGTGTCTTCAGCGATTGCAGCACATGCCATTTCAATTTCTTCCCGAAGTACTGCGATGTACAACATCCTTAAGAGTTCCCATAGGTAGAAGTCCAACGGAGTTAGATCCGAAGAACACGGTGGAAACTCAAACGGACCTCTTCGTCCTATCCAATGCCTTGGAAGATAGTCATCAAAGTACGCACGTACATCTCGGTGGTAATGTGATGGTGCACCATCCAGTTGAAATTAAATCCCTCGTTTCCATAGAGTGTATGAATGGCGGGTAAGACGGATGTGCGCATCATGTTCAGGTACACTGGGCCAGTTACTGTTCCTTCAAATAAGAATGCTTCAATTAGACCCCTAGATGACAACCCATACCAAACATTAACTCCAGGTAAATTGACAGCCTTTTCCAAAATAATATGAGAATTATTTGCACATCAGTAGACATAGTTATGCCGGTTAACATTCCGTTCAACTTAAATTGTGCCTCATCGGATCAAACAACTTTCCCTATGAAGGCCTCATCCTCTGTTCCAAATCCATTTACAGTACTGCATTCTCTGATCAGGGTCATCTACATTTAATGCATGCAAAAGTCTTGGGTTGAAAACTTCCAAGTTTGCTATTTTAATAATACGGCCACGCTGGTTCTCTAATCCCAGTCTCACGTGCAATTTGCTTTGTAGAGTTCTGCGGTGAGTGCTCAAAACGTTCCATAGCAGAGGACGCGGGGCTTCTTGCTGTGCGAGATTTCCCCGATCTGCCCTTATTAACATCGCATACGGTACCACGAGTCTCAAATTTGTCTCGAACGCGCACAATCGTTACTCGCATTGACTGTTCTGACCTGTACACACGTTTCCATTGCCTTTGAACTTCAACAACATTCTCGGTTTTCCAATACCACTTCAAAATTGCTTTCCGCTGTTCAAACGATAATATTGGCTCCATTGTTTATTGTAGCAATTCTATCATAATGTAATGCGAGTCACATCTGTTTACAGAACATCATACGATCATCTTGGCTACGTTTGTTCATTGTTGATTTACGATAATCTTGGCTTAATTTGATCATTGTTGATTTAGCTGTCTAGTAGCAACGCTATCATAATGTATGTGGGTCACATCTGTTTACAGAGCATCATACTACACATTACTGATTTTTTCGGTCCAACTTTGATATATATATATATATATATATATATATATATATATATATATATACTGTGAAAGTGTATACATTTTTTGGCACCCTCGGTATATACATTTCCAATCAGGTCACGCTAGAATCTTGAAAACGTTTCGGGTTCAAAATACGTATTAACTTTAACGGACGGAGCATATACACCATGTTTCTACACTCTTTATTGTTCATGTTAAGTGTCTTTACTTGAACTTACTCTGCCCTGAAATAACCAAATGACTGTATGACTAAAACTCGAAGTAATTGCTTTAATTTTAAGTGCCTTCACATCTGTAACTTCGTAACTTGTGTAATTTGTAACTCCTCGTGTAACTCGCGTCTTCGCGCACAATTTGTGATCTCTAGTATCTTTTGAAAATTCTTTCGTGATCTCCATAATTTCTGTATCGTATTCACTCTTTCGTAGCCACATTTTTCCTAGTAATCTTCTTCTCTCATACGCCTGCTTTTATTTATTTGCCCTTCGGTCGGTCTTAGCGCTATAAACACATTCAGCATAGTTTTCGGAATGTCATGTGCTTTGCTCCTCCTGCATCTACCTTTCTATTGGTGGGATCCTATTCTACTTTATATTATTTAATTCTCATTGGCTATCTTCTAACATTTTATTCCGTTCCTCCCACAGCAGAATCTCAGTCTTAGATAACAATCTTCTTGACCTAAATTGCTATACTTAAAGGAAAGCCGTATCACAGATTTCATGATTCCCTTTACTTATTGCATGAGCCTTCCCGGTACTGTTAACAAAAGAATACCTGTGCTCTCAGAATGCTTGCGATCGCTTTTTGTTCCGTATCCGGTCGCTTTCAAGATACAATTTAACCTGACTGTTGTAAACATCACAAAGAGAAACCCTCTGAGTCTAAAGATTATAATGCTGACTATTTTCTGGCAACTTTCTCTTTTATTTGTTGTTTGCCATCTTTCTTATTTTCTGTAAACAACATGTGCAATCCATATCTATATGACCTTTTGTCACTATGTATTATTTATAAGTGGGCCTGGGATTTATGCCAGGCAATTATTGGCTCACTGTCGTTGTGAGGGAGGATTGTCGAAAAACATTTAGAACACTTTCAGAAATTCTGAAAATTTAACTGGGTGCCGCCCACACGTCGGTAACTTAAAAGTTTCCGAGTTTGTGTACGTTAGGCTCCAAGACTGCTGATTTCCGAAAAAAAGAACACCGCCGTGGTCATTTCATTTTTAGATATTCAAGCAATGATTTATCAGAATATCATACGTTCACACACATTTGTAACTGGGCAATATCATAGAAATGTCCTGAAAACTCTGCACGACCTTATCACACGCAAAAGGCCACATTTTTATACAAAATACTGAATTCTGCACCAAAATAATGCAGGGTGCACATCGCAAATGTTCCTCCTGAATATTTCACAAAGCAATGTGAAGGTGTGTCGTTCACCCTCCCTATAGTTCATATTAAGCCCCATTTGACCTTCATTCTCTCCAAATTGAAAAAAAAAAAAAAAGTTTTGTGGAGGGATTTTGCATAATCAAAAGCGGTGGTGGCGGTTGCAGAGTCAATTCTGAGGGATGTATGAAGAATGCCCTTCAGCACTTCTTTGAAGGCTGACAAAAACATTGCATCCAACCGGGACAACTTGGAGAAAGATCATCAAAATTATGAGAATGAGTAATGGAATGCTGTAAAATGATATTATGATCATTGCCATCCTAAGACTATAGGACTGTTATATGATCAACTGCTTGGTCTAGTGGTGGCTACTGCTGCTGACTGCGGTTCCCCGTACCTGCATAGGAATGTTCTCTGTTGGGCAGGTTTGGAACCGAGTTCACTCAGCCTCGTGCGGATATTACTGTTAATTTTTTTAGTTCTTTAAAATGAACTTTCCTTACTTGATTATAATTTATAAGTTCTTGTTCATTTTTTTATACTTTTTTTAAAATAGTGTTAACGCCCTTTTCACTACTGAAACATCTCAGGCTGTGGACCCTGATGATACATAAGATGGAATGATAAATTGGGAAGGTCTTTTTCTGGATGGAAGCGTTCCAGGTCTGAATTTAGGGTATGTTCCCGACATTTGACATTGATGAGAGCTGAAAAAACTAGAAAAACCTTCTGGCCGGTGTCGAACCCCAGACCTTCCGGTCACGAGTTTCGACCTTTGCTACCTCGGCTACTTGTGTTGCTTATATTTTCCGTAGTCACTTGGGTACTAGACAATGTAATGCGGTGCAACTTGCCCTTTTCATTGGATTAACCCTGATGTCTTCATTTTATGACTATTGTCATCCACACTTACACTTCTGGCTGCAATTTTTCTTCATTATTGTCGACAAGGAAATTTCTTAGTAGCATATTTTTATTCATTAATTATTATGTTTCCATTGTTTTGCTCAAATAACGCAAATTGTTCACTGATTGTTACATTTTCTTGGAGCGAGTGACCGTTGTTAACCACGCGAGTGTCATTGTTGTGTAAGGAACTCTTACAAATACATTAATATAAGTGATACTGTGATGCATTCATCTCGAATGACGTCTAATGTCACGACCATTGGTTGCATTGGCTGAAAGAAAATGAAAAGGAGGAAGAAATTTCTGAAGATAATGCGAGTGATGAAAAGCCTGTAAATTTCGAACCAGCTGTTGAGCAGAGTTCTGAATCAGTAGAAGAATATTCTGAAATTGAGAACATTGGCGATTATGATGAAACCGAGAAATATTTCTGCATTGGAAAGGACTATAGTAAATAGTGTAAAATAAGACCAAAAGCAGCTGTACATGCATGACTACACAATATTCCTGTGCCTAGAAAAAGTGCTGTTGGGACCAAACAATCTCTTGACGACAATATGTAGAACCTGATTTCTAAGTTCATTAATATCCACATAACCAAGAAACAAGAAAAAATTCCAAGAGGAAGGGAGGCATGATATAAAGAGAAACAAGAGCATTGATAGAAATATTTTATTTTTTTGTAGTATAAGCAGGTTATTTTGTTGCTCTATCTTACTATGGAGCGATATGTAATAGAATTGTGCATTTTCTGAATAATATTCTGTTGATATCCATGTAACGCTATTTTACATAGTATACATTTGTTAGAATTATATTTTTCTGTCTATTCAGATTGATATTGAAGATCTGATTTTCCTAAATATACAACTAGGAAACTATTTATATATAAAATATTTTATATTTCATAATTTTTGAAATTACATAACAATAGAGCTCGCCATTAATAATAAATATAATATAAATAAATACAAGCAAATAATTTCATATGGATTTATAATTATTGATGTTCCAAAAATTAAACAAATCAAAATACAAACAAATATAAATAAATGTGAAAATTACTGAAAACTAAAAAAATGATTAATCATGTGCTATATCAGCATTGTGAGCCACGTAATCTCTTATGCTGCAGGATTTAGCCATTTGTTACAAATGAAGCTCTTAGCCATAGCAACACATTAAGTGCATACAAACTTTTACACTCAGATTTGAAACAGTAGACGTCCACAACCACAGAGTACACCTTTTTACTTTCATTTTGTTGATAAATGACGGTTTCCCATTGTTAGGATGGGACTGTTGTAACTAAATAATACTTAAGCATAACTATGTCACACCCGATATATTGTACACCAGGTAAGGACTAAAGAGTACAGAGTTTTATTCTGAAGCAGGGGGTTGTGTGCTAGATTATTTTAATTAAACTTTAGTTAGTTTGCGCACCTGAATCTTACATTGCTTGCACTTAATGTCTTCAAAAGTGGAATAAAAATTACACTCTAAAATATGCTTAAATGCACTTATGGTATTTTTATTTTCACCGCATTTAAAGAATTCATACTAAAATTGACACAAAAACTGAAGTCCTGAGAGAAACTGGTAAAGGTAAGGTAACTGAAAGTGTGAAAACTCATGTTTGGAACGTTTTAACTTATGAGCCGAAGGTTTAAGAGAATTGAAATAATCCCGGTTCAATACTCAAGTGGAATTTTCCTACAGATTACCTATGAACAAATGATAATTTTCCCCACCTGAAGAAATATTTGTTGACTTCGTCTATTTTCTTAATTGTGGTTCTTTCTTTCCTCTCAGCTAAGATGTGGCATACACTTTTGTCTTGCGTGAATGTATATGCCAGTTAGAAGCATGATCCCACTTCATTGTGTTATCTCCTTATCAGTTCTCTTCTTTGGGCAGTCTGTCTAAGGGAGCAAATTAGGGAAGGGTGGGATATGGGATGGGCATCAAAAATAAGGAAAGGCTTAGACAAAATTGGATTGGGGTATATTTGGTTAAGGGGAGAGTACATTATATGAAATAGTTGGAAAATAGTGAACAGACGTTTGCGAGATATAGATAGACAAAAAATCTTGCCCCAATGCGCAAAAAAAGTATCGCTGAATCTGCAGGCTCAAATACATCCGGTGTGGGGGGAGGGGAGATTATCTAGATATCTGTGGCAGAGAAGAAAGAAGTGGTCTCGCATGGTTCAGATTAGGGGCTTGGAAAGGAAGGAAAACAGTTAATGCTTTTGGGGAAAGGATTTGGCCATTGTGCGGAGAAAGCGATACCTGGAGGCATATTCTGGTAGAATGCAAGGAAACGGAGAATTTAAGAATAAAGCATTTATTACCGCAATTACTGAATTCCAATAGAAATTTGAACATATGCCGGGAAGTGTTGGTGCATGCCAGATACTCACACAATTTGGGAATATTTCTAGAGAAGACCTGGCAACGGATGTTATTGACCTTAATGAAGAGAGGGGATGGAGACGGGTTTTTTTAATTGATTTATTTATGAACTCTCTTTAACATCTCAGGTCATCAGCGTCCCATTCAACTCAGGGCGTGAAACGCCCGACAAATTTTGCTCAGAGGCCTCTCTTTCAGACTTGAAGTTCTTTTTCGTGCCGTAAATGTACGACACGGGACCCACGGCTTTGCTTCCCCTCCGAAGGAAGCCAAACTTAGGATTTTTACGCCCGAAAAAGTCCATCGGTCCTGGCCAGGTTCGAACCCCGCGGTCTTGGGTTTAGGAGGCAAGTATTGTAACCACTACACCACCAGGACCGACGGATGGAGATGGGGGTAAGGGTTTCATAAATGTCTGTGTATTTGTATTTAAATTATTAATAGAAAATTTAAATTTATCGAAGTACCATTATATTTGTATGTCTGCATGTAGATTTGTGTGTATGTAGGTATGTGTGTACGTATATATGTATATGTATGGATTTATGTATATATGTATGTACGTATTTATGAGTATGGCCCTTTTGATTGCTATAAGGAAGACATTAGCATGTACGGCCGTAAGACCCATGCGACAGATGTATTTATTTCATTGTGTCCTAAAATCGTACAATAATACGTCCATTACTACTACTACTACTACTACTACTACTACTACTACTACTACTACCACTACCACTACTACTACTACTACCACCACTACTACCACTACTACTACCACCACCACCACTACTACTACTACTACTACTACTACTGCTACTACCACCACTACTACCACTACTACTACCACCATCACCACCACCACCACCACTACTACTACTACTACTACTACCACCACTACTACCACTACTACTACCACCACCACCACCACTACTACTACTACTACTACCACTACTACTACTACCACTACTACTACTACCACTACTACTACTACTACTACCACCACCACTACTACCACCACTACTACTACTACTACTACTACTACTACTACCACTACTACTACTACCACTACTACTACTACCACTACTACTACTACTACTACCACCACCGCTACTACCACCACTACTACTACTACTACTACTACCACCACTACTAGCACTACTACTACCACCACCACCACCACCACCACCACTACTACTACTACTACTACTATTACCACGACTACTATTACTACTACTACTACCACTACTACTACTTCTACTACTACTACTATTACCACGACTACTATTACTACTACTACTATTACTATTACTACTACTACTACTATTACTACTACTACCACTACTACTACTATTACCACTACTACTATTACCACTACTACTACCACTACTACTACTTCTACTACTACTACTACTACCACTACTACTACTACTACTACTACTACAACTACTACTACCACCACCACCACCACCACCACTACTACTACTACTACTACTACTACTACTACCACCACCACCACCACCACCACCACTACTACTACTACTACTACTACTACTACTACTACTACTATTACTACTATTACTACTACTACTACTACTACTACTACTACTATTACTACTACTACCACTACTACTACTATTACTACTACTACTACTACTACTACTACTACTACTACTACCACCACCACCACCACCACCACCACTACTGCTACTACTACTACTACTACTACTACTATTACTACTATTACTACTACTACTACCACTACTACTACTATTACTACTACTACCACTACTACTACTACTACTAGTTCTCAGTTGTTTGTGATTTAGGCGTTTTTGTGTTATTTGTAGAACTCTCTACATGATTTGGGCATTACTTTCTCACAGTATTTACGTGAGGTATGCACAATTATCATTTGTTAAATATGGAAATTTTAAATGTTATTGCCAAGAAATATTCTCTAATGTTTAGTTCAAAGACCACCAACATTTCGTAAGTTTGCAAGTTTCAACATGAACCCTTTTTATAACTCTTTAACAGCTGGAGCGCTACTAAGGAGATAACGCATTGAGTCTTTCCGTTTTACTGTATTATCATTGTAATTGCGAATTTACGAACTCTTATTACCAACAATTGTAAGTTTTCTGCTGCAAAAGAGGAATGGCTACCATTTACATTCCGTAGAATATTGTCATTGGACATTGATAGGGGCGGAGAAGGGTCTTCGTCATCTAAGTCTCGCTCACGGCAGGTCGTTTGTGCCTATGTCCCTAATGAGGCACCCCCGGTAGGAAGGGATGTGGAGAACGTTACGCAGAACCCCCTTCCCGAGTTATTACGAGCGCCTCGGAAAGCCCTTTCCATTCCGGACGCTGAGCCAGAAACCTTTCCAAAGCTCAAGCCATCAAACACTGCTCCAGCCTCCATCTTCGCCCTGGCACTTTCCACCCTGTAAGAAAACCGATAAACGGAATTTACTTATTTATTTTACTCTGGAAAGAATTATAATATTAAACCTTCTCTTCCACTCTACCAGGCAAAAAAAAAAAAAAAAAAATACAGAGTACAATATACATAGCTATATAAAATACATAAAAATAATTATATATATATAAATAAAAACAAAAATAAATATTTATACTGCACATAAAATATTTAGAAATTTGATAATGATAATGTTACAATTCCACTTGTTCTTCAATAATTTTTCTCGAGTACAAGGGAGGATGAAGGAGAAGGATGAGAAGGATAAAAGAAGAGTGAAGGAGAAGGAGGAGGGGGAGAAGAAGAAGAAGCAGCAGAAGATTAAGTGTTGCGATTCCTAGGATTGAGATGCTAATTTAATATACGTTTAAATTGATTTATTGTCCGACAATTTTTGATTTAAGGAGGAACGCAGTTCCAGACTCTCGGAACTGACATGCTGACCGAGGTTGAGTGGAAATGTATTTAGTGACGGGAGATAGACAGTAAAGTCATATTCCGAGAAATTGCAGAGAATAAAATTTGTGGAATATAAATATCCATATCAGTATTTGCCTAAATGACCAAGAAAAAAAAAAAGCAGGATAATGGGCCCAGTGAGAATGGAACCAGGGACCCCTCGAACGCGAGTGTCAAGCGTTACCGCCTGATCCATCCGGTTCAGTAGTAAAATGCTAACATAGGAAGGTCAAAATTATTTCACCTGTTGTTCTTAAATTGACTTAAGACGTTTGCAGCTCCCATTTTCTTTCATGGGTCACAGTGGTGTAGGCGTATAAATTGTTTAAAACTCGTTAGAGAAGTTGATTTATTTTAGTGATACAGGAGATGCACAAAATTAATGAATGTTAGCTCTTTGCATGAACAAAAATCTTCTCCAATTGCATTACTAATAAACAAATAAAATAATCAACTCACTATCTACTTTTCCTCATGTGCGTAACATACTTAATGGGATATAAGTAGACAATCATACTTTCGTAATTATAAATGCATTTATGCAGAAATGTTATGCATAGTGGAATGCTTCTTTGTTATGAGTTGAACAAAAGTGTTAAATTTTATTTCGTTTTATTAATTTTTTGAATCGGTTTTTGAAAAAACTGCTCGTAATTCGTTGCTTTATTTTTTAAATACATCGTTTACATAATTATTTTTATTTAACATGTTTCTTATGGAAACTGGCAAGACATTCTCCTTTATGTGATGACAGTTTTTCTGCAGTTTTAAGTATCCATGTATTCTGATTATAAACCTTGGAGAATATGTTTCTTTACGTGTCAATGAGTCATAATATTACAACATTGCTCAACCAGCAATCAAATACGTTGGTGTGTGTGTGTGTATGAGTGTGTTGGGTTTAATAGCCATCACCAACTGCTGTGCTTCGTTTGTTTTAATGGCTGCAGCTGTTTATCTTTGAGTGTGAAACAAACGACGTCCGTTTGTAAGATGGCTCAGTTTAGTAGTGCACAGTATCTAATGTTATTCAAACAGGTCCTGGTTGTTGATAACCTAAAAACGCCTTTATTATGGGTTTAAAATATTTGAAAAGACCTGATATGTTGGAAAATCATTAAAAGCAATGTAGATTAGCAGTATCAAATGTAAGTTACTAACTGCTTTAACAGCATATGTTTTACATTTACTTACAGTAAAAAGGAACTGAAAAATTACAATGTAAAAGTGTAACCATCTTATTCTGCATTGCCATAAATTAGTGTACCTGTGCAGATACTTGAAAGTGAAATAACGTTTACTATCCACATGAATGTTCTTATATTTTGAAAAGCTCCTTTCAACATCTTCACTTACAAACGGAGCATATTTAAAGTGTGCTAAGTCACTAGATGTCAGCTTTTTCGAAATCTAATGTGTTGAAGTTATCACCAGTTAGCACTTCAGAAATTAAGCATATGGAGCGGTACCCCGGATTTTTATGTATGTATGCCAGCTTCCACTCCATTTCACTGTTGGGAAGCAGTTCCTTAGCTCGCTGGAAGGCTTTAGCATCTTACGTTTTCAGAACATTAATCACGGATGTCACAACTTGGAAGCTGTTGCAATAGTACACAGCAGCATCGATCCAGACACCCCTTCGTAATGATGGGTTCCAGTGGCAGAGAAACAGGAAGAGCTAAGAATTTCAATACATCTCCTCTTGATGGGGTTTTAACAGAGGTTTTCTTTGTGTGGGAAACAAGGTGATCTACATTAGGAAATTGGGCGAAAACTTCTTTCGCGATTCTGTGCATAGTTTGCTCAAGGCAAATAATATGTACTATCTTTGAATAAAGCTCGTATTAGTTTTAGTAGTTTTTACCACATTCTTTGCTACATCGGTGATAGCAGCACGATGTCATTATGTCGAAATATCTTGGGCCACAGTAGAATCATGGAACGGTCGATCAGTCGACACATTGTTGAATCGTTAACTGCTTCCAAAACTTCCGCATTCAACAGAAATACTTGACCCGGCTGTTGATTCCCATATCCCGCATGATGACGTGGGCTACGGAATTGCCTTCAGTGTTGCTAGCTTCATCAATAGAGACGAGGAGTTCATTTTCTTCGATCGTTTGTCTAATTATTTTTGTGGTATCCTCATAGAAGTGAGGAATACAATTTATTCTTTAAGTCTTCTCACTGTGAATTGATTGGCTAATGGCGTTGTAGGAAGTACCTTAGTTTCGCATTACTTAGTTTCCATAGAATAACACTCGCTGAAACCACAGCGTCACAGTTCGTTGAAAAATGCTGTAGATTTATCACTATTTGCTGCAGCTTGTGTTAACAGTAACGTTATTATTATTATTATTATTATTATTATTATTATTATTATTATTATTATTATTATTATTGGGCCATTCTCGAGAGCATTTTTTGTGTTTGTCACGTTTGACACACTGTTGTATTGTGAAATTCATCTTTTTGGCACTTTAATTCTACAAACCAGTACTGTAATATCTAACAAATTCAGAAAACATTGGATTAAATAATACTGTTTACATTGCTTTACTTTCGGCACTTTTAGAATGCAGCTGAACTACAACTAAAACGGACCCTTTTGAGTCTAAATTTCAGTTCTCCAAAGTCATAGTTTTACTAGATTTGCTATTTTGCTGAAAGGGTGGGGGTAAAACAGCTATTCTGGAATGCAGTAAATTACAGTCGTCTCTAGCCGTATAACCTTTACATTGGCACCAATTTGAACCAATGTCCGCATGAAGAGGGGCTCTGGCTGTCCATTTGTCACGTTTTACTCCTTAAATCCCAGAACAGATGACTGGGTGTTTAAATAACACTTCCTGGCAAATTACTAAGTAAAGTTCTGAACTTAATACGTAAGGCTTAACACCTTTTCCTACAATTGCAGTTATTTAAGTTAAGGTATGTCTTGTTTAAATTTTTCATGCTAGCTTTGCTTAAACGAAGAAGACGACAGTACTACAGAATTAAAAAAATAAATTATATCTAAAACAAATTAAATATAGTGGTAAAGTAAATAAATTACCATAATGCACTAAAAGTGAAAAAAAAAAAAATACTGAAAGTGGAAAAATGATAAAAAGTGCTGCTTTTATGTCATAAAATTCCACAATAAAAATTTATGTATATATTAGCATTACCTATAACATTTTAGGTAGAAGATGACATAATCATCAATATCTGAGCTCTGTTCATTAATATTGAAACGCAGCCACACACTATCTGCGGGGAAATAAATCAACCTAGAAATGTTTCCAAACACAAATGTGGTGTACTCTAAGCCTCTGCCAGCTGTCTATATAAAATAATAGGAAATTGTTCCATTACACAATCTGAACTCAAGCTCCTTTTCTTATATAATGCTATGTTTAATTTTCATTGTGAATAATTTCTTAGTATTTATTGTACTCTGGAGAAACTATTACTTTAGTTTCGCACACACTTCTTACGTTTCCTCACTGGTTCTATTTCCTAATAGGCTGCAGTACTTCATTACTCTAAAAAATGGACGACGCATTAATGCTTTCCTGTCTTTTGAACACTCACAATGAACGCCTTTTAATCAGTTTTCAAAAATTCATTCCTACGCATAGTAAGTAGCGATGTCGGAATTCCCTTGCGCCAAGCTATCCAAGCCAGGCATACGATTTCTGTCGCCAGATGATATATACTGTATGTGCTACAGTGGAAAATGGTATTTATCTGTTAGGTTAGCGGAGTTGATACCCGATAATGTCCCAGGTAGATAAAAGTACCGTGAAATTCTAATGACAAGTAATAAGTAATGTAAGTAATGACAATTACTTAATCTTAAACATGTAGGCAATAAATTAAGTTTAAGTTAGACCAAGACCCTTGTAATAACAAATATGTGATAAGGTTAAATTAGGTAAGTTTAGGTTTGGATTAAGTTCCACAGCACATGCTGTTTTAGTTAGTCAAGAGTCCATGAGATTTAAGTTGTTCGGTGTTTGTTAGAAAGAGAAAAGGATACTCACTCCTCTCGCTCGCTCTTCCCTCAGGCATTACTGTGGTGATTGAGGTAAGATGGGCAGTCCCTCTATTAAGTTTATGTAGTCAATAGCGGGATCCTCCTTTTCTCCTTCTGGATCCTCTCTTTTAGATATAGCAAACTGGTCCTCTTTTACATCATCCGTGCCCTCTAAATTCATGATGAAGTGATTGCTAATTATGTCCATTAAACTGTTCATTTCCCAGTATCTCATTTTAATGGTTTGTACTTGTTCACGGGTCGATTTCCAAATTTCTTCGGTCACTTTCAAAAGAGTTTTTTTCAAGCAACACGTGCACATATTTTTTTAAATGTTATATTATGTTTTGCAATTTCATTTTTAAATCACAGTGGTCAGGAGGCTGTCTCACTATGATATGCGAATGTTTTGCAGCTATTTTATACCTGTTGAAAGTTTCTTTTTTCAGTTTAATGTACTCATAAAATACAGGTTTCGTCAACTGAGAATCGAGCTCAATGCTTTTATAATGAAACCAAGTCATCATTTCAGATTTACAAGTCGATGAAACCGCCGCTTTATTACTCTCCTTAGAACGATAAGAGGCATTGTCCATAACAATGGAGGAATGTTCGGTAATAGATGATCTACGAACCAGTTTCTAATAACAGTACTGTCCATTTCCTCGTTATAATCCTTTGTCGATTTTGATTTGCATGTTAGTACGACATTGGGAGTAAATCCAGAAGAACATCCAGCTTATAAAATAATAAAACGACCACATTTATTTATTGGAGTTTAAAGGAAAAAACCAGGCTCGTTGTCCCTCCAAATTTGATTTTTGAATGACAACCGTTCATTCAAGTTTTATCTAAACAAGCAATAGTGAGACAGGTAGCCCTTACATTCCTTAATTTTTCCTAAGAATTTAAATCTATTAGAAAGAAAGTCCGACCTTTCCATTAAGAATTTCTTCCCTGAGACGTTTTTACATATCTATAATTTGTTTCCTTTTATAAGATTTCTCTTAAATTCCATATACTCACCTTTAACGAATTTTCCGTTATTAAGGCATAAATTATATCCTGTACACTTGGTAAAACATCAGTTGCATTTAACGAATATATCATACGTCTTATAGTGGCGGCAGTGAATTAATCTATTATAGTTTTACTTGGGGTTCTGTTCAGACGTTTCTTTCCTGGAGCCCGCAAAACACTTCCACTCGAATGAAGCTTACTTTTGTTTTTAAAAAATCCCACTCACACTACGAGACGAAATACCTGTAGCTGCTGCAGTTCTCTCTATAGCCTGGACAAAGATATTGTTGGCTTACCGCATTTTAGGGCTTCGTATTCATCCGTAAAAACATTATTAACATTTACAATTTCCATGTAATTAGACTTTAAAGTTTCCTGTGTTTCCTAACACTGCCTATTATTATTATTATTATTATTATTATTATTATTATTGATAAAATAACAATAGTCATTGTGATGTTTAGACAAAATGCATAGTTTTCCAATTCCAACAACATTTTGACGAGTTTTAAGAAAACCAACAAAGTCAACAGTGATTCATTAGCCAAAAGAAAGCCGACTTTGAAACAAGCAAGCACGCCACTGACGCGTTAATAACCATGTAAAGCGGTGTGATATAAATGGAAGGGGTGCAAAATGCTTGGTATTTCCAAGAGTAATAACAAAAGACGGTTGGTGTCCCTAATGACTTTACGATCCGTGGAAGACAAGGACCTTAGACAAGGACAGTACAAAACATGCCAACTTAAATCTCATGGACTCTACCTTCATTACTGAGATAAGTTTCTGCAGCATGAAGAAAAATATGGATTAATCGCTTCTACTGAGGTGAATCTACCTTAAATATATACTCCGAGAAGTTTTCGCCATATTCATCCTTTTCAAATCAACTATCATTTTAAAGTACTCAAGCAATACAAAAACATATTTTTGCAAAAGGTAAGTCATTAATAATAGAGAAGAGTTATATACGTCGTTAGTAAATTATGCATCATAGTGGTCCATATTAGTGGCAAAGGCTTTGCGGAAGTTCGTATAAAGACCACAACAAGGAATCGGACTGAAGGGATTTCCATGTTGGTTCACGGAGCACTTAACCTCCATTTTATTGTTATGGGCAGTGCCAATTAACTCTCTCGGCTACAGCATCAATGAACCTCAAAGCAGACATAAAGCAACGATTATAGTGCGATGACGACATTGAGTATCAACTAAGACTTGAAAACTTGAAATATATACTTACTTTCACACTGCTGCAGAGCTAACTTCATTAAACATGTGTGGGTACAGGTAAAAAATTCCGTAATAAACTGAATATAATATTACCATGGAACACTGGTTACAAATATCTCAAATTGGCGTACATCAATAACGCAGAAAGACATGCAGATGCTTGTCGATTTGCGAAGAATATAACTACATTCAAATGTAAAAGATTTTATTAACGATGAGAATTTGGAACCGTAATTTTAAGATATAGACGGGTGTGATTTATAATTCTTTTAATTGATCGAACAATTAAATATCTTGCCTCGGCTCTTGGAGTCATGCGTTCTATGCTTTCTAACTCTCTGGTTCCAATGCAGAGAAAAGGGATCTCAGGGTAATTCTGGACTGTTTTTAATAACGTAATGTCATTGGTGAGGAAGGAGATTGTTCACTATAATGAAGTTCGGCACTGGTTGAACATTTAATTTATTTGTCAATATGGAAGGTTCTGGAAGATGCTGTGCCTCTGCGGATTATAATTCGCTGTATACACTCGTGTATTTATTCACTTTAACACGATTGTGACTATTCTTAACTATTACGCTTGCAATGCCTGACTGACTCTCACTGACTGAACGATTTACTTTGACTCTTCGCAAAGGTTTAACTACTCTGCTATGACACTGAGAAATGCATATACTGACTAATTGTCACTCATGCTGCTACCGTTACTGCTGTTACTGTTCTTACTGTTCTGTTAGGACTGCTTCCTCTCGAGAATGCTTCAGAACTTAACTTCTCATAGTTAATATCAAATCTCTTATGTGAAATCGCTCCTCCCTCGCGAAAATTTATTTCTTTTAAATATTAGTGAATTTGGTTCCTTCTTGAATATTATTGGATCATACAAGTGCACGGTTTATTAGCAGTTTGCTTCTGGAGTTTTAAACATGATGATTGGTTGAAGATTCTGGGTTTTACCAGCAAACATTTCCTATTCCCATGCTAAGGAAAAAGAGATATCTACCCTTCACTAGATTCTGGCGATTAAGCAAGTTTCAGCCATATATGCGGCCTCCCTTTGAAACAGCTAAAACTTGGTTTATGTGAAAACGCATGTTTCTATATGCGGAATTTACTTTTGATGGCAAGTACCGTTTTCAATTGAATGCATATTCCTAGCCGTTTAGACGACCTATGGGACCTGGGACCGGCGGCCTGTCCGAGAGGGTTTAAAAGAGTAATGCTTAACAAAAGATAATTTTCTCAGATAAAGCTAATGTCCTCCGACAGCATTTCCATTACCCTTACAAAAACACATGCACAGAAAGATAACTTGAATATCGCTTACTAATCAAAAAGACATATCTACATACACACACTAATATATATAATTTTGGGGTACTCCTCTTAATTGTAATATTAATGCCCTTGACTACCTGAAACAAGATACATTTATTATTATTATTATTATTATTATTATTATTATTATTATTATTATTATTATTATTATTATTATTATTATTATTATTATTATTATAGTAGTAGTCATCAGAGGCAATTAGAATTAAATAAGAAATTTTGAGACTACATTTCCTGCTTCAAATTACTGAACAGTTCTGATGAAAAACAATAATCTATCATCATTAGAGGTTGGACTATTCCTTCACAAGTTTTGTATTGTAGCCACAAATTCTAACTCCCTTCCTCGCTAGAAGGCAATAAAATAAAGAAAGATACTGTTAAACTTTTATAAAGTTCTAGAGACGTTTTATTTTTAACTTACGGATCTAAATTTTGAAATAAAAGAAAATAATCAAAAAAGAACTGAAGCGTCGGAGGCGATTTCTCAGGGAATTGCTGGCCTCCGTTAAAATAAAAATGCAAATTCTATATGAGCTTGAAACCACAAGCATTTAATAGAAGATTAAAGAACTAGATGACATAATCAGAACGCCAATAAGTAGAATACCAAAAATAAAGTTTAATTATAGCCCAAGCGATGAGAGAAGGGATGTGGGGGATTTTAAATTCAGTTTAATTACCTTAAATCAATTTTAGTTATCCCACACTATTGCAAATTTTCATGGAACGGAAATAGGTCTGAAGGCCTAATCCGTTACGTTTGTGATGATGATGATGATGATTTTTTTTGAGTAGTGTTTAACGCCCGTTTTTACTACTGATGCACCACAGGCGGTGACACTGAT
Organism: Metallyticus violacea; assembly: GCA_030762175.1. Classification (NCBI taxonomy): domain Eukaryota; kingdom Metazoa; phylum Arthropoda; class Insecta; order Mantodea; family Metallyticidae; genus Metallyticus; species Metallyticus violacea. The sequence goes on along the minus strand of CM060846.1, from coordinate 98,708,762 downwards.
GATACATGAGATGAAATGATAAATTGGGAAAGGATATTTTTTTTTAAGGAAGGAAGCGTTCCAGGCCTAAGTTTAGGTACCTCCCCGGCATTTGCCAGTTATGAAGACTGAGGAAAACCTGGAAAAAACCCCAGTCAGGGAGGACGGTCCTGGCGGGATTCGAACCGTAGACCTCCCGCTCACGAGTCCGTGCCTTAACGACCTCGGCCACCCGTGGCGGTAAATGATGATGATGATGATGGTTATTATTATTATTATTATTATTATTATTATTATTATTATTATTATTATTATTATTTTCAGAATATTTATGTATATGCCTGTAAAGAACGACATGGAGTATTATTTATTTATGGACGCTCTTTAACATCTTTGATCATTAGCGTCCCATTCAATTCAGGACGTGAAACGCCCAATCAGTTTTCCTCAGATGCCTCTTCTTTCAAGCTTCAGGTTTTTTACGACACCAACAGGATCGACGGCGCTATTTCCTTCCCGAAGGAAGCCATACTTAGAATTTTTACGCCCTAAAAATCTACTCACCTGCGAACTTGGGTCTACGGGGCAAATATGGTTACCACATGAACCACTGGTGCCGACAACGTGGTTCACTAGTACTTTTGTTATAAGAAAGTGAAACATTATTTTTAAGCAGTTCGATGTTTCTGCTCTGACAAGCTACTAACCTGTTCCCATTGTCTTACTTTTCATTACCCCTGTATTAGCCCAATGTAAACGCACAGTTAGTGTCTGCCTCCTTTGCAATATCTCTTTTCTGTTTTGGAGTTTGTTCTGCTTTTAATTTCGAGTATCTGTTTTAAATTGAATGAACAATTAGGTTGTCAGTAAGAGAAAATTGGGGAGAGCACTCATACATAATAAACCTAAGAAACAAGCCGCATTTAAATATAGAGAAGGGCAATGAATGGTAAAGGTTCTAATATAAAAACCTGCTAAACACAGCTTCAAGAACCTTATTACAACTAACCAAAGGAGCTAAATGAAAGAAATGGTAGCGTGTACAGCATAAAGAATAGAAGAGAAGGTGCGATTAGTTTTCAACTGAAAGAAAAGCTCGTAGTGAAACTGTAATTTAGCAGCAGCATTGACGTTAGTTGAGCAAGTTTGTGTACTAGGTGTACTCCCTGCATTAACATCAACAATACAATTTAGCATTTATCTCCAGTCTGAGAGTTCTCGGTTGATTCTGTGCTGATTTGCATTCAAGGGCATGCTATATGAGTATCTTCTGCGATTGCGCTACACTATTATCTTTTATAATACCTCCAGGCCGATTGGGAGAGCAAGTGATGACCGGTATGCAGGCAGAGTATGCTGTGTAACAAGGAAACCCAAATACAATATGAGCTAACGGCTGATCTGCACATATATGCGCAGAAACTGCGACAACTTAAGTTTTTGTAATGTGAGAAATTGAGGGACCCCTTCAGCTCATGTGTGTCATACGGTGTGAAATATGAGCGTCCTTACGCGACAGATTTCACCCTCCACTTGAAGCATGGATAATAAAAACACCTAAAGTGTTGCCCTCCTTTTTCATATAACTTCGGCATTTTCGCATTTCAAAATTACTATGTAAAATCACAATTACATTATTACATGTGAGTGACAATGACATATCATTTAAAAACATAAAATGAATAGAAAAGCACTTAAAACTAGATTCATAAAATATTATGCATAATAATTCAGATTTGGCTAGATATTATCAGATAAATAAAATAAAGAAGTAATAATAACTTATTAGTCACGTAAATAATGCTTCAAAATAAAAGCCTAGAAATAATTTCACAAAAATTTTCTAATGAACATGATCCATGGGAAGACTTTTTTTTTTTTTTTTTTAATGATTTAATTACGGACGCTCTTTAACAGCTCAGGTCATCAACGTCCCATTCTATTCAGGGCGTGAAACGGCCGACAAATTTTGCTCAGAGGCCTCTTCTTTCAGGCTTGAGGTTCTTTTTCGTGCCGTAAATGCACGACACGGGGACTCACGGCTTTACTTCCTTTCCGAAGGAAGCCATACTTAGGATTTTTACTCCCGAAAAAAATCCATCGATCCTGGACGGATTTGAACCCGCGATCTTGGGTTTAGAAGACAAGTATGGTTACCACTACACCACCAGGACCGACATGAATAAAATAGTCTATATTATCTGTTGCAATTCTCTTTGCGGTTAGAATGGTTACCATTTAAGAAGAAATAGGTAGATTGCATCATTAATAGTTGGAATGATCTTTCGAAAATGTTCTACCATTTCATTTCTTCTCTGCTTTTTATTTTCCTAATATAGGTACTGAGTTCATCAGCTGTAAACTAAGCCGTATACTCTCATGCCATTACTTGAGCTGGCACCCTTTTCCAGAGAAAGCAGTGCCATCTCGCAGAGAAATCATTTAATAGGCCTGTACCCGCTTGTCTTTTATAATCTGTCCATTGTAACTTTACAGTAGAATATTACTCCGCGTTTCCGCGTTGTAACTCCTGATGCTATTGGCTATCAAATTTACCGGCACACAGAAACGCTAGTAAACTCCGTCGTTATCTTGTTGTCCACGTGTGTTACTTCTCTTTCATATGAACATTTCTGTTTTTGGCAGACTATATATAACTTAAAATGCTCTATTCACGCTATAAAATTAATAGGAAGGCATATAAATTACCTAGCAAATTCATCTAATAAGCACTACTTCGCGAGCTTCGTAATTTGGAAGTAAAGAGGCTGGACAGTCAATCAAAATTATTCCCGTCCCACTATATCCACTATAAACATAGGATAGACAGACCATATTCGCTCTGTGTAGAGGTTTCATTTGATGCGGTCAAATGACGCAAGATTTGCACAATAGTTCTTTATCTTGCATGTTTTTTTTTTTTTTTTTTTTTTTTTTTTTTATAAAGTTAGTGTTCTCCCAAACAATATCTCAGAATAATGTATTTACAGAACGTTCGGATATTTACTGTTTCTGGATTACTGAGCTAGTGTTGCACATTTATTACTTAGACCTTCTTACGAATCCATACTTTCTCCATTAAATGATTCTTGATTACGGCAAGTTTTATTTATTTAGGCAACGAAGTCATTTAACACTACATTTACTTCAGTATACACCAGAATGATTCTGAAAGTTTGAAAACGAGGAGCCCGAAGTTTAATATGCAGCGAATTTCACATTTTACACAAAGCTTGCTGACGTGCATTGTAAAACAGCGTCTATCTTTTTTTCATATTTCCTCCCGCATGCGTAGTGGGCGCTGTTTTGTGTTCACCATTATAAAGCAATATCAGTTTCCCCATGTTTCTGCTCTACTTCTATTATTTATAATAATTCTCTGTAAACGCTCATATCGATGGACTTGAACACGTATCCAGCAGGAAACAATAGTGCTGCGTATGTGTGCCGGGCTTCATTTTTCGTTCTTAGTAGATAATAACTAGCTTTTGATGAATATCTGCTACACTATGCGTTAATAATACGACATCCATATAATGCTTTGGCTAGCCTACAAAAAATATAAACTGAAATTTAAAAAACCCAGTATCATTACACGGTTCTTACTGGCGTACACGATGAACACAGCAAAATAAGCTGCTAATTAAAAAGTCTGACAGTGAAACTAGATTAGTTTCCACTCCTATTATTCCATATTATTTTCCGGAAACGCGCGCACTTTTTCTAATAGAAATATGAAAAATGCTGGCCAATGTTTACTTTTTAACACATTTTTATGGAATTCATTGAAATTTGCAGATTTTTTAAAGCAAAATGGAATTATCTTTTACCTCAATTTGAGTTGCAACATCACACACTGCAGATCAAAGAATCAAATACCTTACGTGTGTTAATAGCTATCTTCTACTGTGTGCTGCGTATGCATAATTCCATTGTTTGTTTATCTTTGAACGTGAAACAAAAGGCATCAGTATGTAAGGCGGCACAATTTAGCAATGCGAAATATCTTGAAATGTTACTTATTTACGGTAAAACGCGTCGTACCGGGACTACAGCGGCATCAACCTATTAAGAAAGTTTCCCAAACCTCGTTTCGAGTAGTTGGCCAAAGGAAGGTTGCGGAAGAATATTAATATTTTTGTGTACATAAGTATATGTTAAGTTACCTTATATAACATGATTCCAATTTCTTATGTTTACATTTTATGTCTTACTTTCAATGTGAGTAATTCATTAAAGTTTATCGGTTCGCTGGCCTTTTGTTTGTTGTTAGTCAGCTGTCAAAGTTAACAATAGCAAGAATGTGCAAAATGGAACGCGATTACCTCAGAAATAAATAGCACTAAGGCAAAATTTATTAAACAAAATTATCAACATAACGTGATCTTTCTCGGGCTGAGAGAAAGGTTATAGATTATTTTCCATTTTGTATAAAGCAAATCATAAAAATTATTAACCGGAACAGAACAATTTCGAAATGAAAGTTGAATAACATTGTGTAAGCAACTTACGAATCAGGCAGGAATATGACACAAGGTCCTGAATACATGTACTTGTTAGCGAATTGGTGCTGCTTAGGACAACCATGAAGAAACTTTACTTTTAGCTAATCCAATGGAGATCAACAATTGGCAACGTGATATTTCACAGCCCATACTGAGTCCAGAGCAATATTCTACATACATTTTAAGAGTTAAGCAATTTATTTCATACGCAATAATTAATTGCATTTTATGATATTCAAAGTCACTTTACGACATCGTATCTCTTAATTCTGCTATTTTTCCACGGTCAACCTATCAGCAGGGATAGGGAGAAAGGTGAATTTAAAAATTGGACAAATGGAAGAGTTAGGCAGGCGAAGTGTTGTTTATGCCTTTTCATGTAAAATGTAATTAAGACTTAAAAACCGTACCATGTACCAAGATCCACGTTTTAAAACTGTTTTATGAATTTCTGGAGCGCATGATGAATAATATTTTATTGTCACTGAAAGGTTGCATTTGGAACAAATTTTATTTTTGGTCTACGTCAGCAGCTCAACGCTAGTCCCGCAAGACAAAGATAGCGCTAGTCACCTCTCATTTCTGTTTGCACAATTTCGATAGATAATAGCGTGATTTTTTGATAATCTCCCAATATTAAAGTGTACAAAAAAAAAAACGGAAAGTTAAATTTGTGAGTACATGTAAACTACAAAACATGATTGATAAAAATGTGGCTTACTGCTGCATTGCTTGGATATTATGTTCTGTTCAGTGATGTTATCACTATGAAAAGCAAGTATTTTAGTTCAGCTTCGTAAGCCGCAGTCGACGTGGGGCATTAAAAGCTTAAAGGATAAACAAAAGAAAAATTAAAATAAAATCATATTTCTAGCAGATAGTTGCTATGTTTATGCGTGTTTTATAGCAGAATTTTAAAAATAATTACTGCATTAAATGTTTACATGCGCATTATTCACAACACAAATGTGTCGACAGATTTCAGGAAGGAGGTATCGAGATTAATCTTCTTATACCATGCCAAATCAGCAGATCAAAATAAACCGTCATTAAAGTAATTTACACTGAATCACGTTACTGGTGGCTGCAAACCCAATGCTATGACTGCAGAGATATGGGAAACTCGCGTTAATTGCGAACCAGTTCATGTCTCTGATAATTATTTTGTCGTGTGCTTATCCCTACCTACCTACGTACAATACATTAACGCAAGCATCTTTAAGTCATGAATGCTTAATAATGGCGCCACATTTAACTGTGCTGTTTTCTTTCATATGTTCACGACGTTGAATAATTAAGGAGATGGCCCGAATAAGGGAGTAGAACGAAACATTCTGTTTTCAGTGCACATGCTTTAAATGTTATGCCAATTGAATTCAAGTTATGTAAATATTCAAAGAGCACATTATTATTGGAACTCGTTTTATAATAAACGTAATAAGAAAATCTATTGTGAAATAGCATCATATTTTAGTAATAACAAACTTTTGAAATGATTCCCATTTACCTATCATTTCGTAATATGGTTAACATTGTTTTAAAATTTTACATATGTGGTTTATTGAAGGACATATTTTTACATCAGCTATACCAGCTTCTTAAATCATCTATCTCCTTTGGGTTTATTGTGAATAGTAACATCCAATGAAAACAACAAGTATGTATAAATATATTTCTATTTTTTTTTCTTTTCTTTCTTCTTTTCTTTGTTATTGTGCTTCACTACTGCACTGTATCATACCATATTTGATCTTCTTCATCCAGTATAAGGCCTTCTTACGTTATTTTCCTTCAAAGGATTTGTAGGTACTGACTTTCTCTGTAGTAGATTTAAACTCTTCGTGTGTAACATGTAACAATAACTCCACCAAAGTCTTCCGAACGTTAAAATGAAGGAAAGCTGACGAGTACACTGCTGGAGCTGAAACTACACCAGATGGACTATACAGAATCTGTTCGTTATGCATCATAAAGGACACTCCTTTGCTTAGTTTTTTTTTTTCAAGAACAAAGGCAGGGGGACATCAGATCACACTTTCTGTGCAGAGGAATCCGGTAATATTTTTAAATTGTTCCGGACTTGGACGTCAAAATGAAATTACTTACGAGTAGTCCATTGCAGTCTGAATAATTGGCATTTTCTTCAAACTTTTAGTGTACACACCACAATTCTTATCACACTGGCAGCACGAACGTGCAGAGTCTCTACTTATTAAACTTTTGAAAACCAAGAACAAAATGTTAGGAATTTGTGACCATTTCTGACTTCCAGCAACACCAGAAAATAATACACCTGTCTTGATGTGGCGCGTTTTCGTGAGTCCTAAAAGACTGTACAGTGTAATGTACAAATGAGGCTACTTAGTCTGGTTTGTTCTCCCTTCTGTCCCTAGAAACTGTACATATAACTAATCTGTACATATAGCATAATCAGCATTGAAAGTATAAAACCACAGAAGGCATTTTTAGAATTGATTGATTTAACTTAGAAAGGGAGAAGTTATGAGTAAAGCTCAATTCTATGCAGAGCGTTTTAGAATTTTATACTTTGCTCACATTTGTTTTATCATTTTTAGAGCTTGATGAATTACAAAATTTTTTGTGTTGTAAGACTGTATTTTACAAATGCCATTTTTATTAGCTTTCAGTGTCAGTTCATATTTAGTACAAAAGTCATAAACATCTGTGCGTAGAACTCACAGTGTTATCTTCAGAGCATCTTCCTCTCTTCTATTCGTAAAATACATTACATTGTGTACGGTGAATCTGTTGTCAAATTTGGATTTTCAAAATATTTTAGCCTAGTTTTAGTTTGTCAGTAGGTTAGTAGTTTTTGTGCGTTGAACTGTTGAGGTGCTTAAATTGCTGATTTTATGGGGACGACTTAAGTGCGTACCCCTTTTGTCATCAAGTGGAAGGTCTAAGAATTCCTTGTTTTAAATAGTTCATAATCTTTATTCAGAAATTCACTTAAAAGAAAAGAAGCCAGTCATCAAGTTTTTTACCTTCCATATAGGAGATGCTGTAGTTCTACAAGGCATTCCTGTTTCTAGATGACTGTATGGACATCGTTTTTGGATCAACTGCAGACAAGGGAAAAGAAAGGACTCTTGTTGAAATTTAGCACCCATATCCCAAAATGATGGAAAACTGGATTGTTCACAATATTCAAACATATTATGATGTCAAGTTTTAATATATTTTATTACCATTACAAAAGATTTTCCAAACTTTTCGATTCTTCTGAAGTCTTGTATGATGTACAACTGTTTCTGTTCTCCCTTTTTTCGGTTTTGTTCAATGATTTCTTTTTTCCTTTATTTTCAGACATGGTTTATGAGTGACATAAGAGACACACTTGTGAAAATTCTGCTTGAACTGATTAGTTAGAACAAACTGCGTTACCCAGTAAGACATCTTCAAAACCATTTTTATTAGGCACCGAATCATCGTCCTTTGAGGTCCTTTTTGGCAGTTGGAAACAAAAAAGTCGCACGAATTAGAGCAGGGTTACACGGTGGATAGGGAATATCAGAGATGCTTTTCTTGACTAAAAATGTGTAACGCCACGTGAGGCCGGGCGTTGTCATTGTGAAGTTTCCACCTGCCAACAGGTCCCCTCCGTTTTTTGGGCATATGGTCTTTCATCAATTGGTTAGAACACGTTTGTAGTACTGTACAGTCACTGTCTGATCTCTGGTGACTTCATGTGTATACACCATGATGCGATAATAAAAAATTAAAGCCTTGTTTGGAGATTTCTGGACGCGTGCTTTTTATGGGCGAGATTGTCTCATTTGAACCTACTTCGTACTTTTCTTTTCAGTTCAGGGTTGGAATTGTAAATCCAAATTCGTCCGCAGTGACATTAGTTTTCCACCAAACATCTCCTTCATTCTGGACGCATTTTTTCCAAACATCATCTCGATACTGATTTTGAACAGCAGTCAGCGCTCTGGGGATGCAGCCAGCGCACACTTGCGACATATTCAAATTATCATTTGAAATGGTGTGAGCACTTCTAACTGATATGTCCAGCATTATTACATGTTCTGAAACGGTCACACTAGAGCCCTTGCCAGGTCCTCGCACATGATTGCAGCAGCAGTGTTGACAGCGTCCTCGGTAAAAATGGTGTTTGGGACTCCCTCTCCTCAGTCGGTCCTGGTGGTGTAGTGGTAACCATACTTGCTTCCTAAACCCAAGATCGTGGGTTCGAACCCGGCCAGGACTGATGGATTTTTGGGTGTAAAAATCCTTAGTATGGCTTCCTTCGGAAGGGAAGGAAAGCCGTGGGCCCCGTGTCGCACGATAAATAATTTCAAACTTGAAAGAAGAAGCATCTGAGCAAAATTTACCGGTCGTTTCACGCTCTGAATTAAATGGCACGCTAATGACCTGAGATATTAAAGAGCGTCCGTAAATAAAACAATCGACCACAATCCCTCTCCTCCTTGCAGCTCACAGCTCTCTCTTCCATCTTTAAAGACTTTAAGCGGACGGAAACTACAACACGAGACTTTGTAACTCATCATAAGCTCTGCGAAGATCTTCAAGCATTTCTGAAGCAGTCGTCTTATAGAACACAAAACTTGATTTCGTGACGTTGTTTTCGCATTTCTGCAATCTGAAATTTTAGAGGCAATTCAAGCTATAACAAGTTCAAGTCTCTGCTGATGGAGAATGGTTGAATTTAGAAAAACATGGCGGCTGGCGGCAACTGAGGGTACTTGATAGGATAAGAATCAGTCAACACATGGTACATCTATTACGTTTTTTGGTACTGTAAAAATACAGTCACTGTCTGTATTGAACAACCCTCGTATATACAAGGACCAAGGACGAAGACTAGTTTCAGCACCTACTTTCATATGTGGTAAGTAAAACCTTGTAGACAATTTTAGAAACTGTTATATGGGTGAGTCAGTTCTACAATATCCACAAACAGCAACGAGCACCGATCTCGCCTGTAGGCAAAATGCCGCAAGTTTGTTCATTGTTCATTGGGTTGTTCTGTACAGATTAATATAAAAGTGTATGGAGCCTTTTTACCTTTATTTATAAATTAAGAACACCTTAAAATATCCAACTTTTATGACTATATGAAAGTGCACTAAATGACTTTTGTGAAAGTTTTTCAATAACACAGTGATGATAAAACAATAACTTTGTCTTATGTACGTTGTTATAGTATTACATTTGATCCCTATAGAACAACTGCTAAGTTGTTTGTTGAGTTATTGGAATCACTAAAAACGTTTTGTCATACGTATATCTCTTTTTTCACTAGTTCACAGCTGGCTACTGTCATTCACTGACTAAATTGTGTACCACCAGCTTCTCATCTCAAGCACACTCTTTCGGAGAATCTCATTCCCAATCACACTCCCGAAAATATCAAAGGCTGTAGCAACTTTCATATTACAAATGTACTTTGCCATACAATTCACAGAAAGGCAAATGTTCCCGACTCTTTCCTTATAACCAAACGTAAATGGGAAATGGAATGGTTGTAAGCAAATATCTCAAATAAAGTGGAAGTTCAAACTCGCTTAGAGTGTCAAGATAGTGTGTAAAACAAAGGAAAACATGTATGTTTTCAAAATATATCATATATAAAGTCTTCTGCCTTTAAAGAATAACACAAATGGCTCGAAATGTTGCGATATTTATGTTACTGTTAAGTATTTTATCTATTTCTGTGCACCGCCGCGGGTGGCCGTGGTCGTTCAGGCGCTAACTCGTGAGCGGCAGGTCTGGGGTTCCAACCCCGCCAGGACCGTCCTCCCTGACTGATGTTTTTTCAGGTTTTCCTCAGTCCGCATAAATGGCAAATGTTGGGGAGGTACCGTAAACTTAGGCCTGGAACGTTTCTTTCCTTAAAAATCCTTTCCCAACATATAATTTCAACTCATGCATCATCAGTGTCCACCGCCCGTGGTGCCTCATAGTAAAAATGGGTGTTAAAATTTATTATGTTTATCTAGTGTGTGTGTGTGTGTGTGTGTGTACCTTACAGTCAAAGGAACAAAACTGAAATGTTAATTTTTTTTATTTTATTGTAATCTTAATAAATTCTTGACCTCTATAGAAACAATTGACATTAATTCCATAAATTTCATTAGAAACCAAGATATTGAGGGAAATATGGTAATAACTCTATTTCCATCCAGAGCCAGACAGCAGCAAATGTGATTTACTTTTACTTAGTTCTCAAATATTTGGTGCTTGTAAAACGTAACTCCCACAGCATGTGAGTTGCTAGCAGTTAGCTCTGTGCTAAAACCCACGTGTTTTAAAGCAAATCCATTGTACTTCTTACTCTATCAGTACAGACAACGATGGATTTCGAATTAAACTTTGAGGCATAAGAATGTTTTAGTATTGTAATTTAGGTGGTAATTTTGGGTCCTTTAAGTGTTTTTGTCTGAGAACATAATTACGAAGTGGGGTATATGCATATAACAATGAAACATATAAAGGCAGGGTAGAAATGATTATAAAGGTGGTTGGAGCAGGAAATGAAGACATGGAAATCGATTCAAAGTACACCAGGAACATGAAGATGGTGACAAAAGGGATCCTATATATAAATACTCACACACGTAAACATGATTTCTGATCGGGAAGTGAAGATAATCAACAATATTTTGAGTAATCTGAAGATCATGGGTCAACTGAATCAAACGCAATAGGAACAGATCAGATGGTAACCACCACTAAAGTATCCCCATTGCTCTGAAGCAATGGATTTAGTTTCTTATAGTGATAACCAATCTGACTTAGAAAAAGAGGTTATTTCAGAAACAATTCACTCCAAAGTTAAAAGTAAGACAAAAGTGACAAATGAAACGATGTGGGAAAAAAATGTACGTAAAAGGAGACGGATGACTGGAAAAACCTACATGGGAATGAAAGGAGAATTCAAAAGGAAAAAGTACTAGTGGCTCAACTTAAAGATACCTGTAGACTGTAATGTAACAAGAAAATACCTGTCCAAATTCGAAGGGATATTCATAGTGAGTTTTGGAGTGAAAAGCTGTCATGGGAGTATTTGTGCAACAAATCAAAAGAAGAATGGTGAACGAAGAATTGCGAGTTCACCACACTGCAGAAAATAAGGCACCTTCAGATGTGATTAAGCATATAAAACAACATATCGAAATAATCTGTTTACGAAAGTCATTATACCAGAGAAAGACTTCCAAAAATACCTCGATAACCTTCTAAATATAAAGAAAATATACACATTCTATTGTGATGAGTACTTGTTGTTGACACATGTCACATATGTGACTTATTTAGCTTAAGGATGCTAAAAAACTGAAGACGAAAGAATACAGGTAAGAAACTGACAGAAAGAACATCATGACAAGGCTGCCAAGCGGTATGGCATTAAGAAGGCACACAAATTACTTGCAAAGGAAAATAGGAAACATAAATTGATAATGGCTGATTCACAAAAATGTCTGCCTACATCGAAACTCACAAATGTGTACAGTTTCTAATTATGAATTATACCATTCACAATCCGGTATCGAAAGAGACTTGGTGTATAATTTGGAAGAGACAACAAAAGGTCAAGGAGGAAACGAAAAGGCGTCTTCTCTACTTTCATATGCCACACAATGCCAGTTGTACAACGACGGTGAGGCCGAATCATTGGTCATCTTGACTGATAATTATGTGTTGGACAAAATCGTAATATCATGATGGTGCTGATGTATAAGTGGTTACTTCACAGAAGCAAAAGCTTGCAAGAGATAAACAACAAGTTTCTGTTACGAGGCTACACGCATATAGAAGTTGATGGTGTACACAATATTATAGAAAGGGTTAGAATTAAATTTCTGAAGATCAACCAATTTATCATGCAATGAATGGCATACTTTCATTCGAAGATGTAGAACTAAGACGCTCATAAGGATATATAGAATGAAATTGAAGGGCTTACTAAAATTCAGTCCGTTTAGATCTGGACCTGGGTCATCTCGACTGTATCTGGTTTTGAAATACGTATTGCATCAACTATAAACATATGTTATAAAGAAAAAATTCCTTTTTAGTCAAGCTTGATACATTATCACTATAGCATTTTTGCCTCCACAATCGTTTGATGATAAAGGAAGTTCCAGATATGAATTACTACATAAATAAGTGTAGTTAATATTATTGCAAACGTTTTGAAAGTTATAGGTATACCCAAATCTACAAAATGTGTTGTGTTTGGGAACTATACACAGCATGGTGTAATAGATATACTCCTCTGTGTGTACAGTGCCAGAATATACATGCTTGTAAATTATACAACATATCAAGCCCGTACACACATGTGCAAAAAAAAAAAAAAAATTACAGGTTAGCGTACGACAGTTTTCGTTGGGCAACTTCCATTTCGTTTCAATTAATTACTCTATTTAATGTGAGTTTTTTATAATGCAAATGTATCTGTTAAGTTTTATGTAACGGCAGTTTTCTGGATGTACCGAATGTAAACATACATTTTGTGGATGCAACCATTTTTATAGTTGTTTGTGGAAACCATTTTTTACTAACGATACCTTTTACTTGAAGTTATACAACGTAGTAACATTATTATGGAAGAAAATAAATATGCACAACTGTTCTACAAAAATCCAGTTATTTTATCCAAATTTTTGTACTGTCAGGCGCTATGAACTTGCATTCTTCATAATATTACATTATCATTTTTATATATACACAGCTATGTGTGCAAGTTCAAGCTAACCTAGCATATTTATAGTGTGTTTGTTTGTATATGTTTTAGTGTGCTTAGCTCTTAAAGTTATAATTATTGCTATAAAATGTGTTTTATGTAAAAAATCTCATTTAATCATATTTTACAATGTTGTTGAATTTATGCATATTAAAATAACAATTATAGCTATACGTTTTCAGTAATGCAATCGTTTTATATGTTTCCAATACAGCGTATTAACCAATAGCTAATGTGTCAAGCTTATAAAATTTGTTGTGCAAAGAACTTTATAATCAGTGTCAACATTTGCAAACCTACACTTTTAAGTGCAAACAAACCCAGAAAACAGACAAAAAGTCTTTCTGTACCTTGTACTGCATTCTCACTTATATTACACTGGTTATAATAAAATGTATTTATGTATGATTTGCAGTAGGCTTATTTTGTGTGGTATTTACTTATTTTTATTCCTCTTGACCATCTGTCCCTCCTTGCCTATAGGTACGTATTTCATGCAGATATGGAGTAGTTTCTTAAAGTTTCTTTAATTATTTCGGAGTCTACGTAAAGCACCAATTATAGATAGGTGCTACAATAAAATATTAGAAGAACATTTGTGTTTTTATGAAGACAATTCAGCAAATTTATCAAAACTTATCGTATACAATGTTTAACTTTGGAAAAAAAAAAAATGGGTATGTTTCGCGAAAAAGAACGTTTTCTCCCCGTCATTGACTTTTAATGAACAAAAACAAACATTGGAAACAAAAAACTGTTTAACTTTATGTAAAATAAGCAATGTTGCGGGATACATAATTTTGTAGACGGTCGCGGTGTTTACTACTTACTTTTATATTACAACTAAAAATAATTTCACGCAGTATGCAACATTCACTTGTTTTCGCCCCTTTCATGTGCTGAGGACACTTAAAAATGTAAGGAAGTGAGTATGTTATGTGGTTTTAAAACATATTTAAACAAACCTAAAAATAATACTCACTTACATTGAAATAATAAGCTGCAAGTAAAACGCTACAATGTGTAAATATTTGTTAATTTCCAATATTTTACAATGGTAGTGGCGTGAAACATTTACGTCATATCTCAAACAAGGTAACATAGAGAATACTTCCAAGTCGGCTTCTCATCGCCGAATATTCAACTGAAAAGCCTATATCTGCAGTCAACATAACCTACCAAGGCACAGGAGCGGATTGTCATGTGACTTATGGCAAGAGGGGGAATTGGTCTGCTCGCTTATGTGGCAAAGGAAGGAATTGGTTCAACTATAATAAAGAGATCACCAGTGTACATTTAATTTCCAACACAATGCGAAAGTGTTTCTCCCGAAAATACACTAAGCTTAATAACAGTTTTAAGTTTTTGCTATACTTTTAATACATTTTCCTTGGAATAGGTAACGTTAGTAAATATGGGAAACAAAAAACTGTTTAAATTTGCACAAAAAAAAAAAAAAGTGGTAATTAAAGAACATTTTCAATGTCTGTAAATTAATAATTCATTCAAAGATACGTTTCGGAATAGAAATTAAGTGTTTTAATCATTCAAGAAACACATACGGCGTGTGTTTACCATAATAATTCTCGCTGTAGTATTCACAACAATTAACAGCGAAATATAAAATTAATCTTATTGATAAACACAGTAAGCAAAGTGGTGTACTGAGAAAATATTTGTTAATTTAATACCAACTCAATAACATGTTCTAAAATAAAATACACCTGATTGCGTAAACATAGTATACAATGTTTAGGTTTACAAAAAAGATGTAATTAAAGAATATTTCACTGTCTGTAAATTAATAATTCATCCAAAGATACGTTTTGAAATAGAAATTAAGAGTTTTAAATCATTCAACAAAACTATATAATTAGGAAAACTATCGCTGTCTCACTGATTTAATTATCTCCAGCGTTGCTCTGTGTGCTGTGTGTACTATGTACTATGCAAATATGTAAAGGAAAAATATTTCTTGTATAAAATAACGCATCACGTGCGTGAAAATAGATTCTTTTTTTAAAAAAAGTGATGATTTTATTCGCTTTATGCATTTAACTGTAACCGAGAATGTTACACAGAAGTCGTTCTAAACCAACGGACGGTGTTCACACAAAATTATTCGCTTCACTGTTTTTACTGCACTGTTTTTGATAACTCTGTGGTATGGGTTTGAAATATTTTTATTACCGTAGCAATGGTACATTGCACGCGCGCGCACGCACACACACACATATCAATTGCTCTCTGCGTCATTCATAGTCGTCTGCAGCATTATGGGTGACCAGGATTAATACTGAGAGTTCTATTAATTATTCACATTAAATTAAATATTTTTTGATGATAATTTAAACACAGCGATTCCCGAAAGTAATTCCGTACAAATGCGGATTAAGAAATGCTCTATCTGCGATAAAACTTCTGTAGACATTCCACTACGTTCTAGACAACATATGAAACCAGAAGCTGTCATTGTTGTACGCTCTATTTCCTGTGAGATATCACACCGTGATCCAAAATGCCGTACAACCTATCAATCTGGTCCAGCCAACACATTAGCTGGGTGCTCGTCATGATAGATACAATAATTCCAACTACAGAGTTATTAGGAACTTTCACATATATCTACATTTATGTACCTAAGTTACCACATTAGCATAAAATACACCATGCTTGGAAAAAATGGGAAAAATGTCATCACTTACCTCAAGCAAAAAGTACAAGGTTAAGTTGTGTTGTGCTCTGTACTTTCACTGAAACTCAAAATGTTGTGTTATGTACGTTTATGTTTAATGGTCGCGGGTTTGCACTCCGGTGCGACTCGTAACCTCTCTCCCTGAGCTCGCCGAAGTCTATTTCATACTAAGAGCGAAAATATTTTTAATTGCCAATTTGTTTCATTTTCCCACAAACAATCATGTTGATATTTAATTTCAGTTGTAGTGCTGTGAATTACTAGATAGAACAAACCTTTTTTCAGTTCGTCGTAACGTATACCATGTTAATTTCTATGGTTCAGACCCTTTCCATTACTTTAGGCAATGTAAAGACGTTACATTTCTAAGTTTTAAAGTTTCCTTATGTCCAAGAATTTTTTACATGTTTTATGTTCCATTCGTATTTTTCTACAGGCATGCTATGTTGCAAGTTGCAACATACGAGGTTTGTTTACTTTAAAATCGTGAATTGCAAATTTTTTGGAGAGCGTGTTGCGAAAGTTTTTTTTTTGTTTACGAAGTAAATTGTGTTTAATTACACTAAACGTAAGTTTAATTTATATTAAAGGTACGACTTTTAGTCTACTTCGATATACTTACAACAAAATACACCTAATGTGTGAACTATTCCTAATGGCGTGTACATTTTCATATATGCAAGATGTCCGAGAGGAAAAGTTTTTTCCGACACGCTGGGGGTATTAATACCTCGCTGCCTGGGGAGATGATATTCTGTGTAATGCCAACATAAATTTTTATTTGTTTTGGTTTAAAGATAAAGTTAATAACGACATGCGATGCATTTTCGTAGCATTCGTTACCATATTTGCGACAATTCTGATATCATATAATTCAAGGTATAACATTTTTATTTCGTTTTTCATAATAGTAAATCAGTGAGTGAAAATATCTTTTTTTTTCCAAAATAACATTTTCTGAAATTTAACATCTGATTTTTCCCGAACAGGATTTCGCACATTTCATTACTTTTAACTTTATGAAAAAGTAAAAACTTATAAGATTGATATTTGACCATTAATTTCTGAGAAAAATCATTCTTGATGTTCTTATTAATGTTTTTTCTCCTCCTGTAAATAAACTTTAGAGTTTGGCAGTTTCGCTCTGAGGTATATATATATATATATATATATATATATATATATATAGAGAGAGAGAGAGAGAGAGAGAGAGAGAGAGAAATCAATTCTTGTCTGTCGTCGTTTTCAGTAATCACCATGAACATGTGTCCACAACTTGTACATAAAACACCACAGCTTGATCACTTTATCTCTGGTAAATCTGAAAGAAGCAACTATGCATTTCCTGGAAGATATTCTATCCAGTGTCTGCATTAAAATTCGCAGCCGCACTCTTCCTGCCCTCTAAAATAATGTGAGATACAAGTTGTCTCTTTTTGGTAATTGCAATCCCATGGTCTACAAGTATATTCTTGTAAATCTAAAGAAGTTGTTCTCCACTGTAAAAAAATATTGAAGTATGAAGTTGTTTTTCATTTCAGCAGGTATCACTGGTTTTGGTCTAACTTTTGAGTAATCTCACTTGTTGAAATTTTTAATTTGCCAAACTAAACAGTAACTTTTTGGCACATCAAATATTTCCGACGCTTTAAGGAAATCCGTCTTTATTTCGCTTACATGTTTTATTGTTTTCCGCATCGCGTGCAATCCCGGGAGACAATTACTAGCATTCCATATTAGTGATACTGCAACCTTCGAAATTCTAACCTCAAAACAAGTGGAAACGCATATGAAAGACAAATAAACAATATATGGCAATGATAACTTATATGTGTACTATAGCATGACGTACGATTTATTTCGATAAATTTAATAAATTATAAGTTACACTGTAATACCTATTTACTCTCAAACATTCTTGGCTCTCGAAAAAATAAAATCACTGCAGATTGTAAAGTTTGGTTTTCACCACCAAAAGAGCTGCTTGTAATACGGGAAATTCTCACTGTTTACAATCTCGTTTGGCCTTCATCAGAGATATTTCATATTAGCACTAAAATAACAACAGCTGAACAGCTAAAGAAGCAGAAATAGCACGAAACACTTAAATGTTCACTTATTCCGCTTGGCAGTGGAATCAGTAAAGGTGCAGTGAGAAATTAACACTTTCACACTACTCATTACGAGGCTTAAATACAGAAAGAAGTTCTTCTCTGCAGTGGTATTATAGGCTTTCAGGGTTTCGCTGCGGTTTCACAACAGGCAAAAGAACTCTTTCAACCGGTTAAATCAAAAGACGTTAAAAGTTAGTCATTTCAACATTCAAATGAACATAATTCTGTTTCACTAACCAATTTCAACTTCAAAGTACCAAATCTCGAGTTACATTAGCATTACCTTTCCCTTGTGTTAAAACCTTAACTATTAACAGTTAGAAAATGGCGGCCGTATAGACGTCGAATTTCTATATTTGGACCTTTTCGATGTCGTTCTTACAGAGTCAGGACTATAAGATGCAATTTCTTTGAAATTATTTGAAGGGAAAAAAAAAAAAAAACATTTTTCACAGGTATACAGAATGTGAAAAACTGTTATAATTTTGTAGATGAAATACGAAAGAGGTACGAATATATTAAAAGTAAAAAACATGTCTCCCTCTTTTTCCTTAAGGTTTTATGCCACTGGATAAAATGGTTGAGACAATTCCGGTATTAAGGATTTTCAGGATTACACTCAAAAAAAAAAAAAAAAAAAAAAACGGCAAACGCATTAAAAAAAACAGGAATGATCATAAACATTCCCGTATTTAGGCCCGGTTTCTGAAACGTCAAACAACTGTTCGATAGACTGTTGCACAGATAAACGTTTCCGAAAGGTAAGATATCTATTCCATATTATTTCTTTCATAATTGCCTCTGAAAATTAGTTAGTTGTTATGAAGCAACGTTTCATTGACTTATCACCAATTTTTTTTTCAGATATCTCTCTCATAGGCCTTAACTATAATATAACCTATAATATGGTGTACTTGTAGTGCACGTATGGTGAACATTTCATAATAAAGGAACGAGGTAAATCCACATGAATATTGTACTATACAGCTGCCATGGCGTATATGTTTTGTAAGATATAACTGATTAACGACAATGCTGAGTGTTAGAAAATGTTCAGGTTATCTAAAAAACCTACATATAATAAACCTATGGATGCATTAGGAGTAAATTTAGAACTAAATACAAATGAAAATATGACAGTCTCAGATTTAAACCTACTCTTACTGTGTTTAACTTAATCTTGTAGTCTTCTTCTCATTTGGCGTTACAGCCCGGGGTGAGCATTGGCCTGCTGCGGTGACCTCTGCATCCTCTAACTCCGTTTCATTGATAGAGGGCAGTATTGCAGCAAGGCATGTGATCAGCATGCCAACACTCCGCCGGTCGGCTATTATGCGGCTTTCATGATCGAAAAATGCCACCGCTCCATCAGGCTGGGTGGACCCTGTTCCAGAACGTCTTAACTTAGAAAACTTCTTAAACATATTCCGGGAATCGAATCCGGGCCTCCCTGTTAAGCAGTCAGCAGCGCTAACCTCTAGACCAAGGGGTGATTTTCAACGGGGTGATCTTTAGTCTATTAGTAGTTTTCTAAATATGACGGGTGGCAATTTTAATATGCATAAATCTACTGCATGCAGAGGGAGACATATTTTTAGATTGTCACATATTGAGTAATATCTTTATTGTAGCTTATTTCATTGCACTTTTAAGGCATAGTTGCATAAAACGCCACAAAATAAGAGAGAGCTAACAAAATTGAAAGATTTTTTTTAAAATTAGGTTTCACTTGTGTACACGGTACTCATGAGTGCGTATAGTTTCCTGATGGAGAAAATGCAGAACTTATAGAAACAGAAAAGGCTATTTTTCATTGAACGTAATGCAAAATTGGAAATGTTGTGGCATTGAAGCCCGTTGCCCAGGTAGCAATATTTTTAATAGTTCTTACCGCTATACTAGGATTAAGCAGAAAAAAGTAGTACCGTGCAGCGGAGAGAGCGGCCAAGGTCACGTAATATGGCGTACAGAAAATGCTTTGAACTGCACTATGCAAAAGTGTAAACATCATCTCTCGAAGAAGCCGTGACGAACGACAGCGCACAATTTCAAATGGATCATTCATTATTTCTTCCGCTACCTGTACTTTCTATTATATTTTTTTAACTCGACAATTTACTTTTTTTAAATTTAGAGAACTGTGTGCATATCCTCTTCTTTAACATGCATTATCAATAATTATTTGGAAACAAAATGATGCCTTCTGAACAAGAGCAATTAGTGATTATCGGGAACTTTGACAAATTATTAATTAACATAAAGTTTGGTGAACACAGGAATTGCAAGACGGAAGTATCAACCCGGTCGTTGTGGAACTTACACAGAAGATAATAGCAGGAGATCAGCAATCTTTGTATTCTGTGACTAACAATGCCCTAGTTATTGGTGGCAAAGCGTATATTATTGAACTTTCTTTTCATACCGACTGCTGTAAGCCTTCCAACGAAAATTCAAACAGCCTAAAATCCAAGGAAATCAAACCC
Organism: Metallyticus violacea; assembly: GCA_030762175.1. NCBI lineage: Eukaryota > Metazoa > Arthropoda > Insecta > Mantodea > Metallyticidae > Metallyticus > Metallyticus violacea. The sequence continues at coordinate 98,688,249 of CM060846.1, read as the reverse complement.
AAGCCTTCTAATTGGCAAATAAGTAGTCTTTTAGTGTTTGTACAGCGACTTGAAGCGGTGCTAGAATCGAATAGTGTACCCGTAACAATAAGCACGCTCCACTTGTTGAGCAACCTGTGGATTTGTCCATGTGCCTTTAACGTTGTTATTGACAAAGGGAGTTACACGTGGAAATCATAATGTGGCAAGCGTCGAAGCGAAGACTTCTGTGTAGAATAGGGCAGGGCATATAGGCAACGCCCCACTCTGCTCGCTCTCCTTCCTTCCCACGCATTGCGCCGAGGCGCGCCGCGACGCCGTTCTCGCGTTCCCTAGCCCTTACACACTTCGGCCAAGTTCAGTTGAGTTCTACTCGGCCGCTCCGCACATAGGCTGCTTGGCATCGCACTGAATCGCTTCGCTTGTTCTATCCCCGACAGTTAACCAGGTATGTGCCTATACTGCGACAACGCACTGTCCTAACTGAGTAATTATTTTTAATATATAACTCAGAAATTAGCATTAGCTTTATTCAAAAATATGTACTAGATTAAATAATTGCATTTTCTTTGCATACTTTATAGGAAATCAAAGAAAAAATGCATTTAAACTGCAATACTTATTACATAGTTTTTTTTTTATATTTTTTAAGGGTAGTTAGGCATACAGCTAAAATAGGAGTGTTTTTAAAAATAAAAAAAAAAAAAAGATCTTATAGAAGAGATTATGTGATTAAATGTTTACATTGTACCCGCTTTCCTATTTCACTTTTTTGTTTAAACTTCATGTCATTAATGAACAGCAAATCTCCCCCAAATTTTCTACTACAATGAATGATAACTGTTAGCAATGAATCGTAATTTAATTTTCCTAAGTTGTATATACCTTAAAAAGATCAAAATTTTTATTAAAAACCCAGTATAATAAGCCTCGCAAAACCACACCCAGGTAACTCATATTAAACGATGTTGCTGATCAAGAGCAATCAGCTCTCAATGGGCTAATTTGTAAAGTTTTCACAATTAAAATTACCTAGCATAAAAAGAGTATTTGGGGTAATTTCTACTACTGGGGGTTTATAAATGACATTTTAGAACATTATTATTGTGGCACCGCCTGTAGTGTTTCAGCAGTAAAAACGGGCGTAAACACTATTAAAAAATTATTGTTGCAATAATTGCAAACAATTTGTGCTGAATGATCCAAATATATGCACAAAGTAAAAACTGACCCTGAAATTATATCAGGTACTTTTGAACGCAAGAGCACCTCAAGGCTTTGTGTTAGTATTGCTATAAACGTGTAATGTTCAAACTTTTTATTTTAGGCACTGAAAGCTATTCATTTACATCAGTGTATTTTGAACTTCAATCTCATTTGAGTCAGAATTACTTATATTTTTTACCTCGTTGTTCATTTCTGAATGTAAACAGCATTTAAACGTTTATTGACGTAATCATTGTCCTTTTTACTGCTTTAGAATTTCCGCATTTGAACTCTCTAACCGAATATAAACAATACCCTGTGGTTTCCCCTGACTACGCATGCAGGTCGACCTCTTGCTGCACACTGCCCTGGTAGAGAGTGACCCAACCTGTTGCGTCTAGGTGGCCTTTCAGCCTCAAACCAGTTGTAACTTATTTAAGCTTTAATTTAACTTCAGTTTTGCAGGACGTTTTCTTTGCAACAAACATGCGTTTCTATTCGTTCATAAGGTGAAGGGGGAACAATTGTGTTCCGCTGAATGAACTTTTTAATCTTTGTAGCTTATATTTGAGTAATTTTTTTAAGTCAAGACAGACGTTTTCTGGCCAAAGGTATGAAAACGTGATTTCATTTTGAGTAGATATAATATAAGTGCACTGTATAAAACCCATTGACAAGTAGAGGTATAATTCACTAAAATTTTACTTTCATTACTATATGTGTCTATTTATTGACTGTTTATGTGGAGTTCGATTTCCAATGGAATTAATTGTTTTTAGGTTTCTTCATAGATTTCTCTCATCAAGAAATGTACATTATTTAATTATATTTCGCTTAACACTTCATAAAATGGAACCAACCTCAAATAATGAAGCACACACATGAAGTCGAGGTAGTGATTAACGAGGGTTTCAACAGTTCTAAAGATGTCCAACAAAGATGTTATATAGCATTGAAACGGCGTAATTCTAAGAGAGAATGCTGAGTAGCTTTAGATATTCCGTTCATCATAATAGCATATACAATATTAACGGTAGTGTTTAACTCATTATAATTAACACAAAACCACTAATTATTAATATTTAAATGACTAAATGACTTACCTGTTTTAATTGTTATATTCATGTCATTTTTTTTTAAATTTCAATATATATATATATATATATATATATATTATTTACAAAGTATGAATACCGGCAACACCAAGGGGATGTAAAGTGAAGGTCATCTACAGTACTGTATCAGTAAACGTGTAAAGCGAATGACTCGAGGGAATACTCTCGAACAAGCTCGGTCAACTCACGTGACTGTCCGTTTCCCGCCTGGGGAGCTCGGTAACAGAGCAAAGAAAGGGAGAGTTGGCACTGTTGGGTACTGTAGTTGAATTTCACTCAGAGTTTCATTGTGTAAATAATCACAAGTTTTACGAGTGACTTGGTAAACAAGGCTAAACATGTTGAGATTCAAAATGCAATTAGTTTTTATGAACATTTCTATATTTTTGCTAATAACAACAACTTCTTTTCTTGAATATGGCCCAATAATCTTGTTGCTGAAAAGCGCAGATATTTCTATGAAGTTCAGCATCTCTAAAAGACTTTTGCATTCTTGCAAAATTAAAGAATTGCTCATTAAGAAAAAATATGAAGTACTGAGAAATTCAGGAAATAAAAGTTAGACAAACACTATATTTATTGCATTTTCCATAATTTAATTCATATTGGTGTTAAATGTACTTTGGTTCTAAGCTAAACACGAGACAGAAATTGAGAATGCCGAAGACAAATTAAGTTTGTCGCGCCTCAGTTACACTGGGAAACAGAACAGCTGAGAGAAACGCAGTGTTGTAGTTTTGTATTTGTTTCATAATAATGTTTCAGTTTCTTTTACTTCTAACGAAATATAAAGGTTATTCATTTAAAAACCGAACACCCGGTGGAAAAGCGCAATAACCTTGACTCAGCTAGACATAGTATCTGATGAGACAGATGTCACTATGAAATGAAATGCTAAATCGCTGGATTGCTGTTGGACAACGGTCTGCACGTGTTTGTCCCTAGGGGACGAGGGAAACGGGAAAACATGAAAACATACCAAGTGTGCGTCAGCACTTTCCATCTGGATTGCTGCAATTTGTAATGGACAACACTGACAGTGCAAAATGACACCACCCTGGACGTTTTGACTTTATCGCCAGCCGCAAATTCAAGTGAGCTATGTTGATAGAAAAATAATGTCCTCTCTACCTTCCATTTTGCTCTTTGTACGACACAGACTCGAGAGCGGGAGGTCCGCGGTTCGAATCCCGCCAAGACCGCCCTCCCTGACTGAGTTTTTTTTTCCAGGTTTTCTTCAGTCCTCATAAATGGCAAATGCCAGGGAGGTACCCTAAACTTAGGTCTGGAACGATTCCTTCCATAAAAATAAAAATCCTTTCCTAATATTTCATTTCATGTATCATCAGTGTCCATCGCCTGTGGTGCCTCTGTAGCAAAAACGGGCGTTAAACACCATTCATTCACTTGTACGACGCCTACACTACCACTAATGTTGCTCGACTCGTCAGCTGTGTGTCACGTGGTGTGTGCAGATAGACTATGTTTTCTGATGCACTACCTTCCTTCCTATTGAACATAACCCGCCAGGATTATGGACATATTCTTACAACATCTGTCCGGATTTTAACAGACCGATTTTCACATTTACTGTGCAACTAATTACACATATTACTGCAAAAGTGTGTTAAACTACAAATGGAAACAAATGTCTGCAGAAACCTGAGGCGAACTGGGATACCTATATGATATCTCAGTGTTAGTGAGTGCAATGAAAGAAACTGCTGCTGTTTCATCGAAACGTTAGGCAGAGTTCAGGTCTACTATACAGATTTTTTAATAGCGTTTAACGCCCGTTTTTACTACTGAGACACCACTGGCGGTAAATATTCAGTATGGCTGATACTAAGCCAACATCTTATCCAATGCAATTGGTGTTACATCATTAGCCGTAACTTTCTTCAGACCACATGTCAGAATGTAACAAGAAAAAAGCATACGAGCATACACCTCCAATTGCAATTGATCAGATTTTCTCATTGTGCTGGAGAGATGTGCTCCCACAGTGCATTATCACGGGGTAGCCAGTCAGTAGGTGTTGGTAACTGTTCAGAACCTCTTTCAATCCATTTATCTCAGAACACTTCTTTAAGACCTTCTCTGACGGAAATTGCAGTTACAAGCAGTCCTGCAGTGAAAATGATGCCTTGCACACTGGCACTCAGAAATAATTGTTCTTGGTCACATTTGAGCTAAAACATTCCCTTTTATTATACATTAATGCTGCATATAATAAGTCAAGGAGTTAGGATCATTTGTCTCATCCTAGAGCTGTCACTATCACTTTTTCATATTTAGTGTATTTCTTTCTGAGCGAGTCTAACTTTTAGTTCTGATCAGACATATTCTGTTGAGTTGTGGTAAACAAACTGTAATTTGCAGGTAGCAAAATAGAAGTGCATAAATTAGAATGGCTGTCCACTTTGTGCATTTTAAGTTATTATTTCATTTTCATTAATTTAAGAGGTAGTAAATAGGAAATTCCTTAGTGAATTTCAATAATGTTATTAGTAAATATATATTAAAACAATATGATAACCTAAATGTATGAAATGATCCTGCACTCCATCGGTAGGGGTTGCATTCCCGGTAGGATGAGTTGCCTTGATTAGTATCTTTCGTTCCAGCCCTCCCTCATTTTGAAAACAAATTCCAGGTATGCCAATTCCTGAAGTAATTAGAACTCATTTATATAACAGCATTTAATGTCGCGAAAATCAGTGGCATTCGCTAGAGCTGTAGAAAGAAAGATAATCTCCATTTCCCTTTTCAGTGAGAAACAGATCGTTATAGTTCGTTTTAAGTCCCATTATAATTACAAAAGCTATGGTATAGACTAAGCCGTGGCTGGTGTTTGCTTTTTCAGTACGAGGAAAATATAATTTCCATCTTGACGTGCTGAGTGCGAAGGTCCAGAAATGGACATAACACAAATGCAATTCGTGTAACAGACGACTTTCTGCTTAGATCTATGTGTAATCTCATAATTATTTGAGCTGATTAGTTTTAACATCTACTGCAACCCGAGTAAGAACGGCGTATGTTTGTAGACTGCTTTCACTAATGTGCTAAGGGCCTCTGAGACCAACTATGTTGCTCCAAAATTGTAAATCAATGTTTTGCTCAGATATTTAACTGTACTTAAATTTCGTGAAAATTTAAAAGTATTTTTTTTTTGTGAAAATTAAGATATAATGATGACTTGGTTCTCGTAGAATGAGGCAATAAAAACGATTATATATAAATGTATATATATGCATATAATTGGAGAAAAAATTACAAAATTGAAATTTTGTTGATATTTAAACAGATTTGTATACAACGAAAGAATCTTTCTTCAGGACAGAAAATATCTCCTTAGCAATACACCACAGCGGGATCATGCTCAACGAAGGCTGGTAAACATGGCCGCTACACTGTCGAATTCCAAAAGCGTTATTTGCTTTTTATGGTGAGCGAGAGAGAAACCTAAAATCTACAGCAGAATGAGGATTCAGTATGGAGGCATGTGGTTTCGGTCAGTGGAGAGTGCATGAAAGGGTAAATTGATTTAAAAATCAGTGATGAATATCGCATTGTTATGAGACAGTTAAACAGTAAATTGAGCAGCGAATCCATGACTACAGGCATGGTACTGTTGATTAAATTGCTATAAAATTTAATATCTGTCACAAATTTGCGTACAATATTATCCATGATGAACTCTGATATAGAAAAATGTGTAACAGATGGGTTCTAAGTTGTCCCGTAACAAGCGTGCCCTGCAGACGATTTGTAAGGAGAGCTTGAATTGTCATGCTCAAACTTTAAGAAAATACATGTCCTGGGTGCACCATTATGAACCAAAGAGTGGGAAATAATCGATGTAGTGCAAGGACTTGTTTACGACCAAGAAAAACTTCAAGACACAGGCTCTCGCTTGGAAATAAATACAAATTCAATAACTCTATATTGGTGAACTGCTAGGAAAAGTCACACTAAGTACAGTGGCATGATGATGAAATAGTTGAAGTTCGCAATGCAGTCAAAATTCCGTGAACATTTCTTAAAAGGAGTATAGCTGCTTCACGACAACGTTCTTCCCCAAACTTCTGAACTTGCAGCGAATACACTGTGGTGTGATGTTGAAGTACTGACATCGCACTTGCCTATGCCTTTTAAAAACAGTAATGAGATAATAGAGGTGATGCAGAATTTGTTAAAGCTCTTTTCTTCAGGGTACCCACAAACCTGTGTGTATGAATGAATGGTGTTTAACGCCCGTTTTTGCTACAGAGGTACCACAGGCGATGACACTGATGATACATGAAGTGAAATGATATATTGGGAAAGGAATTACTTTTAAGGAAGGAATCGTTCCAGGCCTAAGTTTAGGGTACCTCCCCGGCATTTGTCACTTATGAGGACTGCCTAAAACCTGGAAAAAACCTCAGTCAGGAGGACGGTCCTGGCGGTGTTCGAACCCAGACCTCCCGCTCACGAGTCCATGCTTTAACAACCTCGGCCACACACACACACACATGCATACATACCTGTGGGTAGGTGGAAGTGGCTTTGTAAAAACTGATAAAAGTGCTGTTATTAAATGAATATCTGTCGTTTATGTGTACGAGCGCGGCAAGAGTTGTATAAAATGCTTACAACTCGGGAGCTGTTAATAATATTTGGGATATAAGATATAAAAGATTAAGTGCTCTAAGAAAACGTAAAAAGCAATTGTGTTATGAAGAATAAAAATCCTAATATTCGGATTTTACATTAAGGGAGAGAATATTTCTAGCTAAACCACACACAGAGGGTTTCTAAGAGTAAAACCGTATTGGTCTTTTCTAATGAGGTAATGCATTTATTGACTACCACAAACACTGCTATTAATAATTAAATCTCATGTGTGTAATAAGGAAAACATTTTGCATAATTCAATTAGAGATTATTGAGTTTCTATTAACATTTCTGTGAATTTCGTGTTGTACAATTTATCTGTAGTAACAGATGTCATAATGAATAGTAATGAAACATTTATCTACCATGGACGCGAAGTTAGCTCAACCATACAATGTATCTGACTCTGACCTCTGCCTAGCGTTCCAATGTAAACAATAGTAGGTTTCTCCATTGCAGTCACAAACTCTTTCCCATTCCTTTGGTCGCAAGCACTCGTAACTTGCATTAGGCTTATGCCAATCTTTTATTCGCGAAGGAGTTGTTGCATGGATATTCACTATCATGGACGCGAAACTGCCTTAGCATCAATCATAGGGTGTAGCTGACCAACTCTGCCTAGCGTTTAGATGTAAACAAAAGCAGGTTTTCTCTTACCGTCACAAACTCTCACCTCATTTACTCTAATTGACGCTATGCTTATGGTGATATTATTTCGGAAGTAAATGTTCCATCTCTAATAATGAAATATCTCGTGTTTAGATGTTAGATGGAAAATTAGTGTGTTATATCTGAGAAAGTCTCGCTAACGTTTTCAATCAAACTTACTCATCTTTAGTTATCACTCCTTTTGAAGCTCAGAGGACATTGTTGGGAAGCAATGTCAAATCTTACAAATTGTTTTCCACAATTACTGCACAGTTGTGCGTCACATTCCATATAAATGTACACTTGTTTAGCTATTCGGTGTTTTTTGGGATAGGCGATAGACTACTTAGGAAATTTGAAAAGTTTATAACTTTTTAAAAACTTAGCAATATACTTATCTCTCCTAAGCTACATTTTGGCTCAGAAATTTTAAAACAATATAATTTTTTCATATATGTAAGAGGAACATAAACATTGGAATAAATCAGCACAAAAATAGGTTTATTAGGTCAAAATACAATGATGGATGTAAAATTAATCCATTATAAGGAAAAGGATTAAAATTAAGCATTAAATTTCTGTTCATCAACATCCATCTTGACTTTAACAACTGCTTAGCAAACTCTAAGCATTTAATTTATAAGTGCTTGGAGGTATTAGGATCCCATATACTTCCATAGTTGTTGAATAGCTTCCCAGAGTGATCTAAGCTTTCATTTTTCTTTCAACGTTCACAATATTCCCAGAAAAGCATTCTCACTCCCTCCCCCATGTTTAACAGCTAACAGAGCATGCTCGTGGGAAATTTCTCCTTTACATTGGGGGACATATATTCTTCTGCTTGTATCAAGCCCTCAAGCTTGGTATTATCTTTGAAAAGTATTTAACAATCACCAAGTTTATGTTGTCTAGCTCATTAAAGGCTCTTTTTCACGTTGATAGATTTTGGTATAGGTTCCTTTGCTGCCACACGTCCCTTCAGGTCGCCGTCTGACATTCTCCTCTCCACTGACTCATTCTTGTTCATTTCTATTAGTTCTGCACACATTTGTGATGCAGATATAAATCTATTTCTTTTACTGGTAATTCCAATGAATTAGTCATCACTTTTTAATTTTTTGAGGATAATCTGCTCATGGCAAGTCTTGCTTGTTTTCAGTATTCGTTTCGTTGTACTTTCCCAATGAGCAGTCACATTCTTTAGCATTTTGACGAATCGAAACTCTGCTTTCCTCAATGCTACAGTCGCAGCACCTTTTTAAAGTGACATTTCCTACCTTGAAGCCATAGCAATTATGTAATCACTTTAAATACTACTAACAAACTGAACTGCATACAGCGATACGACCTTGATGCACACTGTATTTGATAGTAGTACAGCATCATTGTCTATGTTACGTGCATAGACTGATAACTAACTTCAAAAAGAATGTGCAGTGTCGTGGTGCATAAACATGCATAGTAATTTGCATCTGATTATTCGTAATTTTAAGCAGCTCTTTGTTTTTATGTTATTAATACATTGGACCCAGCTAGTAAAACAGTCGGTCCATGCTGGTCTAGTGCTACCATACTTGCCTCGCAAGGCCAAGATCGCGGGTTCAATCCCGGCCAGGACCGATGGATTTTTCCCGAGATAAATTCCTAAGTATGGCTTCCATCGGGAGAGAAGTGAGTGTCATAGGTCCCCTGTCGTAGACTTACAGCACAGAACGACAAAGAACGTCTGAAAGAAGAGACCTCTGAACAAAATGTATCGGTCGTTTCACGCCGTGAATTGAATGGGACGCTGATGAGCCGAGAGGTTAAAAGAGCGTTCGTAAATAAACCAAGTCAACCAGTGAAACATACATCTTCAGGTTTCTATAGTTTTATGTTTCTTTAACGCAAAAACGCCTCTTTTATACCGACACGGTTGGCCGAGAACGTTGAGGCGGGAACTTGTGATCGGAAGGTCTGGGGTTCGATTCCCGCAGAACCGTTCTTTATTACTACAGATTTTTTACCAGGTTTTCATCCTTCTCATAAATGGCCAATGCCGGGGAAGTACCCTAAAATGTGGTCTGGAACGCTTTCCTCCTTTAAAAAATATCCCACTTTATCATTTCATGTATCACCAGTGTTCACAGACTCGGTAGGAAAAACAATCATTAAACACTATTAAAATCACTGTTTTTTTTTGTAAAAAAACAAAAATATAACTCCGGTTTCATGTAACTTGAAATTAATGGTCGGTAGCGTAGTATATGCTTAGAGCAAAGATAAATTGGTGTTGGGCTTTTAAATTGACTATAAGTGGTAAACATATGTGCTCATATTTTAAGGCTAGCACAGGTACTGTCGGTTTTACTGTAGCAGCATTGCCTGATTTCCTATGTAGAATTACTTAAGAACATCTCTACTTTAGCTTCACGAGGATGACATGCAAAATAGCAAAATCAGGTTGAGCGAGCGGAGATTAAGTTTCATGTCTTGATCCCGTTGGCCTTCAGTGGCGCTCTCTGTCTAGGAATTTTTGTTGGAATGTTGGAATATTCAGGGCAAATTGAATCATAATACAAATATTTAATTTTAAGAGTGTGCAGGTGATATGCGTAGCTATTTCAAAGAACAATAGAAACACAGGGCATTAGTGTCAATTAAAAATATTATAATAATATACTGATATACAGCATAAGAAGTATCACATTAAACAACTCATTTTTAAATATATTGTCTGAAATTTTAGGAGGGATGTACAATAAAGAACGATCATAATATTTTTGACAACATAACTTTACTCTTTCTCAACGAAGTCCTTGTTGGAAGCAATTCACCTGTCTCAGGGTCTGCCAGTTTTCAGACATGTTGGAAGCCGTTTTAGAGAGTCCTCCTGAAACGCCTCCTTAGTCTTCACCACTGCTTCTGAGGATGGAAAATGGTGTTTCATCAATTTGGGGGAAAGTAAAAAGTCATATATGGCTAAATCTGGACTATAGGGAGGGTGAGGCATAAACATATCATGGACTTTTATAAGATAATCAGGGACCTTTGGTATGTGCGGCTTGCTTAATCATGGTGCAGCATCCCGTTCAGCGCACGGAAATGTGCCCTTTGGCATGTGATATAGCCTCTCACAGTTTTCAGCACATCTCTGAAATATTGCACAGTATTGTGCAGGCACTACATACTGGCAAACCATTCCTCGAACATCGAAAAAGTTCATGACCCAGGAGAAGAAAACTGTTGGCTTTTTTTTGTTGGTGATGGTGGAGATTTCCACATAGAGTTTTGCTGTTTTTCTCAGAATCGAAATGATGTAACCTTTGAAAGAAACTCCGCATCTCCCTGTAACATCTGCAACTGCATACATGCTTCATGCGAAGGAGCTTTTGCTCGGGAATCATCAGTCTTGGAACGCACGTCTCCTGTACAATTTTTCAGTTACCAACGTATGGGTGGCAAATGCTCAGAAAGTGTTCTTAGTGTTATTCGACCGTCTTATTTCACAAGGACAGCAACAATGTTCATGTTTTCTTCCATTAGAGTACAAATTGGAGCTCTGGGTACACGTTTCCTTTGACATTCATTGCCTACGTTCTCTAAACATTTTCAGGCATCTTCGAGCTGTGCTTTAGGTAAAATAAAACTTTCATAGACTCCCCGTAACATTGCTAAAGATTTTAGAGCAGCATATTTGTACATCACGTGTCACCTCCATTTTGCTGTAGGCGGAACTGAAGATGTTAGAACTTGCACATCTCTTGCAGGCGAAACTGAAAGTGACAATATGAAAGTAGTATCCGTGTATATTACACATTTAACTAACAAATTTTGTAAATTAAATTCCAGCGCCAGAAATTATGTCTGCCAAATATAATGATTATGCTTTTTGGAACAGCCTTCATATGTACTGTCAGTTACACGTAACATACTAAAGTATCACCCAATTTTTTTAACGGAATAAAATTCCTTACATTTTCTACTTTAATATAACATCACAAATAAAATGTATCAAAACTTTATTTTTTCTAAAATCATATTTTCCGCAGTGGCGTTGACCTACCGACACTCTAAGCTGTTGGTTACGCCAAGTTAATCTGAGCAGTTGATAGAAATTGGAACAAGAAGCAGTTTCCGTGTTACGGTTGTATTTTGATTTGGAATAGAGTATGAAGAAGTGTGGCAAATGACACCATGATAAGTATGCTGCTTGCCTTAGCCTAGCAAAAGTATTTTTACACTATTACAAGTTTTAACCAGTCTCGAACTGGTGATTAGAAGCTGCGAGCATCTTAACAATGTGACATTACTTTCTAAAATATTTGTAATGAAAATTGAACGGGATTTCTTCGGTAAATGGTCAGTAGATGAGTTTGTTATACAGTATGCATATCCTTGATGTATACAAGTACTCATGTGGACAGATTTACAAGTTTAGTAAGAGAAACAAAAAATATTTGGATAATATTAGGAAATATTTATAGCCTACTCTATTTAGTGTACCTGCAGTATAATCTGATCTTCCTCTATCAGTAAAGGAATGATTCATTTGCGCCCATGGAATTGGCTTATATTTTCATCTTGAGTTTTATCTCTGCAAATTAACTCATCTGTCATATGCAGCAGTGAAAACTTTTTTCTTTTTTAGTATTATATATCAATAACAAGCTGGTTTTCCCTTGTATTTATCATTTGAATTTTATGACATAATAAGTATATTCTATATTCATTATAAATTAGACTTAATATTCCAAGTTTGGTTTTTAATATTTATGTTCTTTATGTAATTTAAGTCCCGATATGAAACTGATATGTAAAATGATTTATTAAAGACTTTAAATTACAAAGAAAACCTCTTGTTAGCATTATTATCTACTTAATATTATTTGAAATTTCATGCACCAAAATTAATATTTGTAATTTGAGAAAAATTAACGTCGTGATGAAAATACTAATGTAATACAGTAACATGAATGTTGCTTAAACAGTACAGGGAAATGGGAAACTTTAATTAACTTAATTGCACGAATGAACACAGGAAAAGCATTGTTTATTCATGGAAGTGCATATAGTGTTGCATTAACTATGTTGTACTGTAAAAGTGTCGCTTGACACCTTTCTTGAAGATGACATCGGAAAAATGTGCTGCTTTTCATCTTATACATTCTGATAGCCTGTTGTGCAAACTCTGGAATGCTCTCGAGGAATGCCAGTGATTTCGTCTTCAGTCCTCTGTTTTAGTTCAGTGATGAATGCAGGATTGCAGGACGTGTGGGATACACGTTGCTTTTAAGATGTCCCCACAGGAAGAAATCGCAAACACTGAGAACGGGGGTTCTCCGAGGCCATGGAGTGTCACCGTTACGTGAAATGACGTGCCTTTCAAACAAATGGCGAACTACTTCCATCGATTATCGAGCAGTATGTGCTGTGGCTCCGTCCTGCTGGAACCACATGTTTTCGATGTTAAGATGTGCGGAATCGTGCAGCTGCCGTGCAAAGAATGTTTCAAACATTGTAACATTACTGTTGTTGCAATGCCCCCCTCACGTTCAAAAAAGGAAGATCCAATGGCACAGAGCACACCATACCTTGGTGCTATGTAATGGACGTTCGTAAAGCTCACATGGATTTTCCTTTGCCCAGAAACCGAAAGTCTGTTTGTAACGTATCCGTTAAGGTGGAAATGGGGCTTCGTCTGATATCAGCACTTTGTTAAGGAAATTGGCGTCCTCTTTAACTTAGCCAACATCCGTTCGACAAACTCCCGACGCAACAAAGGGTCTCGAGGATTGAATTACTGTGCAATCTGTAACTTATGTGTAACTCTAATTTATTTTGTGCAGTATTCTGTGCACGCCTCTTCGCCCAATCTGTAGCGCCGCTATAAGTTTTCGAACGGAGCGGCGAGGGTCCTCTCGATGGTAACCCGAACAGCTTCAATCTTTTCTGGGGTACGTTCGTTCGAAAGCAATTCTTTTTCAAGGCTGAATCCGTTTCTTCAAAATTACGCATCCAGGTTATAATCACATGAGCTAATGTCATAGGTCCTAGCGATTGCCCTTCGCGCAGCACATATTATCACAGTGCTTGTAAAAAGCGACAACACGTTCCGCACACTCCAATGTTACATGATTACCAAATGGCAAAGCCTTCGCAATAATGTCGCATGGGTTCCGAACAACCGGCGCTATAGAGTTGCTCACACTACATTAAAATTTTACCGTTTCCCTGCGCCACCTGTATATGGTTTTTGTAAGACAGCATGAATTTAAAATTATGCATGTTCCGGTTCAATATAACATGCATAAGTTTTGAAGATATCAGATAGGCACAGAGGCAGATCAGACAGTCAGGGAATATCTTTGGATACTACATTTGATGATTTTTAAAATATTATATTGAGGCTTAAAGGCTTCCCTCCAAACGAGTTTGTTGAAAAATATTTTCCGAATAAACTTAAAAAGGAATATAACCTGCACAGGGAGTTGACAAAATGTCAGTAGGTAACAAAATGTTTGATAGAAAATAAATATTTTCTATTTTTGGCCACATTTTGTCTATAGGACAGAGAGGTCAAAGTTCATAGTAACCCCTCACACGTATAAGGCATAGGTGCCACTGTAAAATTCTTGTAGATGTCAAGTAGTCATTCCCGAAATTGCTATACATAATGAGTTCTAGAATTGACTGTAGGTCACATCGTTAAGGCTATTACCTTTTCATTAATATCGGAGAAATATTTCTAGCAATATTATTTTTAATAATAACTTTATCACCGCTATCAGAATAATAAACGTATCATGAAGCCGTAACCCACACAGATTGTTCCACGTAAGCTGTTTGCCTCCTACACGCAAGAACGCGGGTTCGAACCCGGCCAGGACCGATGGATGTTTTATGGCGTAAAAATCCTAAGTATGGCTTCCTTCGGAAGGGAAGTGAAGCCATGGGTCCCGTGTCGTACATTTACGGCACGAAAAAGAACCTCAAGCCTGAAAGAGAGGCCTCTGAGCAAAATTTGTCGGCCGTTTCACGCCTTGAGTTGAATGGGACGCTGATGACCTGAGATGTTGAAGAGCGTCCATAAATAAATCAATCAAAAAAAATCACGTGAGGTGTTGAGGGCTAAACCACAGAACAAAATAAAAAGGAAGTTGGTGCATGAAAACGAGTATTTTCGTAATATTGTGCGGTGTACAGCGGAAACCAAGCCCTAAACATTTTATTAATTACGTACACTATAAAACTTTAAACCGAATTCGGAAGGAGAGCAGAAACTTTGAGATGATAGTGCGAAAAGAAAAATAATTTGATTAAAAAGTTATATAATTGATCATGCATTTGACATAGTTATCGTAATGATTACTTTGTGACGTTATTCCTAATGCACGTATGGATTTGTTTTATGTTTATATAATTATTGTTCACCTATTATAAATATTCTATTTTTTTAGCTTTGCATTCAGTTTACTTACAGGATTGAAATTAAAATAGCATAAATTTGTAATTCATTAATTGGTAGTTCAGACAATTTCAATTCTCCCATTCTCTACTTAAAGTATGCGAGCATGGCCTCCTTGTTTGCAGAAGATTGTGTATAGTGTCCGTCTGACTAACTATAACTCACATATCGCTGTTAGATTTAGATCGTAATTTTCGGAAACCATGCAGAGTTGAACCACCTGTTGAATTTGGCATTCACACGCTCTACTGCTTCCGCAAGATGTATTAATTCTACACATCCCTCTGAAAACCACGGCTCAATGCACTGTGTAAGTACACAGGGAAGAACATTTCACATTTATACTTTGTTTCTGTGTCTACCATCTCCTTGCTTTGATGGACACGTTAGAGCACGGATACAATCCTCAAAATGCAAATGCAGGAAACAGAAACGTGTTGTACCGATGAACAAATTACATCATCATTCATTGTTTTTTTCATATGTAGTCACTTATTTAATTATAATACACAATACAACCTATATATGTATTTCAAACAACCAATATAGGATACATAATTAACAAAACTTCCGAAACAATTTAAACAACATTTCAAACTGAAGATTTACCCCATTAATTCAAAATTGACTAATAAAATTTAAATTGTTTTGAAGATATTTCAGTTTACTATGAAAAACAAATGAAGTATTTTATTGCTAGTGGGTCTCTGATCTTGGGTTACTCTAGAAGGCACTGACTCCCCTCCTGTCCAAATAACAAATATGAAGATCTTGTTCTTCGGGATCCAGAAGTTTCCCAATTTGAATCCAAAACATGATTATTGTTTAAATGGAGCAAAACAGCTAAGGTCATTAGAGCAAAATATCCAAAACAAAGTATATACTTATTCCATTACATAACCTAAACAAATTACATAAAATTATGTACAATAAATGTACATAACTACTATCTTCGAGTGTGTAAGTGAATTGCTTAAATTGCACCATAGCATTTCATCTTAACACTCCGGTTATTGTTTCTAAAAGCTCCCTTTGTTATTGATTTCTATACTTTTATCAACTACTGTACCTCTTCTCCTGCTAGTTATATCTTCCTCATTTTTTTCTCTTAGATTTTCTAAATATCTCGCCATTTTTATTATCCTCCTTTCATATCCTTTTAATATTATTATGTTATTATTTCTGACGATAAATTATCCCAACTTTTCTACCATATTTCCTCTCTTCAATACATATCTTCCGCACATCTTTATATAGCACTGTGTCTAGCTATCTTCATCTCTTCATTTGCTACATTCATCTATATTGCCGTCACCAACGGTAAATTGGGTACTCGCGGCTGCAGTGTGCCACTTGGGGGTGCTTCAGGCGTGTTGGCAGAGGTTAAGTCCTTAAGCGGTGTTTGTCGCAAGGAGGGTGATGAGCTGCCTAAATGCTCTGGTTACTCGCCGGTTAACTTCAGTTTACGATTGAGTAGGCCTTTGCTAGGTAAGAACGACCGACCATGTCATGTGGTAGTACGGAGTACGGAACATGCATCTGGGCAGCGTTACTTGCCTGCAGCCAAACGGCTGGTCGGTTTAGCTTCTAGGTACCGTCCCAATGCAAAAAAACCGTATGGACTCCGGGCGGGTTCCGGATAATGCAACTTGATCGGAAATAGGCGGGAGCCCTGATTAAAGTACCTAAGCACCCTTCAATTACTTTACCTTCATTTCCAAACCTTCCCAACTCTGCTACAATCGGTCCTGATGCTCTAGTGGTAACCATACTAACCTCGGTAGACCTAAAGTTGCGGGTTCAAACCAGGTTAAGTTTGATGGCTATTTAGCCATAAAATTCCTAAGTATGGCCGTCTTTGTAAGTCCCATGACGTAGACTTACGGCACGTAAAAGAGTCTCAAGCCTAAAAGAAGGGACCTAGGGGCAAAATTTGTCTGCCGTTTTACGTCTTAATTGAATGGGACTCTGATGGTCTGAAATATTATAGAAGGTCCTTAAATAAAACAAATAAATCAACACCCGTTTTAATATATTTTATTTATTATTTTTTATTTTATTTACAACGCTCTTAAGCACCTCAGGTTATTAGGATAGGATCCTATTCAAATTAGAGCGTGAGACGGACGATAAATTTTGTTCAGACGCCTGTTCTTCCAGTCTTGAGTTTATTTTATGTGCCGTAAATGTACGGCACGGGACCCACGTCTTTGCTTCCCTTCCGAAGGAGGCCATACTTAGGATTTTTATGCCCGAAAAATCCCATCGACCCTGACTGGGATTGAATCCGCGATCTTGGATTTATGAAATAAATAACTCAGCTAGTGCGACCCCATAAAGCGATGCCATGAGTAACCCAGAACTAATTTGCAAAACAAGTTACACTTCATATGGTGCTAAATAAAAAATATATATAAATCAAGAACTTTTAAACCAGCATTTATATTTCAAAACGCTCAATATTTATAAAATCACACTCTTACAGTATTTGATTATTCGGAGCTAGTTTAACAAGGTTATCACTCAAAATACAGCACTATTAAAATTCAGAAAATTCAGCACTTATAAAAGTGTAAATTTTAAATGTTTATCCTCGAGCATAATTAATCAAAATACGGAATGAAAAAGACCAAACAGAAGAGTATTCTACACATGACAAAATGGATTTTCCTACATGGGGATATACTTAGTTTGGTATCACACGTTAGCTCGTAATGTGCGTTTGTAGTTTAGTTTCAAGTTTCAATCCATTATAATAGATTTCACGTGATATATAGAATTTAATCCTCTCTCAGTAGACAAAGGATAGCGAGGCGAGTTTGACGTGTGGCAAGTGAGTGGGAAGTTTTCTGCATCAAACATACCTGAATACAAAAACGGTTGCTGTATCAACAACATTCACAGCATGGAAGAGCTCGCATCATTGGTTTCTGTGAAACCGAACTTGCTGAGTGATCAATTCAAACGGATTGGATGACATGCTTCAATAGTTGAGCATGTGTGGCAACAATGGTTTCATGCAGGCATACACGCTATCAGCGCAGCAGTACGCAAGACAGACAAGATAAAACTATCAAATCTAAGTTATATTATGCCCGGAAATCACAGCAGCGAAGTATCGTAGTGCGTTATCGATCGATGACGTTAAGCTATGACTTGTCTGGATTGCTGTAGTAAAGCAATGCAGGTTGACTCAGAGTTCGCCACCCCTGCTGTACAGTAACCGCTATTAAATTCAAGCAACCATGACACCCCATATTACGAGTAAAACAGTTTGCTATCATTTGCATTAAGTTTGTATTTATGGTGAATCTCAATTTTTTTTCGGCTAAAACGATCGATGCAGTAGCATCTGAAAGTGCACTAGGGGGATGGAGTGGCCCCAAGGCTTATTAAGAAGTACACAGCTATTGTTTTGATCTGAAATGCAATTTACTTCCCCTAATCGGTTATCATTTATTACACACCAATACGAGGACAGCATTATTATCGGGAATGAATAAATTGATCATGTATGATTAATTCGTAGAAGAAATTAATCTGTTACATCAAGAGGGAAATAGTTGCTGTAATAAAGATTTTGGAGATGCATTGATTGAGCGGGCCGATTTCAGATGGGCCAGCCATCTTCTGTTCCTGACTGTTTCTGATCGTTTCCGGCTGATGAGACTTGAATTCCCGTAGATGCCTCGGCTATGTTGATGTTCTGAACACCATATCTGGCCGCTATCGGAAGTGGCGTTCTTCTCAGGGATGCATGTTGAGTTTTCTTGAATTTAATCGACAGAGGAGAAAAGGACGATGGATAGGAAGTTGTCAAGTAATAGTGTTGGTTGCACAGTTCACAGCGTTTATTTTAAAGTTACTTATAATAGATTTGTCCTCTGGTCCAATGGTAAGGAGTTGAAACATACATGTTCCCGCGATTTCCTTTTATCACTCACAGTAAAATTCTGATGACTAAACAGATTGTTCGTCCACTGTTCATTCCTTTTCCGCACACTTTCTGCATTCATTCTCGGTCGTAATTTCTAATAGATAGCTTTCATTCCGATGTAAGTTACACACTAAGATTATTGTTACTACTTGAAACTCCTAATACAAATGCAGAACATTTATATCATAAACAGGCAGATATGATTTTATGTATAGTCGCATGACTGCTAATAGATATGAGGCATTCCCAAACAGTAACACCCGGATCAGAAAACCTTTCCTGCAGTTTATCGTCGAGTTCTTGGGGAAAAAAAAAAAAAAAAAAAAATCATAGTACCAAAAACTGCGGGATGAGGAAGACCATGGGTTGCTCGTATCCCTGATAATGAACTTATTGTACAAGAATATGAAGATCCAGATATCAGCACAAAACAATTTTCAGTAGCGTCAGTGCATCTCATACGACCACATAGAGGATACTCCATAAACAGCTATCGTATCCTGTTCATCTCGAACGTGTTTAGAGTCCCGTGTCTGCTGCGTGACATTATGTACATAAAGAAACATTTCTGCCTGCTCACGAAATATATATCCTGCCAAGGTTATCCTCCCAAAGAAACCGAACTGAAGCACAATTAAACCTAAGAAAATGACTAACCACGAATGTACACAAATGATAAATCCTCCATGATAACATGTCAGGGTAGATGTACATTAGCATATTGACTTGTATCGACAACATCACTTGATTGTCTGCATTATCTATTATAACAAACTTTAGTTTTTTTTGGGGGGGGGTTCAAAGCTTTACTTTTTCAATAATAACTCACAATACAGGCTTTTACGGGCTTATATTTATGAATTTTTGTCTTATTTTGGTATGAGAAACACTCCTCTAAAGCTTGTTTCAGCACTTTTGTTATACACATAACATGCGAAACGAGACGACAACCGTAATCAAATGCTTCAAAGAGCTGATCTTCTCGCAGCGACTGCACAGAGCATGGTGTAGCTGGGGGTGGACGGTCCTTCATGTAATCGGTTTCGCAGCATGCGGCCGGCCGGCGGGCGAGGTTGGCTGCTGTGTCGGCGGTGCGTGTGGCAGGAAGTCCGCAGTAAACGTAGTACGGTTTGTCGCGTAAGTTATTTCTAACATACATAACATAAAAACTTAAAAACAAAAGTAAATTACTCACGTATACTAAATAAGGAGATGTTAAAACTGCCTTTTCGTTGTTCATGTATTTCTGACACCTGCTTAGGAAACTGCGCATTACACTCTGCAGTTCCCCTGAGAAACGGCAGCAATTTCTTGGCGAATGTTAGTTTTAAATTTATCTACAGTGTGGGGATTTGTTTTTACATTTTCTCTTTTTACACACCCCCCCCCCCCCCAGAGATCAGGGACACTTCCCGTTTCACGAAATTTATTTTATTTACTTATCGTTGAATCGAACTCCAACAGGAACGTGAATATCAGGAAATTCCTCTTGAAATAATTTTCTTACAGCAGGCGCTGATTGCGTATGTACGTATGAATCATACATGAATACTCTTTGGGGAAAAGAATACTTGTATTGCTTCATTTCACTTGATACACTTTCACTCAATATAGTGAACTGCGTTGCTTAACAAACACGTGCTACTTGCACAAGATTTCAATTCACACTGAAGCCTCACTCAGCGGAGGGGAAATATACTCCCAACCTCCGGTGACATAGCGACATAGCGCTGCCGGCCTTTCCACGGGGTCAAGCATTGCTCACTAGTTACCGAGTTCCTACCTGCAAAGTAAGCTGAAATGTGTAATGGGTGATTCATCTTCCTGTTCCAAGGTTTCAAATGGACTGACTGTAGTATTTCAAAAGCGGACACAATTAAATGAGCCGACAAGCGTAAAATACATTTGTGAGTGAGTCAGCAGCCCAATGCAACTCACTTTCCATTTTAATGCAAGCATAGCGCTAGATGATGAAGGTGAAGATGGAGATGAGATGATAAAAGCAACGATATGATGAGTGACAGAGGAAATCAGGAGTGTCCGAAAAAAAAAAAAAACCTGCCCAAACGCCGCTTTGTCCACTACAAATCCACTTACGGCTCTGGGATCAAAACCGGGCCGCTTCGATTAGAGATAGTAATCTAATCACTAGGCCACGGCACGTTGCTATACATAGAGCATGTTTAAATGGACTTTCGGTATTGTGTTTGGTCTGCTATCTACAGCCTATTGCTTCTCAAATAAATCCATACATTCTGTAGAATGCGTACTCTATTAGTGCTTAGTAACATTATTAATTTATTGCAAATACCGTATCAATAGCCATAGATCACTGAATATTTACCGGAAGGTATCTCAGAACACAAAGAGCCTTACGAAAGAGGAAGTCATAAATCTTCGTCCAAAATATTGCAGTCATAAATGGCATCGAACGCGCAAAACTTTTATTGTAGGAAGCAAAAAAAAAAAAAAAAAAAAAAAAAAAAAGCCTTACCGGCTGTGATAGGTACGGAGCCCCAGCGAACCAACTACCTATTTATGATATATAATGCAAGAAAAAAAAAATAAATACCTTCATATTTTTATTACGGAATAAGAGTATCAATGCTGAATCGATGGCGATTAAAAAAAATAAGAATCACAACTTGCAACAAATGCAGTGAAATCAATATATAAATTACGTATCTTGCTATTCCATTTCTTACGTACAAATTGTGCTGAAAAATATTAGCAAGCATTCAAATTTTTTTCAATAGAGTCAAGTATTCTAATAATGCAGTAGCAAAGCACCACTACATACTGTAGATTAGGAAAATTTAGCAGGAATGCTTTACTTCAATAGCATCTCCTCTATTGGAGAGAAACTCCCTCGTGTATATTTTGCGTTTACGTTTTAACTCCGTGACAGGTTAAGTCAGAATTTGCTTCATGCTTTTATTGCCCTGTAATTCAATCCGGATGAATTGTGGAACGGTAATTATTGGCGCGGGGTTGAATTTACGGGTATTAATTTTTGGATTATTTTAAAAGCTAATTAATTAGATGATATTCTTGGTTTTCCTCAGTTTTTGAAGTCTGAAGTTCGATGTTTCCCATTTATCTGGTTCCAAAGCAGAGAACGGGAATCTCAGGGGAATATTGACTGTTTTTAATGACTTGCAGTCATCAGGGAAGGAAGGGGTTCTTCATTGGAATAATTCACTTCTGGGTTCAAGTTGAAGTTAAAGTTTCAATTTATTGGACATTTGGAGATTTTAAGACATGCTGGGAGTCCTTCGCCTGATGACAAGGCTGGTTTTATATATACTGTATAGTTATCTTCAAGCTAAATTTCACTGCTTTCACTGGAAGATCTCAATTCACTGTTCACGTAACTTTAACTGCACTCTTCCGTAACAAATTCACGAGTGACGGTCGCCTTTAATTTTACGATAACATTCTATAATAACTCTGATCACTTCGATGTAAGGGCTTTACTATAAGAACAAACTGACCGTCGTAACTTTATCACTGATTTAACTATATTATCTTAATGACGACATATTTCTTACACTAAACTGCAGTGTGATGTCTTTCAACTATTTACTGTCTTGCTACTATGACACTGACATGCTGCGATAACCCCAACTGTACTGTACTAGGTCAAAAACTTACTTCTTATGCATGATATAAAATCTATTCAATGATTTTGCTCCACCCCTGCGAACTTTTATTTCTTCAAATGTTATGGAACTTGGTTCAATTCTAGTTTGCTATTGGTTATCACCAGATATCTTTTATAGCATATGTTCGTTTCCATTCGTCATATTTGGAGATATGCTTATTGGTTGATATCGTTCACTCATCCACGTTAGAGTTTTACGAGAAAGGATACATCTGCTATTTGCATGCGGCATCTTTTGGATATGAGAGATTCCGTTACTTTTTAACTTTAGATCCGCATACTAAGGCTTTACGATAAAGCACGCACCGGCCATATATAAGCGGTGTCTATTTGAATGTACCGGACACAGCTAATCCTTTGGTTTCATAATACTAGCTGGCCCCGTTAAGTGCTATAAAACAACTTCCGTGTCGAGTCGGTAAAACTTTTTCTGAAATCTTTACAAAGATAAAAGGTACATGACCATAACAAAGAAATATCTTCTTTCGAAACGAACCTATTGTGCTATTGTTTTCACCGCCTCGCCAGATGATCAGGTTAACAACAGGAAGACCAGCATGTCAGTCCCTTTTTACAATAACAAAAGATATATATATGCACCGTCGATCATAGTAACTTGAATATTGCTGATTAGACATAAATATGTGTATACCTACATATATTAGCAATTAAAATATTAAAATATGGATCATAATGATAATATTGATACCACTGATTATTATGTCATTCTTGACCTCGTTAAAATACCTTAAATTAAATTCTTTTCCATTACTATTCTAATAGGAATTCTTGAGACAATGATTCCCCGCTTCAATTGTTTGCATTTGAACTTGGAAACGAAGCAAATAAACTCGAAGCAGTAGTTAAGGCCTACTCAACGCACGCACCGCTAGTGATTTTATGTATAATTATGTAATTGTTAATTTATTAAACCGGTTTAAAATGCATAATAACTGCGCAATAACCATAACTTTTGTTGAATTTGATAAATTATTTAAGTTTTTGAAAAATTAATCGTATTAACATATTATTATGAATAATATACAGCACCCTCTATATACAGTAATAAATCTCACATTTTTGCAAGTTTGAATCTGTCTCAGTGGCACGTGGTGTCTGAGTAAATGCTAGCGCATCGATTTATGTTCAGTGCAGATATATTGTGTTGAATCGCTGTGAATGCCGATCATTTTAATGCAACGAAAGCTCCTTTTAATGAAAAGTTATTAAATGCTTTCAAGAACAAGCAAAATTGTGGGATCATGAGTAAAGAAGCTACCCACTCTTTATCGATGAAGTACAAGCGTCAAAACCCTGATGATTATCAACGACTAACGCAGTACGACATTATGAAGTAGAGTGATAGTGAATTAGACGCGTCATCTTCAGTCCGTTATTATGTGCATAGTGAAGGGATCATCAATATAATTCACGAGACTGACTTGGCTTTGAACACGGGGAAAGAACAAGCACTTTGAAATAGCTGCAGAACAAATTAAAAAAATCACTCAATAATAAGTAAGGTGTATTTGGCGTTATGAGTTAACTGTCAAAATATTCATACACAGTCAACGCTTCTATGACTTCAAATGTATTCTCGTGTAACTGTATTTGTTACTAATTGCGTACAATTTTCACTTTGAAAAGTGCAACATAGGAAGCTGTACACAGCCTGTTTAATATTTTCACCATTTTGAGTGTTCCAAGCTTATTGCAAAGTTACAATGGTCGTGAATTCTGCAATTACAACATTAAAGAATTTTGTACAATATGAAGCGATTTACAGGAAGCCGAGACAGCATGCAAATCAGAATACTGAAAACATGCTGACGACTTGACAGAAATAAATCAGACTTTGCAACTGTCCGAGGGTCTGAGGTTTGCTCAATTCACGCACAACAGAACTATCATGAAGACATAAATTGCGATCTCCATATGAATCCCTGTTTGCGACTTCAGCAAAAGCATCATCACTGTTGTTATAGGAAATCCTGAAACTACAGAAGATCTTGAAGCCTTACTCGGCTTCTCGTCTTGTGCTACGGAATGAGTTGAAGATAAACGAATAGAGAACAACGACGAGGAAAATAGACAAATAAAAAACAGAGACAGAAATATGGAAGGCATTTCAGAATAGAATATTAGTGCTGATTAAATGAACAGTATTAAGAAAAAGAAGCAGTGCATAGCCCTCACAGACAAAGAGGTTAAGACTAATATTGGGAAGAAATACTTAAAGGGGGCAACATTGGAGTTACGAGTTTCTGATACAGACAAGGAACGTGATAACACCAAGAACTTTCTTAGGCCTGATTACACCTTTCAGCAGCTGCAGCGTGGCGTGCACATTTACGTAGCTTACATCGTAACAATACCCTGTGGCGAAGTCACTATATCTTAACACATCTGCAATGGAGAAATACAGGCGTGTTTCTGTTATTTCTTTCACTTTAATTTAAATTGCTTCAAACAGCAATTTGATCCGAATTGTCAAAAGAAAAAAATAACAAGATTTCTTCTTTTCGCAGAAACCTATAAGCTTGTTGCAAGGTATTTCAGAATCAGGTATTAAGGAATGCAGAAAAGCCGTATCTTGTGGGGTAAATTCGAGAGTTCAAGCTGATTTTCCGATCTCGGACACTATCGCAGGAGATCTAGTACGCCACTGCTTCAGCTTCTAGCGGTCTTGAAGATGTAATGCATAGTTTAAATACCCACTGACTTGTGACGTGTCTATGATCCCTCGACCCTTTTGAAAGGTGGAACTGTAGGGTAGCGGCCAGGCAACACAGTTACCATCAACAGGTCTGCTGTGGATTTTACAACCTCTTTTGAAATTCTGCTTTTATCGACCTCGTTTAGCTTGGGTTGTGGCGTGACAGCGGAACTCTGAGAATACTTAGTGCAGCGGCAGTGTATTGTATTTGTGCTCCTGGATTGAATAAAATATGCGCATTAACATGTAGGTGGCTGTCAGAAGATTAATTATTCTTTAGTTCATTACTGTGGAAAATTACAGCAGCGTCTTCAATGTGTGGGCGTTTGCAGAGAAACCTTCAAAATAAGGTGCAAGAAGGGAGAAATAAACGAGCCATAGGCTGTTAGCCATTTTAATATAATATACTTTTATAATAGAGTGAAGGCCTATGGTTTCATATTACTGAGAGCTTTCATACCTCGTTTTAAAGACATTTATATCAGTAATAAATTATATTAATGCAATTAATTCCAGACACTTTTAGCAAAACTCTGGTTTGCTTTCTTGTTATCAGAAAGAGGTAGATTTTGGTATGCTAAGTCAATAAATTACATTTTTATTTTGTGCATGACGTCTCTATTTATAATTATTATCTTTAAAGTGTGGAGCATGCTATATCGTTTATGAAATAAGAAACAGGATTAAGTGACATCATTCAATAGCTCCATTATTTTCCATTTTTATACAGCATTAACAAAATTTGTCATATATTCAGTTTCAACCGATCGCAGAATATTTGCATGCAACTGTTGCATTTTCCCAGAAGGACAAATGTCATCATTGTTGTAGTAGTCTGCAGCTGTCTTTGGTAGAGCGAAAGTTTGTGAAAGATGATTGAAAACGATGATTCCTAGCGCAAGAAAACACACTAATTTGTCCCCGAGAAAAAGAAGCAAGCAAAAAACACTTCGTGAGGAAGGCATTCTTGAGAAGAACAGCAAACAATTTGGAATATTATGCTACAAAGTCGGGAATGAGGAAAGTTTGCAAGTGGTATGAAGAAACCGGATCCATAAAAGCTTCTCCAAGAACCTGCAGAAAAGTAGAACTGTTGTAGAACCTGCCCCCTAGTCAGTATATATAAAAATATAAATTTCACTTGAAGACTTGAGGAGCACAAACCTTGCAAAAATGATTGCAGGCGTGGACTCCAAGGCAAGGAAGGAGCTTCTGAACAGGCAAAAACATGTGGAGTACAGGTAATGGACGCAGGAAGACTGAGCTGAAATCATTTGGAGTGATGAGTTGAACATCTTTGAAAACGATGGCATTAAGTTTGTTCGTCGAACAGGTAAACGCTTGCTGCTTAAGCGCACTATCGACACTATGAAGCATCCTATCAGTGTCAAGGTGTGGGGCAGCGAGACAAGACATGATGTCGGATGAATGCAGTGTTGAAAGGTAGCAATAATGCCAAAAAATAACAAGATGTCTTAAAGTTGAAAATTATCCGCCATTTGTTTGAAGGTAACACTCAGCTGTGCACCTTTCAGCAAGTCAGTGCGAAGTATCACAGCAGTAGAATCAAATATAAAAGATTCAGTGGCCATCATACTACTTTGCTGCCTTGGCCTGGCAACCGTCTCGATCTCAATCCTAGAGAAGTGGAGGAGAAGATTGAAAGTCCTGGTGTCGCGTCCATACTCCAAAAGCAACAAGAGGGAGAGAGGGAGGGAGAGAAAGAGAGGCCAACATCTGCTCGTGACACAGGGCGATTACAACAGAAGATCTCCGATGATTGATGGACTTCATATCACGAAGAATTGAGCAGTGATTTAGTCAAGTGGATATCCAATAAAATATTAAAAACAACTGTTACTTTAACTCAATATGGAGGTATACCAAAAACTTATATTTAAAATATTTTTCTGAGTAATTAATCTGAAATTGTAATTTAGTTTGATTAATTTTTCAAACAATGGACATTAGAAAATCTTTTCTCGATTTCCTAAACTTTTATATTCAGTGATTCGGTAAATTCTTTTTATAAATTTCTATTAAATTAACAGCCGAATGCAATATTGAATAAAGACTTCATTTATGTCACTGCTGTATGCATTGACTGAGGCATGGGTCTGAAACTAGCTTTATATGTGCCGATTTAAGCTCTGAGTTTGGTTGAAAATGTTGTCCAAAGTGTTTTCATCGTTCTGCAAAGCTGAGCAGGCAAAGTAGGCTGTTCACGGCCAACAAAGTAGAAATACCGCTTTATAGTCGAAAGTCTACTACTGCATCCCTCTATCTGGTAGAATTATCTAATTTTCCAATTAACGGCAAAGTCCAGGTTTGTTATTATTATGATATACTGGTATTTCAGAAATTGACTGTCTTATTAGGTCCTCTAACACTTAACATATGATTTTTTTCAAATACATTATTTAAAATATAGCTAGTATAAATTAAAATTTCACATCTCAATAATTATAAATTCTATTGTGCTCTATTAATCAAAATAACACGTTTTAAAATTGTTTAATTTCTAAACTCATCTATGGAAGAAAAAACTTTTAAAATATTTTTGAATTTTTCTTTAGAAGCCTACACCAGTAATAATTTTGCAGATGGAGATAAATGCTAATTTAATATTTTGATCCCTCATATACAAAATTTTCTTACCATATTTAGCTTTATAAAAAAAATTAAAAATAAAATAGTTTTGCCTTCTAATGTTTTTATGTTAATCAGATTGTACACTTTCTACAGGCTGGGCCATGTTGATGGGATACGTTTGAAATGCGCATTTCTCAGAATGTAACAAACACGTTTACTAACAACTATGTGTAGTGCAAGAATTCGCTATTCATCATTTGAATAACACATTCCTTAAAAGTTTTGGGGTATGCTCCGTTACATTCGATATACGATCAATGTTTGCGGTTATCTCCGATATACAGCCAAGGGTGGCCGAGGTCGTTAAGGCGCAAAGACACATCAGCGGGAAGTTCGGGTTCGATTCCCACCAAGCCCTTTCTCTATCACTTGACTTTTTTCCGGGTTTTCTTCAGTCCTCGTAAATAGCAAATGCCGGGGAGGTACCCTAAACTTAGGCCTGGGGCGCTACCTTCTTTTAAAAAATCCTTTGCCATTTGTCATTTCATTATCATCATTGTCCACCGTCTGTGATGCCTCAGTTCAAAACAGGCGTTAAACACTTTTAAAAACACGGATATGGTTTCTTGTTGGCATTAGCTATCTCAGAAAGTTATGAACTTAATGCAAGATGGCGTTTCCCGTTTCCAAATATATCTTCGAGCTGTAATAATGAACCTTCCATCAGCGAGAAACTCTTCCGCAACGTAAGCAATATGCACAGAAGTTCACAACATAATTCAACAAATGAAACAATAAACACATTTTACAAAACTTAATACCCATGCTCAGACTTCGAAATATTTCTCATTGAAAACACGTACGAATCCTCATAGTCTCAGAATATAAATAAATAAATAAATAAAATGTGTACTATCAGTATAACTCATTATGTATAAGGTTTTTTTGGTATAGAATATTACACTTATTCGTGCAAAGTAGGAACAAACAAATGACCTTCTTATTTTCTTTTTTTTTTCTTTTTTGCAACTCTTAAAGGAGGATTTGATATTCTCATCATTCTTTTTAAGTCTGTGTTTGCGAAAAGTAAATCATAGTATGTTCTAGTTATGTGTTGAGTAAAGCAAGCATATGGTGCATTCTATTTGAAATTGAACCATCTTTTCGAGTTGATATAAAATATCTTTTTAATTGAATGTATATAGTATAGTAACTAGAAACATTACCAAAAAGTTAACCACATTTATGCTTAAAAAAATTATTTATACAGAATATTTCCATGGCTATGCCATACAAATTTTAAGTCTATAACTGAATTTTAGTGCGATTTTATTTGTTCGAACCAGGGGGTTTTCCATGTTAGCAGAATTCATGAGCATTTGCTACGGTTGAACTAATGTGAAAATGTTGCAATATAGAGAGTCATTACTCATGTATTTTAAGATGTTCTATATCTTCCGTCAGTGCACGAACATTGCACATAAAATATGCCGAAATCTCTAAAGGAACATATGACTAAGGCGCTAGTAACTTCCGAGCAGGAATGTTTAGAACTCGTATTTCAGAGGTTCCGGGTCATCTTGACCTTGGGTTTTTTTTTTTTTTGTTTCTCCTTGTCAACAATGTGGATCTTTCCATTACAAATTTCACGCTGTCCCATTTCACATTAGTTTATTCCGTTGGTTCTGTTACAGCGAAATTGACACGTGGACTGTTGCGGTGAGACGGTGCCTTACGCTTTGGAAAGTTTTCTGCCTCTGTGTCTTTATCTTCTTGCAGGGGTGATCCTGTGTCGGGGTGTTCTATCTGGGAACAATGTGTCTTCTTCATATCATCCCTTCCTCCAGAAGACGTTCCCACTGGGGGCGTGGGCACAAATGGCCAGTTTTAGAGGAAGGCTTCTTCTCCTCGCTACAGCCTTGGCCTGCCGCAGGGACCTCCTCCACATTGATAAAGGACAGTACTGCAGGGGAGAATGTCATCAGCATGCCCCGCCAGTCACCTATCACGCGGCTCCCTAGGTCGAAGAAAGCCTCCCAATTATCCACATGAGACTGTACACCCAGTTCCACACCTTCCTAAATTATAAAAATTCCTAAGCAGGTAATGGGAATCGAACCAGGTTCTCCCTACCAGCGGTCAGCAACGCTAACTGCTAGACCGACCAAGAAGGTGGTCTTTGAGAGAGACTGAAATACTGAAATACTATTGTACGACTCTTAACAATCCAATCAAATCAAATACAATACAACAACTGGGTTACTGCAATCTTAAACTACTGGAGATGAGATCCTGATAAAACATGTACTTTCTTATGCTCTGTTTCACCATTGTTAAGTAGTGTAACTGTCCTTTATCTGCCTTCTGCATATTGAAAGCAGGAACAATTCATTTGGGGCTCAATTGTGCAAATTAAAATACGATTATATTATTATATGCATTTTAAAAATCCATTTAAATTCCAAATATATAATCATAAAAACTATCTGTACAAGTTTTGATGTTACTTATCTGACAAAGAAACCTAAATTAAATTGTATGTATTAAAATAAGTTTAGATGTTAATTTGACAATGGAGTGGATTATTTTGTTTTGACACATTTCACTTTTCGAGAGTCTCCTCTCGTTAGTGCGTTGACCCAGGGATTTATAACGTAACACGATTTTTTCACTTGTTGAAAGTTAGTACTTTTAGCCCTTAATTAAGAGTTCTTACTTAAATGAATGGCTTGACTTAATTTTCTGAAAGATCAATTAATTCCTACTGTAAGTTGGGCGGCAAAATTTAATCTTCAGAACTTGTAGGAGTTTGAAAGAATTTAATTTTTCACGACGAGTTCGTAGAATCTTGAAAGCGGAAATTAAATTGTTGCGTTATAAAAGTACCATTCAATTAAAAGAGGAATCACATGGTGTGAACTATTAATTTCTTTATTGATAACGAGAAAATACTTGGCGTTGGCTGCCTATGAAATCGGATTATGGTCTGCTTCTAGACTTTTACATGTGCACATATAGACGAAGTTATCTTGTGTGTTCCGAGGGCCAAATAGAGACTATTGTCCGTACGAGGTCATCGTTTTGAGAATTTTTAGAGAGAGATTGATTGCCAAATGCTGCTTTAGCAATAAACTAAAACGCATAAGTAGTATACTTTACCATTTACGTTTTGAAACTTTATATGAATTGGTGCAGAAAATCATAGGTGAGAGATGATACAGAATAATTTCTCTTTCTGCAAAATTTCCCCATAGAAATGTCCTGCACAAGAACTTATGAAATTGTCCCTCATTTCATCTGTTCTATACTTTTCCTACATTTGGTATCATTTAACATATTCTAAAATGGACGCATTTGCTTCCGTTATCAGGAAGCCTTAGGAATCTGGGCATTCGTTAATCCTCCTCACCCCATGGTGAAGGTACAGGATTTGCCATCCCCGGGGTCCCACATTATCCATCCTATAAGTTTCCATGCTAGCGTATGAATTGACAGCCTCCAGATAAAAGTTTATAGTGGCAATAGAGAGCTTAATGGTCTCGTTTGGAACTGTCCTGAGGTTCGATCTAACATAGTGAAAGAGCATTCAATGCACTGCGTGCCTTTTACTTGAAAGGTGCCAGCTGGGTAACCGTCGACAAGCAAATCAAGTTACAGTGCAGATTTCTAAGGTCAAGCTATTGTAACGTTCTATTAAAAGCAAAACGTGTATTAATTTGGGTTAGGCTTTGAACCGCATTTCTTGCTAGAGAGTTGCTTTGTGATTTTCTTAGTGCATGAATGTTAGTTTTGGCATTCTGTGAATCGCGCTTTTCTGCCTTAGAGCCAACGTTTACTTTCACTCTCAACGCATCTGGAAGAGACACAGAGAAAGGAAAGCAATGTTAATTCACTGGAATTGACACTGAATAGGCAGTTTCTCCTTGGAGGGACCGGTTTATAATTGTCACATACAACTCAAAAGAGGAAGCAACATAACGGTGATGTTAAAGAAGCTCTGCTATCTCCATTCTGAATTACTTTATGATGGGAATGTCAGGTCTGTAAGAAAACTAGTCACTTACTCATCCGGAAAGATTTAAATCCCATCGCGGTTCTTGTGAAGAGCTTAAAATTTCAAGCAGAACAATAAGCAGGGATTTCTATCTAGCAATATACCGTTGCATATTAATAATTCATTTGGTTTCCAACAGTTATTAAGCGTACACCCTTTGCTAAAATAATGAGTCATCTCTCGAACGAAAAGTTTTTCTAAATCCTACTCAATATAACTCGCGGTTCACAAAGTTGTCAAAGTAGTCCACACTACTGTACAAATCTGACATCATCTGTGCCCCGAAGATTGAGGACAGTTATACATACTGATGGTTCATACACAATATCAATTTGTATTTATTTCTATGTGTTTTCACTTTAGAAGACAATTTTTTGATCATGTATTTATTAGTTGTTTGTAAAAAATACGTTAGTTTGTTAATACTTTTTGTGTGTGCATTAGTAATATCATAAATCTCCATGAATAATATTACATTAACACAACATGATGTTCTACATAACACTTATAAAACTAATAATTATAAACAAAGTGTTGTGGCTGCTTGCGTTTGTGAAATACAGTCTACGAGCGTCCCTGAAGTTGTCCAATCGACGGGTATAATCTGGCGATGAGTAATTTTTTTTGTCAAAGGTTGTACATTGGCTATTTCACTTATGTGACGTCATTATAAAATCAACAATGAAACTGAACAAAATTTTG
The DNA here is from genome assembly GCA_030762175.1 of Metallyticus violacea. Lineage (NCBI taxonomy): Eukaryota > Metazoa > Arthropoda > Insecta > Mantodea > Metallyticidae > Metallyticus > Metallyticus violacea. The sequence goes on along the minus strand of CM060846.1, from coordinate 98,655,527 downwards.
AATTTTGACAAATCACACTCCTGTATCGCGGTGAAATTATCAAATCCGTTTTATCACTCGACATGCATTTGTCTTGTGGTCAGTGTAGCCAACACTATACCTACATTATATAATTTCTGAGCATGCATCACTGATCACTTTTCTGTCTTCTCAGTAACTATAAATTTAACTAACTTAATGTGTATTCACTCAAGCAATTATTTTTGCGTATTCGACATTATAATAATCTCTATAAAGATACTGTTGGACATATTGGTTCACAATAGAGCGAGTTCATAAATTATTATTCACTTGCTTTTTTAACACTATAAGATTATTTAAAACGACATAAATTTTGTGTTCAAACTTGGGGATGTTTAAATACTCATTATTATGACACTGCTCTCTACAAAGGATTAACTAACTGGCATCTACAGAGTTAGGAAATTATCACAAGAGGGTCCGAGATTATCGATAAATTCACGAACGCTGTGAGAAAACATTTTACCATTCTGAACAACGTGTTCCATTAAGATGTATGATGGCTTAGACAAATATTGTTACATACTTTATGTCATACTGTTTAGCGGAAACTTTCACGAATGGTGGGAGGTACAACATTTTTTGTGGTAAATAACCATACATCTGAAAATAAAATTGAGATATTGGGCAGGTATAATGGAATATTGATAATAGTTTTTAGCTATGACTGAGAATGGCACAATATTATTTTTCCATTAATTTTTAATGGCAGTCATTCAGTTATGGATTTTACAATAAATAAGTGTTAACTTCATTATAAAGACGCGGTGTTTGCGAAAACATGTATGATATCTCAGGTGCTGCAGGTATTTGTGCTGCAACATTAATCGAAGAACACACTAAGATTGCCATGCAAACTGAAGGAAAGAGATCTACTGTGGGAGTCCGAAGATTTTTAGGCCAATTCACAAGACCTCTTTCATTTTACTTCGTCTCTCCTATCTTTATAATCAGGTTAATAGCAGTCGTTTTGAATGAGTGTATAGAACGCAGTGTTTTGATCATAATATATTAATGCATAACGTAATATTGTTCCATTCTCAAACATATTCAAACTCCCCCTCCAATCTTACCTGTACAGGTTAACTAGTCGCCAAATACCAGTTTTAGACCCATGGTTATTTAATAAAATAGTAATTTTGGTATTTTCTATTACCACTAGGAGTTTGGAAATGAACCAATAGAACAGATCGTACTCCAAGCAATACAGGCCTTGTCGCAATACTAGCAGAATTTCGTTTTCACTGCTGCAGAACCATACAGTCACTGATGAAACCTACAAGATAAATAATAATAAATAGGGATAGACTTTTTTCAGAAGAACATAGGGCGGGATTGTGCCTTAAATGACATGCAAAATCACTGTAGCTATAATCTGCTTATTTTACATTTTTCGATTTTGGAGAGAGCGCTGTGAAATGTTAACATCCGCTCCTATGGTGCCTTGCTTGCTACCCTCACCCGAAGTGCGTGGGGCCTCAGTAGTAAAAATAGCCGTTAAACACTAATGAAAAAACCCTGACCCGATGCTGATGCAGCCGTGTATGAATGCTAACTGAAGGCACAAACACAGAACTAACCATAACAGACTCCAATGTTAATTGCTATAAATAAAACAAAGTTATCACCAGTTATGACTCAAGTTAACCAAGTAGAGTCCTTCCCCCCCACTTCGTATTAACCCAGCTGGGTAAAGCTTTCGCTCGTAAGTTGTCAGCAGCACTCTGTTCAAAATAACGATAACTCTTTCTTTGGTCGTCGGCAAACGTAAAATAATAAGCAACAAGTCAGCATGTTTACAAAATACGGTGGTGTCAGTCCCTCAACACTTGCTAGGTTGCGCAGTATCATGCTCGCGAAGCTGCTAACCTTTCATCATTCCTTCAAGGTAAGGTGCACGACTGTCATTCACATCATCCATTTGAAATAAGTTGTGGTAAAATCCGAATAAATGTTTTCAACCAGCTTGGTCTGGTTGTAACATCATAAAATGTTTCAACACTACGAGAAACAAATTATTTTCAAAATTCCTTAACTTTTAATATTATCAAATTATAATAGTACTTTCGATAGTTTATTTGTATATTTTAACCTTTTGTGATCTGTATTTCATAATTTGGCAATGGCATGCGAATAAATTTTTATATATGACAATCACTGCATAGTTTAGTTAAAATTGAATTGATATGTAAAACATGCAATTAAACATGCTAATTAAAGTGGAACTTCATTTGTTATTACACGATGTGTTTCTATACCTAGCTAATATATTCTGCGTTACTCCGTTTAAAAATGTTATGTTTAAGCCTTTCGCACAAATTAGGAAGCATATAATCTGGCATTAGAAAAGTAATCTCTGTTATTGGTTCGTTTTTAACTAATTCATTTCAGTTAGCTTGATAACCATCATTTATTCGGATTCATTACTGTGTGGTTAAAACTGCTGTATACGAAAAAAGACTGGGCAATGCCTGAGGTAGAATGGAATACACCACTGTGTTTACCAACCTCTCCCATTAGTGAGCAGCCCCCCCCCCCCAATTCACAGCGATAAAATAGAGAATTTGTGATACTAATAAGCGCAGTAATTGGAATACAGTGATAAATGTTTCATATTTCATTAGCTTCTAAGAAGTCCGAAATTGCTGGATAGATGGGACCACCTTTCTGTCAAAAAGTATAAATGATTGTCCTGATACAGGGCGTCTTATACCTATTAGGATACAAAAATACAAGTGGAATTTGAGTCTGAATTGAGTATTTTGAGGTAAGAAACAGATGGTCAGAAATGCAGCACCAACCATGCAGTACAATAGTACTGGACATTTTGTCGCACTCTCTCAAATATTCCCGGTGTCTACTGTACAACATGACAGGTCGCTAGGCTAATGCATTTTTACTTGGGTTTCATACGCCAATGACTGTCCCTCCATAGAAAAAATCCAGAGGAGTGAATTCCACCCTTTCGCGGACATTACAATCAGAGTGGGCAGGGGCCCCGTTGTGTCCACATCCTCTAGCGGACACCAAGAGATACAATGTCCAAAAATTATGGCAGCACATTTTCAATGAACTGCAGGTAATGTGTTCATCCAAACGGGCCGGTAGTGGTAAACACATTTATCTCGTAGACCCAAGGTCGCGGGTTCAAAGCCGAACAGGCTTTTTAGGGAGTATGGCTTTCTTTAGAAGGGAAGTAAAGACATAGGTTCCGTAAAAAGGCTTCAAGCCTGGAAGGAGGGACCTCTGTTCAAAATGTGTCTGCTGTTTTATGCCATGAATTGAATGGGACGCTAATGATCAGGGACGTTAAAGAGCGGTCTTAAAAAAATAAAATCGCAATTATATGATAACAAGCAGGTCGGCAGAAAATAACGTCCTATTAGGTGATCATGAACATTTTCCAGCCCACAAGTTGATACAGAATCGTTGTTGGGGACCAGATACGAGGATGGGTTGTGGATTGTTTTCACTCCGGACGTGATAATTGCGGTTGTTGCTAATACCATCACGGGAACTGTAGCATAGCGCTGCATAAACTACAGAACTGAACTCAGGGTGCGAAATAACGTAACCTTATTGCTTGCAGCTTGCTTGCACCAAGAAGATAGGTATTTAATTGCTGTTCCTTCAGTTTTCGCCACACAATGCTTTCGAAACAAGCATTAAACGCATAAGTTGTTGCTTGTTGATAGTGATTCTTCCCACGATCCAGTACCAACTCTGCTGTGCGACGTTTCTTTGTCTAGTCTGGACATCTTTCTGTGCCTTGAACGACCCGCACTATCTTAAGTTCCTAGCTCTGACATAAATATCTTCCAATTTGGATGGCACCTGCCGGGAAATTAGTCTGTACATTATTTTGGCTTTCTGGGCATTGTATTTTACTACATCGTAAATTAATGGCATATCTGCCCGCTTTCGGGTCGTAATGCGACTAAGCACAAATAGCAATTAGGTGGGTTGACAGATTTTTAGAATGAAATATAAAGTTGACACGATTTTAATAATGAAAACAAGGGAGGTTGAATGATAAATAGGGATATTTTTATAACCACGAAAAAACCTATTTACTTGTTTTAACCCGTATATAACATAAAAGACACTCTTACAGAAGCTCAACAATAAAGTTACATGTTTTTTTTTCTTAATTAATTGCTGAATAGCATGTTTGTAAATATTACTGTCATATAAACATGATTTCCTTTAATTTTCTTCATTCATTATTAAAGAACTAAATCAGTCACATATTTAGCTTCACTTTCTCGTATATAAAATCTAGATTTATTCTTTGAATGATGTCTAAAAATTCTTGACAAAAATAATTGATATTTTTATGTCTTGCAACTCGTTTGGTTTTTATAAATTCTGCGAATGCCTTATTTCTGGAATCGGTTCGTTATGATTCATAAGTGAGCTTTTGAGCCCAGACTGCTAAAAGCAAATGACAACAATTTTTCCAAATTAGACACACTGATTCCATTTGATTTAAATTTCTGAAATACAGCTAACCATTTCTGATGAAATCTCCAATGACTTTGGCTTACTTTTCAAAATTTCCTTAACGGTACAAAACTCATACTGCGTCCAATACCAGACAAGTGCATCATTTTATTTAAACGAATTGTCATGTTTTCGGTGCATTTTTTACTGGATTCTATTAATGCTGTATTGATATTTAGTTAAACCAGAAGAAATTTCACAGAGAATTGCCGTTGGAATATTTTTTTTTTGGCCAAAATCTAATACTTTTACTGGAAACTTGAAAATAAAATGTTTACGCCATTTCAGGTTAAACAAGTCGTGTATAGGTATATTTCAATGTATTCTTCTTTCAACGCAAAATTAAACCGATTCTTTTTACATACCATTTGTTATTTTTAAACCAAACTGTACATATCCAATTTTTTCAACAAATACTGGCAAACTCTATTCTGGCAGTCATAATAAACAAGTTTTGCAAGTTTTCTTCAATAGCTCAAGGGAATTTTGCGTAAAACAGAATGTGACTTACAATATTAATTTGTACGTGACTCCTGAATACGATCCAAAATATTAAATTCATATTATTGATGAGATTTAGTATTTTCAATTATCTATAAAATTAGGAATTATGGACGTGTCTGGTTTTGAACGAGCTGTGCATATACACTTTAAGGTAAGTACTGACAAAATATATTTAATATCATTAAAAAAAGGTCTTAATTCTTTGCTAAGACAAAGAGGAAGAATCAACATATTCTGACCAACGTAAAACGACTTCTTAAGTTATCACAAAAGTTTTCAGTTTGGACATAGAGAAGCTCCAAGCAAGCCGAAACAGTGCAGATGTCCAAGAAATATTGCTTGGCGGCTCAGCTCTCTTGCAGGTAATAGAGGGTAGATGTCTTCACTGTAGCTTCAACTGTTTTGACTCATCACGTTCTCTGTTCAAAATTAGGCATCCAAAGGGATCTTGCGAACCATTCTGATTATCACGCAAATCAGCGTAAAATTTAATTAAACCATTTTCATAATGTTTGTTTAATTTTTTCGTTTAACGCATTTAAAATATTCTTTGTATTACTGCGAAACTATTTGCCGTCCTTTCTTTACTTTTTTTTTATCTCGGAGTGTCTTAATTATACTAAAAGTTCCCATGCTAATCAAAATCATATTAAAGATGCTACTTCATTTAACCAGAAGTGCAGTATCGAAATTATTTGAATTATCGACCTTGCTTAAAAAAATACGTACCAAAACTGAACAACTGATATAGAGGAGATATACAAGAGAACCCGGAAAATACAGAAGACCTGGCTATCCTAGTAAACAGACACAAATTGCAATGGAATTTGTTGTTGTTCGCAAACTAGCGCCACCAAAATTAGATTGGCAGGCACTTGTTTATGAAAATTAAAACAGCTTACAGAAACAGCCCTACAGTTTACTGAAGACCTTGTTACTACTTAAAGAGGTATTTGCCACCGGTGGTTGCTTATCTCAAAATTCCAAATCTATACTCGTGGATTATTCTAGCCCATGAGGTCTGGGACACACTATATAGTTCATTCGTATATCACTCAGTGTTCGATATATCACTGTAAACTTAAGTTTATTATTACTTTAAATGTTACTCCTGATTCACAGTTGTTTCCCAATTGTTCGGCATGGCGGGACACTTGAAAAGATATACAACTTTAAAAAAGCTCCGTAACTAATTATCAATAAACTCAGAAATAATGAACATCAATTTCCTTAACATTAAGTCACACCCTTTTAAGTTTACATTTGGAGAATGCTATTTTTATTATTGTACTTTGAACTAAAATTCCATTTATACAATTGTGTTGTGTTTCTAATTAAAGCGAATATTTCTATCATTTCACTGTGATTTCATGTATGTGCAGTTAGATGACGCAAAGGCTGTGAACATATTTTTAAACGGACAGCCCTACAGTTTACAGGTCAACGTTCTTGGGTTCCAGGTTCGATTATGATCTGGTTAGGTTAGATCTGAATATGTTTAAGTATCCCTGGCGCACCTGAATGACGCAATCTGTATCATCCTCATTGGGTCGACGTAGCCAGCTGCTCCTTCCGTACGACCCGGCCTTATCAGACAGGTATAATACCGCCACGCTAGGTTATTTCTTTAACACTACACCAGCATAACGAATGCTACATTTATGAATGAATTGTAAATGAAAGAATGAATGAATTATTTTCTCCACAATTAACATTACAATTTAATATGCATACACAAACAATACCCTAAAATAGCAATGAAAACTTAAAATATCATTATATACATTATTAACTTTTACACTTCATTCTCTAGACCAATATTCCCGCAGCATCAATCTAAACACAGTTTTCTACCTCCTTAATCCCCAGGCGTATGGTTGTGAGAAACTTCTTAATCTTTCCTTCTTTATTTATCTTCTTTTTCTTTCTTCCTTCCTTCCTTCCTTCCTTCCTTCCTTCCATCCTTTCTTTCTTTCTTTCTTTCTTTCTTTCTATTTCGATCCCACTTCTCTTTAACTTTTCCCAGGAACTTCCCCATTTCCAGGATGTTTTCGACACCCTATTTCTTAATATCACTGTTTAATCCTATAAATTATCTAATTTATTATCCCAAACTTTTTCCTGCCACCCTTTAACCTTATCACATTCCAATAAATAATGGGACACACTAACTACTCCTCCACATGTATTACATCCTTAATTGTCACTTTCATGAGTATTACTCCTGTACGCATCCATGCGCAACCCATCCTACCCATTTGATTACAAATATCAATATACTTCTCTCGTCCCCAATTCTGTTTAATTCTTTTATATACAACCAAAGAACTTTTAATTTCTAATGTAGCCCAGATCTCCTATTTTAAAATCTCTTCTACCCTCTGTCTCACCATCTTCCAGAATCTATTCTCATTATTTTCACGTATTCTCAACATATTCCCCAAACCTATTTCTTGTAATATCTTCCTCACCTACCAGTACGAACTCTTCCTTCCCAAGAGCTCTTTTTAATAGCTGAGATATTTCTTTAGAATACTTGCACTATCTAATTTGAGTGTACGACACAAATACTTCATTACATTACCTGTTCTCCCTATCCTTCCTAATTCTAACAAACTAAACCCCTCTGAGAACTTTTGGGCAATGCCAACACTTCCCTACAAGACATTCTGTGAACCGTATCTAACCTTCCTCCACTCCTCTTTGACCGCCCAAATTTTCACTGCATACAACGTCCTGGCTTTTACCACTCCGCATATACACGCTCCAACCATCTGATGATAATGTTGGGGACTTTTGTAAACTTATTCTAACAGCTCTCATCGCCTGTTTATCTTTAACTTGAAACCGATTTCATCTGTGCCTCTCATCTTCCATCACTTCCAAATCTCACCCCCAAATAATCAAACTCCTTCACTACTTGTACTATCTCACCCTGGATATATCATCGCCATATGTAAATAACTCACTTGTGGTTTGTTCATTGACGGTGTGCATTTGAAATTTAAATAATTTTTTTAAAACTTTATTTGAGAAAATCTGTGATTAAATATCATGCAAAGCTTCATTATCTTCAAATAAATTTAGCAGTTTTTGCGCTCGTAAATTTGTACATTTTGTAATACTATTTATGATGATATCTGTTTCATGGTGTCAATTAATTCAATAATTGTGTGAAATATTTTAATGAGAGGAATAATGGTTGCAGTTTCATAGCTGTGCTATAGGAAATCCGTTTCTATTCTCTCTTACTTCCATACAATCATTACTGATTTCTTTGCAAAAACACTTTTTTTTTCATTTTCGGAAAGCCGTACTTCGCTACACTGGTTTACATATTCTTGTGTACTGTATGCAACTAGGTACATAATCTCTGGGTATTTACACGAACAAACCTCATGCCAGGCGAGTTAATTTAATTCCCTATTGCTAACAGTATTGTCCTTAATGCATAAAAACGAAAATATATGCTAGATTTACAAGAAGAAGAAGAACAAGAAGAAGAAGAAGAAGAAGAAGAATAATAATAAAAGAAACACCCCGATATCATTTAGCCCCCCTAAAGGAGTTCGGGCTTCTCAGAAGTTTCGCTTCCTTATCAGGTGCCGGGGCAGAACCCTTCCCAAAGCGCAAGATTCCGTCACACCGTACAGCCCACCTTGCTCTGGCACTTTGATCCTGTAACAGAATCAACAATAAAATTGTATGAAATGAGAGAACGGAAAGTTGTTGGAAAGTAAAAATCCATCCAACCGGAGGAAAGCACGAAAAAAACGCTAAGTCAGGATTCCAAGAGATGACCCCGGGACCTCACGAATGCGAGTTGCAAGCGTTACAGAGTGAACCAATCTGCTCGTTGGCTTATATGATGATTGTTGTTTAAGGGGCGCACAACAGCTAAGGTCATTAGCGCCCAAACATATTAAAAACTGCGTCAGAACTAAAATATAAATAGTTAACACAAATCAAGTCTTAGTAGCACGTTGTGCAACAAAATAAAAGCCCATAACAAATAACAAGTGGGTGTAATGGTCAACAAAGGACTGGTATTAAAATAACCGCAATCGCGAAAACAACAGTCCTATAATGGTCTAAAAAGGGTCAATAAAACCCTATAACCATCAACACTAGAACATATAAAAACTGGTAGTAAAACACATAAGCAAAAGCTGAAAATAAACCAGTATTGTAAAAGTCTAAACTGGTAACAATAAAACCCCAAAACAATAACAAGAGCTATATATAACAAATCAATTAAAGACTGGTACTAAAAACGATGCATCAAATGCTGAAACAACCACAGTCTTAAAAGCGTCTAAAAATGCCGTCATGGATAAAAAGAGAACACCTCACACCTTGCTCCAAAAACCACAAACACGGATAAAACGGAGCACTCGCTCAACAGCAACCACATCATCTGCAAGTAATTCCTCAATAGAGGAGGGCAAACTATGTCTAAAAGCTGCCAGATGATGGCATTCAATTAAAATGTGACGCACTGTAAAGGGGTGGTCACAGTGGGGGCAAGCTTGAGCGGGTTGACCATTATAAAGGTAAGAGTGACTAAAACGGCAATGCCCAATTCTAAGACGAGCTAAAATTACTTCTTCGCGACGAACAGCGCCAGAAGAAGTTGACCAGTTAAAAGGGGATGATTTACATTCCCGAAGCTTATTGGCGAGTATTAAATCCCACTCATCGCGCCAGCGCGAGAGAATGCCACTACGTAATAAATGGTTAAAATCGCCAAAATAAAAACGTTGCTCGTGCTCAGCAGGGTCTAAAAGACGTTGGCTTATAGAATTAGTACAAAAATTATATATATATTAATACTGAATGTATTATTATTATTATTATTATTATTATTATTATTAATTTCTCATATGCTTGTGTTACAAACCTAGTTTGACTTACTTCATACAACAAATCACTTGGTATTACTACTACACTGTATGCTTTATCTCTCTTTTCTGTGGAACTGAACAATTTCATTTAATGTCGGTTAGACACGCAAATGTTAGATGGTGGTTCCGTTTTTCACTGCCGTTTTTGTGGTATTTGCGTTGAATGGAAGTACATATACCATGCAGGAGGGGAATGATATTTTATGACTTCTGTTAACATGGCACGCCGGAAGCTCCGGATTTTCGGTTTTAAAATTTCACGGTGGTTGTGGTGTTAATACTGTGCTTTTGCTGTTGAACGAATACTGTGCACTCAGGCAGCTAGCTGACTGGATTGCTTATTTTATTTTTTTTTTAAACTTTGGGTATACTTTATCTTCTGCATAGTATCAAACGCGTTACAACCAAGTTTCATTTTAAACTTATCTTTTGTACTACTTACTGCTTGTTCTAGCAATTTAAAATCATAGCAGGGTAGCAGGACAAACTGAAGATAACGGTCAGGACGCGAACCACGTATATCTTCCGCTTGTCATGCCGAACCTCTAACGAATTGAGCTACTGTACTCTGTTCGTCTAAGACCTTGAATGAACAGAACTCTCCCCTATTAATACCCGAAATTTTCCCAGTCTTCTCTTAAGATATGATATAGCTGTCGAGGTCTGAGATTTTATAGATTTAGATAGAAGTTTACGGTTGTGGCCGGTCACGTCAGAGTAGCTCAGATGACTAGGGCATTAGTACAAGATTCTTGGTTTGAGTCCTGGCTGTGACTTTGAGTTTTCCTATCTGACTCACATCTAAAATTCTAACCAACATAACTGTATGTGTGAAAATCAGATTTAAATATCGGGTCATCCAATTATCTGAAAACCGAGGCAGCGGCGGGGAACTACATCAGGCGATAAGCCGTCTCTCAAAGCCAGCTGGTCTACACAAGTCGAGAAGAAATTTGCCGAACTATTTTTTTGGTCTTCAGTCTCATGCCTCTCAGTGACGTTTGAAGTGTGGAAGAAACAATACGTTAGGAATAATTAATGGAAAATAGTGGACAAATTCCACAAAAAGTGTTCATTTATGATTCGTACATCCACTCGTGTTATCAGGAGATTATATGAAGAGAAATTTCCAGATGATCAAATACTAAGACGTAAGGCAATTCATAAATTTGTAGCGCAACAAACTTTAGACGAACTAAAGGCTAAGAAATCAATTTAATTATTTTTTCTTCTTAACAAGGTCTAGGTACTGGTTTTCCCGTTCCGAAACAACGTTTTAGAAGTACAGTTTTATCCCTTCCATCCTCTTTATATGATCTTTCAATTTCTTTCTCTATGCTTGTATATCTTTAGTGTCGGTCCTGGTGGTGCAGTGGTTCCCATACTTGCCTCCTAAACCCAAGATTACGGGTTTGAACCCGGTGAGGACCGATGGATTTTTTCGGCCGTAAAAATCCTAAATATGGCTTCCTTCGGAAGGGAAGTAAAGTCGCGGGTCCCGTGTTGTACATTTATGGCACGAAAAAGAACCTCAAGCCAGAAAAAGAGGCCTCTGAGCAAAATTTATCGGTCGTTTCTCCCCCTGAGTTGAATGGGACGCTGATGACCTGAGATGTTAAAGAGCGTCCGTAAATAAAACAAATAAAAAAATCTCTTTAGTAATATTTGGTGTTGGTGATTGTTGACGGATATCGTCGTTTCTAATGAGAACTCTTTCTAGTGATTTTAAAAATCTCGTTTATGCTTCTTCAATTGATCTTTCTTTGTTCTTGTTCAAGACTCAAGATCCGTTACCGAACAGTAATACAGGTTTATTTACTGTATTATAAAATCTTAATAGTATTGCTACTCTCATTTACTTTCTAAAATTTACTTTTAAAACTGCATCAACATAATTATATCCTAATATGTAGTTATGCATTTTCTCTCTCTTTACAACAGTTATTAGTTATTTCCGAAATTAAATATTTATAAGATTTCATTGATTTATTATGTGTCTCGTACAATAATTTTACTCTTATCACATAATTCCCCTCTAAAGCTACTATTTTAGTTTGGTCTATAGATATGTGCAAGTTACACAGTCCTGCGATATCTGACGATATTTTGAAGATTGCTGAAAACCATCTCACAAGTCAGAAATTAGGACTTGTTTGTCGACATATATTAAAGCTGCTAGTTTTTTTTATTCCGGCCAATATTCGCTCCTTTTTTGATTTTTAATTTTTTGTAATTTTACTATATAAACTTTATGTATCCATTCATCCATCCATCCATCCATCCATCCATTCATCCATCCATCCATCCATCCATCCATCCATCCATCCATCCATCCATCCGTTGGTCGGTCTGTGTGTGTTGAATAACAAATGAGGATAGGCCACATCCTTGTCTTAATCCTAAATTCGTTCTGAATTTCTTTGTTTGAGTTAATATAAATGCATACTGTTATAATGCTTTGATTGTGTTGATTATAACTCTATTAACTAGTTCGGTTTCGAAGGTTTCTATCAATTTGTTTCTGTTCACTCTATCATACGCCTTTTCATAATCTATAAGCAATATATATTTAGATAAATTAAATTGTACCCTTTTCTCAATTATTTTTTTTAAAGAACAGAATGTATCAGAATGTATCTCCCTTTACTAAATCCATTATGTTATTCTTCAAGGAGTGGTTCCATATATTTACTAAGCCGGTTTCGTATAATGCTTGCGAATAATCTGGTGCTATATATACTAGTGGTATTCCCCTATAGTTTTGTGGCTTTTCTTTTATTCCCTTCTTATGTATATTATTATAATGGCTGTTTTCCACTCTTCCTATATATTTCCATCTATTAAGATTTGATTAAACAATTATTGTATTCTTTTCTTTATAGTTTCTCTCCTCCATAATTGAGTACCTCTCCCATTCGTTGATTTTGTCAGTTCTTCTTCCAACAGATTTTGCATGGATACGGAAAGGGTTATTATTTCTAAAAGGATTAATAAATATTATTAAACTATGTATTATGTGTGGGAAAGTGGCAAATGTGTTACATTGTCTAAGAGAATATAAAATGGTAAAAAAGTGCAGGTTTAGTGTCTGGGATGAAAAATGGAGTAAATTACAACATGATATAGTATTATTAAAATGCTGTCAAATACGAGGGTAGAAAAAATGAACAGGATTAGGGTATTCATAAGAAAGATAAGGGATAAGTGGAGGAGAAGTTTAAGAAAGGAGCTTGCGGGTACACACATTTGTGGAAATGATTTGTTGTAGGGGTTCATTTACTATACATATAACCAGGTGGTTAAGCTATGGGTTTTTGTATTGTACATTTTTAGGTATTTTGTTTGTTTATGGTCTTCAGAAAATTCCAGTGAATTATCTATCACTGGTGAGCAGAAGAACAAGGAGGGTGGGTAGTGAATTGAAATTGTTAACTGTCAATTGAATTGTCAATTCAATACTTCTACCAATTCAGTTAATTCAATTTTGTTATCAACAGTGACTATTTCTGTACTTAATTATTGCACTTAATTAATCATGTCATCTGTATTTGATGGTTTCTTATATATTCACTCCATCTTTCAACAGGTATTAGATTTATTTGTACTTTGTATATCTCTTCTGATTTGAGGATTTTCAAACTTTTGTAACCAAATCTTTGTGAGCTGTATTATCTCTAACATTTAGCTTGACTAACATCTCCCAACTATCTCACTTACACTCTTTTACTTATTATAGTACCTTTCAATTTGTATTGTATGTAATATTTGGGTTCTTATTGACTAGGTATCTCTGATTGCTGTCATTCTTATCTTGAATTGCATTTGCTAATTTCTTCGATCAGATCTTTAGTCTATGTTTATTTTTTCTAATCTCTGTACCAACTACTTCCGTCGTTATTTTTAGAAAAGCATCTACGAGGGTAGGTTCATGAGTTTCCGGCCGATTAGGATTATCGTATCGCCTTCACAAAAGCCTTATCTGGTGTCATACATTATCTGTTAAGTAAATATTTGCACTTGTAACTTCCGCTCTGCTGTGTTCAGTTGTTCAGATATAGTCTCATAAAGAAGGCTATGTGTAGAAGATTGTGACATGTTCAAAATGGAGTATTGAGCTGTTATTAAGTTCTTCACAAAAGAAGGATTTACTCCAAATGAAATTAAAAGCGATTGGATGATGAATATGGGGAAGCACCCCCGCTCATATTCCACCGTAAAGAATGGGCCTAACTTTTTCAAATGGGTCGAGAAAGCATTGAAGACCAAGAGCGTGAAGGTCTGCCCTTGGAGGTGCTCACTCCTGAAAACATCGCTCTTTTGGAAGGAAAATTTATGGAAGATCGGCGGCTGAAAGTTACAGAAATAGTAGCAAGATTGGGTCTTTCTAAAACAACAGTCCTTCGAATTATTCATGAACATTTAAACATGAATAAGGTTAGTACAAAATGGATGTCTACACTTGTTTCCTCAGTCCAAAAGAAGCAACAAGTCATCTGTTGTTAGACATTTTTGGAGCTATGCCGTGGCATCGAGAGAAAAGTTCTGCAAACCATTGTTACAGGAGATAAAAGAATTGTTTTCTACTATGCTTTCTTGTCCAAAAGAGAATCAATGGAGTGGTGTAAGCCTGGCGAAGCACCGCCTCTAAAGGCCAAGGTCACTCAATCAACCAAGAAGAACATGGTCACAATCCCTTGGGACTGTGAAGGAATACTCTTCATTGACTTCAAGGAGAGGAACACACAGTAATTGGGGAGTACTATGTTGGCCTGCTGCACAGACTACGTGCTTCCATCAAAGAGAAAAGGCGAGGAAAGCTGAGTGGTGGTGTGCGCCTTCTTCAGGACATCGCGCCTGTGCACAGTTCTTGTTGCAAAGGAAGCTGTGAAGAAATGTGGCTTCAAGGAGATTGACCATCCACCCTACAGCCCAGATCTAGCTCCCAGTGACTATTTCCTCTTCTAAAAATCAAGAAGCTCTCAGTGACAATTTCTCTTCTCAAAACTCAAGAAGGCTTCTAGGAAGAAAATGTGCGACGCAGAAGAGATGGATGCTGTTTATGCCCATTTTGCAGACAAGCCTTCTGAATATTTTTGCGGAGGTAATTGAAATGTTATTTCAAAGACGGGAGAAGTGTATTACAATAAATGGTAACTATATTGAAAGTGAAATATGGTTTTTGCCTTTATCATGCTTAGAAAATGTAGACCGAAACTTATAGACCTACCGTCATATATTTAACCAATTCACATTTATTCCGACTTTGCTGGCTCATCCGGCAATGTATTGAGTCTAGATTGGAATAAATTTCTAAAATGTTTGATTCTAATAACTGATTTTTAAATTTTGGTTCTTGTGTCTGTGGAATTTAATTTACTTTTAGTGTATTTTGAGTTTTTTTTAATAATACTTTGAACTACAAAATGAATACAGTTTATATTTGGTCCTCCAAAGGCTTTCGTTTAATCTAGTATTAAATATTATACTCGTTTAGTCGCTAATCGACCTTTTTTATCTGCTTCAACTCGAGTATATTTGTGGAAATCTTTATATCTGTAAATGGAGTTTGTAATAAGCAATTTTGTTCTGAGCACAAGTATTTCCCCTTAACTGGTTCTCCAAATGCCCCCACTACATCTTTTATTGGTAAATTGGTGATATATTCAGGCATATAAATCGCCTGCTCTCACTGGGTATTCTTATTACAAGGTCTTCTTATTAATTTAAATTCTCAAAAGAAATTAAGAGGTACAAAGTTTCATAAAAGGATTCTACAAATGTGGAAAATTGAGGTAAGCAATGCCAACATCTCCTTGCATGATATGGGTGAGGGCACAAAATTTAGTGCATTAGGAATTATTACACGGTCACTAAAGTGATTCTATCACACACTCTTCTCGTCCGGTCTCTAATGTAGCCCGGCTGGCCATGAGGAGAGTTTATCGGCCTATGCAGTCTCCCTCCATCGGTTGGCCATCAGATAATATGTCCCAACATGTAGCAATTGTGTTGACCTGAATATTGGAACAAAAAAAAAAAAAAAAAAAAAACACGATTTACCAGTCTCCAAAATTAGGTAATAAAATCACAATACCACCCTTTAACATTAACAATTTTGGTTGAAAGAGTGTGCATATTAAAAAAACCTAGTCTTAGATGTTTGTGCTTAGGCTTTCAAGGCCGACATTGATCCAAAAAAAAAAAAAGAAGATTCTGAATATGTTGGCCTTGGTCTATCCGCCATATTTGCCTCCTAAACCCAAAATCACGGGTTCAATCCCGGCCAGGATCGATGACTTTTTGGGGCGTAAAAATCCCAAATATGGCTTCCTTCGGAAGGGAAATTAATCCGTGGATCCCGTGTCGTAGATTTACGGCATGTAAAAGAACCTCAAGGCTGAAAGAAAAGGCCTACGAGGTAAATTTGTCGGCCGTTTCATGCCCTGAATTGAATGGGACGCTGATGACCTGAGATGTTGAAGAGCGTCCATAAATAAACCAAATCAATATTTGGTCTATCCGATGAAAACATCTCACCTAACGTTTCGCTCACTGCTCATACGGACATCATCAGATGAATTCTCGCCTCTTCAGCGAAAGCATCTGAGGTCATAGGTCATAGGTATTTATTAAAAGAGAAATACCTGCGATTCTTATAGGTTAAATTTACATGCTGTATATGAATCTTATGTCTTCATCGTTAGTCTTATAGTACATTATAGCTCACAGCCCTGTTGGTACAAGGTCGTCTCTCATTGGTGATTTCAGCTTAGTTTTCATAGGATAAACCATTGTAATAAGTCCGGGATATTCATATTTGGATTAGTTGTAATTATTTGTAGTATAAATTGCTTTAAAATATTTGTACCTGTATTATCCGTGGTTATATGACTGGCAGCCAACGAGGAGAAAATGTTCAAGTGAAGATCGCCGTTTTTTGCATGCGCTCTCAACATATCTAAAATAGATTAGAAAGCGATAGTTGAGTAATAATATATGCATATAAAATAACACACGGCATTTGCTTTTATTTGACATTCAAATTAAACTCAATTTCAAAAAATTACAAGGAAATGTACGAATGGTGTTCTAAATTTCTCGGCCTGACTCAATGTCGAAATGGCCAAATTACTATGATAGTTATTAAGTATCAATCTTTAGATGGCTCGCCTGTGGTGCCTCTGTAGCAAAAACGGGCGTTAACACCATTCATTTCTTTAGATGGTGCGCTGTAAAGTTTCAGACGCGTAAGTATAGTTACTTGTTTGTGGCGATCTTGTTAACAAACTAGTATTAACATTTTATACAAAATGGATAAAAACGAAATAAGAGCTGTGATTAAATAGTTCGTTTTGGAGGGTTTAAACCCAATAGAAGTACAAAAGGAGTTAGATTCCACATTGAAGGATTCTTTCGCTTCGTTTTCCACGGGTTAAAAGAGGGCTGTTGAATTTAAGCGTAGTCGTACATCCACTCAAGATGATGAGTGCTCAGAGGTCCCAATTCTGCTGACCTACCAGACTGTAATAACAAAGATTAACAGTGTCGTACTCATTGGTCGTTAATATACGAAGATACGCGAGTTGGCTGATATAACAAAGACATCGATAGCCCGTGTCCTCTACATTTTGCACTAAATTTTAGATGTGAGAAAGCTTTCAGCTTGATGGGTGCTGCGTTTGTTAATTAACATGTACCAAAATCGCATTTGGATGGATATTTCGCAAGAGTGTTTAGACTTATTTAAAAGCAATTCGAGAAGAGACATGAATTCATCACTGCATGCCAGAGAAGAAAGAGAAGTTCAAACAGTATGTGAAAACAGTTGAAAGTGCACCAAAGAGCAAAAAACGGTTCCATCTGCAAGAAAAGCCATAGTTATGGATTTATGGGATTCTTATGGTGTGGTGCTCGTGGACTACCTCTAGAAGGGTAGAACTATAATCGTAGAGTATTACGCTTCACTACTGGACCAATTAAAGAATGCTATTCAGGCTAAACGTCCACACCTTGAGGAAAAGAACGTTCTCTTTCATCACAATAATACGCCTTCACACACGCCAGGAATTGTTGCTGCAGAACTGCTTTACCTAGGCTTTCAAGTGCTTCCACATCCACCATATTCACCGTATTTGGTTCCCAGCGATTACTTTTTATTCCAAAACCTGAAGAAATGCTTGAGTGCATGAAGATTCACAATAAAATTATGAGGTTGAATCTGAGAGAGACATTTAGTTTTCACGGTTGGACAAAAATTATATTACCGAGGATATATTACGTTGGAATATCGATGGATTAAATGTACTGATTTACAAGGTGACTATGTTGGAAAAAAAATCTTGTGTTTTCTTGGTCAGGCCGAGAACTTTAGAACGCATCTCGTACCTCTGATTTTGTCACCCACTCAATTCTTTTTACGAGAGGAACACGATTTCACTGTATAACACAGTAGAGCAGGTAAACCTCCTCTGGCTAAAGTAATCATTGAACAATATAAAGTAAATTTTTCTGTTTCATGAGCTGAGTTTGAGGTTTAACCGTTTATGTCGGAATGCTTTGATCCTGAATGATGAAGTTCGTGGTACGTGTGTCCGGGGAAACAAAAACTTGAAGAAATCTGCTAAATGTCATATCAGAAGTCCGTGTAAGCTCACAATGGTATACCTCTTGCTTTCCGTTGAACTGAACTGGGGTTCACTATGCAGAATAGCGGTAAATCAAGAGTTGATTGTGAATGCAGTCATTGTGTGCTGGCAGAGTACGGTGGAAATGTATGCATCTTCCAGACAAGCATTGACCTCAAAGAATAAAGAATTTCCAACTCTTACAGAAATTGAAATGTGACGTAATATGCAGGGACTTTGGGTAAAATAAGGTCAGGTTTGTTCACCTCCAGGATAATGAATGCACTCTCTCTGTCTGTCTTCAAAAAGAATCTTACTTAGTGGCTCTTTCTCCTTAACTACAGTAACTGTATTTTTTCCAGTTGTTTACCGTAATTTTTCAGCTTATTATTTTTGCTTGGAGTACGAAAGAACTGGTTGAAGTTTAAATTATTTACTTTATTCTGGTAATTCTAATGTTGAAACTGAGCTGAATTAAATAATTGAGGAAATTATTTCGTTAACCTCTCTTTGTGTTAGAAACCGCCACGGGTGGCCGAGGTCGTTAAGGTACAGACTCGTCAGCGGGATGTCTGGGTTCGAATACCGCCAGGACCATCCTCCCTGGCTGAGTTCTTTTCCAGGTTTTCCTGAGTCCTCATAAATGGCAAATGTCGGGGAGGTACCCTAAACTTAGGCCTGGAACGATTCCTTCCTTAAAAATAAACCCTTTCCCACTTTATCATTTCATCTCGTGTATCATAGTGTTCATTGCCTGTGGTGCCGGACGTTAAACATTATTTATTCATTTATTCATTAATTTTATGTTAGAAACCGTCCGTACCTGTACGTATATTGCAAGAAAGCAGTCACTGGCTACATCTCTTTCAGCGCTGTGAAACCGGGCTTTTAGTTATAAATCTTTACCGCTTATGCTGTACTTACACTTCGGCTACTAAGCATGCCGCAGTCAATAGTGCCTGTACTTCAGCTCCGCGTCACAAAACGTGAATACAATTTCCACTTGCAGAAAATGCTGGAACTGTTGTTCTCCCTCGGGTGAAAGGTACTGAACTGGGAAAACACGTTTAAGTTTCGCCACCGAAATTTTTATTTTTATTTTCAATATTTCCCTTTACATTACAAAATCCTCTCCTGTATTACTTTCGAAAATTATTTTTTTGGCGAACTTTTGAAGTTTGCCTCAATTCGTCTAGATTTCATGTGTATGTTTTCGCTAGTTATTTTTTATTTGAACTGAATCGCCAGAGTAAGTTTTGTGCACAATATCATGAATTGCAGCTCTGGAATCAGACAATTGGACAGAAAGGTTTTAAATAGATTTTGCATGCAAACTACGAGTTGGCGCATATTTTAAATTTCGGTTACACGCAAAACAAGGCATAGCTCTGGAATAAACTTATAGCCATCTCCACGAATGAATGTATATCTCCGTGAAACTTAGAGGCATTGTTAGGGTCTTAGGAGGATATTTAGTGCTCAAAGGCAGGCCATTTGTGCCTACGCTCTCAGTAGCGGCACATCAGGGACGAAGAGATAGTGCCGGCGGCCGGGATCCACGGTCTGGGGGTCTCTAATATTTTTGCAAAACAGAGCGTCCCGATGCCGGCGGAGCTCCTCATACCAGATACCTGGGCGGAAACTTTTCAAAGCCCAAGTCAACGTAACACAGCACGAAACACTAGCCCACCTTCCTTGCACTTTCGACCTTGCAACAGAAACAACGAAGTGAAATTATATGAAATTGGAGGGCGAGAATTTGTGAAAAGGAAAATGCATGTCAGCATTCCCCTAAGCGACCAGGAAAAACCATTGCCCAAGTGTCGGCTATTTTGCCCTCATTTCGAATCGCATTGAGTCACCCCACTCAGTACCAAGAGGGAAAACGAGTTGATACGGGTACTGCTGGCTGCGGTGCGCTTGTAGCCGAGACGTAAAAAAACCTTGTGAGAAGACAAGATTTATAATTACAACCCTTTATTTGCGTCCGAAACACTGATTATGTTTCACACTTTATATTGGTTATAGTGAAATACTGAATTTCGATATCTGGTTATCTGCCTATTAAAATAATTCCACTTTCTGCTGAAACTAAACGCCTCCAGAGGGAAAGAAAGAAAACGTTTCATAATTTCCCCATTTTTAGTACCAAAGAAAGGAAAAATTGTATAATTCCCTCATCTTTAGTACATTGAACTATATAAGTCAAAATGCACGTTTAATTAAAGCGTCATTTTTTCAGATTCTAAAATGAATTTCCTTCTGCAAAACCCCAGATTAGAAAAACAAAAACAAAGCTGGAGCCTAAAGAGAAAGTATGTGATGAAAATCTTACCAGATAGTTCTAAAAGGATACAGGATATTAAATTTGCGGTACTTGCAGCACGGAGCTTTTATAACGAAATTTAAAATTACCTACTGCAAGTGGAGTACAGTAGGAACCTGTAAAATATAGGGCATTGAGGTTAACAGTTTTCCCAGCAGATGTGTAAAATACTATTAAAATATAACTTTTATAACATTGTGTAAACCTATTATTGTCTAGGGAGGCGTTAATTTGTACTTATATATTAATGCTCTATATAAGTGCATCGTAATATAAAAATAAGGTTTCTCTTTAAAACTGATAATACACCACTTTTTAGCTGGCAAGTAGCTTTAATCGTGTGACATTTTTGGAAATTAAAATAATTTGTTATATTCATAATATTTATGAAAGTACTGACTAATACTTCTTTGTCTAAAATGTAGCATTTTCTAATGAATAAATAGAATGAAAAATTTTTTTCTTGTCAAGAAATGCTGCAAAATTGACATAATACCTCTCTGCTTTCACCTATTCATTAATTATTAAATTGTTCCTATAGACAAAGTTTTACAATGTTTTTATTGAAAATATTTATACGCTATCGTTTCTTATTTTATAGTTATTCTACAAACTATATTGCTTCTATGCATACCATGTAATTATCAATTTTATTCTCTTTCATATAGTGCAAAGGTGTGCCATATAAGCGGGTAACAGAGCCATATTTTATAACGATGCGATATATTGAGTTCAAAAGCTATTACGAGGAGCTGGCAACATCACAGTAATGTAGGTTTAAATTACGTGAAAAGACGTTGACAAACACGCAAAGTTGTACTGGCACAAGGGAGAAGGTGATTAGAATGGAAACTACACATCCTCTCTGTCCGTGTTATCAAAGTTATTTTATCAAAACCATTTCAGATACCAGTTCTGTTGATCACATTTTCTGCATAATTTCTGTTTAGCTGCTCCCAATACAGATGAGATTAATGCTGAAACTTTTTCCATAAGTTTAATGTGCTTAACTTTTTCTAAGAGGATGCTGCTCAAAGCTGTTCATTATTGATTTATAAAAATGACTTGATGCAGTTGAATGACGAACGGACGCCGTCATTCGCTGCTGTGTACTTTGACCTCTCAACCCCAGTGTAGTGCGGATGAACTCTAGAAAGTGTTTCTGAACATCCATTCTCCTTTCTATGTGATCCATGATTTCATTCAACGGAATAACTGGCAGGCTCTGGAATGAGTCGTGCACATACTCTGGTGACTATAACGCCTCGCACTAAAAGACTGAGGTCTGTACGACCCAGGTACGCAAATTGTGTAAACAGAAAGTCGTAGCATACATTCAAGAACCGCAGTTAGCTGTTGATTTGATTTATTTCGGACGCTCTTTTACATTTCAGGTCATCAGCGTTTCATTCAATTCATGGCGTGAAACGACTGGTAAATTTTGCTCAGAGGCCTCTTCATTCGGGCTTGAGGTTTTTTTTGGGGGGGTAACAAAACTGAAACACGGGACCCACGGCTTTACTTTCCATTCCATTACCTTTCTGTAATACACGAGTACCAAAAAATGTATACACATTTCAAGCAAAGAAAAAACCGTGTTAACAAAACTGAATACACACAAACGGAAAATAGCCAGCACTAATTATCTTGGATTTTCAAAGTTGCAACAGTTGCTCAAAATGCCCACCATCGGTGTCGATACACTTCTGAGTACGTTGAACTACTGATTGAGAAACTTATGCGAAACCGTCCTTAGCGATTGCAGCACAGGCCGTTTCAATTCCTTAGTGCTGACAGTGTAGCTGGTTTTCTACTGTATACAAATATCTTTAAGAGTTTCCCATAGGTAGAAGTCCAACGGAGTTAGATCCGAAGAACGCGGTGGAAATTCAAACGGACCTCTTCGTCCTATCCAGTGCCTTGGAGGATTGTCATCAAGGTACGCACGTACATCTCATTGGTAATTTGGTGGTGCACCATCTTGTTGCATACGGTACCACGAGTCTCGAATTGGTCCCGAATGCCTGTAATTGTTACTCGCGTTGGCGGTTCTGTTCTGCACACACCTTTCCATTGCCTTTGAACTTCAACAACATTCTTGGTTTTCCAATACCACTTCAAAATTGCTTTACGCTCTTCAAACGATAATCTTGGGTCCATTTTGTAGTAGCAACGCTAGTATAACGTAATGTGAGTCATATCTGTTTACAGAACATCATACGATAACCTTAGATTTATTTGTTCATTGTTGATTTATGGTAATGTATGTGAGTCACATCTATTTATTACCCATTATTGTTGTTTTTCGGACCAATTATGAAATGTATTAATTAGGTATCTGCTGTGAAAAAGTGTATACATTTTTGGCACTCTCGGTATATGCGCAATAGAATCCAAACTGTCACAAGGATCTTTAGAGAGACAAGATTAGATGCCTTTAATTACATTTGTATTTGTAGGGGCTGTAAGGGGACACCTAACTGCTATGAGTGAAGGATAAGATTGTCTACAGAGGAAGATTGGCGAAACGCGGCCGCCAGTTGGGTCTATTGTACACATGTCCCCTAGGTGGGACCTACGGAAAGAAGGGATGAAAGAGAGCATATACCAGGCGGTCAGAAATCCCAGGAGGCAATGCATGGGCCTTGGCAGGCTGCCTAACATTTATACAGATAGTAGTAGAAGTGTGTTTATTAATGTGGTACCAATACAATTCAACTTTAGGGTATGCGCGGTTCCAACGGACCATACGTACTTTAATAATATACTAGGTCGGTTTGATTTAGTATAAGAATGTTAGAATTAGGTCTTTCACAATAAGCTATAAATAATATATATATATTTAACAATAATATAAACAAATAAAAATAAAATAAACAAAAGGGGATTCATTTAAAATTCACATAAAATGTAAAAAAATTCAGTATGAATAATACACAGCTGGATTCAAACAATTTGTTTCTCCCTCCTCATTCATGAGCTTTTTCGGACCTCAACCGTCCCACTTTCATCAGAAATTTACCTTGTCTCTCCTCCCCTTCCGTGCCTCCCTCTGTTCGATCCCGTAAATGAATGTGGTAGATACTTTCCCTCCATTTTTCCGTATCTTTATATTCAGCCAGAATATGTATCCATGATTTCCCCTCCTCACAGATAGGGCAAATTCTCCGCTCATAGTAGTCATGGTGATCTTAAACGTTCGCCAAATGCTTGTCTATTATTACCCGTAATTACAGACATCAGTTAAATATCTTTCGCGCTGGGGATAAATGATAGAAAAACAAATTACCGAAAGAGTACTTGATTAATGATACAAATGCTCAAAACAGCGCCCTCTTTAGTTAATGCAGATTTGAGCACGCTATTGCAGAGAAGTTCTTGTATGCTGCTACATGCCTGTTGCGATATACCTGCATACTTCACTAATTGATTTGGATTCTTTGGTTCCTCTGAATAGAACCTTGTTTTAAATAGCCCCACAGGAAGAAATCGAGAGAAGTGATATCAGGAGATCTAGCAGGACAAACGACAGGTCCCCCTCACCCCATTCATTTTCCAGGATAAACTATTCGTAAGTAATTTCGTACGATCAGGGACCAGTGTGGGGTCACTCCACCTTGCTGGAACCACTTCTCATCCGTTTCACCAGCAGCACATTTTCTAAAACGGGCGGCAAATCTTCTTCGTAATTGGAAACTACCCGCATTCCAACTCTAGGGCCATAGCACAGGATATGAACATTAGCCAAGCATTAATTTTGAGAATATTGCACCGTAATACATTTCATCCGTACTATCTGAAACCACATATGGCTCTCTACGAATGTGACGACCAAATGCGAGTGGTATTTTCGCAATGGTTATTGCAACAGGTAGAAACTGGTGTCGGGTTCTTAAGCAATGTGCTTTCTGGAGGTGAAGCTATGTTCCACAACAACGGAAATGTGAATCGACATAATATGTGCTAATGGGATGCAAATACTCCTCACTGGGTAAGAGAAGCTGCGTTTCAGATACTATGGTATATTGTGGTATGGGGTCCTAGATGATCACCTAATTTGATCCTATTTTTTTCTAAGGCAACCTCACGAGACAGCGATATCTTCAGTTTTACCATTATGCATCGTTTCTCCATTATTTTCAGAACTCACTGAAGCATCGCGAACAAGAGGCTATCTTTTGAATGACCCTGTTTCACGGAGGCGCCTTTCACCCTTCGAAATGAATCAATAGTTAAATGGTGTTCTTCCTGGAAATTGTTCCCCGTACAGGAGTCCGCTACGTTATATCTTGCTTCACCATACAGCAACAGTTTGTCTACATATTCGTCGTTTGAATACATTGATTTGTATACCTGAGTAACAACCGCGACTCATGAAAGATTAAAAATACTAATTGCAAAGCACACGTAAGTTTGATTCATGCCATATTTCGGCATAGCTACCTGGCCACTTCGCATTTTGGAGGCTTTACATCAAGGTTGAATGGGTGAAGTTTAATATCGATATTAACAACGTACCTACGGACTATGAATTTGTTACCGTGTTCATTATATGTGTGTTAGTACAACGCATGAAGCATTACCATCCGTTTCATGTATGTGTTAATAGTGTTTCCATAATATTTTTTTTCGTAATACCACATCATTAATATAAAAAGTAAAATAAAGGGTTAAACAAACGACTTGCTACGAAAGATTCGCAGAACACAGCACTGAACAGAACATAATAATTCCGCTCGACAACTCAAAGCTTCGAAACAAGCGCCTATTAAACCATAATGCTAACTGAGTAATACGGGAACTCTGCTCTCCCCTTGAAGCTTTACTTGGATATTATAACCCGCATTTGCTTTGATCTGGTATTCAAGAGGTGATCTGTACACTTTCAAGAAGAATCCTTCCTTCATTTGGCACTATAGCCTCGGGGTGAGCCTTGGCCTGACGCGGTGACCACTGCATTCTCTATCTCCGTCTTAACGACTTCATTTAGTCGGCCCTGGTGGTGTAGTGGTAACCATATGTGCCTCCTAAACCCAAGATCGCGTTTAATCCCGACCAGGGTCGATGGAGTTTTTCGGGCTTAAAAATCCTAAGTATGTCTTCCTTTTTAAGGGAATTAAAGCCGTAGACCCCGTGTCGGCACGAAAAAGAACCTCAAGCCTGAAAGAAGAGGCCTCTGAGCAACATTTGTCAGCCGTTTCACGCCCTGAGTTGAATGGTATTCTAGTGACCTGACATATTACAGAGCGCCCATAAATAAAGCAAATCAACGACTTCATTGATAGAGAGGGCAGTATTTTAGGGGGACATGTGATCAGCATGCTGGAAGCCCGCAAGTCGCCTATCGTGATCGAAAAACGCCACCTCTCCATCAGACAGTTTCCAATTGTTCTCAAAGGCTGGGTAAACCTCATTCCATATCTCCCTAACTTAGGAAAAAACATAAGTATAGGAAATCGAACCCGGGCCTCCGGGCCAGCAGTGTGCAGCACTAACCATCAGACTAGGTGGGTGGTCGAAGGATGCCTAGTTATCCGAAATATTGAGTGAATTTTATGCCTATTTTCGTGTTACTGTCTTTACGTCTTCTTCACACCTTTTTCTTTTTTTTTTTTTGAGCTCACAATTAATTCTATTACTTGTGTGAATACCACACACTAATCACATTTTTCAGAGAATTAATCGACAGGAAGCGTGATCATGCGTTTTTTCAATAGGACTTTGCCATTGCTTACACTGCAAATAACATAGTTCCATGACAGCAATTCACAATGTGTTTCTACAAGGAAAAGTTGCAACCCCTCGGTCCCCTATTTAGCAGTCTGCGATAATAATTTTTTCTGGAGTAAATTAAAACATTGCCATATACAAGACGAACCCACAACACCGCATAAATACTGAAAAATAACATTAGTCAGGATACAGTCCGGATTAGTCAGGATACTGTCCGATCAGGATACTGTCCGCATACTCATCTCAAAATGAACTACAGTGAGTGATGAATAGTTTCCTAAAGAGATGCCAAAAATGTGTGGAGAATGAAGGCGAACAATTTCAATATCTCATTATATTTGGTAAGTAATGAGTCTCTTAAATTGGTTGGTATATTGTTGCATGGTTGGTTTGTTTTATTGTTATATCCTCCCATTAATCACCAAAACCCGGCTGATAGGCAAAACACTCCTGGGGAAAACAAAACTGATCGTACGGTATAGAACAAAACTAGAGAAGCAAAAATAGATAAAACACTTAAATAGTAGCACAAATATCATTTTATTTCGAACCGCTTGAGTTCTTCTTCAAAGACAGAAATGTAATAAAGTAACTGTGCAGGATAGATTTTGTTCTATCTACAGATAACTCCTCTCGCCATCGCAAGACAGGTCGACACAAGATGACTTTTCCAGGCTTTATTTTGTAACATCCTCCCTGAGAGGCTGATAAAATAATGTGCTTACAACAATGCGCAACGCTACGGAAGAAAACAATATAAAGAAGCTGCAAAACCGCGAGAAATGTGGTTTATCTGAGAAGTGAGGTTGGCTGCCGTGCTGTGAAGCAATCTCTTAGCGACTGCGGATAACAGAGAGAGAGAGAGAGAGAGAGAGAGAGAGAGAGTTTTCTTCTATATGCCATTTTCACCGTGGTATTTAATTACGTTTACTTAAAAATACAGAAAAGTACGTAAGTTATACACACTTAGTGTTAATGAAATACTCTCTTTTACGAAAACATTCTGCTATGTCAACAAAGTGCTGTTAGTAGATTAACATAAACGTTACACTTCTTCTTTGAAAATATTTTACAAAATATTCGCTTAGTTCAGTCTGTTAATTTAGGTTATTAAAATGATTAATATATAGTAGCTACTATATTAATAATAAGATAATTTGAGGCGTTTGCTTGCCTCGCTCAGATGGACGACAATATCTTTATATTCATCTGAACCCGGTTGCGTATATCACAAGGGATGCTTGGAGCTTGTCGTTGAGATGAATAACATAATTCCCGCTGTTTATACCAATGGAAACCGAGGGAATACAAATTTCTAGTACTAAGAGGTGTAATGTACAGGAACTGAATAAAATATTACTAACGATTAAATTGTAAGTATTAATAATATAATCAACTATTACATTGACAAATTAACATAAATTATCATGAATACTTAATTATTTGTTTTTCAATAGGTTTACATGAAATGCAATATCCTTGGGATGATAACTATTGAAAATGAACCTCACTTGTATCATTGATGACAAGCTCTCGTTTTATATGTAGTTATTTGTCTTTTTCACATGTTGAATACATTTAAATCATACATTATGATAGCAGTGCGGACACATTTCACCTCCTAAACTTTTTAACTTGTAGAAGACTAATTTGATAGGGTTCAAGCAATAATATGGCAGTAAACGCAACACTTCATTGTGGTGTTTCATTGCTATAGCTTCAATAATATATTACAGTTTTATATTAGTCTCTCTTATTATTTGCATTAAATCGGATTTTATGGGTACTTGTAAATTATCATCATGCATAAAATTTAAGAGCTCTTCTCTATTATTGGACAGCCCGAAATAATTAATCTATAGTAATTATCAAAATGAAACATACGTTTATTACAGGGAATCTTTTTCATTGATGAGTTTTGAAACCAATTTCCAAACATATCTCGATTCATTTCATCACGAGATCTTAAACATTTCTTGAAGAAAGATACAGACACTTAGAAATTCGTCCTTCATCACCATCTCTATGAAGAATCATAATTATTTTACCACGATATGCAGCTGATTTCATAGTACAAGACTAAAACATTATGAACTATTTCATGTATATAGAACGAAGTTTATTTAAAAAGAATGTCCAATATTCCATAGCGACTTTCAACTCAGTAAGCCTACTTAAGTAACAATGCCTCCACGCAACTATTCTGATTACATTATAACAAGTCTTTTATCTAAATTACGGAAACTAAGCCCTAGCCCCACATCCCAAGAGGGCTTAATATGTTAAAAGTTCGATTAAACGTTCTTGAGCTCTTAGGGATGGTTCCTCATCATAAAATTTGTAAATTTCTCTACAAACGAAATCATTGAAAACGTTAATCTGTGCAAAAGTGGTATTTTTGTTGCATGATTATTTTCTTACTTTTGTACCTATTATAAATAGTTTTACTGTTTGTCTAGATCATTTTACTGTCTTTGCTGTTTCAGTAACCGGCCATTGCTTGAGATTGTTTTCCCTCACATTGCAAACAAAACCTGACACTGTTTATAAAGCAGAATCCAGACGACTTTCACTTGCAATATTACGAGTGAGTCGGAGTCACTAGCAAATGCATAAAAACTCGTCTGAACGATCTAGGTCTTCTTAGTGTTCGTCGTGAACACGAAGAAACAAACATTTTACTGGTGAGACCATCAATAAATCTGCTTTGCAGCCTCGTCCACTTCAATTCGGGAAGAGAAATGTGAGTGAAAAAATTAAGTTATGCAATGAACCTTATTTTCAAGTGACTTTAATTTATATTAACCGCACTGAAAATTTAGCTTTTCAGTCTTTATTCAAATTATGGTCCTGATTTCACAATTTGTTTTAGATTTTAATAACCAAATAATAACTAACAGGCTGCCTCTATAGGGTAGTGGTTAGCCTACTAGACTACAAATCCAGAGGTTCCGGGTACGATTCCCGACTGATGCGAGAGATTTTTCATACATTAGGATTATTTCCTGTCTTCCAAAGAGTCTGGAGAAGTAAATGCGAGAGTGCGTGCGTGTAATTGAGCATGAACAAGTAAAGAACACCAGCATTGATGTTTGACACGTTGTACATGAACCACATTCTTCAACTAGCAACCTGCCCGGCTGACCGACAAGCCTAACTTCTGTTTTGTACACAGGTGCCCAGATATTTTAAACATAGTAAATACATTTCTGTAAATGGGAATAGTTCTGTGTGTACAAGTTGCCACATTGTATACAGAGTTCTTCTATGACTGGTGCTGCTCTTGTTCCATACCAGCTGTAAAACAACTTTGGTCATCTACATGTATAAAATGAATGTTACCTTGATTTCACTCTAAATTTGATTTTTAATGTTCATGATTGATATTTAAATTGTTTCCACTTTTGTATTCAAACACACTCCACATATTGTCACGAAATAATCGTATATGAGAAGGGCACGGGAGCTCCAGAGGTGAGAGCACTAAATCCATTTAAACCATGTCTATTAGAGTTTATTAATTAAAGCAAAGAACATCTCGACCTGGGTCTGAAATTTATCTTGGATCGAGGTGCAGAACTAAATAGAGAGCTGGCGGTGGCACCACGTTCGGCTCATCCCCCGACCGGCTAAAGTTCATCCTGACAACCCCAATATCTAACTTCCGCTGAACCACCCTTATGTTTTATACTCTCGCAGTTTCCGACCAGTTCTCAGAATATTCCAAAGAATTTGGTAATTTACGTCACAAAGGCTTATAGAAGGTTCTAAAGAATTTTTTAATGGAAGTAACTTAAACAACGGGGTTTTCATGTGTCGTTAATGATAATAATATAAGAGGAAGGCGTGGGCTCAACCGGAAACTAAGCTGCAAAACTGTTGTGCACATAGGCATGGTACAACTTTCCCCATATTATACAATATTCTCTTAGCTAGCAAAATAACATTCTCTACAATGATACATATAATTCGAAATAATGACAAACATATTATATTACCAACCCTCAATTGCTTAGTTCGTCACAATATCACAAATAAAGTGACACTTTAGAAGGGAATAAATACAAATCTCCTGTAGAAAAAAGAACAGTGAAGTCAATATATGTTTTTGAAGAAAAAGTGAAGAATAGAATCTGAAGTTTCAGGTTGCGATTCTCTGTAAGAGGTAATAGGTGCAGGTGCTGGAAGGCTTATCTCTAAATTGCTTGCATGTTCCCACCATTACTGCAAAGATTCATCCTTCTTTGTTACATTCCTTTGTTTCACTTATGTCATGTACTACTTATATAGTTCAGTTTCGAACTTGCCACAATATAGTAATCCTAATGCACAGAATCAACCCAAAACGAACAGTAATAGAAGTATCAGATGCATAAATTAAAACATTTTTTCTGTTAATAATGACATTTTGACCATGCAAATTACAGGAAACTATCCTCTAAAGTAACTGCATTTGTTAGACTGTAAAAAGCAAAAATTAACGTCCTAGAAGAATTAATGAAAAAGGACCACATCCCCACTCAAAATGCGAATAAATTTGGGCCTCAAAGTAAAGAGGGCGCTTAAATAAATCGTACAGAGTCGTTTAAGATGGCTCCTATTCGATAAAAAATGGCGGAAAAAAATAAAATTCAGGTCAATAATATCAGCAAATTTACTAGAAAAGCAATGGGCCACTCACATTTGTACATTGACTGAATGCGTGAACTCTTACATACCGTGCACTCCATTCTGCCATCTGCCGGCCAAGCGTGCGTGCTGCGACTGTCATCTGGCCGACGGGAGCCCGGTATTATTAATCTGTATTCTTCATACATACTAAAACTTTTAAAACATTGATTAATGGAAACAATCTCTTATTTATGCATTTTTGATATCTTCTAATAAAGCATTCACAAGCAAAATTTCTAATTCCGAAATACTTCGAATTTTTGTTAGGTTATTTTTCCAGGCGATATTTTTTATAGTTCTCACAAACCGTTTAATAGTCGCACACAATAAATCTGAGGAACGTGAAGGTAGAAATGGTTTTGTCATGAAATATCTTCCTTAGAACCTTCAAAGAAACACGGCTACTGTGGGCTGTACCAGAATCTTGTTGAAAATATCCATGTTGTTTTCCATACCTGTATGATAGCTCAATGAATTTACAGTAAGTATATTGAGAAAAATATTGGCTATATTACTTGCCTTATAGTTACGCACGCCCCGCAAAGATGATTTTTTTTTAAACTTTAATCGCCGAACAAAAATTCGTGAATTAATCGCTTGTGTTCTGTGCTCCAGTGGCTATATTTTGCGAAGAAGCAATACAATTTAAATGATATTCTGCGAAACTGTTTAAACAAAAGTGTCGCACCCAAATATTCGCTGTTTTACTATTAAATTTTGGGGTGACAATTCAACGCACTAAATACGAAGCGATCCAATAAATCATGAACCAACTAGCGGTGTATTTCCACTGAGCATTGCACACGTTTTTCCCGCAATTTACTGGAACAAGTTCACGCTAACTTCCGGTTGTCAGTGTGGATCTGATACTAGTTCAGTTCAGTTCAGTTATTAGAGTGGTGTGTTTTGTTCTGAATTTAATCACGAAGTGAAGTATGGCTCAATATATGTTTTCCACTGCACATATTTATTTAAGATTCATGTGTGTTAGCTCAGTCAGCTAGTGAAGTTCAAAGACGATTTGAAGAAAGAATTCCGGGTGTAAAACTTGCAAGCCGTACAACAATACATAACCTTCATAATAAATTTCAGCCACGTACCCAAATTTCAAAACTGGAGGTAAAACTTTTATTTACTTGTGTCGCTTGTTCAATGCTAAGGGTCCCCATTTTAAGTTCTGTTGAGCGGTTCTGAGATCACACTTGCACTATAATCGAACCAATTGTCTAAAGCTCACTCCCACTCGACAGCTCAACTCAGTATCCCCTGAGTCGGTCCTGGTGGTGCAATCGTTGCCATACTAGCCTTCTAAACCCAAGATCGCGGGTTCAAACCCGGCCAGGATCGATGAATTTTTTCGGGCGTAAAAATCCTAGGTATGGATGGCTTCCTTCGGAAGGGAAGTAATGCCGTGGGTTCCCATGTCGTACATTTGCAGCACGAAAAAGAACCTCAAGCCTGAAAGAAGAGGCATCTGAGAAAAATTTGTCGTCCGTTTCACGCCCTGAATAGAATGGGACGCTGATGACTTGAGATGTTAAAGAGCATCCGTAAATAAATCAATTAAAAAAAAACTCTCCCCTGATAACTATACTCACACTTACCTTCAGGCCTCGAAATCCCAGTCTTCTATAAAATATTGCTTCATTCGGTCGGTGGCCATCTCCTACCATTCCAAACTATTATCATTGAATATTTTCTATCTATTGGCCGAGGGGCGTGCATATACTTTTCCCTAGATCCCTTACTGGATGTTCCTTAGGCCTTATATTTGAGCAATTCTTTCCCCTTTGCTCCACTATGTCGGGCTCTCTGGTTTATTGCACCCTCAATGACTTGTTGTTTTAGCATGTTTCATACTATGCTTTGCCTTCAGATTATAACGAAGTTAAGCTTTTCCTGAAACTTTAAGGGGGGAGGGATCCTTCTTACACAGAGCATCTTGCAACGAAAAATACAAAAGAGGTACATGGCCATCTGGTTTCTTTCTCAAGCCCAAAACACATTTACAAAAAACATTTTCTGGCTTATTTCTAAAGTTCCTGTTCACCAGTTTTTTTCTTCTCACTACCAATGAAATACACAAACAACTTAACTACTAATACGTATACACATAAATTGTACATATTAATTGCAATAATATTTATAATATATGTAATTTGTTATACTAACATTTTATGATATATTAATTGGGGCGGCATCTCATTAATACTGCCTCAAAATATAAGGAAAATATAGAACAATGTCGTAAAGCTGCATGGAAAAATTTTGTATAGGTAAACCTTTTCTACAATATATGGGGTATACCTTACAAAATAATAATGGAGAAAGTAAAATCCCCAGAAGTAATATCTACTCTGGATATAGGGGAGGATAAATGACCGTCATCTGGTTTAGACTCTATAGATCTAATTCTAAAACCGCTACCTCATGACACTAAAGAAAATGATAACTCATAGCGCAGGAAACTAAGAAAAGAACTCATTACTGTAAAAATAGTTGAAGGTGTCATTTATCCCAACCAAGAAGTTGAAATAAGAAAAACTATAAAGGAATTAAAGAAGAACAAATCACCAGAACCGGATGAAATAAAGTCGTAAGTGCTGCAACAGTTGGAAGATCAGATTACTCCGTACCTGTGTCAATTGTTTAGTAGCTGTCTATGGCAGGGAAGAGTGTCTTACTGCTGGAAGGAAGCGAATGTGATCATTTTAAACAAAGGGGCTGACAAAGATCCCACGCAACCGAAATCCTATAGGCCTATTTGCTTATTAATTGTTTTGGGCAAAATCCAAGAAAATCTATTGAGCAAATGAATAACTGAATATAGATCAATGATTGGCATGACCAGTAAACAGTTTGGATTTAGAAAAGGCAAGTCAACAGAGAGTACCACTAACGAGGCAATAGAGACTGCAAAAACAACTAATAAAAATATGTAATGGCAACATTTTTTCGATATAGCGGGTGCGTTTGATAACTTATGGCTTATGGTTTCAAATTTTAAGGAAAAAAATATCCAAAATGCATCTATAATTCATTAACAGATTATTGTAAAAATAGAAGAATGTATGTTAAGGGTGCAAACCAGACTATTACAAAGGAACTATTACTATTACATTGTTTTATTGCAAAGGAAATTCCCAAAAGGTGTCACCAAGGATCAATTTTAGGGCGGATATTATGGGATATATTTTTGGAATCTCTAACGGAGGAATTAGAAGGATTAAACAGTATAAAACAGATTATGGCATATGCAGATGACTTAATAATAATAATAATAATAATAATAATAATAATAATAATAATAATAATAATAATAATAGAAGGAAGTAATAGGAAAGAAATTAAAAGGAGATCAAATAGAATTACTGATCGTGTAAACGATTGGTGCATAAAAGTAAAATTGGAAATAGCTCCTCACAAAACAACATATATGTTTTTAAACAGATTTCCGATTATCAAAATTAACAATAATAATATAAAAAGACAAACAGTAAATAAGTATCTTAAGTATCTAACTCGCCAGCACATAGTCACTCGCTGACAAGACCTAGCTCAAAGTGACTACAAGCTACTACATTCACATGCATTAAACGACGTTGACGACTGGCTTCTCATAGTATGCAGTCGCATCCTACCGGTCTGTACCTCAAATAATCTCACTGTAGTATTTAGTTCCTTCCCATGTAAATCAGAAAAGCACAATTAAAAACGCGTGGCGCATGATCAAGATATTCTTTTGATTTGACTTCTCACACAAATTAGAGATGTGACACTTTGAAATAGCTACATATTTCTCAGTTAACTTTGTTGATAAGTTTTCGATTTCAATTAGGGCAATCTTATTGTATACATGTTCCCATTGTTTATAAGCGGACATCATAAATATCATGCTACATTTTTTTTCGCATGGTCATTTTTCCCAGCTAGTGAAAAAAATGCTGTTTTTAAGTATTTCAGCTAAACTGCCACGCATCAAATTGCATAATAAAATTCAGATTTTATATTAAACACGTATTTCAAACAGATATTTGTAGATTCCCAAACGAATTGGAACTGATGCACCTTCAAACAACAAATGTATAGACATGTGGAACATTATATGAATTGCAGTCGAACATTAAACTACAGACTTTACAGGTCAAAAGAAGATAAAAAGAGCAGTTTGACAAACACTTGAAACGAATTTTCAAATCAGACCTTAACAAGACTGCGGTTCCTAAAATGATGTATTTTAAGTTTCTACCCTGCCAAATGTCTATCGTCGGTCCTGGTGGTGTAGTGGTTACCATACTTGCCTCCTAAACCCAAGATCGCGGGTTAGAACCCGGCCAGGACCGGTTGATTTTTTCGGGGCGTAAAAATCCTAAGTATGGCTTCCTTCGGAAGGGAAGTAAAGCCGTGGGTCCCGTGTCGTACATTTACGGCACGAAAAAGAACCTCAAGCCTGAAAGAGAGGCCTCTGAGCAAAATTAGTCGGCGTTTCACGCCCTGAGTTGAATGGGACGCTGATGACCTGAGCTGTTAAAGGGCGTCCATAAATAAAACATTCAAAAAAAAAAAATCAAATGTCTATGTAGCCACATTTCACAAAAGGCGAGTACGTTGCTTTTATTACAACTTGATTTGCTTGAACTTATGGGATTGTATTACTGTCAGAATGGTCCGTTTTTGAGCATTCATTAACCTGATTTTCATGCTTATAGATTGAAGCCAAAAGAATATGTTGAGTAGCTTGACTTTATTTTGAGTATTGATAAATATGTTTTGTAAACAAATACGAGAACAATTTGGAAGTTGAAATTGCCTCGTTACTTTCACTTTCAATATAATGCCACATGATTTCATGCACCTATTTCATTTCGCTTTTTGTGATTTGATTCTTTCGACATTACAGGATTTGCCATGATCCGTAATCAGTACGATCTTGTTTTTTTGAGCATTGAAGCCAGATTTGAGGTCTGGGGTGAATGGTAAAGCACATTACAGGTAAAGCACATTATTCAAGGCCTTCATTTTATAGCTTCCCAGGCTGAAAAACTCCTATTTACCACAAATTAAATTTAAAGAAACACATGGCAATTTAGAAATTATTGGGAAAGATTAAAATTAATATCGATTCAATTTTCGATTTTACCCCATCACCCCAGCCATTACACTTTGAAATTTTAAATGGGAACCGTAGCTCTTGATGCTGATGCAATTGTTATTACACCTTTATGATTTTTGTCGTTGTCTTGCAAACTGGGCTGTTATTATTGTTGTATTATTGAGCAATGGTAGATTGAAGGTCACACAGTTATTATTCACCGAGCTGCAGGTTTTCAAATTATGTACTGCAATCAAGAACCCTGCCTCATGTGAAACCCATCGGACACAACATTTTTGTAACACTTCTGCTATCTATTTGAAGAGCAGTGTATGACAGGCCTGAAAAAACTGATCAGAAACCTTCGAAATGGTGAATCGGCGACTCTCTCTAATCTTGTGGTCATCCGAATCAGTTCTTATTTCAGGACAGTCGGTCGGCCATTTCAGTCCTCATCGTGCACATTGGCTCGCCCAGCTTTAAACACATTACACCATTGTTTTACGCTACAATCACTCACGGCTTTTGGTCCGTAAACTTTAAAAAGTTCACGATGCATTTCAGCCACTTTACCACTGCTCGAA
This sequence comes from Metallyticus violacea, assembly GCA_030762175.1. NCBI lineage: Eukaryota > Metazoa > Arthropoda > Insecta > Mantodea > Metallyticidae > Metallyticus > Metallyticus violacea. Next base: position 98,618,565 of record CM060846.1, on the reverse strand, counting down.
GCGTACACTGTGGTACTATTATGGCGATTACTGCGCTGTTATATGAAAACTAATGTAATTTTATGAAATGCCATGAATATAATGCATAAAATGGGCCCAGAATTGCTTTATTTCCCTTTTTCTAGACCTACACCACATAACACAATAATAAAAAACAGAGCTGTGGCAAACAGAAAATCATATGAAATGTTCAGAATGTCTTCTATTAGCACGGATACATCCATCAACCCGCAGTCGCATGAACTCCTTGATGTATCCCTGGAGTATCTCGTATTGTCTGGCGTCTTGCAGAATATATCGTTTCGTTTCATGTATAATCAGTGTTCCCCACCCATAGTATCTCAGTAGTAATAATGGACATTAAACACTATTAAAAAAACTATATAAGATATAGCATGTAAATTAAAAGCAAAACGACAAATGTTCCAAAACCTCATTGCCGTATGGCATATTTGAATTTATTGTTACAAATAACGAGCGAAAATAATGCTGTGTAAGGAACGATCCGAAGTTATAAAACCTGACCCAACCCCTCTTGTTATAACCCTAAGGCAAACATGAGATACCATTAAGTCTTTTGTGTAAGTCGAACAAGGGAAGCTCGGCTGTTTGCACCCCTCGGAAAAATAACACGCAACTTCTTAAAAGTGCAAGAAAACAAGTTATGGTACATCTGCTCGTTCAAGGACCCAGGGAGAGTCACATTTTTAGGGCAAAGTTCATATTGTGACACCCCCGCCCCAAGCCAGGAGAGGCGCGAAAACATGAACCAATCAGGAAGTTCCGTAATGTAATTGCAATGAACAGGAAAGGAGAGTAATTAAAATATTAGGAGGACAAGAATTAAGACTCAACAAAAGTCATATGAACGGAGGATCGCCCCCGAGTAAAACCAGGAGATAGTGGCAAAATGAGGGAGTCAGCAGTCAACAATTGTCATCGGGGTAGGAATCGCAGTCAAAGTCACGGTCTGAACTACAATCCGGTAATCGCAGCCGAAGTAACAGCAGCCTGAGCGATGTAAGTTGAAGCGGAAGTTCAAATTTCAAATTTAGGTGCGTCTTAAGTTTTGAGTCAACAGTTATTGAAGTCGCAGAGTGTAGGAGCAAGCGAGGAGTGTATAGAAGATAATATGTGGATAAAAACAAAGGAGATTAGGAAGTGTTAACGACACCCACGTATTATCGCTGTTTAGTGCGGACCGTTACTGAATAGGGTGAAGAACACTAAATTGCAAACTCGGATTAATTATTCTATTCTAAAACGAGTGTTTATTCATACTGTTACTCCACACAAAGTTCGCGCGTTCTGTCGGAAAATTATCTCAAGGAGTATTTTCACCAAGACACGACGTGATTCATAAATTTCTAGTATTCACACATTTTACACGAACTAAAGGATAACATTCTTCAAGAGAGCAATTTGATTTCTCAAAAACATTGTCTTGTGTAACAGCAATAATGTTTAGTGACGCTTTTTTCTGGGGAGGCATCACAGGCGGTGGACGCCTATGATACATGGGATGAAATTATAAATTGGGAAACGAATTGGCCGAAATTTAGGACATCGCCCCGGCATTTTTAAAGACTGAGGAAAACCTGGGAAAACCTCATTCAGAAAGTATGGTCCTCGGGTGGGAATCGAATCATAAACTTCCCGCTCACGAGATTTTGCCTTAGTGGCCTCGCCACCCGTGGCGGTTTGTATGAAATGGACAAGTATACAACTAATGTAATGCATTCAGATTTATTAAACTCCCACTCTAGTGTACCTGTCGATCTACGGACACTGGTGCAGCCCGACTGGCCGTGAGCGGCGATTTATCGACCGATGCATTTCCCGCCGTCGCCTCGGCGTTAGGTACGTGAATGACTAACATTTTGTTTTTGGAGTCATGGTGGTAAGTTTATTTTTTCTCCCCTGTTATTTGCACACACATTTGGGATACACATTAGACCTATAACATTATAAAATTATTATTAACGCGCGAAGAAATCATACTAGGTGAAATGTCTAACTCCTAGACTTGAATGTTAACCTTGACACAGACTTGATGGCGCATTTCCTCTGAAGATGCCTCTACGAGAAGTTCTAATTTGACGCCCTACTCCATTTCAATTATTTGATTACTTTGCCCACACCCAACAATGCATACGTGCAACATCACATCACGGCATCTATTTGCGGATTTCTTTCGCTTTTCTTCCTTTGCAAGCAGCATAATGAGGAAAGGGCACTTCATAACCACCAGGCTTCTTTTTTATACTGGAAAAAGATCAGATCCATAGAGCAAGAGAATGGTACTAAGTAGGTAAATTACTGAACGCCTCTCATATTCTTCATAATATTACTACAAAATGTTCAACAGTTTCAGTGAACAATCTGTAACAAGAAAGACAAGAAATATATTAAAACAGCAGGAAATAAAACAGTTATGAACCTAACTTGTTAGTTGTACATCATGGAAACTATAGAACAAATATTAAACCATAAAAAGATCATTGTTATTGTTTTATTCTAAATATAATTAAATTTGTAATAATACTCAATAAATGTTGAACAGATAAGTTTTACTGAATATCGTAAAAATCGCATTCAAATTTTTGTGTCTACTACAGGGTGCTCATCCATTATTTTCTGTAAATAAAAGTTATGTAAATTTGGAAATGACGTATTGTTAACATGCTGTCAGTTTAAAAACTGATATATATATATATATATATATATATATATATATATATGTGGTATAGCTGAGTGATTTTGCTAATGATCGACAATGGTAACAACTCCTTCTTCAGATGAAAATGTTCTTTGACTTTATTCTTTTTTTAGGAAATAGAACCGATATATTTTTACTATTTATATGCTGCAATTGTTTCTATTTGTTTTATTACACACTTTTATTTACTTTAATGCTCTCCATACAAGTTTTCCCCAGAAATGCTCTCTAGTTATACGCTGCTATATATTCATATGCTTTTTTACTTGTGCTGGTCAACATTTCTTTAGGTAGCAACACTTTTCTACGTTCTTGTTCTAATGTTCACAAAATTTTCAATATGTTCAGTTTTTAAAGGCCTAAGACGAATTCCAAATGCTTTCAGACTTCGATTAACAGACGTGATGATGAATCTGGGTCCGCATCAAAAGCACATAAGGTCTACCCCTCGAAAGATTTAGAAGATTTCGAACGGACACAAAACCTAATTCATGGTTAAATGGAAAGCACGCCCGTTCTGGTAGTTCACCGGCTCGATCTTTGCAGACAGTTGCCGGCGCATGTTTACAATGTGTTCACTAGTACGGACTGTTTACCAATAAAGGAGCTGAGTGTGTTGTGTGCAGTAATTATAAATACAGAAATTTCTGTGTGTTAAGCGGTGGTAATATTTGGGGGGGGGGACTTCGGGAAACTGCTTTTTGCCCCACACAGACTCAAACGTAAGCATTGTGCTTATCAATAAGCAGTTCACACAGTCATGTTAACATTGCGGACAGTGACGTAAAATTATATTATTTTTTATATATGTGAAAGAAAATGGAGCAAAGAGTTTGGCCACAGATCTCTGAAAATTATTAGAACAGTTCTAGTATATGAAAATAATTAAAATAACACGTCACTCTAACGATATAAGGCAAAGTATTTACCATGAACGCAGAAAATGTCTTAACAAACATTATATTTTATCTGAAGAAGTTTTGAAACAATTAAAAAATGAATAATATTACCAGTAGAGATGAACGATTTTATTTTACTTTTGACGACAATGTGATACTGACATGTGAAAAAATTACACTTTTTAGTAAAATACGGCAAAAATGATGCAAGACATGGCATATTTTATACCAGTTCATAATATTTCTAGCATTTGTACACCGTGCATATATTGTTTACCACTTACTACTGTGTATCGTAGTGTTAGATTTTTTTTTCTTTACTTATTAGCGTCAAAATAATCTGCTTGCTATGAAAACATGTACAAACGCGTTTGCTGTTAGTGTGAATAATCAGTTGGGTTCTGAATATATTGCCTAAGATTTTAAGATAGCAATCAAAACAATCTTTTCAAAAGCTACACTTTACTGTAGTCAATTCTATGAAGGACAGATCTGCAGAGGCGGAGGATTCACCATCCAAAATTGGCATGTTGCCTCACATGTGTTTATTATATTTACTTGAAATGGTGTACTGACAGTGATGTAGAGAGCGTTCAACATAACATGGTCAAAGGCGCAGCCTGTGTTGCGCAAGCGTAGTAATGTTTTTTCAAATCACTGTCAATAAGAGGTGAAAGGTTGTTACATGGAGTTTTCGTTACTGTCACACGCAAGGCATAGATTATGTCACCTTATATCAATAATGTTGTAGGTAAGATATCCTTACCCTGGATCGTGAATGTAAAACGAGCATTTTAATGCGTTATTTTTTGTCAATTTTCTACATTTTTTCTGTTTTCTATCAAATGTTACAGTTTTAGTGCATTAATGGACATTTTTTGTAATTTTAACGATATATTTAATTTAATTTTGTTCTATTTCACAGTACTGCTGCCTTCTTCGTTTAAGCAAACCTAGTGCGGACTTTTTAAATGAAACATGCCCTAATCTTGAAATAACTGCAGAAGTAATAAAGGGTGCTGAGCTGTGCGCATTAATTTACAACTTTACTTAGTTACTTTTCAGAAAGTGTTATTAAAACAATCAATCAAACCTTCTGGAAATTAGGGAGGAAGACGCGACTCAATACGCAACCAGAGCCTTTCATCATACAACCATTGGTTCAGACTGCTGCCGATGTAAACGTTATATGACACTTTTCTCCACACGCTGCCACGCTTGGGAAACAATTTCCGCCTCCTTTCACGAACGGCAGCGTAGGGCAGCGAAGAAAACCGAGTTTAAACCAACGTAGTCAAATAATTGCCATATTGCTTCATTTGGGCTAGTGGAGCAGTTGAATAGATAAAGCGTAGTACTACTAAAGGAAAGGTAGTGGGTTTGCTACCGTCATTGGTATTTTTTTATTAATCTTCATAATTTTGTCTTCAAATTTCTTATTATAATAAGTGCTGCCTTTTGGGGGGGATGCATAGAAGATGTATACTGTTAACGTTAAAAGTTCGACGTTTTGGTTAGGTTGGGATAAATTAAAAAAAAAAAAAAACAGGGAGGACAGGCACAAAAACAGTATACTGTTAGCGCATAAGTTGTAAATATTGGTAGGGTTAGGTTAGCTTAGCGTAAATTAAAAAAAATCCACGACTTATACATTTAAAAGCGTATGCATTTTTCCTTATCAATTTGCGTTTTACATTGCTACATTGCACTTCCCTATTTTATTTACCTGTATATTGCATGTGATTAACTATTAACATGCATCCTAAAAGATTCATTCTTGCATTCCATTGCTTGTTTCTGTGCGTAACGACTGTTATACTCGCCTGTATTTGTTGAAGTCACAGTACAACTCTCCGCATTCATGGTCGTTCCTCGGTTTTCTCCGCTCCCTTCGCTGCCGTTCGTGAAAGGAGGCGGAAATTGGTTTCCAAGCGCAGAAGGACGTTAATGTAAGTTATGTGACTAGAGACGACTGCGGTTTTACTGTATTCCTGAATAGCTATTGTTTTATACCCACCTTCAGGCAAACAGCGCACTTGGGAAAGCCTTTACTTTGTGGCCTGCAAATTAGATGGTGCAGAATGATCCATTTTAGTTGGAGTTCATTGCGCTGTAATATTGCCAAAAATAAAGCCATGTAAACAGTATCATTTAAACCAAATGTTTTGTCCATTTGGCGAAAAAGGCTTGTGACTGATAGTTTGATATTATTGTGCAAGGTTTGTGGAGTTAAAGTGGCAGCAGAGAAGAGATTTACAATATGACTGCACATCAAACGCAACAAATGCATACGTGCTCTAAAGAATGGGGGCAAAAATGAAGCAGCAGCACAGTTAATACAAGCTGCAGCACTACACTTCAGCATTTGTCTAAAAACTGCGTGACGTTCGATCTATGGAAACTAAGTAATGACAAACTAAGGAAGTTCCTGCAATGTTACATTAGCTAAAAAAATTACCAGTGAGACGACTTTGTGCAGAAATTTGAACGGGTATTTATTGTGCGGGTTTTAATTAGATTTTACTGGGGATCTGATTTGATTGTCTTTAATTTTGGAATATGCTGAATAATTAATTAGATGATTAGATGATGGTCTTCTTGCGTTACCTCGGGTCATGAGATCTGGAGTTCGATGTTTTCTATTTCTCTGGTTCCAAAGCAGAGGATAGGAATCTCAGGGGAATTTGGACTGTTTTTAATGACGGGGTGTCATTAGGGAGAGAAGGGGATTCTTCACTGGAATAATACAATTTCGACTTTGTTACATTTTTAATTATTAGACAATTGAAGGATTTAGGAACATACGATGCGTCTATCGTGTGGTTATAGTTCTGGTTTTGGATTTGCTATATAGTTGCCCTTCACCATTCGAAGGTTTAAATACACTATACACATAACTTTAACTTAACTTTAAGAGCTCTCCTCCGTAACAAATTCACGCGTGACTGTCGCTTGTAATTTTGCTGTAACACTTTCCTATAACGCTGATCACTTCCATGTAAGGACTTTACCGTAAGAACAATCTGACTGTCGCAACTTTAACTCTGATTTAATGAGACTCCTATATTTTCTTAATGACGACGCATTTCTTTCACTGAACTGTAGTGTGATATCTTTCAATTATTGACTGCCTTACTAATATCACTGTATTATACTGCCCGGTGTCCCATTACTCTATCTCTCTAAATCTTTTGGTTTCGCTTACACTTCTACTGCACCTGCTCAAACTTACTTCCTATATTTGATATTAAATTTATTATGTGCATTCGCGCCGCCTCTCACGAAAAGTGATTTCCTCAAATATTCTGGAAATCAATTCAACTCTAACCTCCTATTGGATATTACATGATATCTTTAATATTGCCTATTCATCCTCATTCGTCTAATTCGTCCACCAATTTTGGGTGATGTTTATTGGTTGGAGTTTCTCTTCCTCGCTACATTTTTTTTTTCACTTTCCTAACACTCAGATCCGCACACTAAAGTTTTGCGATAAGTCGCGTTTCGGCTATAAAAACGGCATTGCTTTGAAACTGTCTAAAATAGATAATATGTTGGTTTCATTTAAAACACCTGTTTTCGCATGCGGAGCTTCTTTTTGAATGATTGTTACGGATTGAAATCATATTTCTTGCTATGCCCACTTTAAAGGGTAATAAAACTATTTGTCTCTTGGTCAGGCCTGTCTGGGAGGATATGAAGGGTGAAATGGGTCTAATTTAACAAAGGGCTACGTTCTTTCGAATTAAAGCTATTGTTCTCTACCTGAGCGGTAAGACAAGTGACCAGCATGTCCTATTACTCTACAGTCTGCCTTTTTGACAGATGTTCAGAAATGAACCCTTATTTGAATATTGCTTATTGAACAAAAAGACACACACACACACACACACACACACACACACACACATATATATATATATATATACACTAACATCTATCATATTGAAATCCTGATCATAATTGTAATATTCATACCCTGGATTATTCTTGACCTTGTTAAACAACCCCTGAAATTAAATGCAATTATTTTTATAAATGCCATCAGGAGCAATTATTATTAAAATAGGATTTTTGAGACTACAATTCCTGCTTCAAAATCATATTTTTCATTGTTATGAGGACACTATAAGAGTTAGACAAACGATCAAAGCTAACAAGATGAAACTAGTGGCATTGAAGATTGCTCCGTAGCCCATGTCATTGTGAGGATTATGAAAATCAACAGCCGGCATCAAGTATTTCTGCTGCACGCCCAAGTTTTGGAAGCAGTTAATAATTCAGTAATCTCGCTCCATGCTTCCACTGCGGTCCGAGGCAATTCTATATGGTGACGTTCAGCTATATGTCATTGGTGCAGCAACCTAATGGTAAAAGCTGTTAAAGCTATCAAAGGTTTTTATTCAAAGATATGAAGTTGCCTCACGCACGCTATGCATAGGATCGCGGCAATGCAGAATAAGGTGAAACGTTTCAGTGTAATTTTACAGCTCCTTTTGTTTACTGCAAGTGAATTTAAAACATAATGATTTAAAAAGTTAGCAATTCACATTTAATAAAACAATGATACGCGCTAACCCATATTACTTTTTTGGATTTTAGAACATTTTAAGATTTGGGTAACTTTTTTATAATTTTAAGATTATTTCATAGGCTATTTTAAGGTATTCTTAAGTCATCAACACCCAGTTCCTTCTTATCAGAAAGTAATTCACACAGTCATGTCAACTTGCGGACAGTGACAAAAATATATATTTGTAATATATGAAAACGAAAATATTGCAAAGACTTTAATCAAAATAATTAAAACAGCTCTAACAACAAAAATAATTCAAATATAGTATAAGGTCAATTTAACAACATAAGATAAGCTATTGACCGCGAGGGTAGTAAAATTTTACCGAAAAATTCTGACCAAATGGTAATCCTGTCCTGTGATATAAATCTGCAGTATTAAGTGAAGCATGGCAAAATTGTTGCAATAGATGATCTTTTTATTACAAGTTCACAACGTTTCAACTAATTGTACACATAATATTTACTATAGTGAGACATCGGTCCTGGTGATATAGTGGTAACCGTGTTTGTGTCGTAGACCCAAAATCACAGGTTCAAAGCCGGTCAGGGTCGATGACCTTTTTCGGGCAAAATAATCCTAAGTATGGTTTTCTTCGATGGGAAGTAAAGGATTGGGTCCCGTGTCGCACATTTACGGCACGTAAAAGAATAACAAGTTGGAAAGAAGAGACCTGTGAGCCATTTCACGTCCTGGATTGAATGGAATGCTGATAATCTGAAATTATTTTGTTTATAAACGTCTAAATTAGCTTCTTCCTAGAAAAATAGTAAAAATGTATTTATTGTTAGGGTAACGAAGGGCTGAATCCTGAATGTATTGTTTTAGATAGTTGCTCATATGATATCCAAAACAATTTATTGCGGCAATGTGGAATGAGAAGATTATTTTTAAACAGTAAATATGACTTGTTACTTTTACAACTAATTTCCAATTTTTAATTGTTATTTAATTTTTGCGGAAACGCGGATTGCACTATAAGTTGATAACTTTTCATTTATAACTTGTTTCCTTATTTGTATATAATTGTCAGAACAGAGTGATATCTTACTAGGATTGTGGTAAAAGTTCACTAAAACGTCAGGAATTTATTTCAATAGTGATTCAAGTATTTGCACATAAAAGTACGAAAGGATTAAGCTTATGCACTAACATATTTTAGGAGCTGTGCAATTAATTTAATTTGCACTTCCAATATTACAGACAAAATTTCATAATTTTAACATGCAAAGTGTTAATAGCGTTACGGAGTAAATATTCGTGATATACTTAGCATAAATTACATTACTCATTAATTTCATCCTATGTCTGAGCTTAAACAAATGTCACGCTTCCGATGATAGGAATTAAAGCTAAAAAAATGCATATGAGGAAAAAAAATCCTGGAAAGAATAATAGTATCTATATGGGACCAAATTTTTAATTACAGAAGATAACAGCAATTTCAAACTGGAGCATAGTTTATAATAATAATAATAATAATAATAATAATAATAATAATAATAATTTCCACCATTATAAGTATAGGTTCTTGATCTCAACCATTATCAAATATTCCGCAACTCTCACGGACAAAACAAGCATTTACAGCAAGGCTGCTAGACAGGTTGGAGGCTACAGGGTAGCCCCACGAGCTGAGACTTTATAGGCATTCTCTCAATGGATAGACTAATTCACCCATCAGTTTAAATTTACTGCGCAATATTTCCAACCCATGTAGTGACCATGACTTTATTTTGTTCAGTTTATTTTTTATATTTAGCACGACATCCCTTTTGTTTTGCTTCTTTTTTGCATTTCCTCGTAGTTATTTTTATATTTGCAAATTGTCTTCGGTTTAAATTTGATTTGTGTACTCCCTCCTTTCGAAAAGATGATTGTAATGAAACACATTTCAAAATTGCGGTATGGAAACAAGCTCTATAGGTACACTCGTATTTCACAAAATGATAGCTTCCAATAGCAAACGCATTGTTAGTGAAAGTATGTGTTTGACTTCGCTCAGTTCAACTCAAGGTCTTTGCACTTGTGGCCACAGTTCGCTTTCTTCTGTGAAGTAACATCAGCACTGTACTGCATGCAGCTTTGCACAATGGCAGATAGGAGAAATTGTTTGTAAGGCCTGCAGCTTTGCTGTAGCATCCTTCTACATTTCCTGAACAACATTCCTTCAACATTCAGGTGTCAGAGGTTACACTCTTAAATTGTTGCTCCTACTTGATTGAGTTAATGTCTCTTGGGTCTCAATTGAACACCATTGATATTTGTCCATAAAGAGCTCCGTTGAAGAGTGTGATCTGAAGCTCTACAGTACACTGGCAACAGTCGCATATGCTGTGTCAATGTCATACACACGCATTCCTGCAGATCAACGCATTTCTTCATGCTTGGTAATCCCACTCGTTATACACGTTTCTACATCATATTTTCCAACTGATTGATTTGTTTGTTTAAGGACGCTCTTTAACATCTCGGGTCATCAGGGCGTGAAACGGCCGACAAGTTTTGCTCAGATGCCTCTTCTTTCTTTCTTCCTCCCGAAGTAGGCCATACTTAGGATTTTTACGACCGAAAAAAAAAATCTATCCATCCTGGCAGGGTATTAACCCGCGATCTTGGGTTTAGAAGGCAAGTATGGTTACCACTACACCGCCAAGACCGACTTATTTTGGAACGGTGGAGTAAATTTTAATTTCTTGCATTTCTTTTCTCATCAAACTTTTGAGTATTTGCTACAAGGAGCTACAATTAAATTAAAATATTATTATATTCGGCGTCATTGGAAAGCACTTGCCTAAATTAGTATAAGTCAAGTAGTGTTATTGGGCAATTTTTTAAAATCCCTGTGTGTGAATAACCTCTCACCTACATAAGGATTTTATTTTTTATACGGGCTCCGCATTCCAGTAAGCAATCACAAAATTTATTTTTGAGTTCTGTGTAACGGTCTTGCCTCCTACTGAAGGAAATGATATCGAACGATGATAGCTAATAGTGCGCATTAATTTCTTTCGTTGTTTATTAATAGTAAATAAAATAAATTTGTACTTACAATCATAGTAAATGTTCCAAGTGATTGCCCCCGCTATGAATCAAGCCCGATTCCTTTTGAAAAACTGTTGAGACACTCGCCGCAATTCATTCTCCTGAATATTGTAAAATGCCTGCCGAATTTTGTTTGTTTCAACGAGTCAAAGATTATTACTTCAGGTACAGCAGTAATTTTATATGAATAAAGACGAAGTAAATGAGTGTATTTATACGCACCTGATAAATACATCAACGAGGCTAATGATGTTAAAGCCTTTCGAAGAAAAGTTTCAAATCGATAGCTTGTTTCATTGAACTTCTCCTCTGTTAAAATCCGGTTTTTTTGGTCTTGGCTTCTTGTTAATGATAACGCTTTTAGTTCGAACCATGTTCACCATTCTGAACAAAGAGATGGAAATGTTACTCCTGGAAAAGTAGCACGAAATTTTCTTCAACAGTACTTATACGATTTCTTTTGCAAATAAAAAACATGCATAAATATTTCACTATCGGCACGTAATTACATTGCAGAAATTCTAACACGCACTTCTTACATAAATGCAACTGAAACGACCGAACCAGAACCATGGGCAAAGCGTCCATTAAAGCTGTAAGGCTGAGCCTACCCCAAATTATTACGTTGCCTCATGTGTGTTTATTTTTATTGACGAAATGAACTATTTCTTTATTTGAAATAGTACGCTCTTTTTTACAGTATTTAATGTCCATTTCACTACTGAGGCATCTCAGGCGATGAACACTGACAATACAAAGATGAGTTCGAAAAGGATGTTTCAAGGATGGAAGCGTTCAAGCATAAGATTAGGGTACCTTCCCAGCATTTGTCATTTATGAAGAATGAGGAATACCCGAAAGAGGAAAAATACCTGACAGGAAGTATTTACCAAAGAGAATATAAACTACGTGCTGTTTCAGTATTTCAAAGATAGCATTATGGAAGGTTATAGTATTCTAAAAATGAAATGAAAACAAGTAAGTGTGTACATGTTTTAATTACACAGGATTTAAGTTTAAAAACGGATTAATTTTTAATAATTCATGAAGATATATAAAAAATGAGGGTAGAGGTCTCTTCATACTAAAAAGAGACTGTTCTCAAAAGAGGGGCGGGGCAAAACTCGATATCATTTCAAACACGCGATATTTAACCCTCCATTTATATAACGCCTTTCAGTACCATAGTCATATCGGCAGCTTTGGCCTTTGAAACAACCTGAGACCTATTTCGCGAAAGTGCAAATTTACAAAATTACAGAAAAATGTATTTAGCTACAAATACGAATGACTGTGTTCCACAGAAGTATTCCTATAATTAATTGTAACATTTATTATGTTTACATTTTGTTGGCCATCATTTTTTCCTCGGAATTAATTTCCTTGTACAGCGTAATTTTTTTGCATATGTAATTTGCCCTTTTGTGAAATACCCCCCTGCTGATGTTATTTGTTTTTTATGTTGTTCAATTAAACGTTAGGGTTTGTTTTTGTTATTTGAAACATACACACACGCACTCTCGCATTCATACCTCCAGGCTCTTTGAAGGACAAAGAATAATCCTATTGTAACACAAATCGGTCCCACTAGCCGGAAATCAAACACAGGGCCTCTGGATTTATAGGCTAGCCGGCTAACCACCTAACTAGAGGCAGTCTGTTGGGTTTTACTTGATAATTAAAATCTAGAACGAATCGTGAAATTACGACCATAATTTGAACAACTGATGAAATTAAAATCTCATTGTAATTAATACAAAATTAAGTCACCTGAAAATATTGTTGATTGCATACATTAATTTCTTCATTCAGTTTCCTCCTCCAGTATTTTGAACGCCAGCTGAAGTCGACGAGGCTACGAAGCACACTTATTGATGACCTCACCAATAAATGATTATTTCTGCATGTTCACACTTTCACAATGAAAGCTAAGGAGACACAGATCATTCAAACGATCTTCTCACGTTATTGATCGGAGTCAAGGTTTTATCCGGCGAATGTTCGTTCTGCGGCACATGTTGTAGCAGGATAGAAGAGTAGAACTAGGAATAATGGGTGAGTAAATCGATATACACAATGCCCTCCAGTTCACTACCTTGTTATTCCATACTACGTACCATGTCTGACCCTCTGCCAGAATGTTAGCGATAGAGTTCAGTTCTTTGATCCCTGTCTTAAAAAAGTCATTTGAGGGATGTGATTAGAAGGCATGTAGAGCATCTGAACTGTTCCCCCGTATCTCCGGATGATTGTACTGGTGCATTTGTCTGAGCATTTTTCGTGGTAATTCAGATCTATGTTTAGTTCACTCCAAACATCTTCCACGGATTTCATCAAATTGCTGAAGATTTCAATAGCCCTCCCTCTTTCAGTGATCCTAAAACAGAGCTGCCAGATGCAATATATAGTTTTGCACACCGAGATCAATTTGAATTTTCTAAGGAATTCAAATAGGCTCCAGCTAGTAACAGCATTTTAAATTAATTTGTAATACAGAAGTTGAGACTGATTAAAATAACACGTGCACACTAACGTATTTTGTTGTTTCTATCAACTGCCAGCGTCTGGAAAGTTTTCATAATGGAAATATAAATAAATCTGAAAATAAGCAAACGATTTTTTGTTTTACATAGTAAAGGTCCACCCGTGGTGCCTCAATTGCAAAAAGGGCGTTAAAACCTTAAAAAAAATAGTGAAGGTACGTCTGGAATGAATTTCCTTCGAAAAACTGTCTTTTTTTCTTTTACAAAAAAAAAAAAAACAAACAAAAACAAAAAAAAAAACTATTTCCTTCACTGTTACGATGTAGTTTCTTATTTCAGGAACACTGTTGAGGCCATTGACTGGCAAATTATATGCACTACAATGGAAAAATAGAACTTTAGGAACTCTAATTTCAAATAAGCTTTTGCACTCCATTTCCCTTACCAGCCACCATATCACTGGCTAACAAGCAGCTTCAGTTAAAAATGAAGTAATGGAGTTTGCTATACTGGAAGCCTCAGTTCATTAGGTTGTGTAAATCTCGGATTAGTAATGATTAGTTAATGAACTTTGATATCTCAATAACCGAATTCTTACTGCTAAAGTCTGATTTGAAGATATGTAAGGTACCCAAGGACTGTTGATAAATTCATACCTGAAGTCATTGCTTATTGGCTGCCTTTTGTTTAAATAACATCCTTCACACAGAACATTATCTGCAGATATTTTTATCCACGTTTATTATTTTCATGAATATGCTGCTCCTTCTTCTGATACCGGGTAAACACAAACTGTGTCATTCTTAGTTGTGGTGGCTGTAGCACTGTAGCATATCATATTCCTTTTAAAATAATATTCTGCAGCATACACCATACGCCACACTGACCACTTCTTCCCAAACATATACATTTTCCCCAAAGTTTTGAAGGAAGTAGAAGAAACCCCTTTGACCCTTCCATATTTTGTATATATCTCCTATCCAAGTTCCCCCATATGTATTATCGCTACATAATATATCTTTAATATTTCAGTGTTTCAGAAGGGAACAAAAGCGATGTCTAACCTCGAAACTCTCTAGTAAATCTCGCAATAAGCTGGGATAACGAAGTTCGCAAGTATATTTTGAAGCATATTTGGGTCGCTCTCACACAGTCATATATTAATGATCATACCTAACGACTGCCTTCCAATTTATGGGCGTCTGGCAAGTATAGCCAAATACTTTTAATTGCTCATATGTCTGCTTTGAGTCACTCTCGTTGTACGGAGGATTATATCGGGTGCACATCACAATACAGTGCGAAAGATTGTACGTGCATCCTCGCTAAGGTGGTTTCTTGCCTCGACATTGTTTATCATTCGCTTAGAATATCAACATCCTGAATCCTTTTCTTGGGTATTAGGAAGATCTCAAAGAAGTCTCTCATTTGCTTCACTGTTCGTTTTGTAATCTCTATCATCATCCATGTGTAAATAAACTCTTATTAGAAAGTAGTCCACGTTCTGTTTCAGCATCTGATTGACCAACCCATTCACACATCCTTCGGCTTACCGCTCGGCCATCCAAACGTTCCTTGGCCCTCCTCGGTCTCTCGTCGGTCCTGGTGGTGTAGTGGTAACCAAACTTGCCTCCTAAACCGGATCGTGGGTTCAATCCCGGCCGGGATCGGGTGTAAAAATCCTAAGTATGGCATCCTTCGGAAGGGAAGTAAAGCCGTGGGTCCCATGTCATAGATTTTCGGCACGAAAAAGAACCTCAAGTTTAAAAGAAGAGGCCTCTTTGACAAAAAATTTCACACCATGAATTGAATGGGATGCTGATGACCTGAGATGTTAAAGAGCGTCCATAAATAAATCAAATCATCAAATCGCTCGGTCTCCCCTGTAGCGATACACGATAGCCCTAATATCCATCGTGTAATGAAGAGTCTGCTTTGTAACGAAAACGTGGTATTATAAGGAATCGTAACCTTGACAAGGTATAATAAGAACATGATATTGTGCAAAAGCACGCCGTATATCCTAGTTAGTGAAACATAATGTATAAACTCAAACATAGTAAGATATAGAGGTAATAAATATTAAGGGTAGCTTGCCTTGCCACACTGTGCATCCCAGAGGTGACGTGACCTGAAAGGGTCCTCAGAGAAATACTTGCATAAATAAAAAGCAATCCTCTTTTCCACTCACTTAAAATATCATGTCTACGTGTGCATGTTATTCGAGATAGACAGAATAGACAGAATTATTGTGCTGATGAAGTATTGTTTAGTTTTAAGCTCAACAAACCCAAACCATGAACCTCTTAGAACTTATGCTGTCAGGACCTGGTGGTTGTTGACCTCATGGTGGTGGAAAGTGTTTAAAATAACTCTTATGTCTAGACTAGACGATTATTACTCCTCCTTGGACATCACAATTATATAAAAGGTCCCCGAATTTATTCAGAGACAGCAGAGAAGCTTGGTACTTCAAGGATGCACGTCCAACTGCATAAAAACCCTTTAATGAATATTTATATTTTTAACAGAGTTGGTTGAGTTCTTCTGTATTTGTCTGGAAACACTTCGTCTTTACTGGAGGAGTCGACCTAGCTGGATTCCCCGAAGTGACGCTTATTATCCCAATATAACACCCCTTTTCGTCTTAGCCATCGAAATTGAATAGGGAAATTGTGCCACCGTATTAATCAGAATAACATCACCAAGTTGGAAGTCAGTCGACGGACATTACAGCTTGGACTTCGTTTAATAACATCCTGGTGGCATCTCGGCAGGCGGTATTACAATGGTGATGATCATGAGACGCATAAATGAAACACTAAGGATCATCGTCAATATCTCGACACAATTCGTGATCCTCTGCACAACACTAACTGTGTTTTAAAACTGAATAGAATTGGCAAGGAAATTATGACTCGGGCCTCAGAGAGGATAAAATGCACTATGGGATCTTATGTTCGATTGTTGTTGCTATGCTATCTTTTTTATGAGTTGGCAAAAAGCATTCCTTCGTCAAAGAACCTCCTTCTACTGCAGCTATTTATTTCTGCTGCGACAGCATCCGCGTATGGATGCAGAGGACTCATCGCACGGCTTTTATTGCAAACTGTTTACAATAAACAATTATGAAACTGGCAGAGTATATGTGTCAGATATGAAAGATATCTTGAACCACTGAATTTTGAATGCAAAGCCACTCTCTAATGAAAATTATCTTAGGAAGTCCGAGGACTATAGTGCACATTTTTCATTTGTTCATTCAATCAGTAGTTCATTCATTCATTCATTCATTCATTCATTCATTCATTCGTATGTTTTACTGTCTGAAACTTCTTAACCTGTTCATAGTTGATTTTTAAAAGGAAAACGAAATTTAGTAAATTGCAACTTTTATGTAATTTATTATAATTTCCTGTTATACTAGGTACGCTTCATTATTATGGATTTAACATAACTTGCTTATTAGCTGCTTTGATAAAATTGTGTAAAATGTCACAAACTCTATGACCCATTGCTGATACATTGCTATATTAACACACTATGTTAATCTAAGCACTAGATTTATCGGTGGATATTACAAGCAGAAAGAGAGTATAACCAAGCCAGAAGCAATAGTTGTGAAGCTCGTAATGAAAAAAGTTATAATTTGAAACTATACATCTAAGAAAAGAAATAATAACTTCTTAAAATTAAAAACTATATATTTTAATAAAATGGTCATAAATATGACAATGATGATGGTTATGATTATTATGATGATAGTAATGACAACACTGAAACTACATAGCTATGGCTTACTTAATGATGACGTACTATATTAGAGCTTGGCATTTCCAAAAGGTACATTATGCCTCCCCTCCTTGAAGAAACGCATCACGTAAATTTTATTTAAACATTTTTCATTTATTAAATACATTTTAAACACTAGAATCTCACAGTCAATTGCAGCAGCCGTGAGAGTTAATGAAGTACACAACTGCTTGTGTTTGCGCGTAGGAAAGCGAAAGGAAGGGGCTGGGTAAATGATGGTGAACGCAGATGACGTTCAGAGCTGATTTTTCAAGGCATACGTGCAAAAATAGAAAATTCTGGCAAAACTTTTACTCGAACAGGCTTTGTTGCCATTACAATATGACGCCACGAAACTTAGCACTAAGCTGGTCCCTGATCCCTTGCACATGTTTCTGGCAAATAGGAAATATTTCTCTTGTAGCAGAGCCCTTAGTTGAGGGGATGTTTTGCCATGAGTCACTTTCACCTCGACTATGTGTATGTGATAGCATAACGGAAAGTGCCTTTGTATGAATTCTGTAAACGATAAAGTTTGTAATTTGTTGCATATTCCATTTCGCAGCGAAAAGATGAAAATAATATTTTAACTTTGTGCGGCCCACTAATATTATCTATATTCCATTTAAAAGAGAAAATGAGAAAAAAAAGTTGTTAGTTTTTTTGAGACTTGGTTCTGCAATAGTCAAAGTCTATAGTAGTTCTGTGGCCCTTATTATTTACTTTTAGTAATAAAAACAAATTATGGAACAAAGAAGGGTTCACAGACTTTATTAATATAACTTGTTCTCTTCATAAGCGCGATTCGGCGGAACTAATACGGTAAAAACTACAACAGAATGCTTGAACAAAATGCTATAGTTGCTACCATTTTGTGCGATGTTCAACAAAAGTGCCAATAATTAGATTTTTCCTACTTTTGATAAGTGATTCAATATTGTTATGTAAACAAGAACTTGCATTCAGGGATCACTTGAAGGTGCGTCAAGGAGCTTGTTACTTTATTAATGTTCCAAATACAAAACTACTTTAATAAAATCGAGACTGTATTCAGTGACGATTCTAAGACGCCCCCCCAGAGAGAGAGAGAGAGAGAGAGAGAGAGAGAGAGAGAGAGAGAGTCTGTTGACTGAATTTCAGAGTATTTACAGCACCATATTAATACTAAAATTAATGTTTCAGGTTTTTTCCCTATTCAATTTGGAAATCTTTTCCAGCAGTGACAATGCTCTATCATTATGAGATAAATTAATACAGAAGGGGATTAAACTGAACGATTTTTATTATTTCTTGATGTGATTATTGACAGTCATAACATTTTCATTTGCTACACGTCTGTCTTAAAGAATTTGACTATCAACACAAATTCGGTGCACAGCGCTACGAGGGCACCAAAGTTACATCAGGACTTCACCACAGGAGGATCGACATGATCTACAAAAAAATCTACAATTCATTTTTAAAGGTAATCATCCCACTACCTTTGTTTTTTTGCATTCCTGAATGATGTTCTTCATCTACTATTTGAAGTAAGAGCCAGCATTGTCTATTGCAAATATTATTGTGCCCCACTAAGGCTTGAATCTAGTTATCTTAACTATTGAGTAATTAGCGTGTTACATAACCATTAGACTGCAATAAGAAGAGCTGAAGGAACATACCAATGTCCATAAAAACGACGCTCAATATTGATAGTAAATCGACTATAAGAGTGCAGAGCCTCATTGCAAGCTTCTGCAAAAATTCCAGTACAGAAAAGTACAGGTATGTAAGTGATTCACAAGAGTAAGATAAACGATCTCCTGCACAAGAAACATCTCACCCTGAGATCAAATTCATAATCGTTCAAAAGAGGGTGAAAGCAGAGAATAGATATCGCAAGTTGTAGAGCATTCTGCTCATAATAACGTTTGAGAATACAATAATAAAATCAAAGAATTACAGAGAACTGCGATTCTACTTTTGCTCCGGTTCTACACCAGCATCTTAAAACGTATACTAAATATTTTGGAGAAGAGGTTGCGTTTCAATATTACGTGCATTTGAAATTCAGTACAACGTCCATTATCCACCTCAGACAGCAGAAGGTTGCTTCTAGACTTACGTACTACAGAGCCTTTTTGAATATTCGCAGTGCAAGTTCCTTGTTACTGTCAATCATCGGACTTCAGGAAGCCTAATCAACAGAGCATAACATCTCTCTCTCTATCTCATTACTAGGATAGTACATCAAGCTCTTATTTCTTCGCCTGTTTATCAGGTTTATTAATTCGCAGGATTCTGCCCGAGGGCAGGTTCTACACAGCATCACAAAGCATCATCCTGCTGTATTTTCTGGAGGAAGATGATGGAGCAATGGAATGAGTGGCAGAAAACCTACCCAGGACATATTCTTCTTTTTACACCTTCGGGCGGATTTTTTTTTTAATATAACGAACATCCTTTTTTTTTTCGTAGCTTTGAAAGTATCTTGTTCAGATGCTTCTTTAATGTATGTGCCTGTAGATGGCAGCATCATCAACGGAATATATTCCTTGCTCACACCAACACAGACTCCACTACCAAATCCCAAAGCCAGAAAAAAAAAAAAAAAAAAAAAATAGGAGGCCGTTGTCGCCTTTCTATTGCCAATAGTAAACATGAACATTTTGCACAGCGTTGTGTTTACAAAATTTCATTATTTATAATTATAAAACATTTCTATGGTTTCTAAGAATCTGAAATATTTTTATATGTAAACAAAACCTTTAATTATATGAATTCAACTTATATAAAACCATCCATGTACAAAAATGGTTAATCAATTACTGCCCATTATCGTTTACTGTAGTGCAATAAGTAATGAAACGATAATAATAACAATAGTAAGAAGATATATAATTATAACAAGCATAAATAAGAATATGTTAATCAAATATTTTGTTAGTGTAACACGATAAAATTTATTTTAAGAAAATTTAATGCAGTGCAAAATTAATGGATCTTTTAAACACACATGCATCTACAAACATATTTGACTTTTGGTTTTTGTAGTAAAGCCATACAAATATAAAATGGCAGGCAATTTATATCGAATTACAATTCCCTCTACAAGTAGAAAACTCCATTTTAACCAAACTATTGGAAAAGAAAATGTAACGCAAAATGCAATTTACCGTATACATATATGTGTAAGAAAAAGTTTCGGCCCATATAAAAAATTCTGCTGAATATGTAATTTGATTTCCATAGGAAAACGTCAATTCTTCTACTGCAAAATATCCTAATCATACTCTTAGTAATAACCTTTCCTTAGCAACGTTTATTAATGAAGTCCCTCTTTCAATTATCGAGATGTCATTATTATTATTATTATTATTATTATTATTATTATTATTATTATTATTATTAGCAAGGCAAATAACCAAATTATACAGTTTGCTCCACCTATCCCATTTTAACTCCTTACTCCACTGCACTCCAAGATCGAACTGAATTGCTCCGCAGGAAAGCACAAGTTTTTTAAAAAATAGACCGATTTTCCAATTACTGGACATCTTAAAACTAATCGCCATAGACTGAGCAGCATCATATTTATAATCATCTATTTTAATGAAGAGACCATAATTTTCATTGGCACTAGTTATAAACCGGGGTAACTGTCTTTTTTAACCTCACTGCAAAGGAGCCGAAACATGTTATACATCCTGCTTCTGTATCTTTGCTTTCATTGCTAAGCTTCACTGTCACATAAGATGGGATCAGGAAAATTGTGGGATATGCATCATTAGTTCATTTTGGAATTTTTCTAGGAACATGAATTGGTTCACCATTTTGCACAGAAAATTTTTTCTCCCTAACCACAATTTTTGGTTCGAATATTTAATACACACTACATTTGATCCTTAACTTCAAAATTTGCAACGTGTATATCTTTTATTCACTTCTCCTTTAATGACTGTTTTTTTAAAAAAATAAATATGCTAGTATGCGGTGCACTGCCATAGTTAAGAGTTGTAACCAAACCCACAACAAGAGCGACCCATGTTGTACTAAACACTTTCTATTACACACACTACTAGGATAATTTCTCTTGATCAATATTAACTAAATAAAAACAAAAGAACTAACACGCAAATGTTGATTTTATTCTAAATACAAAGCACTGTAATAAACCACGCAACGGCAACGAACCAAATAAACAAACCTATGTGTTTAATAGCAGCAACATGTTTGAATCTCAATCGCCTCCATTTTGTGTACTATCGATAGTGGCATTTTGGTCTAAGGATATGAGTTGATCTTGCTCACACATAGCTAGTAATTTCACAGGTCGAAGCGGTTCGAGGAGCGATTGTAGTTTCTATATCACATTCTCACAGTTTGCCCAATTACCTATTCTGCTTTGGGTGCATTGCATTCTCTTATATATTTCTCGACCATATACTTTAATAGTTTTTTGAAATTTACATTCTTGCATTAAAACTGCCAAAACTACAATGTAATTTCAAATATGCCCTAGCCAGGAAATAGACTGGGCTCAGAAAAGAAAAAAATTAGTTTGAAACTGATTGTAAAATTTGAGGAATATAATACTCTTGAAACACTTTGCAAAGAAATATTAAATTCACATTTCGTTCTGCCTATTTGTTTTTTGATAATTTTATATTTAACATTACATGTTCTTTGGCTTTCATATGTAGTACATTTTAATATAAGTATTCTAAATTATATATATATATATATATATATATATATATAATTTAAGAATAGTATAAAATTAAATTTAAATGAATATTTTGTGTTCCCTGTTTTCTAAAAATGTCCTCTCAAACATTTTGCCCTCTTTACTATCAATGTGGATCTGATCACCATATTTATGGGGTACTTTATATACTACAAGGCACGAGGTTTTCGATTAAACAAAATCCTAAGCGGTTAAAACACATACAAAGTGACTAAAATTGGTAGTTTTAATCTTCTCCGGTCGGTGTAAATAAGAGAAAAAAAAACTATCTCTAATATAAAAGAACTAAAAAAATTGTGTCCAAACTTGAGTCTAAAGTTGATCGGAGGAAAATAAATATTAATGAGGGAAGTAAATATGCATTCTAATGGTAACATTACCTTATAGAAGTACTGAAATGTTACGCACACTGTTATTTATTGATTCGGTTATCCGAACTATAATTGGTCTCAATTAGTTGCTCTACTGTACTTTAACAAATGCTAAGCATAAGAAAAAAAAACTCATTTGACTTTTAACAGTTTTCTTATAATGCAACGGTAGATGATATGGAGAATTTGCTAAGCAAACAAAAAAAAGTATCGTTTCTTTTTCCATAATTTTTATACCAAGACCTCCATAACGAGAATGATGTTAAAAGAACAAAATTAGCCGAGTTTGCTCCATGTAACTCCAATTGCAAGTATATAGAAGTGATTTAGGAACTTTAATTACATGATTACCTCGTAGTTACATTAAAGGAGATGGATATTCATATCCGTTTAACCGCCGGGCGACCGAAGTCATTAAGGCCGGGACTCCTGAGCGGGAAATCTGGGGTTCGATTTCCGCCATGCGCGACCTACCTGACATGGGTTTTCCGGGTTTTCTTAGTCCTCATAACTAGCAAATGCCGGAGAGGTACCTTAAACTTAGCCCCTAAAAAAAAACCCCTTTCCCAATTTATAATTTAATCAACATGTGATGCCTTAGCAGTAGCGATATTTACAACATTGTTTTTACTCAAGTACTTCCACTGTGTTAAATTCGGAAAAAGCTACCAGAAGAGTAATTTCCAGTAACCTAAATGTTGAAATGTCAATTTCATACGATGCACCATTTTATCAGAGGGTTTTCGTAAAATTCTCACCAGTATGTTTCCAAATGCGTATTTTTGAACCCAATACCAACAGCCCATGATAAAAACATTAAACTTTCTTTAGTGAATAACATTTTAAAAATGTTTACTGCGCAGCTATTTTTAAATTGTAATTTTATATGTATTCTGTTTTTAATACCTTATTTTGTCGCCCGAAAAAATGCTCAGGGCATTTAGATATGTGAACTACAGGGTCTCCGAGAATGAATGGTGGGGTTGTCATTGTCATCATCATATTAAAGTGAATGTTGATAAAGTTATAATTTGTGTATTATTTTCAGAATGAAATGCATTGAAAAATAAACCAATAAGTCAACCAGCCTGAATTAATTAGAAGGGGTGTGTATAAATTTTTACGTAGAAGAAAAAGGCACATTTATTATATGACTAGCGGAACACAAATCAGTGATTCTGGCGTATCGTCTGTTCAGACACGATAGCACAACAAGGATCCACATGAAAACAATATCAGGGGATGATACAAACAGTTTTAGGAGACAGTAGCGCACAAAAAGAAATAGTAGGAAGGTCTGGAACATCAAAAGAAAGTGTTGGAATAATTCAACAGTCCTGTGATAGGAATCCTCAAAAGCTGCACGCGAAATCTACTGTGTAATAACATCGTGTAGAACAGAATGAAGTTACATTCCTGTAAAACTCAATTCTTGCATGCAATCAAACCACAGATCAAGGTGCATAGGGGTGAATTCACTGTTAGTATGCTACAAAGATTTGGTCATGAACCACATTTCTAGAAAATATTCTTTTCTTGGAATAAATCATATTATATGTGAAATATTGTATAAATAAGCACATTTGCCGAATTTGAAGCTTGGAAAATCCATGTATGACATACAAACACTTTCGAGATTCTCCGAAGGCGGGACAGCTTAATGCACAATATTTTGTATCATTCTTAATCTTTGAAAAGATAACAACAATTTCAATGTGTACATGGACGTGCCACAGAACATTCATTTTCCTTAAATCGAGCAAATAGAAATGGATACGCTGAATTAAAGATCGCCTTTCAACAAGATGGATCGCCACCCCATTTAGCAAATTGTGTGCGATAAGAGCTGAATCATCAATTTTTACACTGATAGAAATGAATTTATCTAAAGTGCTAATCTCACTGACTTTATTTCATGGGTTCATAACAAGAATGAGCTTTACAATGAATGTCGGTCCTGGTAGTTTAATAGTAACCTTAGTTGCCTCGTAGACTCAAGATCGCAGTCAGTGTGATGGCGTAAAAATCTTATGTCTGGCTTTCTTAGGAATAGAAGTAAAGCCCTAGGTCCCGTGTTGTAGAATTACGGCACGTGAAATAACTTTAATGCCTGAAAGAACAGTCATATGAGAAAAATTTGTCGGCCATGACACGCCCTGAATTGAAAAGGATACTGATGACCTGAGATGTTACAAACCGTCGATAAGCAAACCAAATACTACGACTTTACATTGAAAGAATTTCTAAATTGACCATCTAAAGTAAATAATCAGCAAGCATTACTGGAGAGGTTTTTGTAATAATGTGGACTGAAATTGAGTTTCGTTTTGACACCTGTTGTGCTATTAATATTGATATTAATGTTATTGGGAATTAGTTTGAGCTACTGAATCTATTAAACTCACTTATAAATCATTACATACTTCACAGTAATCTCCATTAATATTAGGAGATTCTGTATAGTGGTACAGCGATTATCTATGTGTATCATTGTCTTGTCTTGCAACCACGACGTGGTTTGGTCGTGGATGCGGATATAAAGGACCATAAATATTTCTAAAAATAATAAATTACGTCCGCAACTGTTGACCCTTACTGCAATATATTGTCAAAGTTCAAACTTTGCCGCCCGTTTTGTAATACTGTTTTTTCTTCATTTGTGTATGCTTATTTCATTTATTGTTCTCAGTAAAATGATAATGTATGAAAGATAAAAATAAAGCGAAAATTCCAAATTTGTGTTAGTGGCTATAAAATTTATTATACTAAAGACTTATTATAAAATCAGCTCATTCTGATTGAAAATGTTCATTTTTTTAATATTACCGTACTGTGTTTAGTACGTCAATCTTATATGGAGGTCTTTCTGAAAATAGATACATTATTTCTCACCGGTAGTCTCGATGAGGGTGTGGAAATGCCTCAAAATGAAGGTCAGTTCATAGATGTCGGTAATCAAATCACGTTAACATCTCTTTCTCCGGATATTAAATGTAATGCGTCAAAGACGAAGATTCGGGGAATGCAAATATTGCCATCCTAGAGAATTTCCTGGAGGTCATTTGAGATTAGAAACGGAGGTTGAGCGCTCCGTTAGGAAAATTCATTCTGACAGATTACAAGAGAGACGAGGAAGAAGTATATTGATAGACCGAGATAATGGACACTGATCGTATTAGCGAGAAGAGAAAGAAAACGTTCCATTGGGAGAAACGTGACCTTGTAGAATGTAACAATGGTTGACATCAGATATGTGTTACATTTAACAATCGTACTCCTGCAGAAATATATTCTTTGTTACTTGATGAAGACGTTATTAACTGTATGCTGCGAAACGCGTCAAGATAGGCGACGTGACTACAGCGGATATGAAATCATATGAATTCTTTTACTCAGATTTGTTGAAGTACCTAGGCAGAGCATGTACTTGGAAACAAGCTGAAGTTGTCACAATGCTCTTGTTTCTAGAGCGCTTTCATAATGTCCAACCTGAATGAGTGAGAAAATGATAAAATCAAAAAAATCAGACAGATTATCTAAGGTGACAGAGCTGTTCAATTTGATATCGCATCCCGCGAAGAAATGCTTACCGTGGACGAGGCTATGGTTCCATATTTTGGCAAACACGATCCGTGGGAACCTTATAAGATACGGCTACATGGTGTACAAAAATGGCTTCGTGCTATGGATGGAATAATAAAAAGGATCTGCTGCAGTCTTAGCACAGAACTATAAACACTTCGATTTGGAGCAAGCACTGTTCTTCAGTATATGGATGAACTGCTAAAAGTAGGGTAATTTATTTTTTTACATATTTTCGACAATTTCTTTTTTCATTAGCTGCCTCTTCTTACTGATTTTCATGATACGAGAGTAAGGGGAACAGGTGAGAGAAATTCGCACTTCCAAATGTTTCTTTATGGAGAACTCCATGTGGCACTATTGAGTTCGAAAGTGACAACGCTAACAACGAAGTTATAACTAAATGGAATAACAACAGTGTTACAATAGGTTCCAGTTGCAGGCCTGTAAACCCATTTTATGTAGTTACAACTTTTCACAAAGCGAGAATAAAACTTCCCTAAAACCGATCATATAATTCATTTATATCACCCGCGTATGGGTAAAGTTGATGGAGCCTATACAGAACATCTGTGCGAGGGAAAAAGTGGTACTTCATCTTTATAGCCCACTGTATACATGTTCAGAACGATGCCATTTAGCATTACGACGACAAATTCCAGAATGTGTAAAGCGAAAGGAAGACCAGCAAACACAAAGCATCGATACTCAAGATTCGGCACGGTAAATCAATGGATCATTTAAGTCAACTCGCTGTAGGAGATGCCACTAATAACAACCAGATGCCTAAAATGTGACGTTGGATTGCAGTGCTTCTTAAATGACCATACTAAGTGAATAAACAGAAGGCTAAGTGAAAAGAGTAAAAACTATGCGTTTAGCAAAAAGCGTATTCCAAATTTCCTGTTTCGAGTTATTTGTGTAGTCCGTGTTTATATGAATGACGTCCTTCATGTAGGACACTCTGTAGATCTCAATATAAAATTATTTAAACAAGTATTAAAAAGAACTTTAGTTTGTTTTGCTTATACCAATTAACTGGATATTATGAGAATTTAATAATTAAAAAGAAAAAAACATCAGTTATATGTGGGTTAATTACGTTGAAAATTAATTTTATCTATGGGACATCGAAAAAAGGGATAAAAAGTATTTTATGTTTATTTAAAATTGCTGCAAAAAAAAGGGCGTCACCACAGAAATATACCGGAAATGTATAATTAGTGGAAATAGCTAGTGCGTGTTAAATAGCTATCAGTACCCAGTTATGTATTTATTTATTAACTGCGATTGGGCGGGGGCAGTGAAGAATAATGAAAGTAGCACAATTGTTATTAACAGAAATATGACTTAAATTGGAAATCATTTAACTTAACTAAATACATGCCAATCTAGAATTAAATATATAAATCTAATAGAAACACATGTCGAGTTAATTTTACACATGTATACATGCCAGTTAACTTAAACACAATTCACCTAACTAACATGTTTTTTGAATGGTGTTTAACGCCTGTTTTTACTGCTGAGGCACCACAGGCGGTAACTAAAACATGTCAATCTAGTTGAGTACGTCAAACTAATTAAATACACGCTAACTTAATTTGACATATGTTGCCTTAATTAAATACGTTTTACCCAAATAAAACATGTCAATTCTCTGTTGTCTACAGTTGATTTTAAAATTATGATCGCTCCTGCCATAGTAGGTATGTTGTTTTTTCTAACCTAGTTGTGATATCTCTGCATGCATTTTGTTCTGTATTATACGCGTTGTATAATGACGTTATCCTTGGTATTTTACGTTTCTCTACTAGTGATTCCCAATCTATTGCTTTAAAATTTTCGCCCCCTATGTTCTTTTTTTACCTTTTACGAATTTTGCTGTTCTACATTATTTTTTTTTTTACGATATTTATTTGACATATTTTATATGGATCCAAACACGCTGCTCCATACTCCATTAAGGGCGGAACTAATGATAAATGAATTATTCCTCGGATTTTGGACTCCCGTTTTTAGTTTTCTCATAAAAAATGTAACCTCGCTCCATATAACACTGTCAATTTGTCTGTCAAAGAATCGTTAATATCTTCTTCTCATTTGGCGCCACAGCCCAGAGCAAACCTTGGCCTGCCGCGGCGACATTTGCTTCCTCTATCTCCACTATCTTCACTAATAGAGGACAGTGTTGCAGGGGAGTATGTGATGAGCATGCTGGCACCCCGCCGGTCGCCTATCTTGCAGCTTTCGTGTCAAGAATCGTTAATATAAATAACAAAATATAGTGATCCAAGAACGTCCTTGTAAAGTGCTGATATCACCTTCCCGATAACTTACATTTCCTGAACTACCCTAACTCTCTGGATCCGCTCTTCTAACAAATGTTTATCCAAAGTACAATTCATATATTTCTAGTACAATCAGTTTATCTACTGATAAGTCACGCGATACTAAATCAAAAGCTTTTGAAAAACAATTACTACATCAACAGTTCTACCTCTTACATTTATCTCTTCTATTAGGTCCTGAACTAATAAACTAATTTGGCAATCGCAAGAAAATCCTTCCTTAAAATCGTGTTGACGGTCGCAGAGTCAGTCTTTGTAATTAAAGACATTATTTCTTTTTAACAGTGTAAACGCCCCTTTGAACTATGGATACATTACAGATGCTGGTCACTTTTATCGAATGGCGTTTAACTCCAGTTTTTACTACTGAGGCACCACAGGCGGTGGACAGCTATGATATATGAGATGAAGTGATATATTAGGAATTTTTTTAATGAAAATAAACGTTCCAGATTTAAGTTTTAGGGTTCCTCCCCGGCATTTGCCATTTATGAGGACTGAGGAAAACCTGGAAAAAAATCTCAGTCAGGGAGGAGGTTCTGGCGAGATTCGAACCCCAGGTCTCCCGCTCACGAGTCCGCGCCTTAACGACTTCTGCCAGCCGTGGTGGTACGCGATGGTCACGGATGATATACATGAGATGAAATGATAAATTGGAAAACAATTTCCCTATTTTAGTGCAAAATAATATGCCCACACACATTACCCCTATTCCTTTTAAAACTCTATAGACCGGTCTAAAAGTTTCCACGCCATTTATATTATTCCGGAGCAATTATTCCGTAACAATTATTACATCTGGACTGTACACTTAAATTAAAATCAAAAATTCAATTTATAACGGTGATTAACTTGTAGCAATCTGATGAAAACTATTCTTAACGGACTAATTCTTAAAGTTTCCTGTATCATCAATCTCTTCGATGCTTTGATATCCTGGTTTCCGCCTATCCCGCAGGTGAATGGCGCGGAAAAGAGCGAGCTCAGAGCTGCCGTAGCAATCAACGTTAAATCAATCACCGGCGTTATATTGACGTGGTCACCAAGCTTTGTAGGATAGGTTAGAAGATGTAGCAATAGTTCTTTCACACTGGAGTTGTGTAGGGCATTCGTTCTTACAGTAGAGAAAGAAAACCTTACGGAAGTCTCCGGGATATACAAAATGTTCCTGAATCGCCGTCCACTTTTTTCCAAGTAGGCAACACAAATGACAGCATAGGGAAGTACCACAGCCGCTGGTGTAGGATTTTTACTGGTTTACCAAGTACAGTCACTTGCTTCCGTTTCAGTACTTTGATGTAAAACTGCCTTTCTGGCATTGTTATCGCGTGCGAGACAAGTGCATTTGATGACATTGAACTTTGATTGTAACATTGATCTAAAGAACGTAATTTATTATTGTTAATTCGTACAATATGTCAATAATATAAATACTGACAATAATAATTAAATAATACTTCTCCTCCGTTATGAATCACAAATCTCAAGATTATCTTTTAGGTAACGACTTTGACCACTATGTTCTGTGTATACGGGTAATTATGGTGGCAGTTCGAATCGCGTTCCCCTTACCACTTTTTAAACCTATAATACATAGTTATTTCTACAAAATTATGCCATTTTTCAAGGCGTTTCAAGAAACGTTGTCTTAAAAGTCTAGCTGAATCTTTTTTGTACACTTTTATTTATAATTAAAAACTTCTTACCAATACTAATTTCACTATTATTTTAACAATTTCATATTATGGTGACTAAATGTTCAGAAAATGCAACAAGTTTCTTTATGTTCCATAATTTGTTTCTTAGTTATCTGTGGAAAATTTTTTTGTAATTGTGAGTGTTTACTTAATGTTCTTCTTTTTTCAATTATCTGTT
Source organism: Metallyticus violacea (assembly GCA_030762175.1). Lineage (NCBI taxonomy): Eukaryota > Metazoa > Arthropoda > Insecta > Mantodea > Metallyticidae > Metallyticus > Metallyticus violacea. Next base: position 98,588,146 of record CM060846.1, on the reverse strand, counting down.
TTAATGTAAAAACACAATCTGTACAGAAGCGCCCTTTTTGAAACCACATTGTCGCTCTGGTAGGATACGGTGTCCGAGGCCTATTTTCAATTTATTTTCGAGGCGAGGGGCCAGTTTTTCCTGAACTATCCAGCAGCATACCCCTATTCCACCTTTGCAAATTCGCCGATTATAAAATGGTTAGCATTGACATTGTAGCAGTATATAGTAAGGCTATTGTGATTATCACAAGCATCTAAGCATTTCATTTGTTGTGCATCTGCATTTGGCTTTCCGGTTCTAACAAATCTGAGCTGAGTATCATAAACACTTCTTTTTAAGAGAAATTTTTTTAACTCCTCAATTTTTTTTATCCGAGCTGAAAAGTGCATATTTAATTTGGCACATTTCTGAGGCTGTTTTCGTTAAAGAGTATGGTGAGGTTTTTGTAGTATGCAAGAATCTAAAGTTTTTATTCACAACAATTGCATCCAGTACAAACTGCATATTGCTGCAACCCTCTTTCCTAACGAACGTCTTTTATGTAGTTAAATATTAACTTGACTGTGCACGAGTCATATGTATGCTCTCAACACGATATGGAGTTACTATCATACGACACATTGCAAGCAAAAGTATAAAGTCCCAGCTTTAGTCACGGGCTAATGTGCCTGTTTTCCACTTATTATTTGAAACATGTTACCTTTCTTTAAAATATTTCAGGTGATTAAAGATGTATTTAAATGACACCAAAGACCGTTACTAACTACAGTAAGGCACTGAAATCTTATAGAAAAACAAAACTTATCGTGTTCCAAACAGCCATAAGCTAATATATATTCTGGTAAGCATACCTAAAAGTAGTCATTTGTTATATATACACCTCCGCTTACATAAACTGCATAGAATAGTTCACCACGTTAGAAATTGCATTTATGATTGCCACTGATTGAGAAAGTAATATTTTTTGCTGTCTGTGTGAACCATGCAGGTGTTGACCTCCAGCGAAGCATTTGCTCCCACAACCGACCCAGTTGAGCTAACAAAATAAGAGTCAGCATGCAACTGTAATGTGGGAAACTTAATCTATTGGGAAGGACTGAATGGAAAGTGTACTGTGGTTGTATTGATTTTATTTATCTACCCTTCATACGAACTGACAAGAGAGTTGAAGATTTCAGCTGTCTTTGGCGTTAGTTTCATGTAAATAAATCTTAATCTAGTAAATATATTTCGGGAAACGAAGTGAAGGGATAAGAAGCGAAAATAAAATCAAAGAGAAGATGAGATTACATTTTTTTTATTGTGGCATAGCTAAGGCTATTACGCTTTTTCTTTCGCTCTACTAATCAAATAATAATTATATTAGAATCAGTGACAATAAAAACTTTGTAAAATATGAAAAATAGTATGTAGAAATTGTTCCTTCACACTAGCCGTGTGTAGAACATAAACTGAAAATGAAGAATCAGACTAGAAATATTCGGGTCATTTCCAGGATTCGAACCAAGGATCTTGAACCTTCCGGGCTGACGCTCTATCTACCGTGTCCTCCTGCATGGATAAAAGAGAGTGTAAATAAATGTTCAAAATTTATGAATAAATAACATAAACAATGAAAAATATTAACGTAATGATAACAATGCTAATAAAGACAGTAACAAAGACAACTTATGTAAATGAGTTGTAAATAAAGTAGTGGCAATACTGCCGAGCGTGAGTCATGCACATTTGCATGCAATACGAAACAATTGGCGGTAGTGATTTTATTTATTTATTTATTTATTTAATTTGGTTTAATTACGAACGCTCTTTAACATCTCAGGTCATCAGCGTCCCATTCAACTCAAGGCGTTAAACGGCCGACAAATTTTGCTCAGTGGCCACTTCTTTCAGGTTTGAGGTTCTTTATCGTGCTGTAAATGTACGACACGGGACCCACGGCTTTACTTCCCTTCCGAAGGAAGCCATCCTTAGGATTTTTACGCCCGAAAAAATCCATCGGTCCTGGTCGGCATTGAACCCGCGATCTTGGGTTTAGAAGGCAAGTGTGGTTATCACTACGCCACCAGGACCAACTCGGTCGTTATTGGAGATATTGTCGATGTATTGAATGATAAATGCAGTTGCTATGGCAACAGGTTTCATTATTGTGCGTGGTTTTTAACTCCTGTAAAGTATAGTCACGAAACTTCAGCAGCGGTCGTGGATGAAAATGGAGGTAGCCTGAAGCAAAAATGCCCGCCAATGTCATCAAGGGTTACTTGAAGTTTATGACAACGAAGCACTACAGCATCGGACGGTTGTATGATGGGTCTCTGTATTTCGTACCGATTGGAAGAATTCGACACTTTGGTCGCACAAGTCTACCGCTCTTTTGTGACGAACAAGTGGAGTTAGTACAAGGTTTCCTTGGTGTTGGTCATCGCTGTATGTACGAGCATTATCCATCGAGGTTGGATTCACTTATCAAACTCTGTTGCACTTCCTGTAGAAAAACTTCCACACGAGAAAATTTGCCGCAGGCTGGGTTCCTCATACCTTACAGAAGGACAAAAGTGGCACCGATACGTAATGGAGAAACTACAACGAACAGGACTTATCATTGACGAGACGAAGGCACGGACATACGGGCCTTAACTCTTAAAAGCATGAATCAAATAAACGGGACCACAAAGAATCACCACGTCCAAAAAAGTGCGACATGAACTCTAATATGCTGATTGTGGCATACAACTGCCACATGCTGAAGGTGTTATCATTACCCATGCCGTGCCTCCGCCTGTGGTGCCTCAATAATAAAAACGGGCGTTAAACACTACTCAACATAAAATGCCGTACTTCAGGACCAAAATGTCAATGCAGCACACTACCGATATTTTCTCGAACACCACTTACGTCCAGATATGGGGCGCAAACGTCATTTCCTGGGACACAATCAATCTATCACCTTGCCTGATAATGCTCGTTGTCAAATTGCAGAAGCCGTGGCTGACTTGCTACGGAGATGGGAGTGGGAATTATTGGAATATCCTCCGTATTCCCCTGACACGAGTCCTTGTAACTACAACTTGTTTCCACTGTTAAAGAATCACATAGAGACAAAAGGTTTCTAGATATATCAGTGCTTGCTGCAGTAGGACGGTCCATTAGAGAGATCAACAGAAACAACCCAGTTAATGGCATTCAACGGTTACTACGGATTTAGTAAAAGACACTGCACCTCGCTGGTGATTATATTAAAGGTATGTAAACGTATTTTTCATGTAAGTTCAATAATATGTTCATACTCTCTAGGATTCATGGGTTCTCTCGGATGTAAAATCATAATTATGGCTTCCTTCTTAATGCCGTTGATTCCGTGTCGTAGATTTACGGCACGTAGAAGAATCTCAAGCCTGAAAGAAGAGGCCTCTGAGCAAAATTTATGGGCCTTTTGACGCCCTGAATTGAATGGGACGCTGACGACCTGAGATGTTAAAGAGCGTCCATAAATAAAACAAATCAACTATCGCACTGTCTATTTAGCCAGTATTTTATTTACAGCCCGTGCACATGAAATCATACACAACTCATGAATAAGCGCGGAAATAACTGTTCGAGTTTAAAGAATAAAAAATATGATCCTTCTTATACACTTGATAGGATAAAATAATAATAATAATAATAATAATAATAATAATAATAATAATAATAATAATAATATAGAATTCTGTAAAATAATTATCTGGGTTTTTGAAAAAATCACTGCACATACTACAATTAAATTTGTTAAGGAATATCGTTATATTTCATAACACAGTTTAAAAAGCTTTTTTACATGTATTACAAATGCTTAATGTCTGCACTCTTTGTCTCTCTGCAAATATAAATACGATAGTCTGTTTCTTCCCATACATGACTTAGCATGTCACAGGTGAAGTTTCGAAAGGCGGTTCTGATACACACCTTCATATCTAGAATAATCATGGGTACTGGAGGGAGAAAATCAAGGTTCTTTACGTAACTCCACAGGAAAAAAAAAAAAAACCGCAAGGAATAGTTGACCGAGGTGAACAGGATAGAAGGATCTGACTACAATTGCCCCCGTGCCCAATCCATCACTGTGGTAAGTGCTGATTTAAAAATTCCTTGACTTACCAATGGAAATGAGGGGGAGCACCATCTTGTTGCTATATGAAATCATCTCTGTCCTCATTAGCAGTATTAGTAGTCATTCAGTAATCATATAGGGACAAGTCAACCGTGTTACTGTACTTTCAGCAAAGAAAAACGGGCCGTGCACCTTCGCTTTAGGAGAGTCCCGTTCATGTTCGTGTCTGTCTCCCATATGTGAACATTGTGTTTATTGACTTTTCCGTTTACATGAAAGGTTGATTCATTGCTTTAAATCAGTTTGTCACTAAAAATATCGTTTTCCATCCACTGCTGCAGTGTGACCATGCGCTCCCTGTCTGTAAGGGCACAGGGTCACGCGCCCTTCCTGTCATTGATTAATTGAGAAGTAAATGACAATCGATATGGTTATGTTTGAATTTACCATCTCAATACGACCTCTCTTTTCGGGCGGTTTTCCACTTGGGTAAAAACATTCAGATGTTCAGTGGCCAGCAACCAGTTGCCTAAGTATAGAAATACCTTCTCATATTTCACCGTTGGGCATATTCTGAGAAAAAGATATAAGATCTTAATGCGCATGCATGGACTCCGCTTGGTTACAGGCCAACTAGAGAAGGCTGTGACCTGATGGCATTGCCGAGTGAACATTTACAACCTCGTCCATTCTCTCTCTGTTAAGAAGGGTTGCAAGCTCTTGTCTTAAGCGAGAGAAAGTTTTTAACATCAGTCAGTGCAGTTCATGTTGTTCATCTATGCGGGATGAAAATTACAATATCAAAGTAAACAAATATTTAAAATTAGAAAATGGTCGACAGATTTGAAGAAATGTAGTTCTTAAATTTTTTAGTTTGTTAAATAAGATGTATAAGTGAATAAAATATCTATTTACCGACTAGACATTTAACTCAAGAGGACAGAATTGTAGCGAAAGAACGAGAAGCCCCAATACCCGTGCTGAACATAAAAAACAAATGTAATGTTACAAAGAGAGCTTACACTAGATAAGTATTTCAACAAATCGCTATATGAAAGGTTCGATTGTATTTATGGTTATGAGGTAAGTAACGCATTCTTTAGTTTCCCATATTTACTGTTTGTTGCCCTGAAGTTTCCAAGAATCTCTTTTATATTCTCTGGTATTCGCTTTATCTACTTGCTTTGTTATTTCTTTATTCGTGTGCTTTTTATGATCCTGTGTTAATGCGACCCTTCAGTTTCACTTTTCACGAGCCGCGGCTGAGTGTGATGCAAAAAGCCTCCCGTACGCTTGTCAAGAGGTGTTAAAACTTGATGCAGTCCAAGGCGATAAAGCCTTTGGTAATACACGCCGGTTTTCTGCTGCTCCTTGCACTTGATTTCCTGGGGCTCCATTGGTTAGCTTCTGTTACCTGGTCCACTGTTTACTTCGAGGTAGGGAGTCCGGTTCTTTTCCTTTACGCAAGCACTCCGTCTGCACTAACTGCGCATACCATTTGCGAGTTACATTGCCGAAGGGGGGATCTTTTCCATATTCCATGCGGAAGTGGCACTAGACCATGGTAACGGACCGAAGAGAATACAAAACGCCTTCTCTTTATTGTTCGCCGCCATATAGCAAACACTTACACTTAGCGGCAACAACCGCTACTACTGAATGACGCGAACAAAAGTTTGAGAGTTTCTTTATCCATCTGTGCAACTCTAATAGTCGCATGTCCAATTCATTATCCATAAGAAATTTACAAAGCTCTTGAAAGCATTTAGGAAGGCCCTGCACAACAAATAACATAACGCTATTGTAACAAAGCATCTAATCGAAGGTAATCTATTATTTCCAACCACATTAAACGAATGTTATGAAATAGTTCTACAGTTGAGTAGTCCCTGAAAAGTGTTTCCGGTGAAAGATGAGTAAAAAGATGTTCGGTGCAATGGTATTAGAGCGTGTTTTGAGATTATGAGAGGAAGATAGATTTTGCAAAGTAATGATGGAGAAATGACATTATTCATTGCTTGAAAATTTCTCCTACAAAACATATTTTAAATCTTTCACAACAGCTGGCTCTTTTTATGTTCATACATTTATTTATTTTGTAAATTGTTAGAGAGACAATATATTATCGTACATGAAAATACTTGTATTATTTCTTAATTAAGCATACCTGTTTTCTGTTTTTCTATTAGTGAAATAGCTATTTTGTATATTCCTCACGTGCCGATTAAATATAATTTGTGTATATTTTCATGTTATTCAGCAGTACACCTTATTTATAGACAATGTGAATAAACCAAGCTTTTAATTCTTCATTTTATGAAAAGGATTTGTCAAATGAAGAACAGTATAGCTTAAATGCAAACAATAAACACCACCACAATGAAGCAACTGCTTCGAATGAACTTAGGCACAGATGTTATCTATTAGCCCACAGACATTAGGAAGAGAGACAATCTGGTCTGCTTTAGCACATTCACCATCACTATAAAACATAGTATTACTAATAAATTTAAACAGCGCTACTTTCAATGTTGTTCTACCTTACTACCAGTGATACTTTATCCCGCGGTTTGGGCTTTTGCCTATGAGCGAGCCCTCACTTTTTATCGCGCCGTGGAGGGAGTAGCAAGACTGCTTGCTTACTTGTTGACCTTACTGACTGTCGCAGTCGGGTGCAGCTATGCCTACTATGTTTACAACGGCACAGCGTGTCTTTATGTACGATTCATAGGTGTTAACTCAGCTTGTGAAGTTCGAAGACGGTTTCAAACAAGTTTCCCGAGTATAGACGCTCCAGATCGTAAAACAGTTCTTAGTCTGTATAATAAATTTTACGAAACTGGAAGTGTCGTAGGTCTCTCACCGAAGAAAGATGACATGACCTTGGTAATCGTTTAGAAAATTCCCCTATGAAATCTCTTTGACCTCTTTCACAAAGAGTGAAAATTTCATATTGGTTTGTGCAAAAGGCTGCTACCATTATTGCACTTAATGCCGTATAAAATAACTGCGGCACAGGTTCTTCAGTCAGGTGACCCAGTACGTAAGCGCACATTTTTTTTGAGCGGATTCTGTTAAATGTGTACATTGGACAAATAGACCCAAATTTAGTGTTCTTCTCGAACGATGCCCGGTTATGTGTATATTCAAAACAATCGTTACTGGAGAACTGATAAACCTGACTTTGTACATGGTATGCCCCTCCACGATGAAAAAAATCGGCATTAAGGTATGCCATCAGCGGTAAAAGAACGATTGAACCAATTTTTTATAGCATACAGTGGATTCTGTTACTTATGTGAATACCATACTAACCTCCTTTTCAGAGAATTAACGGACAGGAAGCGTGATTGTGCACTTTTTCAACAGGACTCGGCCACTGCTCACATTGCGAATAATTTCATGATAGCAATTCACAATAGGTTTCCATAAGACAGAGTTATTAGTGGGGAAATAGGGTCCCCTCGGGGCTTCGAATTAATACCCTGCGATTATCGTCTCTGTGGTAAATTAAAAAAAAAAAAATCCTGCGACCAAGACAAACCCGCACGCTATACAATAACTCAAAGATAATATTTGTCAAGAAGTTATCCGGATTTCTCAAAGTGAACTACAGCGAGTGATGAATACTTTTCTTAAGAGATGCTAAAAAAATGTGTGGAGAATGAAGGCAGGCAGTTTCAACACCTCATTTGATAATTTCGTAAGTAATGAGCCACTTAAAGTGGTTTTGTGTATTGTTAGTTTATTTCATTGCTTTGCCTTTCCGCTAATTAGCGAGACCCGGCTGGCCGGCTAAACGGCTAACGAGAGGCGCGCTCGTCCATAGGCAAAATACTCAGGGGGAAAACAAAATTGATCGTACACGGTATTTTTTCAGAATGTGGTAGGTAATGTCTACAGAACTGGACATTATTTTCAGGGGCGTAGCTACATAGGAGTTAGAGTGCGATAGAACTCCCCGAACTCTGCTCCCCCTTTGGGTCCACCACTATCTCAAACTTAATGTTTTCTTTCTTTCTCTCTTTTTAATACAGTTTTTTGTGTGATTTTGTTTTTGTATAGCGAAACTTAAGTTATGTTAATATTTACCTAATTTTCCACTTGGCAAACCACAAGATGTACCAACCGTCACTAATGCAAAAGGATATAATTGAGTAATGACATTTTATAGAAGGAGCAAGTATCTTTTATGCAAAAAACTGTGCTTTTCGTTATTCCGGGAATTAGTAATCAACTTGCTTTCAGCTGCAGCCAGATCTAAACAGAAATTTAACACCAAGTTGAATGTGCAACACCTACCATTGTTTCAAACAATGCCTCTTTGTTGGAAATCAACTTAGTTATCGCTGAGCGCGCCGTTTATATTCTGTTACATTCTTTTTTTTTTCTCATGAATGATAAAAAAACGACTCCAACATAAAAAGTTATACCTCACACCGGCACTAATACAGAAAGTTTCACTGTCAACGATAATATCATAGATCAGAGCAGGAAAATAAGCAGGAGGCAATTTTTTCCTCTTATGATAAGAAAGTGTGACCTATAGAAGAGGGCGTAAAAATAAAATATTTAAGCCAAGAGTGAATTACACATCGTCTCTTCTAACAAACGATATTGCATCATACGTCGGGGAAACTTGTTTACACAAACTAATATTAATTTACATTTATATTGCTACAGTGATGAACTTAGACCCGATTTTTATGAAAAATTGTTCCTTTCTATTTGTTAATATTTTTTATCAATGTGTTACTAATGCCTGTTTATCCAATATATATTTTTACAATTTAAATGTTGATTATCTTTATGAAAATTTTCATACTAAACTGGGCCTGAAATTTATTATTATAATTATTATTATTGTTATTATTATTATTATTATTATTATTATTATTATTATTATTATTATTATTAAAGTTCAGGATATCTAGCGTTGATTCCCATTTTAGACACAACGATGAATTCTACAATTCTCATTGGTTGTAACTGGCCTTCGAAACCCAGGATCACTAAATCGAATCTAATTGCAATCATGTTAACGGTTCTAGCAATGAGTTTTGGAATAATATTTCATCACTTTTTTGTAATTTTTCATCTCACTACCGAAGCACGTATCAAGCCATTTTTCCAATTACGAGTTCCCAATGCAACTTTTCTACTGAAATATTAAACATTTCAAATTTGAGGTAGCTAAAATATTCATCAATAATTGCTATCTCCTAATTATTTCAAGTACTAAAATCAAAACACCCTTGAGAAAATTCTGGCTACGGCACTGATTATTTTATTGCTGCAGGAACCATTTACTTCTCAGCATGGTAAGTTTCGTCCTCGCACGAAGAATTGAACAGCTAAACACTGATGCTGAAGCTTAAAACCAGAGCTTTTTATATACTGATCTACTGTGCAGTGTAGTTTTTTATGTGCTTTTTATATTCTCAGATATTTTTCTACAGAGTAAACAAGGACATGCGCGGTAGAAGAAAGGAGCTTTTTTGTATGCTGTATGTTTATTAGTAAATCTCAGTGAAGAAGGTGCCGACATTTATTAAATAAAAATTCCCATATTCTCTCATTGCTTGTAAAAGTACCATATTCAGATTAATGGAAAAAATTAAAGAAATAAGGCGTGTTTTATATAAAAAGTAAAGGGGAGCAGAGGAAAAGTTTTAAGACTAGCTTAGCGGATAGTACAAGAAAGTCAACGGATCGCTTTGCGCTACAGAGAGGAAGGTCGAAATCCTCCACTCGTAATGCTTCAAAACGTTTTAAATTGAAGCCATATTAAATTCGCGTATTCTTCCAACTAACGCCACTAGACGTGATATTAAAAATTATATTTATATGTGATTTCAAGACTGTTCTTGCGTAAAGGTCTAACTTGTGGTTAGCTTTCTAAGCAGCGAGACTTAGTTCACCTCAGTGAATATATAAACTGTCAGAACAATATTAGAGGGGTGTTCTGAAAGTTCTCGATCTGACTCAAAGATGTCGTGAAGATGGTCAAATTAATGTGATAGTTGTTAAGTATTACTCTTTAGATGACGCGTTGCAAAGTTTCAAACGCGTAAGTGTAGTCACTTATTTATGACAATCGTATAAACAAACTAGCGTTTTTATTTTCTACAAAATGGGTACAACAAAATACCATCTGTGATGAAGTACTTAACTTTAAAGGACTTGTTTAAACGCAATTCCAAAGCGATTCTTCGACGTTTAATAACAGCAGAAGAAACTTGGATTCAATGCACTAAAGAAAGCAAAACGGGTTCCATTTGCAGGAAAAGTCATGGCTAGGGTTTCCTGGGATTCTCATTGAGTGGTGTTCGTAGACTGCTTCCAGGTGGGCAGAACCATAACTGTTGAGTATTAGGCTAATTACTGAACCAACTGAATGATGCTTTTCAGATTAAGCATACATGTCTTACGAAAATGAAAGTTTTCTTTTATCAAGATAATGCGCCTTCACACACATCTGGGACTGTTGCTGCAAAACTGCGTGACATTTGCTTCAAGTGCTTCCACATCCGTCGGATTTAGCTCCCAGTGATTAGTTTTTGTTCTCAAACCTGAAGAAATGGTTGGGTGGATGAACATTAACATCAAATGATGAAATTGAATCTGAAACAGATGCTTATTTTTCAGTTGGACAATTTTTATTTTACTAAGTGTATTACAAAGTTGGAAAGTCGTTGGACTGAATGTATTGATTCACAAAGTGAATATATTGAAAAAATATACAAGATTTCTCTTAAATCGTGTGCTTTCTTGGCTAGACCGATAAATTTTAGAACGCCCCGCCTATCGCAGTTTCGAAAAGTCGCTGCAGATACTACGTGGCTTAAAATAGCAGAGTACGTAAATTATAGGTATACAGAATTATTCGGTAGTTTTTCTTTGAAATAAAACAAACTCAAGAAAACACGTAACGTTAAAAACAAATTTTCCCAAATGGCAAAAAAAGAAACTAATTACACCTAATATGGGCAAGACAACGCCATTGCATGTATGTCGAATTTTTCAAAGACTGTCTACTTCAGTCTGAGAAGATCGAAGAGCGTTTATGATTTGTCGCCTCCTAAATTCTCCAATAAGATGCATGTGGTTTTTATCTATGGGAAAGCTAAAAGAGAAATTGCGAGGGTAAATAAATGCAAAAGGGAATTTGGATTCTGCCGTCTTTGAATAGTACGGAGCAAGACACACCTTTGTGACGTGGTAGTTTCAGGACTAGGCATTAACCGGTTCACTTCGCACACCCTTTTCGTTTGTAAGTAGCATCATGTCCGAGCAAGAGGTACATTGGTCTATTGCGCAACGCATTAATGTGTAATTTTAGAAGCTAGAGGGCGTAAAACTTATTAAAATTTTGCAATGATTAAGGGTACAGTTTTGGAATAAGAGGCAGTCTAAGACACAAGTGTATGAGAGGCATGAATGTTTCACTGATGGACGAGAAACTATGGGAAATTAAAATCACCAACGTCGACCCCTGACGAGGGTAACGAAAACGAACATTCGTGCTTTCGAGATCTTGTTGAGTGTGACCAGCGTTTAACGATTTCTAAAATTGCGATATTTATGGAAGTGCTCAATCTATCATTTCAGAAGTTTCGGCAAGGCGCTTTCCTCGAATTTTCGTTGAGAATCAAAAGGTTGCATGTGTGGGGGTATTTCAGAAACTTCTGGCTATATGTCGGCATAAAGAAAACATGTTTCTGCATCAAATTGTAATCTGTGATTAAATATAGGCACATTATTATTGCTGAGTCGAAGCAAGCGAGCTTGGAGTGGAGGAAAGGGGAAATCCACCCCTATCAAAGCAAAATCTATCATGTCAGCTGGCACGGCTCTCTTGATAATTTTCTGGGACTCCCAAGGCCCAGATTTTCTTCATGATTGTCAAATAGTCAATGCTACTTATTACTGCAAACTACTGGTTGAGTTAAAATGTGCTTATCGGCGTAAAAAGAAAACTGATTTGAGAATTCTTCTCCTCCAAGACAACGTCGACCCGCATAGAGCTACTTTGTCAAGGAGAAAATTCGAAAAAATTACTGGGCAGCACTGGAATACCCTTTCTATAGTTCAGATGTATTCACTTGTGATTTCCATATGTCTGAACCGTTAAAGAAAGCATTAAGAGGAGTTGATTCGACAGTGATGGAAGTGTGGAAACAATCATGCGCAAATTACCGGAAACCCAATCATTTCTTCGATAATGGGATTAAGGAGTTTCTTATGCACTGGGAAAAGTTTGTTTGTAAATAGGGGAATGATGTAGAAAAATGAAATTATCCCATTTTTATTTATTTTGGTTTCAATTAATGAAGAATAAATCCGATTATTAATGTTTGACCTTAGTATATCAAAATAGTTCTTATGTGTTAGACAAATGAAATAAAATTTAAGGCGAGTGCGCAACATCTCAGATTTCCAAATTTTTCAGGAATATTCCGAAGATATGAGGCAACTCATAATCATTTCGAGAATACGATGAAAGTAAGAGTAGGTACGCTTTTATTTTCCAAGAACGAATGCGCGGCAAAGGCTGAAATTCTACAACAAAAACTGCTCGAATAGCGCAGACAGTGACATAGTAAAACAACATCCTGGTAACTACAATCTATGAATGTTAAGGGGAAAGTTACTCCTTTATAGCGCCAAATGCACTATATTTTAAGTTCAAGCTTTTTAAAACAATGAACCTCTTTAAAATGCAAAATAAAATTCTATATCTATGATATTCTACCGTTCCAATGTCACTGTCGACCAACACTGCTAAACGTTGTGCTATTTTAGCATTTGGAAATGTCTTAGGCATACTTTTAAGGGAGAAAATATAGGTTTTACAGAACTAGGTTTTCGGTGTAATTATTTTACTAAATACATGAAATGTTCCTGTTCTTCTTCTTCTTTTGTTTTTGAGCCGAGATTTATTTCACGCTTCGTGTAAACGCACTGTTTAGAAAGTGCGGAAACAGTTGAATAGTGTAAACAAGCAAAAGCCACTTTTCCTTTTAGCACGTGGGCAGAACGGAGGTAGAAGTTGGTAAATTGTTAATGTACATGGTAATTTAGTTACAATTTAAAGCGAATCCAATCCTTTACAGTGTGGCGGCTTTGTATAAAGTAATAACCTTGTAAGCTAAAGTTTGCGGCTGGAGACAATGCAGGAAAAGCCGTCTATCGCCTGAATCATCGCAACTGGACGACACTCTCAAAGGTAATTACCTGCTTCGCAATTCCAATCACCATGAACCTATTCTAATGTCTGTAAATGTCTAGCGTGCATAAAACAAGAAAGGAACAACATGTAAATTTGTACCGTAAGCCTCTAGTAATGCTTGAACTTTCAGGGCATTAATTATATAGGATATTTGAGTAAAAGAGTGGTATATTTTTTACAGCAGATGGAGTTGGTCAAACGTTTCGAAAAAAGCTCCTACGAATATTAACCCATTCTTTATTACGGCCAAACGGAGCTCAATAAACGTGGGTCAAAGATAATATCTCCTTTTTGTATGGTGTGGGCAGTATTGGCATTTTAGTTCATTGCCCTTTTTTTTTTGGTTGTGCTTACCCTTGCAATATACTGTCAGTTGGGGTTGCAGGTTTCTGTATAAGGCAACGTATGTAGTTCATGCACTTTGGAGCACCGTCTCATTACCGACACGTGCAGACGATGTCCTTAAGGCACGAGCATATAAACGAGAGGTCTGCGTTTCGAATTCCTTCAGAACCTTCTCCCTGATTGCAGCTTTTTTTCAACCTTTCCTCAGTCCTCATAAATGGCAAATGCCAGGAAGGTGTCTCAAGCATAGGTATGGAATGTTTCCTTCACCCTCCACAATCGCCAGGGGTGGCAGAGATCGTTATGGCTCAAATTCGGGAGTGGGAGTTTTGGGGCTCTATTCCCACCAGGACCGTCCTCCTGGGAAAAAAATCAGGTTTTTCTCAGATCTCACAAATGATAAATATCGGTGATGTACCCTAAAATTAAGTCTGGAATCCTTCTTTAAAAAAAAAAAATGATTTTATCTCATGTATCATCAGCGTCCACCGCCTGTGAGGCCACAGTAGTAAAACGGAGCGTTAAACACCATTTGAAAAAAACTAAAAAATTTCTTTCCAATTCAAATCGTACCATACGTAGAGCCCAAATTCTATGTAATTACATATTTTAATGCTGCATATTTATGCACAAAGAAAATAGAAAGGTTTACGAAATATAGAAGTATAAATGCTTTGCATAAATTTTATTTTACATATTTTAAATATTTGTTACAATACTAAACATGTAACACAATGTGACATAGTTTCACGCTATCAACATTATTGCGTTGCTCAATGTAGTTACATTCAAAGTGAAATTACAGCAGTTCATTATCGCCATCAATGACTCATTTAAGGCATTTTCCTTTTTTGTTCTCAAACGCATTACAATTTGCAAGAGTTAATTGTTAACCATGGCACAAGTTACGTCTTCGCCGTGATCGACCAAGCTGAAAGCATTGACAGTGCTTTCACGACATATAGCTAAGGTTGTGACAAACTTATCGGGTGTACAATACACTTTCAAGCTGAACAACATTTACGAATCAATCTGTATTTTAGAAGTAATTCTAATTTCTTCAAAGAAACGGGTGCTATTTACACAGTTGCAGTGCTACCTGCATAATCTAACAGTGAGTTTTCTAAAGACATGAGCACAGCAACGGTATGGCGAACATACTCTTGCACAAATTTCAGTGCTGATGAAGACGGCACACACTTAGGCTGCATGATCGCGAACTTATTTGTGCACATGCTGAAATCTGAGGTTACATGTAAACCTTGTTAATTCAATGCAAAAATTTGAGAAAACAATTAAATAACTATACGATATGTTAATTATATTCTTAAGCTGCTAAGACTAATGACGTTAACGATGAGAACCCACTTGTGAATACATGCAAATAGATACATTTTAAAATATCAGCAAAACACACAATAAATTTTATCCCAACTAGTGCATTTTACTTGCCGCATGCATCATAAATGTACCGGCAGCATCAAGAAACTGCAAACTTCAGGTAGGCCTCTTTAAAAGTGATAGAATAAATAAAAAACGCAGTTCAGGAGGCTTGTGCTATAGCAAGGGAAGTGAGTGGCGTAGTTTACACTAAAATGCAAGTAGTACTTGATAAGAGCCCCGGATATTCAAAATTTCTTACTTTGTGTCGCTGATTTAATTGTGAAAATGTAGAAAACCCGAGAGTGTTATTGCTAGAATGATATTTTGAGCTGTCCAGAAAAATTTCTCTGTCTTTAAAGTCATATTGTCAGAAAAATTATTTTGTAATTGGAGATAGAAATTTCTCCATCTGACTAGCTATAACTTTAAATTTTTCAAAAGGACAAATATTTTTAACGTGTATATTTTCCCTAACAAATAAATTCAATGCCTGATGTTATTTCATATAATTAATTAATTAATTACATTTACCTACATACTTCAGCAATTTTGACTACATATTTATGTACATTTTCCACAATGTGGAGTGTTCCCAGGAGTACGCGGTTCTCTGAAACGTAGGCGCGACAATGTGTAGAAGATCCCAGACATTTTATCGTTGGAACCTTTTGCTAATTTTGAACAACTCTCATTTGTTGTGAAAATGTGCTGCACTTTTGCTTAAACATACTGTATATGGTTAGTGTACACACTGATTCAAAAAGTTTCTATTTTACAGGAATAAGCCGGATGGGAAACCAGCTAAGAATACGACCAGGAAGAAAGAACAAATTGCAAATTGGAACCTGGAACTAGGAACAGAGAGCAAATACATAATATGAATATATAATTTATATATAAATAAAATAATGGCGATAAGGAGAAACTGGACAACAATAACAGAACTAAAAAAAAATCGAATACACTTCACATTTTTATTATCTAGGTTATGATGTAATCTATTGCATAGGAAGATTAATTTATAAATGAAGCATGCGAGAAATATGCGGAACAGAAAATGAAGCATGCAAGCAGACATTACTTACATTTTATATTATTATGACTCTTCCAAAAATATGAAAGCGATGCATGGAGCTTAAAGAATAAACATAAACGCAGAATACAAGCAACATTGCTATACCTTTGCTTAATAAAGAATTTCGCAAGAGAGGAACATTTAAGGGATAAAAAAATAATAGAACTAGGAATGAAACCAATAATAAAGCATAGGAAATGAATAGTGAACCCTTGTAGAGAATGACTGGCGAAAATTATTGAAGAGGCACTTACACATACATACTAAGGCAGCTAACGTAGCCAGAAACTACACCATAATGAAAAAAGAAGCTATAAGAAGGTTATTGAGGGTTTTACAAACCATTATGTGACGAATGTTATATGACAACTAAAGCGGAAAGTGCACGTAATACCATTACAGGATTTCTCACGATTTAGGAAAACTCCATTTCCGAAGTTGTCGTAATAATCTCCATTTTTGAGAGCATTGTTCACTAATGAGGCATCGTCTACACAGATGGTTTCTTCCATTACAGCCACAGTCACATTTGGGCCGAATAATCCATTTCTTCGCCATCAAGAGAAATTTGCAGATATTATCGTGCAGCACCACATACGGTTTAACTGGATGCAGGCACATTCCGGGCACTAGTTAGCCCGCTGAATTTGATATATTTTATTTATTATTGTTTGTGGGGCATAGTAAAATTTTGCTTATAAGACCCCATGGATAACCAAGACACATTTTAAAACAGATTTTAATGATAAAAATATATTAAAGAATATCTGAAAGTTTACAGCATGTGGCGTGACTCCTAAAATAACAAGTTATTTTAATAGGTTAGAGTTTTGATTGACGATACGATGCCTGTATTAAATGAACTGTTCGCTAATTCAAAAATATTCCCTATTTAAATACATATGATAAATGTCTATGCATATAGTAATCCTTTTTGCGGTAAATATTCCGTATTTAAATACATATAATAAATGCCTATGCATATACTGCTTTTTGTACAAAATTAAATTATTCCATTAATATTTTCTCCGCATTGTAGTTTTTGGTTTTCAGGAATTGGAAGAATTCGGTTCCTTTTAAATTATGTTATATTGTGGCTTCTTTATAATTGTTTTAATTTGTACACAACTTTTAGAAAACCACAAAATAATATTACAATATTTTAATAGAATATTCTGTCTCATAAGGGCAGAGTAAAAGATTTACAACAAGACTGAAGACACTTGATCACTTTTCAACTTAGTTCCCAAGCAGGTTCAATGTGGGTTTGCCACCACTTCCTGATGCCTGAATTGCTCGAGAAAATTAATCTTCCTCCAGAGCGCGTAAGCATCAATGCACCGCATGAGATCTTTGATCTTATCGTCAGTACCAAACTACTTCCCGTCTAGCGCTTCCTTGAGAGACCCAGACGCATGGTAATCAAATCAAACCGGAAAAGGGAAATATGCAAGATATGGAAGACACTTCAAATGCACATCCGCAATCAGTTGTGCCGTTGTATGTGTTGTGTGCAGTCATGCAGGTAACAGTAGCCCAGGATTGAGTAAATCGCGAAGTTTCGGATTAATTTGTCTGTTTCAAGCGTTTCAGTGCGGTATTTTTGTCTGTTGACAGTGATTGCTGTGGACATGCAATCGCAGAAGAAAGAGAACAATGTTTTCTACATTTCTACGCCATCCAAAATAGATTTACAGATAGGGTTTGGACAGATATAATCCAGGATGGTGTGGTTCAGGCATACCTCTTACTATAACTTTACAGTACTTCACTTTAGCGGCAGGATAATGTACCACTCGAGTTCTATGACCTGTCCGTGATAGTGGGCGGACTGAATACTTTTTTTCTTGCACATCAGCACGCTTAGTGCCAGGACAAAGTGTTTGTTGAGGACAGGTAACTAAACTGAAGGAGTGAATATTGCAACACTATTTATTTATTTTTAAGGAATTTTGTGGGGAATTAATAAGATGTTGAGAGAATGGAAACGGAACTGAATGGCGTTTGATCAAATTATTCCCTTTGCGTACCAACACTTCATGAGTTCATTTTGGACTTGGCTTTGTGTTATAATGGAATATTTGACACTAAATGTCCCTAAATATGACATTCATCTTCTCATTATCTCACTGCAGGCGTTAAAGCTTCAAACGTTCGGTCGAGTCCCCGAAATTTTTTGTTTTTTTAATTTTTTTAATGTATATTGTAGTGTGATTTGCATCCTCCTTGGCCGCTGTTAGCACCACTGACTCTAGAACGAATGACACTCATCTAGGGTTCAGGTACGCTCACGCTAACTGCAACTGATACAAATTGGCAAGGAAAGCTAAGAAGCTTTTGCTGTTGAAGTTACAGGAAAATACCGTGCGATTAGATTTGTTTAACCCCGGAGTGTTCGTTCTGTGAACTGGTTAGCTGGTGTACCGGCCAGCAGGGTCTACGTGATTAGCGGAATACCCAAAAAAATTTAACTTACCAAATTATCAAATGAGGTATTGAAACTGCCCGCCTTCATTCTCCAGACACTTTTGGCATCTCTTTGGAAAATAATTCATAATTCCCTATAAAATATTTTGAGAAATCCGGGCAATTTCCTGACGAATATTATCTTTGAGTTCTTTTGTGGTGTGTGGGTTCATTTTGTACATGACATTTTTTAATTTACCCCAGGGATAATAATTGTGGGCTCTTAAATCGGGGGACTGAGGGGGTCACATATCCATACTAATAATTCTGTCTTGTGGAAATACACTGTGAATTGCTCTCAGTGGATTAATTTCTGTGAGATCGTGGCAGAATCCTGCTGAAAAAATGCATAATCACGCTTCCTGTAGGCTAATTCTCTGAAAAATGATTAGAATGATATTGCATAAGTAACGGAATCCACTGAATGATAAAAAATTGCTCTTATGATTTTTTCACCACTTATGGCACACCACACAGCGATTTTTTCATTATAGAGGGCACTTCATGTACGAAGTCAGCTTTATGACTCCAGTAACGATTGTTTTGAGTACACACATAACCGGGCCTCGCCCGAGAAGAACACTATATGTGGGTCTAATTGTCCATTGTGCACATTTTCCAGAATGTGCGCGTACGTACACTGAACAGTCTCTGACACAAACATTTTTATGACTTGAAGTGCAAAAATGTAGTAACCTTTTGCACAGATGCATATGAAATTCCCACTTGTGTAAGATGACGTAGAGATACTCTAGGGGAATTTTCTAAACGATCGTTAATGCCATATAATCTTTCTTCGGTGAGAACCCTACGTTCCTTTTTGGTTTCTTAGGCTGGACATTTCCAGTTTCATGAGATTTATTATACAGATTATGAATTGTTTTACGACCTGGAGCGTCTATGCTCGGAAAACTTGCTTGAAACTGTCTTCTAAGTTCAAGAGCTGATTTAGTTAACATGTATTAGTTGTACATAAAGACACGCTGTGCCGTTGTAAACACACGAGGTTATACTGTCTAAGAAATTAACAACACAACACATACGGGAACAGCTACCTACGACTGCGACAATTAGCAAGGTCAACAAGTATGCAACAGGCTTGCTATTGCTTCCATGGCGCGGCAAAAGAGTTATAGGAAAGCTTACTGATCGCACTGTATTATGAAATAACATCCGGATTAGGAAGGGACGCGATTACAAATAAGGGTCGGTTACAAGCCTGGTCGTAGCTTAAATAAGACACCAGATCTTGTAGGCCGCGTTTCTCAAACTATTTTAAGTGAGTATCACTTTAAATTGAAAGGTTCTGTTGACTATTCTTCTCTTGCATTGTTTTAAGCAATTTTTTGCACGTTTTCAGTAATTTATGCGTGTTAATAAACAACAATAATCAGAATATTAATCGTTTTAATTGGGAATACTCGTTTGAAAAAGAGACATTATTTCGTTAATAATAGAAACATAAAGACTTATCGCATTATAATATAATTTTATAAGCCACATATTTCTCAGAATAGAATTTGTATAATTTCTATCAGTTTAAATAATAAGAAAAATAAATGTGCGACATATGCATGTTGCAAGAAGTTTTCACATACATGTTTCTATGAGGGGAATATTTTTATAGCGGAAATCCGATATCATCGTGACTGTGAGCCGCATTTCAATTATTTCCTTTCTGTCATCTTTCTCGAACTAATGCTTGACTTTATTAAATATATGTTCAATCTATGTTCTAGAGAATCAGAAAGGCATATCTCGAGGACCACATGCGTTCCGCAAACCATACTTTGAGAAACTCTGCTGTAGGGGAAACTATACCATCCAAGTTGCCAAGCTCATTGAATGAAGTGCATTATAAAAAAAATCGATTGTTGCAAGCTAACTAGGGGGTGTAGCATTAGCGACAGTGAAATAAACGCCCACTTCGTCATTTGAGGTAAAATGAAACTTTTCTATATTCAAATTAATAACAGTTTGTAAAAACATGTAAACTTAAAAATTTGGGCCACGACCTGAATTCGAACCACGGATATTCAGCGGGCTGAAGCTACACCATCTGACCTACCGTGTCCTCCAAACACGGAACCACAAACCTATCTCATCCGATTCTATGTACCCCAGAGAACTCCCTAAATTTTCTCTATTATGAATGATTAATTCTTTAAGAGGCGACTCGTAATGCTATGAGCATTTATGTCCCAGGCTTGCAGTTTAATCACCAACAGCATAGGAGTTAACATATATATATATATATACATATACATATATATGTGTGTGTGTGTGTGTGTGTGTGTGTGTGGAATATTTTGTCTTTGTTGTAATCAAGAGAGAATCAAACCCTTTGGCTATTTTTAACTTATTTGTTTTTTCCTATGATTCATTATCAAATACAAATTTGCAGATATGTATGTAGATAAAATAAAGTGTGTGTAATTCATATTAAACTTATTTTTTTATTCCTTAACATTCTGAAAGGATGGGCCAGCATATCCACAATCTGGCATTCATAGTTCTACTTTATGCAATATCTGTTCTGCACATTAATTATATTTTTCACTCAACTTTGACGCTGAATTTAATTAGACTGAACTATGAGCAAGTTATTTAAGAATGGGGCAGTTTCTCCTCTCAAGCTATCTTTGCTATTCTCAGTTTAAAGAGTCAGTATGAACGAAGATGAATGGATAGTGGTAATGGTGGTGTGTGTGCGCTTAAGGTCATTTCAATACTCAAAGGCGCCCTTAAATTTTAAAAGCAGAAGCGTATTCCTCAGAGCAAGTTATATAATTAGAAATAATTAAGGGCTGAAAGATTAAAAGAGTAACATGTCGATAAAATAGGATAGTTTAAATACTGACTTTGTAAGGACTGGCTTGAACAAACTCCGGTTTTAAGTACTACAGAACCATTGCAAGTGACGCCTAAGTATACCTGCGTCATAAATAATTAATAGAGGTACAATATAGTAATATGCTTTTTACAGCGCGTGGGGGCCCGGCAATGATAATACAGAGGAGCCATGTCTCCTCGAAAAAGCTGAAAAGCATGTCCAATGCACATTCGAGCTATAAATATTTCCTTTCTCTTATTACGGGATGAAGTTGTTTATATTATTGAGTTCTGTGCTACAGGGAGGCCAAGTGTGGTTCCAGTCTTGAAGAATGTATTTCCGTAAGCGAGGTTTGATTCTAACGATACAGACTCAACAACAGTCCCTGAGAAATGTACACTTTTAGATTTAGTCTCATCAGCCCACTCTTTGCCGCGGATGCTGTAATGCCTTGGCACCCTTACAAACAAAATCGTAATATACGAGAGTAATTAAGTAAGCTATAAATTGATTTGGGGTACATGTTTGTATGAGGCACCGTAGGCTATTACCAATAGACAGCACCATTAATCCGGTCGCAATTGGTGACGTTCCACATGAGACAATCGATGTTTACAATAAGGAAAGCAAGATGGCGGAACCTTTGATTGTACAACCCTAAATCAGCGCTCCGTTATGCGATTTTTGTGGATAAAAGATACAGAATCAAAAAAATGCATCCTATCTACGGTGAGAAGTGCCTGTTAACAATTAGGCGCAGAAGTTCTCTGATGGTCGGAAGCGTATCGAAGATGAACACCGCGTCTTCCGGCCAACGGAGAAGTGGAGTTGAGGACACAACCCTAGCTGACAGAAGACATTATAGCCGCTGCTATTGCTCATACGGTATGAGTGTACGATGGGTGCCATCCACACCAAATGCAGGGAGTCTGGCATTAAGCATCTTAGTCACTACACTATGAAGGACACAATATACTACCTCGAATTGTCACAGGGATCACTTTACCAACGCGGGACAAAGCGTGCGTCAATATTGTGAAAACATGTTCAGGAAGTGACCAGAACTCACTGCTCTTGCGTCAAACTACCAACAAAACAAATGAGACGATGGTAAATTTCAAGTAGGAAGTCATCGAGCATCCTCCATATAGCTCCGACCTTGCTCCTAGCTACTTCCATTTGTTCGGTCTTCTTAAACAGCATCGTTCAATGACAATTATAGCATAGAGGGGGAAATCACGGCTTGATTCTGATAACAACCCAAAGTATTTGATGCTGTTGGATTTTTCAAAGCAGTATTGCTATTTGTTTAGTTCTATATCCAATTCAAACTTAATCGCTTACACTCGTATATGAAAATTGTTTTCTCACACTTGCGGCGCGCAGAATGTTAAGTTGGAAACGAAGAACCAGACTTGAATGATTTGGGTCACTGCCGGGATTCGAACCACGGATTTTACGCCTCTGTATAGTGGGTGGTTAAACTATAAATCTAGGTCATAAGTGCTCGTAGCATTTTGAATTGCCTCTTAAGAAATAAATCTCTCATAGAAGAGAAACCTTAGGGAGATGTCCGTAAAGAATGAATAGTGTTTAGCGCCCGTTTTTACTACTGAAGCACGCAGGTGGTGGACACGGATGATACACGAGATGAAATGATAAATTGGGAAAGAATTATTAAGGAAGGAAACGTTCCAGGACTAAGTTTAGGGTACCTCCCCGACATTTGCCATTTATGATGATTGAGGAAAACTCGAAAAAATCTCAGTCAGGGAGGACGGTCCTTGTAGGATTCGAACCCCAGACCTCCGCCACTCGCGGCGGTTGGGAGGGGCCGGGGTGTAATTTGAGAGAGGTTCGTGGTTCCGTGTTTGAAGAAGGACATGGTACCTCTGTTGATAGAATGTCAGCCCATAAGTCGGAAGATCCGTGGTTCGAATTCCAGATGTGACCCTAATTTTTCATATCTCATTCTAAATCGTAATATTCCGAAAATAACATACGCAAATGAACTTGGATTGATTGTGCGTGAGATGAGCACAATTTATATCCTGGAGAATTTAAATGGCGCTTAAGGAGTCATCAGTGTAGTTAATTGGCAGCATCTACTGAATTAAGTAATGGTGATGATCATTCGGATAGTGCAATAAATGTTAAATGAATGCAATTATAATAACACTGTGTTTGTCCTCTTTGAAAAATTGTGCAGATGGCCTTTATGAACACAAAAATTAATAAATAATTAAAAACTAATAGTAAAAAGCCAAAAAAAGTCAAGTATTGTCTGGATAAGGTAAGACGGAAGAATTGATTCGAAAATATGCAAATCAATTACCAGTAAACTACAGCCATAAGAAAAGTGAAGGACATGAAAATACAAACTGAATATTCTAAGAAAGACAAACATGAGCACAAAAATATTTTAATAAGTTAGCTATTCTATCTAGAAGGGAGGTCAAAACGACCAACCCTCCTGGATGGTGTAAGAAAGTCAAACATTAACACAAAAATTAATATTATAAGTTAATCGGCTAGAAGGAAGCCATAAACAAGAGGGGTAAGCATAGGGATACGATGCAAATTGAACAGCAGGGCTTCATCTAGGGAGAAAACTAAGTTAATTGTTCTTTCCTTCTCTACTCCTTGAATTTTTCTTTGTATGAAAAATATTCTCTTGGTTTCATTGTACAGAAAGTAATAACCTACAAAATACACGTCAATTTTAAAGTCAATAATTCTTTATAACTTTATTAATAGTATAATATAATTTCAGTTTATGATGATATACTTAATTGCATGAGTAAATGCTTAAAAAGGAGCGAAGCGTGTTTCGTGGCTTTTACGATTGCAATATTGTATAACAATTTAAACAAGTTTCTTATGCTATTTTGGTATACTAGCATTAAAAAAGGACATTAAAACTAAAATTTGTTATTTTCTAAGAATTTATCTGCAGTCAGTGCTTCCTTTTATTACACTTATGACCTTATTGTATCAATAGAAACTGTTTTGTTCGTTTGTGTGTTGTTATTCTAGTTAGCGACGATGGATTTACGGCAAGGAATTTTAGCCCAAACTGAAAAGGCTGAATTGTAACTAATACCCAAAAAATCTTTTAATACTTATAAGATAAAATATGATATATTCATCAATTGAATGAGCAGTGAAAATATAAAGAATATTTCAGAAACTTTAGTGTTGGCATATCTTTCAGAATATATACAATTAAGTAGGTATATAGGTTAACATTAGCTACCAAATGAATTAGCAGAATTTGATAATACCTATCTGTTCTGAAATTATAAATTGTTGATTTTTTTTCATAATACATGAATTGTTTCCTTAATATTATCGTAATACAATATTCACTCGATGACGGCATTTTAGTAATGAATAAAAATAATGATGTAATCATTGCCAGTAATTTTCCGCAAATAGTGTCATAATGTAGCATTTTATTAATAATTACTATTAACAATAAAAATGTTTATAATTTTGACATTACAAAAAGTATTACACGGACATCCTTGATTGCACTATTTAGCGTTATTTATTTAAAAGTATATTTCATACATTTAAGACAGTAAATTGGAAAAAAAAAACAAAAACAAAAAAAAACATAATCCTCACATAAAGACTTTGGTGTTTATGGAAAACATTGTAGAGTGCATATTTAAAACTTACAGAAATGTTAGTGTTAGAGTTAAAAAGTTGGTATGGTATTCGAAAGAAAAATAGTATTAATATTTATTGACGTAACGTGCAAACCTTCGACCGTCTTTTGTTTCGTAAATATAAGGAAAGTGAAAACAATATAAGATGGTTAGAGCTAAGGCCAAATTAGTCGAATTGGAAATGTTACATTTTTATGTCCCAAAAAGATGGAGCTTTGTTGGAACATATGAGTTTCTGATGACTGTTTTTGGTTGTTGCAAGTATTACATATAAAAGCAATTCCACTAGCTCTATCAAATGTAAATGCGCCATTTGTTGGTGAGCTGGGCTCCTTTTTCATCTAAAGTGAAATATGAGTTTTTGACAGTGCATTCTAAAATGCTGGTACGAATACATGATAGAATATCGACGAATGAAGTTTCCACTGTTTTCTCTGAATTGTAGTGTTGGCACTAGCTTTTAGTCGTCTTGCTGGACAAGTTAAGCAGTCTTTCGGCAAATGATATGGGATCTGTTGTTTTGCTGTTTATCTCGTCAGCAAATTTTATATTGCATGTATTCGCACAGAAGCGGATTCAGAGATGTCTGCTTACACATTTCCGCGAAGACGAGGCAGTACTTCTGACCGTCTTATGTTGGTTCGTTCATATCAGTGCCCCAGGGAATGTTCTATCGCTTGGTTGTGATACAAATATATTTTATTCTAAGTACATTTAAGGTTTAAGATTCTAGTTTCCTTCTTAGGTGAAGGGTGTGTGCGTGCGTGCGCATGCGTGAGAGAGAGAGAGAGAGAGAGAGAGAGAGAGAGAGAGAGAGAGAGGAGAGAGATTGTTTGGTAGGCCAAGTCTTGATAGAATCTACTCTGAAAACAGGTACTGTTGGGAGCTGGAGAGATGGCTAGTCGGAGGAATGTGCTGATAACGTAATGTCAGAGGATTGCATTGTTTATGGGTAGCTCACGTATAGTAAACAGAGTCTGTGCTTGTGCTATGATGTGTTTAGAAAATTTTAACCATTAAAGGCTGAAGTTAATATCCTTAACATTTCCTAATTTAAACAAATTAATAAAATAAAATTGTAAAATATCTTAGACTTCATTTCAGGTCACTACATACCATAAACTTGCCACCTTATATTAATTTTTCTGCTTATTAATACGTACCATTAATTTAATTTTTATTTACAAAGGGATGAACATGTACAAACTTTGTGTTGTGGTTAATATCGCTTACGTGTGTATTTACAAATATCACAAAGGAATGTTACTCCCTCCCCCAGATATAACAGAAGTCGGCGCTTATGTTCAGCAGTGAAGGAAGAAAAAGTGATAAGTGTGTGTTTCAGTACATCTTGCATGTTAATTTCTCCACTAACATTTCTCTCTCTTAGCAAAAGTTTTACTGTGGAACACGCAAACTCATGGGGTTCAGTTCACACATGTACGTGGGCAAACTTAATGCTTGATGGTCATTTAATTTTAATATTTCGTCAATGCGGAAATCTTTTTCTTGCCATTGATAGGTCTTTATCAATATGTAAAGTTTAGATTTTCTCATATCTCTTGACGGCTATTTTGCAGCAATAATTTCACCTGCTTTTTACGCCGTATTTCGATTTTTTTCCCCAAATATTGAGGAGCATTATCCTTAACCACAACATTCTACTCTGAGAGGTAGGAAAAAAGCTGATTGTTAATACAAAGCTCAACGTTTCTGAAATTCATTTGACCATGATAATCTGCCGATCTTTTGCCTGCTTGAAAAATTATTAATGAACTCTTCACAAACACTATTCTGGATCCTGCATGGACGATAATGAGACGGTGACTGAAATTCGGCCTAGTCAATATGCCTAGTTGACTTTCATTTTTCTAGCATTTCCTAATTGTTAAATTCATTATATTTACCAAGTCTCATTTTCATATGAATGAAAAATAAACTTTTCAAACAACGTAACTAAAATAACAAGAACTAGAAAAGCAGAAATATAACATTGTGCTTTTGTATGTATATACTTCCAGATTCTTACGGCTCTATTCCATTTATGTTTGGCTTTTCAATTAATATTTTCCTTTAATTTTGGCACTTCTCCATTTGTAGCTGAATTCTTTAAGACTTCTTCTCAAAGAGTGAACCCTTAAGAAAATGCAATTCTTTCCTTTTCCAATATCATATAACATTTTAGGACATGTAGGATCTTCCTTTCTCTCTAAATAAAATTCGTCTCTGCAGCAGTGTATCTCATTCTTGTCAAAAACATTCGGGTTTACTTTTGTACACTCCGGTGTCTTCCCTGGACTATACAGAGAAGACTGTCGGCTTCAACCCCTTCTCCTCTTACGCTGGTACTTGTTCTTACTGGAACGCCCGTATAGGGGAATACACGTAATGTTGATTGTTTTAATATAAATTTTTTGCCTCGACTCATTGCATGCAACTATCAATATTCTCAATTCCTCGAGCTTTCTATGTATAATTTTCTTCTTTTTTTTCCATTGTTGTGGTACATCCATTATTTGTATGTGTATATATTTAGTAGGCGAATATGTTGTAGCATTATACACTAACACTTAACTAAAATAATTTAAATGGTCCAACTGTTCACTATTAATATTCTGCTTTGGTTAACGCAATGAAAACTGAGCGCCGTAAGTGTTTTAATACATGATACACAAGCAGTGCGTAATGTTTTACTTGGTAAATAAAGCCCTCCTAGCATACGTTGCTAGCCAACTCTCCAGCTCCCAACAGTAAGTGTTATATGCCTTCTTCTGAAACAGTTATTATAATTAGGTGTTCAACAGATGAACATGTCACTAGTTATGTCTGCTCTAGTAGCGAAGACATTAAAGGCAAGCAAGATTTAGAAGTACGATAACTCAGATTTTAAACCAGAACGGCGCAAGCAATTGTTGTATATTTTGCTAATTAAAACCTAAGGAGGAGCATATTCAGAATATGTAGGATTTTACTTTAAAAACCGTATTTTATTAAAACTTACAGACTCATTTATACATATCTGCAATATTGTTTAATACTCGTAGTTTTCATGTAGATTGATAATGGAGGCGTAAAAGAAAGCATTCCTTTGCCATTGCGTGCTAATACGTGCCTCAATTTAGTGTCTTGAAAACACCTGCCCAGGTTTCGAATGTCCATATCGTGACTTGTGATTGTTTCAACTATAGCTTAAGGATACTGGGAAGTGACTTTTTTTTAAAATATATTTTTTGTTTTTAGCTCTATGAAAAACTACAAACTTTCCTCTTCAAAATAATGCATACATTGTGGAGTTATAATTTACATTTTAGGGCTTTAAATGTGCCTTTTAAACATGGCAGCGAGGGCTCATACATGTCCCCTTCCCTCATTCAGCGAACTTGAGTGTCTCATAAATTCCTTTACCATTATTTCTAAGTAAATATTTCGGCCTTATTTGCTGGTCATTCTGTTTCTATGGCATGGGTCTGCCAGGACTTATATGCTCTATTGTTTGTATTTCGAATTGAATGGTGTGAAGCACATAGTGATTAGTTAAAAAAATATTTTAAATTCACATAGATGTATGGTGTGAGTATAAAAAATCAAAGCAATGAAAAAAGTCACCCACAAACATTCATTTTCAGAGACAGTGTTTTCTGCTAAAATACCCATTTTTAGGGATATCTACAAAGATCTAAAAAAAGTTGCATCCAACGATGATATGCAAAGCTCCAATGAAAGTTTTCATCCCTTGATATGGGAGCGAGTGCCAAAAGTGTGAAGACATTGGTCTTTCAGAAAATGTAATTTGCTTCAATGATGGACGTAATATTAGAATTAGAATTAGAATGGGGGTGAACATGGAAAATAACATGAGAAATGAACTAGTGAATAGGCGGCGTCTTTCATATGCTAGAAATAAAAGGGCTGAAATAGAAATTAAGAAATAGATGCTATAGATCAAAACCTACCAAATATATAATGATAAAATTATTTCTGTACATGTTCTTAATACAGTTCTAAATGGTAAACGATAAATGGCATTAAAATATTTCAAAATTTTAATTGAAACTTTTTATTTTGTATAAAATATTGTTGCTTTTTAAATATGGTGAAAATGTTTTTTTGTTATCAAGTGTTAAGCTTTAAATTTTAAAATGAAAGTATACAGTGTGTCACCTACGAGTAACTGTTTTTAATCTTGCTTGTTGAATAGAATATGCTTTAAGTAGCAATCACATAAAGTTTGGTTTAATATAAGAAGTGGCTTTGGAGAAACGAAAAGTTAAAATTATACAGTACAATCTGTTAGTACTGATTGCACTGTCCAGTATCCTTAATCGGAATTCGAACTTCCACCCACTGGATTGGGCAGCGGACGTGTTGTCACTGAACCCTATTAATGGCTCCAGTGCGGTGAACCGCAGTATGCCCAACAAAGTGAGCTGAAACCAACACCTCCTCGCGTCCCAGTGGTCGTTCAAGCGGAATCAAGTGTTGCTCAACCAGAAGGATTTGGTTTACTTGCTTCTAAATGCTCGCTCCCCCCGGTAGGTGCTGTGTGTATAGCAAGTGAGCAAGCGTATACTTAACTTTTATTTGATATCCGATAATGAAGTCAAACTAATTATAACTTTTAAGGGGAACGTTTTGAAACAATAATAATGAGCAAAAAGGGGCCGTTAAAAACAAGTAAAGCGAAATGGGAAAACACAAACTAAAACGTACGCCTAATTCTATGAGTGTCCTTCCTGGAGATTCGAGTATTTAATTTTTGACATCTCACTTTGTCATTCACAGGGAATGGCGTTAGTGGTGACTCCATGAAGCTGACATGGGTTGGCGATGTCACTAAGATACGTGCTCTCGTGAGGACTGGGTTCGATTACCGCCAATACTCCGAGGTTTTTTTCCAAGTTTTCCTCAGTCATCAGTGGTAAATACCGTAGTAGTACTCTGAGCTTTTGCCAGGAACGCTTCCCTCCCAAATAAATACGCTTTCGCAACTTATAATTTCATTTCACATATAATTGTTGGTCCTGGTGGTCTAGTGGTAGGTATACTTGCCTCACAGACTTAAGATCGCAGATTCAACCCCGGCCAGGGTCGATGATTTTTTCGGCCGTAAAAATCGTAAGTGTGGCTTACTTCAAAAGGAAAGTAAAGCCGTGGATCCCATGTCGTAGATTTACGACACGTAAAAGAACCTCAAGTCTTAAAGAAGATGCCTCTGAGCAAAATTTATCGGCCGTTTCACGCCATGAATTAAGTAGAACGCTGATGACTATAGATATTAAAGAGCATCCGTAAATAATCTAAATAAATTAAAATCTCATGTATTACTAGTATACACCACCTCTGATGCCTCAGTAATGAAAACGGGCGTTAAGCACTATTTAAAATTTTCTTTGAAGATACGTCAGTATTAAAAATGTAGAAACAAGCCCCAACTGCATGGCTAATCACATAACAAATAAATAGCTAGAGACGCTTCGTTTTCTCTCTTCTGTGATACAAACGTGTGACACTTTGTAGTTACATGCATATCGTAATTGTGTAAACTAGAAGAAATACCTACAAATTGAACCAATGCTTCTATTTCTAATTAATGTTGGCTGGGAGAAAAGCTATCTGCAAGAGACACAAGAATGTTCTCTATGGGTGATTGATTAAAACGCATTTACGCACTTTATTATAAAAAGATGTTTTTACTTCTAAATGTACACATCCCATCCTGTTATTTTTGTAAATTTGGATACATTTATTTTTCCCACTATATTGGGAATCCTGTACCTGTATAATCAATAATTTAGCTTTGTAACTAGCTTTTATGTAAACTAAGTTATGCATAATATTCTTTTATTTAGTGATATGATTTATACTATATTTGTAACTGTAAAACATTGGATACACATTTCTCAGAATATTTCTTTAAGGGGTGGCTATACTGTAAATGCTATTTATCAAGTAATAAATGGAGTGTTCAAATTCCTCACCAGTGCTCATGTAGTGAGGCCAAACAATCCTTTCCACTTTGGGAACATTATGTTCATAACTTATTGAGTCATTTTTATTCTGAAAAAAATTAGTATTTTTAAAACACTATATACTAGATACAATATTTTCAAACATGACATATTCCTATGAAAAATTAAATTTGGATATTCATAGAATCATACAAACATCTATGGAGAGAGATTTGTGTCTAATTTCATTCAAAGTTTAAAAAAAATTTAATTAATAACAAATTAACATTTTTGCAACTAAATTTTAATACACAGAGAAAAATATATCCATAGTTTCATTTAGCATACTTTCAAATCTAACTTTAAAAAAAAAAAGGTATTTCTAGCTCAATTCTTGTGCAAGTATATGGAAATTGAATTTGTGACCAGTATTTAAAATTTAAAATTGATTAAATGAAATCTAAAGATTTGGTTATTTGATCTGAGGTTTCTTTTCAACTGCGAAGCTCATTTTGTCTAGAACAGCTCTGGCTGGTAACATGGTGCTCTCCTTTTCTTTGCTTCCTCGAACCTATTCTTGCCAGCTTGATTTTTTATTCATCCTATAACTACAGCTTGTCGGAGTGCTGCCTGGATTATCTTCTTGTCCTGGTGCTGAGCAAATCGTAATGTTTTGCTTCCAAGAGAAGATGCAGCTGTTTTTTTTCAGTCAGAACCACTACTGCCTGAACATGATGCTTGGAGGTGAAGGTCTCTATTGCAGACTTTCTACATATAAGTGAATGCAAGATCTCATTAACACTTTGTGTCCTTCTTTAATGCAGTCTTTTAAATATCACCTTCAAAACAACTGATTGGAGGGTCACAGACGCTTGTAACTTTCTAAACATGTAAATTAAACGCAATTGAGTTCTTTCTGCCAAAAAGAAAATATCCAAAGCATTGATCCAAATTACAATTTTAAAGGCATTTTGTTCTATATAGCTTTAAAGATGATGAAAATATATTACATTATAATATACTGGTGTTTCCTCTAAAGATTTTGTATTGTAAATATCGGTTCTCATGTCGGGCGAACAGCGGCGCAACTTCCGGCGTACCACCTTGTAAAGCTTAGACAATATAGCAACAGAATCCGGTACTCACTCTCCTCGCCATTTTCTGTGACACATAATCTGCATTTCCTTAGGAATTATCCTATCAAAATGCCCTTCAAACAGATCATACTGTTAATTCTCCTATGACAGATTTGCGCCGTATATTTGGACGCAAACTAACAGCGATTTATGGCTTGCTTGTTGCTCAGGTCTAACATTTCTTGATTTCCATTTTTGGAATAAGCAGAAAAATTAAAGTGCATGAAACTAATCCTCACACATTGGGTAAGTGATAGAAAATATTCGAACAGAAATAAGGCCGATACTAAAGAGGGCATTCATAATACATGTGAATGATAGAAGATGTGAATTATGTGTCACAGAAAATGGGCAACACTTCCAGAACGCGACATAAGAAGCGTAAGAATCAAATTCTATTATTTACAACTCTATGCTAAGTTTTGCAAGGAGGAAGCGTTTAAGAGCCATACTTCCACTGAAGGAGATGCCGGCTACAGGGTGGAGGTCTCGCCACTGGCCGGCCGACTGGTGAACGATAATTTAAAAGTGTCTTTTTAACTGAAATGGAATAACGAATAGTTGTTGTTTTTAACTTAGTATATTTAGTTGATGTTAAGATGTTCGCAATTACGCCAGTAGGGCGATTGATATCTTTGCAAGGGCTTTAATTGGATTCTCCGTTTGTTTACTTGTTTTCTTTTTTCAAAGCTTGAAGTAATTTACGAGGATTACTCTAAAAGTTTTTATATATGTCAAATTGGGAGTTCGTAGTTCATTCCGACTGTTGCATCTTTTTAAAATACTCTCCAGCACACTCTATAATCTTTCTCATTTTCAAGAAAAACTTAGCAATTCACCCCTGTCACTCATTTTCTTCAAGGGCGAAAAATCCATTTAGTTATGCAGTCACAGTCTCTTCAGGACTGGAAAATTGCTTTCCTCGCATGCGATTCTTTGCCATTGGGAAGAGAAAATAATCACACGTAGCCAGGCCAGGACTGTAGGGTGGATGAGTCATGAATCTGAATTCTGTGCACTCCAGGAACCGGATGACGATGTTTGCCGTATGAGTGGAAGCAAGACCCCCCCCCCCCAGTCCTGTCCTTGGATGTTCTCGGAGCTTGTCAAAAACTTTGGCAGGCAGTCTGTGATGTATCACTGAGCCATCTTTGCTCCTCCAGAGGAATTGTGGCCACATGACCACTAATTGAGAAAAATGTGTCCAATTTCTTCACAATAGTTTTTTGCCCCTCTTTACTTTCGTTGTTGAATCGTCATTTGGAAAGATCCAAACTACCACCTGTGGTTTGGTCATTTCAAAATTTTCATAGTAACCGTCGTAAATATGTCAGAATGGAACGTATTCACTTTTTTATATACCGTGCGTTCCAATCAATCATTTTCTTAGTTGAATGGGATGTACAGTATTTAAACCTAATGATTTATATAACATTTTATACCAACATTTTAAGCATTGACTTGATGTTAACTTAAGTTTTATTTTTATATCCTATACTTTTGCACACATAAAGAGGACGTTTTGTTAAATGACTTATTTTTGCACATACATATTGACTGCATGCATAAAAAAACATTTTTTTACTTTCAGGTAAGAAACTACTTCACAACCACTAATAAAAGGCGGAATTTACTGCAACTGGGACAACATAGGTGGCTAGTGTGATGAGGTATGTGCCAGTTATTATTATGCAAGCACTCATTTCGAAATTAAACGCTGTTCAGAGAACAGAGGTACCCCAGAGAGTGCCACACTGTTTTACTGCAGTAATAATGGTTGATCTGAGATATAATTCCAGCGATTAGCATACAGTTTTGCAGAAATGAAGCAATGCTTACGCATAATTTGTAGTATTCAATTTAAACTTTCATCTTATATATGTATGCCTTTTCTAAAGAACGCTTTGAAATGATCGGCTCTCAAATTGGACGGCCAAGGAAGAGATGCGCACTTTGTCATCTGCTTCTGTGTATTCACGGCATTCTAGCTCTTCGCCGTTTTCTTGAATATTGTTTAAAGCCCGTTTTCCCTACATACATCACAGGCGGTAGACGCTAGTGATGTATGAGAGGAAATGATAAGTTGGGAAAGTGTTCTAGGTCTAATTTAAGGTACTTCCCGGAAATTAGTCATTGATGAGAAAAAATTGTAAAAATGCCTGTAAGGGAGGACGGTGCAGGTATAAGTCGAAATCCAGACCTCTCGTTCATAAGTCTGTGCCTTAAAGACTTCTGTCATTAGTGTGGGTAGCACCACTGTTGTAAATCTATGTACTGCATATTAAATCTCCCCACAACATGGTGCTGGAAATGTAGCCCATTTTGTGCGACACATATGGCAGGCACATCTTCTTATGAAACTATCACTCACATTTATCAGTTCCCTGTGCTATGAACTGCTTGACGGTGTATTTTCAAAAGAATAACGATAAAGTTGACACTTTTAATTCATCAATGATGAAATTGGTCGTAGAATTGTTAGCAATGATCCATGGTCAGTCCGTTAAATACCTAACAGCTTTTGATTATAAATTACACTTCACTTCAAAAATCTTATCTTTCTCATCAGTCAATCACACAAGATGAATAACAAGTACAAAATCAGTAGAGACTAATTTCTGAATATTTTAAAGAAAATTACTCTTTTCTATTGCCCAACAATTCCGTAAAAATTATCTTTAAACTAACATTATTATGAGTTACTTTGATTTATCTATTCTCTAACTCAGTAGTTCCCAAACTTTTTAAGTGATAGAGCATTTTTTATCAGAAAAGTTCATCACGCAACACTAATTTTCGCCTAACACTTATTACGATCGCAGTATTTGAGGATAGAAGGTTCATTCAGAATTTTGAACTTTATACACGTGAAACATGCTTTATTAGTTTATTTAATTATAGAAATATTTTAAACTTTAATTTCACTACATACATTACACAACTAACAAAAAAAATTAAGGCAAAACGTTTTAAAACGAACTAAAAGCAAGTATTGTAAATCTATAATATATCCTCATTAATATGGTACATAAAACTACTATTAATGTTACAAAAATAAACATTTACTTGGGACAGTAAAAAGAACTATCCAAAGAGAGGGATAATACTTAACTGATTTCATAACTTAGCTATAAATGGCTGATTTGGGGACAGCTGAAGCCGAATATCCTACTCAGCATCGAAACGGTAACTGTGTTTTGTTTTAGTATTTGCATAAACAGAGAATCCTTAGTCACATAAATAAGTGGTTGCAAAGGAAAAAAGGTGGGTTTTAGCTTTATCATACAAAACTTTAAATTCGTAATTTAATTTACACCAAGATCGTGACATCATATTTTAAAAATAATATGTTATATCTAATGTCAAACATTAATATTGCTACGCTGTCAGTGGTTGGCTTTTCTGGCACATTAGAGAATGGGTTTAGAACTCAAATCTTTTCTTTCGTTTCTCATGTAATTATTTCCGAAAATAACTGTTGAAATTATCAAGTATACTTAGTAAATGAATTTGAAATTCATTTAAGATAATCTCAGGTATATCTGAAAGTAGTTACTCTATAAAATATTGTACCATTGGGAAGCTGTTAAAAATGGGTGCACTGGTTTTGCGCCAGGTTTCCTGTTTGTTTGATATTGAGAAGTACGGTTATATTCAAGGGTAATGGTTTTAAGTTAACGAAAAGTCAACGACAAGTCAACGGCTAAGTATTTTTTGTTATTGTGAAATTGGTAGCGCCCGAAATCTGGTAACAGGAGTCCCAGGTGGCATGTTTGTATTGAGTAATAGGCACAATTGAGTTGGGGACATAAACACTGTGAGGCAGATTAGTGAAGGTGGTTCAAGAAGAGAAGTAAAGACTCAGCGTTAGCTAACTTTCTAGCTTCTGCGGCTAGCACTACCAGTTGGTAAGCATCACTAGTGGTCTGAGTGTCGCACACAGCAGCAAGTAATTCAGCTATGTCGGGGATAATTTTATTCATTATACAGCACATTAATTACAAAATGGTGAGAATTTTATACACATAATTATACAAAATATTAATTACAAAAGTGCGTGGAATGAAACATTTGTTAACTATACATGTTTAAAATGACAAAAACTGCACATACACTAGCGCACAAAAAGTATTAAATATGTTCCAGCACAAAACTTATTATTTTGTCAAATGACACACAAACATCACCGTCCCTGTTATCGTCATTGCTGCTTTCGGCTCGATTTTGAAGGGTGTGGTGATGCGCATGTGATTGTTGAGATTTTCCTGGGCCTACGTAATGGACGTCGAAATCACCACAGTGGAGAGGCACACCGCCGACGTAACATAGGGCAGGTGTCTTGTTGGCGGCACCGAGGCAGATGGTACAGCGAGCGCATGTTCCATAGAGAAATTCATTTGACGGAGAGCATGGGGAGGGGAGAGCTTACAGGAAGAGAACGTGTCCGAACCTGCTCGTGCATCATTAGGGAACTGGCACCACGGTGTCGTAAAATGTCTGGACATGTAAAGTTACTGTTGCAAATAAAGTTCATAGTATATCTATGATGCGGTAAAAATGGAAGGTGAATAGGTACTAGCCTAATACCACCCCAATAACAGATTGATAAATAAATATGTACCTGTTTACAAAAGGTTTTCATATACCACATTTAACTTTACAAAAAGAAGTTATGTTGCAAACAAAAACATTTTCAATTCGCTTTGGATTTTTAATAAACAAAAAGCAAATATTAGAAACACCCGAAAACCTTAACTTTTCAAAAAGATTTTATGCTGTGCAAAAATATGTTGCAAAGGAGATGTTATGTTACAAATAGTAAGTTATGTTGCAAAAAGACATTAAACAAAAACTTTTTTAACGTTGAAAAAATACGCTATATTGCAGGAAAAATATCTTTTTAGTCCGTCGTCCGTCGCTGATACATACTGCTTCTGTTATGTTGCAAGAAAAATGCTAAGCTGGTAAATATTTGTTAAGTTGTAATATTTTTGGGTATATGGTGGTAGGAATTATGTTGTAAAAATGAACTGCGAAAAAAAATGGTGAAAATATGAAATAGGGTTTAGGATATGCCTCAAACGAGTTGAAGCGGGTTCCAGTTTTATATTGAGCAAAATGCCGCGTGTGTCCATCAGGAGAATGTCGCGTGGAAACAAACTCGTAGGTGGGATCCTCGAGGGCGTACACCATGCAAGCTTTTACCTGATCTGGCGCCACGGAGGATAGACCTCTCTGAGCAAGGACTTTCATTGTAACTTTAAGTTGTAAGATCTAAATGGTTTTGTCCCTTTACCTGCTAATGACATTTAGAGTGGTTTATAATATTTACCTTGCATTACGAGGTGTTTCAAAGGAATTTCCTTTAAATTGTAAGAGCTAAAAGGTATTTTCCATTTAACCGCTTAAGGATTTAAGAGTAGTTTACAATGTTTACTTTTTACTACGGAACAGGTATTTCAAAGGAATTTCTTTTAAATTGTAAGGGGTAAATTTATTTCCCTTTACCTGCTAATGGGTGGCCGCGCGTTTTCACTCAGTTCTCTGCCTGAGGCTTAGTAACGTTTGGCGGGGCCAATGCGCATGCGAAATGGGAAATACCAAACTCATTGGCTGAAAACCAAGGTGGGTCATTGTTAAAGCGTTCTGGGGCATGCTCAGTAAGGAAAAATATCCTCGTGGCATGCCTCGTAATTTTAACGGACAATAACGCTTTTCTGTACCTTGTGATACATTCTCACAAATATTATTCCATTTATAAAGATATACTCATGTATAATTTGTAATAGTATTATTTTGTGTCGTGTTTCATATTTATTTTCTTTTACTCCTTTCTATCAACTTCCCCCACCCCTCTGAGACGAAAGTATTTTATCCAAGTATACGTATTGGGATCCAATCTTACAGTTTCGTTGAATAACTTCAGAGTCTACGTACAAATACAGTTATTAATGGCCGTCTTAATAAACATTGGACGAACAATTTTTTATCGCAATAATACAGTTAATAGAATACACATGTTTGCAAAAACATATCGTATACAATGTTCAACTTTATAAAAATATTTATGTTGTAATCAAATAATGTTTTCACAATAGAAAACGACTTTTCATGAACTATACGAATATTAGAAACAAAAAAGTTCTGCAAAAACGTTATGTTGCAAAAAGCAAGTTATGCTGCAAAAAATGAGTCATGTTGTAAAATATTTTACACAGCAAAAAAGATGTTATGTTGCAAAAAGTTGCAATAAAATTACTTTGTAAAAAATGTAATGTAAAAATGTTTTATGTTGCAGAAAAAAGTTATGCTGCATAAAAGATGTTATGTTGCCAAAATATTCTCATTCCGCGATTGACTTTCAATGAAAATAAGCATATTAGAATAAAGAAGGTATTTAACTTTGTAAAACAGAAATGTTAATTAATTTTCTACTTAATTTTATGCAGAATAATACAGTTTTTTCAAAAAAATAGTTATTCATACTTCTTGTTGATTTGGTTTATTTAGGGATCGATCTTAACATCTCTGGTCACCACCTTGTCATTCAATTCAGAGCGACACATGTTGCTCAGGTCTCTTTTTTTAGGTTTGAGTTTCCTTTTTGTGCCCTGTATCTACTACACCTGAACAACGAATTTACTTCCCTTCCGGCAGAAGCCATACTTCTGATTTTTACAGCCGAAAAAATCCATCGACACTGTCCGAGATTGAACCCGCGAAATAGGGTTTACGAGACAAGTGTCGTTACCACTAGACCCCAAGGACAGGACAGGCATTTTAGATTTAATAAAGCATATAGCTGTACTAGCATTATCTAATGGTGAAAGCTTGATTGAATTCATCCAAATTCCTACATGTGTCCTCAGTAATTAGAGAGCACAAATGTTCAGAATTTTCACTTGTGCGCATTTCAACTAAACAATCCAAATACATACTATTACTGTTCATAAATAATGATACAGGAATTAAAGTTTATTCACATACGAAATGTGTGAATAAATTGGTTGGATATGAATTATTAATAGCTAACTGCTACGGAAAATGTAATGTAAAAGATTCCGGTTATAAACATTTTATTTTCAAACTTGCAAATTCGAAGAATAAATAAACAAATTATTTGGGAAAATTAATAGGACGAGCGATTACCCAGATAACTGGTATGAATAGCAGGTGATTTTTTAAAAATTATTTCCTGCATATACACCCGTTTTCAAATGGAAATGGACGCACTGGAAGATGACCTCAAGAACTCTAACAGCAGCTGCTGTATGTGAATATACTTGAATTCCTGTATAATTATTCATGAATAGCAAAAGTACGTATTAAGAGTGTTTAGTTCAAGTGCGCACAAGTGAAATTTGTGAACATTTGTGCTCTCTAATTACTGAGAACAGACGCAGGAATTTGGATGAATGCAATCATATTTGGTAATTACAAAATATTTATACAGCTATATGCTTTATTTTTATCTAAACATTCGGCCCTGGAGGTCTAGTGATAACCAAGACTACCTGGCGTCAGTCCTGTAGTATAGTGGTAACCGTACTCGTGTCCTAAATCCAAGCGGGCGGGTTCAATCCCGGCCAGAAACAAATCCTAAATATGGCTTCCTTCTAAAAAGAAGTAAAGCCGTGGGTCCTGTGTCATATATTTAGGGTATGTAAAAGAACTTAAGCCCAAAATTCGAGTTCTCTGAGCAACATTTATCGAACGTTGACTTGAAATGAATGGGATGCTGATGACCTGAGATGTTAAAAACCTATCGTGAATAAACAAAATCAACATCAATATTTGTCTAGTAAAGCCAAGATTGTGTGTTCAATCCTGGACAGATTCTATAGAGTTTTTAGGGCCTAAAATATGAAGTATCCCTCCTTTCGGAGGGGAAGTAAATCCATGGGCCCCGTGTCGTAGATTTATTTCCTCAAGCCTGAAAGAAGAGACATGAGTAGATGTTCAAGACCGTTAATTATATCGCCCATATCAGCAACAAGTATCTAAAATGAAATTTGAAAAAAAATAATTCTATATAAAATTAGATAGAAAATGAATTATTTTTCTTTGCAAAGTTCAAGGTTTTTTATATTAAGTATTGTTTATTAAAAGTCAAATAGGATAGGGTGAAAATAGTTATTTACAACACAATATATTTACAGCATAATAACTTGTTGGCAAAACTAAAATTTTTTGCAGCATAAATTATTACTTTTTGGGGAAATAACTTTTGTGAAATAGAATATTTTTTTTGCTACTTAACATCTTTTTGTAATATTATTTACTTTTTGGCTACGAAAATATTTAAAACATCTCCTTTTTTCTAATACTAAGTTCTATTCATTAAAATTTGATCGCTGGGGTGAAAATATTCTTTCAATACAAAGTAAATTTGTTTTTACAAACTTAAACATTCTATACGACAGTTTTCGCAAGCAGGCGTATTTATTATTGAATTATCACCATAAAACACAAATATTATTCTAATATTCCATTAAGACGGACCATTTATAACTGGATTTGTACTTAGATTCTGACATTTTTAAACAAAACTTTAAGACTGGTATCTAGCTACGGTTCATTGGGCATAATCCTTTCGTATCGGAGAGGTGGGAGAGGAATAAATTCTTGCCTGGTGATCTAGTGGTAACCATACTTTCCTCGTAAACCCTACATCGTTGGTTCAATCCCGGCCAGGGTCGCTGAAAATTGTTTGCTCAGTAAAATCCTAAAGGTGTCTTCTTTCGGAAGGGAAGTTATGCCATGCGTCCCGTGTCGTAGATGTGGGCACCACAAGAACCTCAAGCCGGAAGAAAGAGGGCTTGGAACAAAATTTACTGGTCGTTTCATGCCCTGAATTGAATGAACCGCCGATGACCTGATATGTTCAACAGCGTTTGTAAATAAAACTGACCAACGAGTGTAATATAACCAATTTAATATGAAATAGAGCACAAAATTACTATTACAAATTAAATTAAGAATGTTTTTTTATAAATAGAGTAGTTATGTGAGAATATATCACAAGATACAGAATGATTTTATTTTCTGTTACAATTATGAGGCTAGCCACCAGGTTAAATTTCCTACTGTGCATGCGCGGGCGCGCTTTAGCCCCCCTCCCTTTGGTTTTCAGCGAATGCGGTTGGTTTGCAGTACTGCGCATGCGCGTTGGTCCAGCCAACCGTCCCTATGCCTCAGGAAGATAACGGCGTGTAATGGCAGCGCAACCCATTACCAGGAAAGTGGAGAAAACTTTCACCCCTTAAAACTTAAAGGAAATTCCTTTGAAATACCCATCCCGTAATAAAGGGAAACACTGTAACCCACTCTAAATGCCATTAGCAGGTAAAGGTAGAAACCATCCCCTTAAATCTTAAAGATGAAAGTAACTCTTTGTTCGGACAGGTCTACTCTCCATGGCCCCAGTGCAGGTATAAACTTGTCTGCAGTATGCTTTCAAGGTTCATACTTGCGCTATTGTTTCAATAAGACTTTCCCCTGCTGCATACACAAGATCATTTTGCTCAGTAGGCAACTGGGACCCGTGGTCGAAACACCTCCGTGTCAGTTCGTTTGAGGTATATCGTAGATGCTATTGTATATTTTCACCATCTTTTTCACAGCTTATTTTTGCAATATATTTCCTACCACCATTTACCCAAAAGATTGGATATTAACATATATTGACCCAATTTAGCCTTTTGCTTGAGACATAACTGAAGAAGTATATATCCCACGACGGACTATAAACCTTTTTC
Source organism: Metallyticus violacea (assembly GCA_030762175.1). Taxonomy (NCBI): domain Eukaryota; kingdom Metazoa; phylum Arthropoda; class Insecta; order Mantodea; family Metallyticidae; genus Metallyticus; species Metallyticus violacea. The sequence goes on along the minus strand of CM060846.1, from coordinate 98,546,224 downwards.
CCACAATACAACTTATTTTTTACTCAGTGAAACGTTTTTTGTAATATTAATTCTTGTGCGTTAAAAGTCAATGCCATGTGAAAATATCTTTGATTGCAACACATCCTTTTGTAACCTATTTTTTTCAACATAATATCTTTTGCAGCATAACACACTTTTTGCAACATAACATCTTTTAGCAACTATACTTACTTTTTTGCAACATAATTTACTTATTAGTACAACTTACTTTTTGGAATATAACGTGCTCTTTGCAACTTAACTTACTTTTTTGCTACACAACTTACTCTTTGCAGAATAACATCTTTTCACAACTTATTTTTTTTTAAAGTTGAACAAATTTTTTCATTTTAACATTCGTTTTTTGTTTATTAAAAGTCAATCACGGAGTGTAAATATTTTTGATTGCAGCATAACTTCTTTTTTTAAAAGCAAACATTGCATACGTTTTTGTGAACAGGTGTGTTTTTATTTATCAACATGTTATTTATGTGGTATTCAGTAATTCACGATCGTATCTATTCAGCCTCTATTTCTACCGTCTCATATATATGCGATGTACCTTGTTTCTAACAGTTACTCCATGTCCAAACAGGTTTACCACACAGTGGCTTCAGTCCCCTGATGAAGCCAGGAGCTGGTACGGACAAGTTTCCCCCTGCAAGTTCTCCTCTTCCCATGTTTACCTTCAAAATAACTTCACTATGGAACAGACGCTCGCTGTGCCATCTACCTCTGTACCGCCTAAAAACGCCCTCCCTTGGTCGCGTCGTCGAGGTGCTTCTCCACCGCGGGAATTTCGTCATCCATTCCGTCACACTAGGAATACCTCAAAAAGCACGCGCGCGTCACCACACCATCTGAGGATGAAACTGAAGGCAGCAGCGACGCAGACAGTAATGATGGTGCTTGTGTAACGTTTACCAAATGACATCTAGTACGTGTTTTAACATCAGTTTTGTGCTGGAAAATTTTAATACTTTTATGCGCCCGATTGTATGTACAGTTTTTGTCATAGTAAAACTTTTATATGTAACAATCATTTTATTCTCCCCCCTTTTGTTTAATATTTTGTTTCAATATATGTATAACAATTGTTTACTTCATATTAAATATCACAAATGTCATTTTTTAACATGTGCATGTAGCAAATGTTTAATTCCCACCATTTTGTAATTAATATTTGTATAATCAATGAAATTATTTCTGGCATAGTTGACTCTTGGTTGATGATGTGCGAGACACTCAGAAAACTCATCAGTGATGGTACCAGCTGCAGAAGCCAGTCAGTTAGCTAAGAAGAGGTTTTTACCATTAAGAAGGCAAGGTTAGATTAACTTGTAGGAATTCGTTTTAAATTTCGCATATATATAGATAGATAGTTGTATACGTTGGCGTTGTACAGTTAAGAGTTGTTCTGCCAAAATAATTACCTTAAAACATGGATACGAAAACTGTAGTCGACCATAGTCACTAGAGCAATGAAAGAAGTCTTGTATGACAAAGTTTGTGAGTCGTGTAAATAGAAACCGGCTAGTGACTTAAGTGATAACCAGGCATTGTAACATCCAAAACATTTCACGAGAAGCCTGCCCTATACTAACAAAGATTTTATGCTACTGAAAGGATTGTGATTATTTTTGGAGATGAAAGCAGTTGGCAATATTTGTGCAAAACAGAAGCGCTTTACGTAAATTGAGCTTTCATATATTGCGCAAAATATATTACACAGTTATTTACATTCATTTTCTTCACAATAGACATTACATTCCAGCCGTTTTTGTCACTACCAAATATATTTTTTTATTTATTTGGTCATTAGCTTCCCGTGCAATTCATGGTAGAAACGGCCACCACCACCAACAACAATAATAATAATAATAATAATAATAACAACAACAACAAATTTTGCTCAGAGGCCCCTTCTATTAGGCTTGAGGTTCTTTTATGTTCCGTAAATCTACGACACGGGTCGCTTCAGAAGGAAGCCATTCTTAGAACTTTACGCCCGAAAAAATCCGTCGAATTTGGCCAGGATTGAGCCCTCGAAGTGCCGTATAAGAACAAAGATACGCATTCCTTCATAAAGAAAAGTGCGAATGTTTAGGGTTGAAACTTCTACCAAAGGTACAGATTTCGAGGTTGATAAACATGAACATGTCAACACGTACCTAAGGAACTCAACTCTTGGATTATCGGTTTCACATGGGCCAGGCACGGTAGCGTAAACTACAAGTGTTGGCCTAGCAAGTATTTTCCAAGGCTATTTGTCTGACGCTGGTAATTGGCTTACACATTGTTTTGGTTTGTCGTATTTACCTCCAGAGGAAGTAGGTGATTGTTTTGTTAATGATATAACTGAGGATAAGCAGTTAGACCGAAATACTGAATAGTTGAGAAACTACCCTGTTGATTACTACATATCTGACGAGGCCAATCCTACAATATGGGCCGAGCAGTCATCACTCTCACTACTTACGCACATTAGGCATTTCTTGTACTTTAAAATTTATTTTACTGCTCACACCCTGACATTTTCAAAATAATTTCAGCTCTAAAAATATTCAAAAAGAAATTTAATTTAAAATATACACCTACAGGTTCGTAAAAAAAAACAAACAAAAAAACAAAAACTGCCACGATAGGCCGAGGTAGTTAAGGGGCGGACTCGTGAGCGGGATGCCTGGGGTTCGAATCCCGCCATGACCGTCCTCCCCGACTGAGGTTTTTTCCAGGTTTTCCTCAGTCCTCATAAATGGCAAATGCAGGGGAGATACCCTAAACTTAGGCCTGGAACGATTCCTTCCTTAAAAATAAGTCCTTTCCCATTATATCATTTCATCTCATGTATCATCAGTGTCACCGTCTGTGGTGCCCCTGTAGCAAAAACGGGCGTTAAACACTAATCATTGGTAAAAGAAGAAAATAGTAAACAAAGAATATGAGGTTAAAAACTACATTAAAACTACAGAGAAGGCCGGATATCTCATATTGCTTTTGTGAAGTGCATTTCGTACTTAAACGGACCCCTCACGTGACAACCAGCACAATTTTTAACAGTTTTATACAATTTTTCATCAGCACAATTTTTGACAGCCTGTAGATAAAAGCATACTAGTACAGTTTTTTACTAAATTGCATATATTCGCGTAACAGTCCGCATTCTGTGAAAGTGATACGGAAATTTGTGCCCAAACATCCTTAACATGGTACAAATCTGAAAGGAAAATTTTTGCATAATCAGTTTGAGTTACTGGTGCAAAAAACATTATGGAACTAAAGCAAACATTTTTTTGGCTTAATTGCAAGTGGCGCAATTATGGTGACCCGGTCAAGATTGCCATTGTTCATTGATTCGGCCCAAAACTTGATTTTCTTTTTAAACCCTTGCACTTTATTCCTGGTGTCAAATACTCTTATTGCTTTTCCTTGAATCGAGAGCCTTAAATAATCAACACTGTGTAAAATATTATCTAAATATAGAAATTTTATAAACTTTGGGAACATAACCTGTCTCCAAAAAGAAGACATTCTCATTCTCAGGTAGGTTCTGACTTCAGCCCTCATTTCAAAGAGCCGAGTCAAACTCTTGCCTCGAGAGAGCCCCCTTATTTCTGTGTGAAGAAGTAAAGATATGTGTAAACTCTCCATGCCATCACACAACACTTTGAATAGCCTGGTATTCTTAGGTCGTGGCTTAATAAAATTAATTAATATCACACTTTGGTCCAGGACTCCTTTTAGGGAGGTGGCGTCTTCTTCACAGCAAGGGGTTGACGGTGGAGGATTCAGTAGTTACTGCTGCACTCCTTCGCTTTAAGATAACACCAGATGCTCCAGTCATGAATTTCTCCCCATCTCTGCATACACCGAGACAATTTTTGACTTTCATTGTTACCTGTGGAAGGTCAAGTATGATCCTCCATTATTTCTACTCGATTTTCACCGACACAACTCATGGCCACATAAAATTCACAGTTTAAGATCTGGTCATTTCTTTATTCTTCCAATTTCTTCAAGGAGCACTAGGAGATGCTCGCGGACCACAGTTTGGGAACCATCATGAATAGGGGGATAATGAAAAGTAATGTGTATGCTCATACAATGAAGAAATAACAAGAGAGTAGTTGAAATGAAATTAGGTCACAAGTACAGAGGAATTGATTAGCATGAAGATGCGCATTACTGTTACAGAAAATGAGCAGCATTTTGAGCACCTACTGTGTGGTTAGGAAGTACGAACTTCTGTTATTTAATATGCAGTATTTACTAAGTTTTATAACGCTGCAGTGTTGGAGGGTTCACGGAATAATGTGCAGGTCTCGCCGCTGGCCGTCCGACGTGCAAATCGATGACTCATCTTATCATCTTACGGTTAGGAAGCGCCAAAGGGACTGGAATTCGAATCCACATCAAGGGTCTGGTTATCATCCTTTCTAAATGTAATGGATGTAAGTTCATCATAATATAGCTTCCAGTGCGCTTTATTTGACTGAATGTGAGAATGCAGTGCAAATAAAAACCGCTGTACGCTTTCCAGGGCTTATACAACAGTAACTTACATTATTTTTCTATAATCTTCGACATATTAAAAGTTAGATGTCCTTGAATTTTCAAATAGATCAGATGCTTTTGATATTCTATAGGTTTACATTGGCTATATTAATGCCCGTTTTAATTACAATGGTTATAATATTAAGAATGAAAGAGAGAATCTCAACATATTCTAGGTGCACAAAACTTTCGAGATAAATGGACATTTTATTTGCTTGAAAGTGCTAACAATTATTCTCTAAACTGTCTTGTCCCTAAACATGAATGCACAGATGTTCACTTTCAAGCACAAATAAATTGAATACGTGGAAGACAGAATTCATATTCATTGCGTGCCAAAGATATCACACAGACAGTTTGCTCGCTTGCTCAGCTCTACCCCATCAACTGTTAATCTGCAACGAAAATTGGAAAATGAATCAGATTATGGCTACCATTTGCTCAAGCCTCTCTACTTGTATCTTTAATTGTAATCAATGCAATCTTGTTAAAAAGGTATTTCCCATTTCTCTTAAAGGAAGGAAACAAGTTATAGACTTTCGTTTCTTATTACTTTAGCTTTGAAGAAAATATATAATTTGAAAATTGAGAATACACGAGGGCTGTTTAATAAAAGAAAGATACTTTTTTACGAACATTATTTCTAACGCTGAAATTTATGTTTACCATGTTTTGTTGGCTTAATGCGCAATGTACACAAAGTACTAGTGTTATTGCTCTCACTTTAGTTCCCACCTTTGAGAGGTATGCAAGTTGGGAATTGTTTAGTTCCGCCTACAGCAAAATGGTGGTGATACATAACGAACAATATGCTGCTCTGAAATTCTATTTTCGAATCAACATGTCCTCAACTGAGGTCTACGCAATGTTACAGCAAGCTAATAGAACATTTATTCTTCCCTATAGCAAAGCTCGAAGACAGTTTAAAATGTATGAACAGCGAAGGAAATACATTTCGAAGGAAGGTGAACTGGAACATTAACACAGCTGGTGTCATTGTGAGAAGAGATATTCAATTAACAAACAAGTACGCTTTCAGGGTGTCACCCAAAATTTGGTAACTGACATGTTGCACGTGAAACGTGTTTGTGCATGGTGGATCCCAAGACTACTGATTCCCGAACAAAAGGACGTTCTCTTGCAGTTGAAGGTGATGATACAGAATGATGCGGAGTTTATTTAAAAGCTAATCACTGCTGATGAAACTTGTCTACATAATTCCGATCCTGAGAGGAAACAGCAAAGCTGTGTGTGAAAATCTCCACCAACAAGAACACCAAAAAACAGTACACGCGATTGCTTCTGCTGGGAAAGATATAATCCTCTCATTTTTTGATATTCAAGGAATGGTTTACTTGCATGTCGTACCTCACATACAACTGTAAGTTGGCAATGGTACACAGTTGTCCTAAAAACTCTATAAGGGCATAACACACGCAAAAGGCAACATTTCCTTGCAACAAGCTGAATGTTCCACCACGATAATGCACTGCCGCTCATTACAAATGTTGTTACTAAATATCTTACAAACACTTTGGGAAGTGAGTCCCTCACACTCCCTATAGTCTTTTTTTCTTTTCTCCAGATTTAAGAAACACCTTCATGGGAGGCATTTTTCTTAATCAGAAACCTGGTGAACCCTGCGGAGGCGATCCTGAAGGACTTGTCAAATAATGGTTTTCAGCATGTCTTTGCAGACTGGCGGGAACGCTGGAGCAACGTGTTGTTTCCATAGTAGACTAATTTGAGAAGTATCATCCTTCGTATTTGGTGAAAAGTAATTAAAATGCATTTCTGCAGTGTAAATAGTATTTAATTTCTTACTAGTTAAGAACATAAATAATTTATCTTCTCTGATAAAAATTAAACAAAACCATATATAGGTCAGTTGTGCACTTTTTTAAAATTTAAAATACTCTTAGTTGAGAGCATAACATTGCCTTTGTAAATCCCTCTAAGGTCATGTTTTATGTTTTGTCTGTGCACAATTTTTAACGCTTGTAATGATTTAAAATATGTTGATTTTATTATTCCTGGTAGAACAGAACAGAAAAAAAGATCAGATGGCGCAACCTCTGTCAGATTAAGTAAATCAAATTAAAGTCCACAACAAAATAATTGTCAAACCTATTTCTTTGTTTTTGAACAAAATATAGGAAACAAATCATTCCTTCAACTAAGAACCAAAACGAAAAACTCTACATTATTTAATTAATACATGGGAAACAATGTGTTTTCAGAAAATTAGTTTCACTGATTGTTAATACTCTATTTTTTGAATTGTTAGGTTCTTTTTCTGTGAATATTAAGCGATTATTTGCATAGTACACAATGGACATATTGTAGTTTGCTGTGAGTTGACTTCTATTATATTTCCATTAGGGAAATTACCTCTTTACATTAATATGTGAATTAAAACATGCCTAGCTTTAGAGAAAGCAAATATATGTAAACGAAGGAACGTTTGTTGGAAAATTATTATAAAACTCTCACAGATTATTAAACTTTTTATTTCAATATCATTTTATGAAAAATAGTTGCACTTGCTGTAATTCACAGGAAATGAAGCAGCATAGTGCTGAAACTTTTCCACGCTCTGGAATTTACCAAGCTTTAGTTACAAATATTACCCTTACATTCCAAAATACTCATTTGTTTTCATTTCAGGAGTGATTTTAACGCGGAACTTTCAATATTTGAACAATTTCGTCCAGTTTTTTTTCTCTACTAATAATATACCTTTTTATATTTTTCCCTGAACCAGTAGATTCAATTTTTTGCTCAATATCGCACGCTGTAGTTCTAGAAAGAGGTGATTAAGAAATCTCTGAATGAATTTCTCATCCTTTTATATTTTATTCGTTCCACGAATCATTCGTACTTCGAACTATTACAGGAGCACTGTCGGTCACCTGTGCCTTTAATTGCTATTATACAAGGACTGCTCAATAAAGACTGAGAATTAGTTTTTCCTCATTCACATAGTGGAGATACGGTGGTGTTACAATTTTTCGTTAGCAGAACAAATCTAATGTGATTGGTGGACAAATCTAGTAGTAGTACAGAACTCCAGCAAAGCTTGTACGCGGTTCAGGTATTCTAACCACAGCAGTAAACGAGACCGTTTTTTTTAATGGTTTATTTATGGACGCTCTTTAACAGCTCAGGTCATCAGCGTCCCATTCAACTCAGGGCGTGAAACGGCCGACAAATTTTGCCCAGAGGCCTCTCTTTCAGGCTTGAGGTTCTTTATCGTGCCGTAAATGTACAACACGGGACCCACGGCTTTACTTCCCTTCCGAAGGAAGCCATACTTAGGATTTTTATGCCTCGAAAAAATCCATCGGTCCTGGCCGGGTTCGAACCCGCGATCTTGGGTTTAGGAGGCAAGTATGGTAACCACTACACCACCAGGACCGACAACGAGACCGTGACTAACACAGCTGCCTCCATTGTTCGGGAAGATCAAGGAATGACTGACATGCTACAGATTTCCATGGTAATGAGCTCACCATTCTTCACGATTACACATGAGACACGCTTGTGCCAGAGGGTGTCAAGATTGTTAACTCCTAACAGAAGATGGGCGATTGGAGCATAATTTCTCTTTTCTAATGCCCAATAGTTGAAGAAAAAATGTCTTTATATTAAAACTATTAAGAGCTGTGATAAGTTATTCAATTCGTGAATAGTGTGTCGGGAGATTCAGCATTTGGCATTGGAGCATGCCGAATTATAGATGATGAGATTTTGCTTCACCACTACAAACCCGAAAGCAAAGAGGCGAGCTCAGTCTGAAAATCATCTGAAAAAATTATGCAAAATGCAAAAATTACTCGGGAAAGGTGGTGGTGATTTCGTTTTTCTACTGTCGTGGAATCGGGAGGCGGTTTTGAAGATTATTTCCAAAAACGGTTTCCAGCACTGATAGATACGTTATGTCAAGTGCATACAACTCAATGTGAAAAGTGCCATTGACTCTGCCTAGTGTGCTTCTTAAGTAAAAGTCCCTATTGACTAGCGCTCGATCTGAAATATTCAAAGTCTTATCAATAATTTTTACAAACATAGGCAACTGAGTGGTGTAAAGTATTTTAATCGACTGACAAAATCTTGTTGATATATTGACAATTTGGTCTTTGGGAGACTCAAGTTATTTTCTGGATGCGCCGTCCAATTGGACACAATGATTTGCCGAAGGATTCAAACTCAGCAAACAATTCAGAGTAAATTTTCTCAGTTGCGATGACTAAGCAGTTTTGAACAAGCAGTGAAGGTTTCACTTTCCTTGCTATTTGTAAGAAAATATTGTACCTGAGAAGACGACCGATTTATCTTCAGAATGTGGCAGTAGTGCTTGTAATTGTGGGTAGGAACAATTCGCTCTTTTCTCGTTCTTATAATGACCTATATGTTTGTTATCCTTTTTTCCATTATTCGCAACCTTGCCAGAAATCAAGAGAAATATTTTTTCTGCAATGAGAAGTTTTTTGGCGCAAATAGTCTTTCCAAAATTTCCACATCCGAAATGTTTCCATCGACTAGCGTGACTAGTGCTGAAGAGTTACTTCACCTGGCGAACACCCACAGCAGAAAACTGTTTGACATAGACGGATTAGTCAGTTCTGCTGGTATAGTGGTAACCATACTTGCCTTCTAAACCCAAGATCGCGGGTTCGATCCTGGTCAGCGCTGATTCATTTTTAGGGCGTAAAAATCCTAAGTATGGCTTCCTTCGGGAGGGAAGTAAAGCCGTGGATCCCGTGTCGTAAATTTACGGACGAAATAGCGCCTTACGCCTCAAAGAAAGGCCGCTGAGTAAAATTTAGCTGCCGTATCACGCCCTGGATTGAATGGGACGTTGATGACCTGAGATCAGCATCTGTAAAGAAAAGAAAAGAAAAGAAAAGAAAAGAAAAGAAAAGAAAAGGAAAAAAAACCGGCTCGGTTGAAAGCGAAAATGTTAACTTTAGCTCAAAATTGTTGTTTCCAGATCACATATTCCTTCTTTGTAAGCAATGAGCTTTCTCTTCCATTTTCACATGGTCAATAACCTGAATTTTATATCTCTTTTCAACACTTTTAATTACTATCATTTTCCGCATCATACTCGCATTTGCCGCACAATGGGTATGGCCATATTTCATTTCAGTTGATTCTTTCACTAATTACAAACCCCATGCTAAAAATTGATAAATGCAGAATATTTTTGCTAATGCTTTAGTATATGGATGTAGGTCTTACATTTTCTCGTTATTTTTTCCTAGTTTTGGGATAGGCAGAAAACATTGTCATTTATTTCTGTCGGCAAAAAAGGTGTAAAATTTGGTCTATCCGAATATTCTGTCGATGGAAACTGTTCGTTCCTCGTACCATGTTAATATGTAATTAATGTGTCTCTATTTTCTTTTAAATAACAGCAAGTTATTCATACAATGTTCATATCACTCTAAACGTGACCAATTGGACAATATATGTTCATTTCATTCTGTAAACGTGAAATGCCAAATGACAGATGTATTGCAGTGAATAAGCAATATAATTCTGATTAATAATGAACCAGTTGCAGCTGTACTACCGATTTCACTGTAAAGACACTTTGGACGTTTTAATAAGGCCGACATTGTTTGCATCCTAAAGATGAGATGGTATATATATATATATATATATATATATATATATATATATATATATATATATGAATTCCATTAAAACACATCTACTGCTTGCTTTTACATCATCACAGTTTTTAAATGCTTTATGCAATATATCTAAGTTAATAATAGCGTTTAAAAATAATCTTTTATAGGTTTTATGTGTTTAATGGATGCCTAATATAATTAACCACGCTTTTCCGACGGCTCTCCTTTAAATAAATTTGTATATTAAATTTAGAAATACAAGAATTGCCTAAGTTCTACATTTTTAATATTATCGAACATTAAAATTGTAAATTTTAAGGGCTCTTAGCTAGAAATATAATTATCATTTTCGTGCTGAACATCAATAGAATACAAGCTGAGTTTTCTGAAAAAAACTACATTGTCTATCCCATGAAAATGCTACCACTCATTAAGCAAAAATTTTAATTATAAACTATTTTCAAATTTTGGCTGACTTTAATTGTTATTATTTTAAAATTATTTTAATATACCAGGAAAATATTTATGTTTAAAATTATTGCCACTTTAGGTAGGTTTTTCTCGTGGACTATTAATATCAACATCCTCAGATTTTTATACTCAGTTTGAAAACATGTTAGTTAATATTGCTGACAAAATCCTGTGTTAAAGCCAATGTGTAATTTTTGGAAATATTTGCATATAGTACCTTTATTTTAATCAACTTTCAAATCATATTTTTTATAACACTCATATTTGCATGAGTTAAAATGTGTTTTGCACATGCGCAAAACGATTCATAGCTCTATCTTATAGAGCTTTTAAAAAAGTGCACCTAAAGTATATTCAAGTTACGCAAATGACAAAAAGAATAAGGGAGTTTGTTCTGTATTAGCCCGATAGCCATTGCAACCAATTAATTTCCCAAACACATAAAAAGTATATATGGATATAACCTTGCAAGCTATGTCGTTTCGTATTATGCATAAAATCAAAAATGAATTGTTGACCCAAAATCTAAAAGCAGTAGAAAAGCGGTATGCAGCCAGGTCGCCATATTTAAATGCTGCAAGTATACATAAAAACGGTATATAAGATTAATGTGTAAAATATAAACTTTCATATTATACATAAAGCCAAAGATCGATTTTTGAAACCAAATCTCTACCAAGTGCCTTTTTGTTGTTGTTGTTGTTATTATTATCATTTTTATTTAATGCAAATTATAATAAGGCTTCGAAAATATACAATAATTAGCAATCAATATAATGGATTGCCAATTAAACATTCAATAAACATACTTTCTTTAAAAGCACTTTTTAAAGTTTTGCTGTTACAATTTAAGCTAAACAATTAGCACAACTTTAACAGAAAGATAATTTTGAAGCATATTTATGTTAATTTCTTCCTCTTTGGTTAGTATCAAGAATGTTAGTATAGCATTATGTTCTGTATTGTTTATATAAATGTCAAAAATGGAATACTGAATATATTTTTAACTTTTTCTTGAAAATACTTCTTACTCTGACATTTAAAATTATTTTTAGTACTTTATTGAATTAGTGAGATATGTTTATTTTCAACGGTCTCAAATATATAAGCCCATTCTCATTACTTAACCAAAGCAACAAAATCAACTAAATTGAACTTCTTCAATGACTAAAGTTTTAATAATAAGCAATTTGAGTAATATTTAGAACCAAGCACTAAATGATGATAAATATGGGAGCTTTCCCAATGAATAAGTTATTTGCACAGTGAGACACATTTAAAACCGTCCTAAGTAGCTATTGGGCTACTTAACCGGCGCGACCGCTCTGGCTATCTCCGTTAGTCAAAGTTAAAAGAAGGAAGCCTTCAAGCCTAAGTATAGGGTAACTCTCCGGAATTTGCCATTTATGAGGACTGAGGAAAACCTGGAGAAAACCTCAGTCAGGGAGGACGATCCCCAGACCTCCCGATCACGAGTCCGCACCTAAATGACCTCAGCCACCCGTGGCGGCGTTCTTTCTTACAAAGATGCTGGAAGAACAATAGAATTTTTAGTGTTCAACGCCCGTTTTTACAGCTGACATGGGGGGTGGACAATAATGATGCATGAAAGAAATAATAAGGAGAAAATTTATTTTAAGGAAGAAAGCTTTCCAAGCCGAAATTTAAAGCACTTGCCATTTATGACTGAGGAAATCTTGGGAAAAGTCTAAGTTAGGGAGGACGGTTCACCCGGGAATCTGACCCCAGAATTAATGTGCCTTAAGGACTTCGCCCAACCTGCCAATAACAATAGACATAATTAGGTCCATTAGTGTAGATATACTGACGAGTGTAAATGGTAATTTCTTAAAACATGTAGATTGTGTGTCGTAAAAATGGGCAACACTTCTAGCATCTTCTGTAAGAAAGGTGAGTAGAGAACACATTAATTGGTTTTTTTTTTTTTCCCCCTTTCTGGTACCCAGGTTTCATAAAGATAAAGTGTAGTGACGCCGTTAGTTCGTAACACTAGATGTCAGCGATGGCGGAAAGGAGGAGTGCCGCTAAATGTCCGATTTTGGAATAGACGGTTTTAAATGTACCTCACTGTAAATCAAGGAAGTAATAGCCACTTACTCTCTAATATACTACCTACATCTCTGAATAATTGTGAATATGTTGATCAGTAGATTAATTTTGAAAATGCACGCTAGGGATTAATATCTACTGAAGATTTACATTGCTTGTAATAGACATTTCAGCTATAGCTGTTATTGTTTAAAACCTATAACCATGGATGTTTAAACTTTTGTTCTTGTTACTAGAAAGGTCTTCTGTGACACAAAAATCTTCTTTTATTCTTCGTTTTGTCAACAAGCCATGCACGTTTTTAAATGTTGCTTTTAATGCATCTATGATATTTACTATTCTAAATGGATTTATTTTGTTACATACGAGTGTATTCAACACTTTGAGTTAGCATTGTTAAAATGCTTATATATTATGCTAAATAAAATATAGGTTAATTTTTGTCACTATATATCTGTAAATTTGCATGCAACATTTAATCAGTCCTTTACATGCAGTTTTCCGCAAGGAACATTTTGTAGGAAAAATTGTAAACATTTAACAACAATAAAGTAGCAATTTAAGATTTAGATATATAAGGTACAGCTGACCTTTAAACATGCTATTGGGAAATTCAAATTGTATTCGGAAACCATATAATATACGAAGTAGTAAATAAATTTTATAAACTTAAAATAAAGGTTAGCTTATTTTTCCACATGAAGTTGCCCAAAAATGCAGCATGTATATCCTTAAATTATGTACGTAAGCAGCAAAATGTATTATTTAATTTCATAGCATAATAATTAACAACGGTTATTTAGTTACCATGTTGGCTTTATCAGCAAGTAGAACATGCGACAGATAAGAGTGCATTATATTCTCATTCATGTTCAAATGACTGTATGCTGAGTAGTCCTGGAAGTATATGACTTATCGTGTCTTATGGGAAGAGCTATTAACTATTTTGTTAATGCTAAAATGGTTTGACTTGCTAGAACTAACAAGATTTGCATCTGGAACCGCTGAAGAAAACTTTACCAAAATCTAAACTTCATCAGTAAAATGAAAATCGATATGTCGGAGCAGAATTTCAGTGTACTGCAAAGTATTTTGAAGATGATCATAAATAATAATAATAATAAAATAATAATAGCAATAATAATAGTAATAATAATGATAACACTTATACACGAGGAACACGTTATAATCTTAATAACAATTTGAAGAGGTTTGCTATGGCAGTCACGTTGGTCCCCAAATTTTGAAGCAATTACTTGGCTCCGGCTGCGTTCCTTAGGTTGGTTGGGCACCAATTTTGAAGCAACCTGTTGTTGACGTTGAGTAGGCTATGATGCCAAATTTTGAAATGATTTTGTAGATTGATTATAGATCGTTTTGGTGTTATTGCCCACGCTTCAATGATAGCAATTTCTCGCGGTGAATTCGGCTATTTTGTTGACATGTACTCAACAGGACTGGGAGAGGAATTCAATGATATAAATGAGCACGCGATGTGACATAATATATAGGTATTTAATTATGTCCAAAATCTTTTGTGTCCTGTGGTATTTTGCATACGATAGACTTAACTACGTCATTGCAATCTTAGTTGTGCGTGTGAAACTTAGAGATGAGTGTTGTGGTCAGTCAGTCAGTTAACAAAATGTACAGTTTCAGTTTAGGACGCGCCATTTTTTTATACAAGTCAGTGAAGTCAGCATAGCAGTGAAGTGCAGCATCATGTAAAACTGCAAGCAGTATTTTTTTGTAATATCAAAGTGCATTATTGGATCAGTAAGTAGTTCGCGACTTTGAAGAGATCTTCGCTAAAGATTAAAATTAATCCTAAAGCACAGTCAAGCGCCCAAAGATAGACGTGTGGAACATTTGTTAGTTATTTTTCCCTGACTTTCAAGGTTTTGACAGACTAGTACATGAAGTGTATAAGTGTAAAAGCACATCTTAGCCACCAAGTGAACTGTTAACAATAAAAAACAATCTGTTGAACTTATAAAAACATTTTAATTCATGAATAACTATCCTTTTTCCTTGCAACTCCTTGGGTACATTAGTTTTGTTCCTAAAAGACGCTGATAAGGTCTCATGTGATGGAACTGTGGTAAGAACTGTCCATATACCACAGAAAAATGAGCGGGAAGATATCGGAGAAGAAGGAGTCCAGGGAAGCAACCTCTGAACGAGAGACAGTAACTACTTCCGCTTCCCCCATACATCAAGATTTCGGAGCCAAGGACCGAAAGGACTTTCTCTTTCTCCATATTTTCATAAATCCATTATCTAGTGATAACTCTGAGATGCTATAACAATCACAATAAAACCAATTAATCAAATGCTTATCATTTGTACCATCACCCACATAATAAATGTCGCTTCAAGGTCTGATTTTCACAGAAGGTCCCTAAATGTACCATTAAAGATTTTTGCAGTCGCCGCAGCATTTAATTATTTACGCGATTTTTGAAAAGAAACTTTGAAGTGACTGCTTATGCACCAAAATTAATAGATCTAAAAGGGTAAATAATATGTCAATAAATACCTTATTTTATTAATTTAAAAGTTAAGAAAAATGCTTCATCGAAATTATAGAAGTGTCGCGAAACAAAACTGCAATTTCTGCTCATGTGATAGAACCAAGGAATCGTTGAGGAAGTCAGACCAAAAGAAGATTTTCATTTACAAATGGAATGACATAAGACAAAAATTGTGCACATAAAATTATAAAATGGTGTGTTTTTTATTCCTAACCTATATATTTATTTTTTCTTTAAGATCAGTATATTGCTTCTCATTATATAAATTAATAAGGCAGTGTCGTTTTTCTGTTGTAGCGTAGTTGGAGATCGCTTTTGTTCCCCTCACTAAAGCCCCCCTATCATTGGGTATTCCAAAACTTAAGTGGGGAAGCACGCGATTGCCTTAATACGCAGAATGTTACCTACCATAGTTCTTCACTAGGTGAGAGAAAGTTTGCGAGGTAAGAAAAGGAAGTAGAAAAGTTTAAGTTTTTCTTTAATATATATTTGTAAAGTTGAAATACTTCTATTACAGAAATGAAAAAAAAACTGTAAATTTTATATATCACAATTATTGGAAATGGTTCTTAGTTTTTCACATTTTATGTAACATCACAAGAGTTTAATGCTCAAACGCAATATTTAATCTAGAATACCAAAAATTAATAATCTTCTCAAAATTGAAACAGATCCTCCTATCCAATCCCGCTTAAATAGAACTATCATGTAAATTTATGGAAGCCCTATTATCATACATTAACATTGTAATTAGTGATAAATGTTATATATGTTTGTGTCATGAGCTGTAAATCCAACATAGGAATTGTATATAGATAAAGTCTTTGGTGTTTTCTTTGCAGTAACTGGAAGAGTCAACAGGGTAATAAAATAATAAACTCTATTGAAAACCGAAGGTCTAGTGCGGAGCCCCGTTCTTCTTTTAAAGGGCTTCCTTTGCAGGGAAAATGAATGGAAAGACTTTTCAACTGTCTGGAGGCTTTAATCCCTACCGGCTGTAGTACCACTAGCCTTTTATATCTATCCAATACTTACGTATGTCTTAAGACTTTCAAAAAATAGTGAATGGTATTCACGGCAGGTGAAATTCAACTAGCCAATGGAAAACGATGTTTGAATTTTTTGAAAAAAGGCGCGAGGCTTGTGCATATCTTTTTGTCATCTCCTAACCAACGATTTTTTATTTGAATGTAATATATAATGGAGGCGGTCGTCCCGCCGAGTCAGTCCAGTCAATTAAATTATTCAAGGCAGTGCAGTCAAATCACGCAGTCGGCAGTCAGTCCAGTCTAGTCTAGCCAACTCAGTTTATTCATTCAAGCCAGTCAAGTCAGCATTTAATCCTGAAGTTATCCACGCTAGGAGACGCATTCAGTTTTATGCATTTATTAGACTTACTCATTTCAGTTCACAGTTTTCATTTCGATTCAATTAAGCAGTTAGCAATACTCGTATGTAAGTTTATACCCGGCAACTAAGTTTTTATTCAAAATAGCTAATTCGATCATGAGCAAAACACCAAAGGACGGAACAGAATTTTGACATAAACTATGCAATTGTATATTATGTCGCATCGCGTGCTCATTTACAACATTGAATTCCTCTCCCAGTCCTGTTGAGTCCCAGTCTACTACATGTCGAGATCGCCCTGAGATATTGTTGCCGTGGAACCGTAGGCAACAACATCGAAGCGACCAATGATCAATCTACGAAACCGTTTCAAAATTGACATCATTGCGTGAGGCCATTCAACGTCAACGACAGAATGCTTCAATATTGGTGCCCAACCTGGGGCACATAGACGGAGCCATACAAAACCATCTCAAAATGTGGTGCCCCATGTGACTGCCATAAGAAACCACTTCATAATTTGGCTCACCAATGTGGAGCCAACAACAACAAAAAAGACACCATCCCACTTCAAAATTTGGTGCCGAACATGGGGCCACCTAAACAGATCCAACTCCAGAAATCGCTTCAAAATTCTTAATAAATATGCCAAAGTTAAACTAAGCGAGAGTATCAGATATGCTGATGTAAAAACTGGTACATTTAACTGCCACTTCACTTCAAAACTATTCTCGTATTAAAACTCTCCAAACACGAATAAAAACTCGAACTAAAATCTGTACAACACAAATTTATTAATGAAGCTGAAAATGTTAACAATGGCGATTTCCTGGGGAAACTAATGAACAATCAAAAATAATTAAATAATAATAATAATAATAATAATAATAATAATAATAAGCAACAGAAGAAGAAGAAATCAGCATGAGTTAGCTCAGATGGTTTTGTTATTTGATTGTAGTGCTCACCGACGGGGCGACCGAACAATTCTGGGGAACAAGTTTCTAGTTACCACATTCACCACAACAGTAAAAAATAACGAGAGTCTGATTACAAAGAAAGAAGTTATGAAGATTATAGCCAAATCACTTATCAAAGCAGCACTAGCAGAAAGGAAGGGGAGGATACGACATCCGACCGTTGGAAGTGTAATCGCAATCTTCGGGAATATACATTGATCGGTGATGGCAAAGGGAAGACGTGCTACTCGAGAAGGAAATATTGAGAGTATAAAATGTAAAATTATACCGCCACACTGTCTTTTGTTACATCATTGAGAGATGCTAAATATTACTTGTGAAATTATTATTTGAATCAAAACTTCACCATCTCAAAGTAATCAGAATAACAAATATTGAATGTCTTGTAAAATGTCCTTCATTGCACCATCATATTGCTTGGAACATGAAGGGCTCTAATTCTGGATATTATATCATCAACTTAATTTTATAAAAATGCTGCACTTAATGTGCAAAAGAGAACCAAATTTTGCCCATTTTCAGTATTTAATCAGTTTATTCAGATACTGATTTTTTATAAAAACGAGTGTCTTTCTTTTAAAACAAAATGAAAGTACAGTGCCAATAGCGCCATCATTTTATGACTTGGTTACCGTAAGGAGAGCTTTAAAGTGAGATTTACATGGCTGCTTTAATGTTAAGTGTAGTACAGCTATAATTTCAGTACAATGGACATTTTAGTGAATTATTTTAAAATTCTTGCAATACAGGAACGTTGTTAAATAATTTTACATCGGTGAAAAAGAGTTTTAACATTTTTCTTAAATGTAGATATACGGTCCCAAAAATAATCGCATTAGGTGCATTTGGAAGCCTTTTGGTACCAAACAAATAAATCTCGCACTTCTACCGAAGGGTAGGAAAAGCAAAGTTTTTACCACAAGAGTATTTCACCTCTAAAGTTATTTTCAGCTACTTTTACCATGCTCAGTAAATATTGAATGTGGCTATTCTAATATTGGAATAGTAGCTTAAAACGCAAGGGAGACTTGATGGTATAATTTAAACATCCGTCTGCTCTCTGGCTAACGGAAATGCAGGACAACGCTGGAAAATTCAGCTCCTTTATTCTTCCTTTCCTAAAATCGATGCTGGATGCTAGGAGGGGAGAAAGAAGTTAATGCTTTGAAAGAAAGCAAAAGGGAGGAGAGGGGAAATTTTTAGTTTGAAAGATGTGAGATAGCAAGTCCCTATTTAAATAATTCCACGTATATCATTTCAGGTCGGCTGCCTCCAGCTTTCTATTTTTGGAAACATGAATTGTTTCTTATCTTTGATTCAGAACTGCATGCAGTGCTATGAGATTCAAGGCGACCTCCTTAGGTGGGTTCAGTTTATGGATGAAGCACATGTAATTCCATTGTTAGCCAAAGAGCTTATCGTTTTGATGTTTGCTTAGGTTTAGCTACCCAGTACACTTTCTTATCCAAGTTTCCAGCTCCTTATAATCTCAGGTAAAATTAAAGGAAGTTCATTTTGAAACGGTCGGACAAGTCAAAAGTTATTATTTTTAAAGTACTTTTGAAGACCTTCTACGAACATTATTGTTAATCGTTATGTATATTGTTAAGTGCCATTATATTATTAGATAGAATATATTTAAAATTCTGTTACGAATCTCACTTCTCTTAGAAAAGAAATTCTGTATTTATATTACATTTTCAACAAGACACATCACGCATAGTTTTGGGGTAAGTAAATTTTTATTTCAAAATTTAACATTTTAGAGTGAATTACAAAATAATTTACTGGGTTCGGCATGTTGATGTTGAAAAACAATCAGCGCAAATACTCCTTAAGTGCAAATGAAAGTGCTGCTATTTGTTACAAATTTTCTGGTCCATAAACATAGAATACATAATACACCGCGATAGAGACAGTTTGCTCTATTGACAAATATAAATGCTATTGAACGAATATCATATTAATCCCAGTTATCTACTTCAAATTTAATGCATGATTTGAAACTTTTTCAAGGCAGATTATAATGAACGTATCCGTATATAATATTCCTCTGGGAACTGTCATGTGATAAGCACCGCTCTGAAAAGATTCACGTTGGATTTTCCCGAATTAAATATTTACCTCTTGCTGTTTCATATACACAGTACAACATACAAGCACGCCCACTTACTTCCCTTTACAAAGCGGAATTCAATCAGCAGCATAATAAACCCCTCTGGATATCACAAAAAGAGCAAACAATTGAATGAAAACCTGCATAGGTATAGTGAGTAATCGCTAGCGTTTGTAATCCATTGCACTGGAATCTCCAATTAATATTACTGTGAAATTATTATTGTAATCGAACTGAAGGTTAAGTACATAATATTAATTTGAAATAATGGCATCTACAAATCCCCAAGATTAAGCTACTTTTCCCCCAAATTGGCAACACTGCACTAATTCTTAATTCTTAAACTTCAGCTGTAGCCTATTTCAAATATCGTGTTGCATTGTTTCAAGATTGGAAAACAGTAGCACTCGACAGCGATGCCGCCCATGTTACTGCACATAAGATGTGATCTGATGAAAATTAAGGAAGCTGGTTGCAGCCATGGTTAGACAATAGTATGCGTTAAACTATAGGTAATGGAAACATGCCGGGATTCGTTAGGCGACTAAGCACAAAAAACATATTTAATGTGTATGAAATAGTAAAGCACAAGAAGAAAAAAAACGAAATTCCATGTATTCCACTAGTGTAGCAGAAATAAAGAGAATTATACTCAAACAGGCAGTTAGTAAGCCATGACATCTTTAATTGTTCTTTTACGGGGTGATGAAATTTATTCGGACTTAACCGCGACTCATTTAAAATGAATAGCGTCATTATGTTTTCTATCAATACAGGGTGTCCCATTTACATTGCTCAACAAAAATAACACTTTTCGGATACATTAAATGAAAAATGGTTTCAAAAAAGTTTTTAACATTATGGGGGAATTTTTATATCTGCATTAATGTAGCAGATGTGGGATGTAACTTCGTTTTATTTTTTTAATGGCATCATGCAAATTGTGTTAAAAAATATACTTACTCTCTCCAAGAGCTATTCAGAAATGTATCATGCTATACCATTTTAGTGAAGAAAACAGTAGATATGAAAATGATAAATAATGCATTATTTCTTTTATTTAATAGTGTTACGGTGCATTTTTTAAACTAAATCACTTAACCACTTTAAGACCTGTTTAGTTATTTCATAATGGTCTATAAACATTATAGGATGCAACAGGATGGACTGTACGGTTTTTTTAATAGTGTTTAACGCCCGTTTTTACTACTGAGGCACCACAGGCGGCGGACTGTACCGTACAGTACATAAATACTTTTATTGTATTTTACATATTACTTATCACAATTCAGAAGTAAAATGACCCTTTGTTGCACAGTGATACTACCACTGCCTCAAAACAGGCCGTTTGCATTTCATGTTCAAAGTGATGAGCATTGCATTCATACATTAAGTGCACTCTGTGAAAGAACACGCCCTAAATCGTTTTACTCCTAGATGGCTGTACAAGCTTCTTCATGTCCTTTGGTGTTGTTGGAAAAGTTTGATAGACAACATCCATGACTGCTCCCCAAAGAAAAAAGTCCAGTGGTGAAAGTCAGGGGATCATGTGGGCCAAATAACTGGTAGATGTGCAAACGGCTGGTCAGAAGACAAATATGTTAGGCTGTTTCAACACGAATATAATTGTAGACAACTGGAATCTTCATTTAGATGTACTGTAATCCTTTAGAGGACACATAGTTCAACAATTGCATGATATATAAATGATGTTTTTAAGGTGCTATGGCTAGATGACATTAAGGAAGAAAGCCCTATTGTTTTACTTTTAATAGCAGCTGCCTATACTTTCAAAAGTAGCGAAATCACATGACACATTTTATCCAAACTAAGTACATTTTACTTGCTAACTAATGCATGGCAACGAGTGCAAGAGACGATTAGAGACTGCGTTTAGTAGATGTGAATTGCTTAGGTCGGTTTCTTACATCACAACTGCCATTTCAGAGGGCCGACAGCATCAAGAAACTGGAGACTTTAGGTATGCCTTTTCAAGAAGACATCGGAATAATGAAACAAGTTGTATGTTTAAGAACACAGAATACTCAAGGTTTCTGATTTTGTTTCCCTAATTTAATTGAGAAAATGTACAATCATCGAGAATATTATTGCTAGAGAGTTTCCCTGTATAAATCTGCACCATAAAATCTTGTAACGTCCATCGATATTTCTCTGCGCATAAAGTCATAATTGCAAGAGGAAAAACTTTGCATGACTCCGAACATTGAGAAAAATATTTGAAATTAACTGTGCATCCTTTTTCAAAGTATCTTAAAAGCTTAAAAGAGGTATGTTGTATTTCAGTACTTTTACATTTGTTACGATGATTCTAAAATTAATTACAGTGGAAATCATTAGTTTTTACTGATTATTTTGAAATTATAAGTAGGAATTTCCAGTTTGACTAGCTTTAATTCAAAATAAATTAAAAAGGCGATCTCTTTTCTAACATATATTAATAAAGAAATGATACACTATAGATAACATATAGTTGTTTCATTACATGTTTATCCGCGTATTTTAGTACATATTTCTCAGTTTGATAGTACATAAAATCTGGGCTCTACACATTATAGTATCATGTAGACAAATACATTATTTTTACACCAGGCAACGGTAGTGACTCATGAAGTTAATAAACTAGCGTGATACAAGCAGGGAGGTTACCGACCTAACCATTAAAAGCGGAAGTTAAGTCCAATGCCGAGGCTTGAGAGAAATGACGGACGCGGAAAGAGATTACAAAAAAATTACTCGTTTTGTGACGCAGCTCTTTGGATTATTAAATTTAACAGTGAACATTATTTGGAGAAGGAAAATTTTCTTTCATTTTGGGCCTACTCCAGTAACTAAACTTAGCGTCATGGTAAGTATGAGACATTATTTCACTGTGGGTGGCATCGTCATCAAAAGCTTTTAGTTCCTTCTGAGTGCATTCCGAAATTTCTGTAACTATGTGCCTTCGGGATTGGGTAATAATAATAATAATAATAATAATAATAATAATAATAATAATAATAATAATAATAATAACGTTTCTGTTAGTTCATTTCTGAAAATTTAGACCATTTGTAAATGCTCAGAAATGTCTATAGTATCCCCCTGAGAGCTATGTGTTCCTTCACAGCCTATCAATGCAACCACGAAATATGCCGGAATTTTTGTAACTTTTTCATTGTGGCCGCGCAATGCTAGTTAAAATCACCGCCGAAATTTATGCTATCTGTAATACTGTATCAGAAGCGACTGCTTTTCTCCATGGAAACGCGAAATTTTGATGAGAATTGAGAAAGGTGAAAGATTTGTTAACCTTGCTAACGACTATGGAATTGGTCGTGCTACAGTACAATACATAAGAAAGAATAGTGAGAAGATTAAGCATTTTTTTAAAAAAAATGTGAAAAGTCTCAGAAAAAACATAAAAATTTAACAAGTCTCCTAATATTGATGATAGCTAATAAGCTTGATTCCTTCAAGAGCCTAAAAGGCATAACCAATTTCTGCAGAAATTCTTAAGGAAAATACAGAAAAACGATTATCAGGTCATCAAAGGCTCGTTGGAAAAACTTAAAAAACGTTTCGGAGCTCAATTGTTGAGCACGACGGGCGAAAAGCTGTCACGATGGCTCGAACCGTTTAAAGAAAAATTTCAAAACATTATTTAGGAACTGGCCCTAACTCCCAACTAAAATTGTGAGACTGGAAGAGAGTGGTTTGATTTGACGTACTGAAGCTAGTTCTCCGGGACGAAAAGTGGGGAAGGACAGAATCACTTTCATGTCCTGTTCAAAAGCGAAGGGTGCACATAAAGAGGACTTGTTAGTGATTGGTAAGGCGAAAATTCCCAGGGCTTTGAAAAAATTTAGCCTTCCTGTTCATTATAAAAATCAAAACCAGCTTGGATGAGTAAGTCATTGTGTATTTGTACTGTCTAGGTCACTCTGATTAAAATGATTTTAAATCAAAAGACGGCTTTTTCCGTGTTATGTTCTTATCGTACAATATAACCACGCTCTTACATCCAATGGACAGAATGGAGTTAAACGGTCAAAATGCACTGCAAGAAGATCCTGTCGTACAAGGTTTTATCTAAAGACAAGTGTGATTTAATCCTTAAAAGAAACTAACCTAAAATATGTTTTTTTTCCTTGAAAATGCTTAGGAAAATATATCTGAGAAAGTTATTGTTCGTGGAGAAATATGACATTGTTAGAACAATAACAAAGGAAAAAAGAATAAAAGAAACAGATAACGTAGATGCTGAACTGCATATGTAATGAGACACGATCGCTAAAAACTTTACACAACAGAAATTCTGACTATGCACGATGTAAACATGTGGCTGGCCAGCGATGAAAAAAAAAAAAAAACAGTTTTCTACCCATCATTTTTAATAGTGTTTAATGGCCGTTTTAACTACTGAGGCATCACACGCGTTGATCACTATAGATTATACAGAATATGATATGATAAACTGGAAACATCTTTGTTTTTAAGGAAGGAAGCGTTCCAGGCCCACGTTTAGGGTACCTTCTGCCATTTGCCATTTACGAGGAATGAGAAAAACCTGAGTCAGAGAGGATGGTCCTTGTGGCATCGAACCTAGGACCTCCTGTTCACAAGTCCGCGCCTTAACGACCTCGGCCACCCGTGGCGCTCGACAAATAATGAAGGAACCGAAGATGTGATGAGCAAAGAACAAAAGGAGAAGGGGGGGAGGTCAGACGGTAGTAAGAAGCGTCAGCTATTCACACAATAGTCAATGATATTGCGATGACGTCTTCTCAACCTCCATTCAGTGGGCAGGGAGCGTGTATGCTAGTGATATTCTCCTGTTGAAGAGGCTTCAACTTAAAGTGTTAAAAATATTATTTCAGCAAAGAAGCAGGAGCAAGTTCAGTTATTTACTTCAATGGAATAATTCACACACTAAACTGCAACTTTTTTCATAAAAATGAGTTTTTATTAATAACCATCCAGTAATATAGCATTGCCCTGGTGTGATACGAGGGTTTTCTAAAAGTTCTCGGTCTGTCTCGAAAATATCGTGCAGATATCCAAATTGCTATGATAGTTATTACACCCTTTAAATGGCACGCTGTAAAGTTTCAGACAGGTAAGGATAGTCACTTGATGATCGTGTAAACAAACTAGTGATATTATTTTCTACAAAATGGATAAAACCGGAATATGAGTTATAATGAAATGCTACATATTGAAGGGTTTAACCCCAACAGAAATAAACAAGAAGTTAGGTTCCACAGGATAAAAAGTGGGATACTGAATTTAAGAGTCCTTGTGCATCCATTCAAAATGATTAGCACTCAGGGTGTCCAAAAACTGCTACGACCGACGAGATTGTGGCAAAAATTCAAAATGCCGTTCTATGATCAGCGATTGAATGCTCACGAGTTGGTTGATATTGCAAATACCTCGATAGACCATATCCACTACATTTACACGAAGTTTTGGGTATGAGAAAAATTTCCCCTCTATGGGTGCTATGTTTCTTAACAACGGACCAAAATTGCATTCGAATGCCATTTTGCAAGCGTATTTAAACTTGTTTAAACGCAATTCCGGTGAGTTTCTCCGACGTTTCATAACAGTATATAACACTTCGATTCACCACTATACGTCACAGTGAGAGGTCCAAAAAGGAGACGTCAACAGGTGAAAGTGCACCAAAGAAAACAAAAACGATTCCATGTGAAGGAAATGTCATGGCTACGGTTTTCTGGGATTTTCATGGTGTAGAAACATTACCTGGGAGTGTTACGCTTCACTACTGGACCAGCTGAAGGATTCTATTCAGGCTAAACGTCCGAATCTTGAAAAAAATAAAGTTCTCTTTCATTATAATAATGCCCTTTCACATAGGTCTGGGATTGTTGGTGTAAAACGCATGACCTTCGCTTCCAAGTGCTTTCACAACTGCTATATTCACCGAATTTGGCTCCCAGTGATTGCTTTTTGTTCCCAAACCTGAAGAAGTGGCTGGATGAACGAAAATTCTCATCAAATGATGAGATTGAAGCTGAGACAGACGCTTATTTTTCACTGTTGAGCAAATCCTACTTTACTGAAGGTATTAAAGGGTTGAAATTAAATGTATTGATTTATAAGGTGACTATGTAAAAATAAATAAAATATCTTAAATCTAGTGTTTTCTAATGAGGCCAAGAACTTTTGGAATATTCTCTGCATATGTCGTGTTAGTGACACCAAAACCTCTGTACGGCAGTGATGAGCTGTACTGAGAGCTACAATGACAATCTCCGTCCTCAGCACGAGCACCAATTTTTCGCGATAACATTCCGCACAGTTCTCCCTTGATCAAATGCAGACACTGCTCATACTGCTGTCGTGTTTCCGACTGGTCATACTCTCCTTCTGAGAAAATGTGGGGTCGGTTTTACGGATCTCTTATGGGTGTTGCAATTTTAATGGCAGCAACGTAGTTACTAATTGTGCTTGTAGGAGGCGCTGACGATCAAAATCGCCGTAATCAAGTCCTACGGCACGCTAGAGCTAAGCATGAGATAAATTTAAATTGCTGTACAATTTTATAATGTGATACGAACGTAACTTTATAATTGAATTATTAGCAGCATTTAGAATTGTGCTACATTAAAGCCATACTGCCAGCCAAGCAGCGAAATATGAAAAATATCGTTCCAAAATGTGTTAAGTGCACACATGCAAAATTTTCAAAAAAGAAGGATTTGTTTCCTAACCTTAAATATTATCTGAAAAATGAAAATGTGGAATATTAATTTTAAATGAATTTTTATGATTCCTAAACACTGAAATTGGTTCATTTTCAAACCGTGTAATATTTAAATTCGTAATTGTAGATTAATATGTTTTGAGCGAACTGACTACAATTTAAAATGCAAGTTCATTACAAAGAGTATTTGTTATAGTTTGTAACATTAGATTAATATGTATAAATTAGTATAATAACCATATTTTATATTAATGTCATAATCAGCCACGTGTAACACCACAGTTACCATCATAATTAAACATAAAATCATAACAGAAAGACGTAATTACCCAACAGTTTCAATAATCACTTGATACTTTAAAATTACGTTACTTTTAGCATAAATCGTGACTTTTATAGAGAAAACAAAGAATTAAACAATACTAGAGGGACAACACTTTCCAATTCCGCCACCTCATGCAAACAATAGCGTACTCGGGTTCATGACTGGTCCTTCGTAAGTATTCAGAGCTTAATGACATATCTGCAAACTGTCAACTCTCTTAGAAGTTATTTCCAAATATATTTGTGAGTGGGCTGTTTATGTCAAACTTCATTGCATTTAATAGTACTCTTAGTTTGTCAGTGATAGAAGATTCATAACCTTGGTCAATCCTTGTCCCTCGTTTTATTAATGTGTGAATTTCTGAAGGGGCTATCACATCTATAAGTTGGCTCCATTTTACCTCTGACAAGTGATTTCCTATCTACCTCCTTTCTCTTCAAAATTAATTTCTTCATATCTTATATTCCATAAACATTCTTGAAATGTTTTGTATGATCTCTTACAACTCAGTCCTTGCCAAGTTATTTTGCTTTTGCCACTGCCTGTAAACCTTTTGGTCTTCTTCAGCTTTAACGTAACAATATCACAGCATTTCTGAGGAGCCTCCTCTAGAACTCCAGGTTAAAAGGAATATCCTCTCACTAGAATGTAACTTTTATCGTGTGACTCAAATTATGATCCTGGTTCAAAAATTTTAGTACAGAATATAGAGATTTTTACCATTGCCCGAAAGTACACAGAAGTGCTTTCACATTTAAATCTGCCTCTCTGTGGAAACAAAGAGGTTCCTCTTTTTAATTTATTTTTATTTATTTATGCACACTGTTTCAATATTTTGTTAGCAGCGCACCATCAATTCAAGGAGTGAAACGACCGACAATTTTTGCTCAGAAGCCCCTTCTTTCAGGCTTGAGGTTCTTTCACGTGTCGTAAATCTACGACACTGGACTAACTGCTTTACTTCCTTCCAAAAGAAGGATTTTATGTCAAAAAAATGCATCAACCGTGACCTGGATTGAACACACGATCTTGGATCTACAAGGCAGGCTCGAGTTCGGACAATTCTGAATCGGTTTTGAGTACCTACAAAACATGCATAACCTATTACTTATTTTCTTGTAAATAATTACATTAAAATTATAATAATGTTGTCAATATTATTAATCTGTTGCTATTCAACAATTCTTCTGCAGCGCCTTATATGCTTAAAGGAACTTTAAAATGTTATAACATTAAAATATATGAATGTTACATGGAATGTGATAAATGGTACATAAATGAAGGGTTTTACTTGCCAAGCTAACGTTTATTTTTCATAATTTTCAATCATTTCGTGCTTTCCTTTGAGCTCTCACCGATAGGTACAGGGCCCCCCTTGATGATCCACGTGAAACTGACATTGTCAGGCTTAAGTAAGAGTTACCGTTAGAATTAGCGAAAGTAATAGCCAAAGAGGTGGGTAAGTGCAGGTTGGAATATTTAGAATCAAGAAAGTTTAATATAACACTCGTTCCGGTGTACATAAAACAGTTTGATGCACTGCATAGTTTTTAGAAGTGAAATACTCTGATGACCTAAGATGTAGAGCGTCCATAAATAAAATAGAAGTGAAATACCTCAAAAATACGAAATGTTCCGACATGAGTGTATTCGAAGTAGGGGGAAATGGTATAAAACAGTTTTTTGACCAAAAGCTTATTTAATAGGTTTTTTAAACGATGTTTCTCTATCAATACACTGCTGTTATTGTTGAATACCATTTCACATTCAGAAAAGTATACGTGATGGGCACGTAATGTTAGGCATGGAGGATGACAAGTTCGCAGTGAATATAGTTCGAATATTGCGTGCCCCAAAGCCTTGCCGATGTTTCGTCTTTTGATAACTAAAAGTATCTGTACATGGCATTGTTGTGCTAGGGCGCTCTCACATGACACAATAAGCCACCTCCTACTTCATATTCATTTCTTTTTGTGCTGAGGCGTGATACTCGTATGTTAACGCTGTGCTTTGTCTTGTCTCACAAGTGAAATTTTAATGACGTAGCTCTTTGAAAATGCGTGGCTGAAGAGCCCTTCTTAGTGGGTTTGCAGCTGCGCCACGACGTACAATGCAAAGAAGTGAGTGAACTTTATTTTAACCTGCTTAATGCATACTTTTACGGCACTATTATATCTTCTGCCGCGTCTTTATATGCTACTTTCATGAAGTAGCAGATTTTATGTTCTCCGGCATGGACTTGGATTCGATTCCAGGTCGAGAAAATTTTCCTGAAATTCTTTGAGGATTTCTCGCAACCAAAAAAGACCAATACCTGATAGTATATATACTGACAGACTTTATACTTATTTACATCATTATTCATTCATATTTCATACACAGAAAGATCTATACAACCCTTATCGACTATCGCGGCCTTATGGTATGTAACGACACGCCACTAGTCTGGGTAGTGGAAAATATTCTGTGTCGATAGTTGAACTGAAATAAATATTTCGTCAAAAAATCATTAAATACATAATCACTTACACATTTTAGAACAGGAGATGCTGAAATTGCATTCATTGGCGTAGCACATTTTTGGCACGTCTGTAAATACCATCCATAAATCACTGTAGTTTGCAGCCGGAACTCCAGGCTACATTTATTATGTTAATAAATTGATAGTAGTAATAATTACATAGGCCTAAGAATGGAGGATGCAGAGTTATATTTATTAAAGTAATGAGCTAATCCTGATATTTAATACACATGTATATAATTTGATGATTCAGAACTACGTTGACTATCAATTGATATGGTTATTTTTTGTATGTGTATGAGTATTTTTGACTGGTAACAGTAATTTGCAAGAGGCATGGTGTTTATTTCCATGTTTTGTTACCACTTGCAGACCTAAGGCATCAACGAAAAACCCATTAGAGAAGGGAAGAATTCTTGTATACAAATTGTATGGACAGACTGCTCGCCCCCCTTCTAACAAAATGGCAAAAAAAAAAAAAAATGCTATAAGGTTCCTTTGTTAATGGTCACGAGTCACGCATTCGGTGAGAAGGTTATGTTGAATTAGAAACCGACAAAGGTCTAGCTTAATGCCCTTTTAAGATGAGCCAAGCTAGAAATGTGCTATAACGGGTTCTTAGAACCCGACTGAAGAGCACAATTTGAAAGAAATTGAATTGTAAAAGGGAATTTAAATTTCAAAATCGGGACATAGTGTTTTATAGCTGGCAGACGGAAAGGTACATACCAAAGAATTCTGCTGCACTGTCAGAATAATAGTAATGGGCATTATACGTGCGTTATCTCGATATCTTAGTTCGTAGATCTAGGATAGTGAAGAAGAAACATGAAATGGAAATTGTCAGATTTATAAGAGGCGAAGGCCGAAATGTACGACAGGAGTAATTTTCCAGGAAACCCCAGGTTATGGGAAAAATGAATGTCAGTAGTGGGGAGGTAATTTTAACCAATGGCCATAGCATTGAAGTGAGTGAATGAGAAGAACTTAGCTATGTAATAAATATTTTAAAATAGCCAACTTATAAGTCGGGAATAAAATAGTAAAAGATAGAGCCTAATTTTCGCGTGGGCAGGGCCAGAATGTGAAAAAACGGAGTGTCAGTGTGTGTTATTAAGGTGTGGGAGTGGAGTACAATGATTTATTAATTCAGAGAGGTTAGTGAGCGCAGAGTTGGTACTTAAGAATTAGTAGTGAAACCGAGAACTGAGAATATCGGGTCACGATAGCTGCAAAAGCAACAAAGAATAGGACATGTGTGAAGATAGCCGTAGCAGAGTTAGGTTGTCAGCAATTAGTAATGGTGTCGAGAGCAGAAAAAGACCAGGACAGAATTGTAAGACAGAGATTAGACGTGGGGAACTTTATGTAGAGCAAAGTAATAGGAATTGGTTAGTTAAGGCGAGCAGTCAGGTATTGATAAAGTGGCATCTTGAAATTGAATATAAACTTCTATTGAAGAAATTAATCTTGTGGATCTTTTGTGTGATACAATCCCTGCTCCCGTGGATCCAAATGATCCACAAAGTACTCCAGTGAACCCTGGAACTCATCATAATAGAATTGGAGCAGCCGACTGAGCTAGAACCGACAGAGCCACAACTCAATACAGCAACAATCATCAACCGAATCATCACTTCCCCCGTACACACCAGGTTGTGCCACCCTCATAAAAACCGCTCCAAGTAGCACCCAACGTGGGGAATTGGGACACCCACACCATTAATCATGTAACCTATCAAATCATCCACACCGTACCTAAAAACCATCCCAAGTTTCCGTAGAGAAACAGAGAAATTATCCTAACGGATATTAACATTATGTTCTTCCAGGATGTGTGGGTTTGTTTATACTCAATTTTTGTTTAAATGTTTCTATTATACAAAGTTTAGAGTAGAAATATAATAAAATCATGCTGGAATACAGTAATATGCATAAATCATAAATAAATAATCATTGTGTAGATTTTGCAATTAATGGCCCTTCCAGCAGGCAGCTGCTTACTGTCTAGTAATTGGTGTGATGATAAATGTGGCACGAGTGATAGATACAAGTTTTACTCACCCAATAGTTAGAGTAATGAGCCTTAGAACCGCATTCCGACATGTGTAATGTGATTTTTTTAAGTTATTGCTTCTAAATGTATGTATCGATCTTACTTTCAACAATATTAGCCCTAAGGCCTATACCGAATGCGCTAGTAATAGCTTATCAGACAGTTTTTTTTTTTTTTTTGAATAGTGTTTAACGCCCGTTTTTACTACTGAGGCACCACAGGCGGTGGACACTGATGGTACATGAAATGAAATGATACATTGGGAAAGGATTTATTTTTTTTAAGGAAGGAAGCGTTCCAGGCCTAAGTTTAGGTACCTCCCCGGCATTTGCCAGTTATGAAGACTGAGGAAAACCTGGAAAAAACCCCAGTCAGGGAGGACGGTCCTGGCGGGATTCGAACCGCAGACCTCCCGCTCACGAGTCCATGCCTTAACGACCTCGGCCACCCGTGGCGGTTTATCAGACAGTGACACAATAGCGGCGGAACTTGGAATCACATCTCATTTACCGTCGGCCGCTTATCATTTTGATACAAATCGTATTTTCAACTACTACAGTTTATATACAGTAAATTTAAAACAATTGGAATAAGAAAGAAAAATATAAATTACTGATCTTATAGCAGCCTATAAAGGGAGAGTTATAAACAAAATTTATGTGTGTGTGTGTGCGTGCGTGCGTGCGTGCGCGTGTAAGGACATCCCTACAACGTACAGAAAATCACAAGAAAGAACAAAAATAAAAATAGGTTAAAACTTTTAAAATAGAACAATGCATACAATTTAAACAGAGCTATTATTGAAATAATGTTTTGACCCTTAAACTATAAGTATAACATTACGCCTAAATTATATCCACAAATAGAACGCATTTGGAATATGTTAATAAATATGTAAGATTTGTAAAAATACTTTGCGAATTTCCTTTGTTTTGTTTAAACTTTCCTAAGGTTAAAATGTATTTCTGAAAGTAATTGACACACCGTTTTATACAAGAAAAAACATTTTAATTTCAGTTCGTAATGTAACAAATTGAAATTAGAATAAGAACTATTTATGCAAAATATTTTTATTGCTGAATTGTGTTAAAAACTGCACAAAGCGAAGATGCATTGAGGGTGAATGGATATCGAGAACTGAGTGACCCTTAGGATAATATAACCGAAATTCATTAGAACATTTTGTTCACAACGATTGTCTATTGTACAACTACATGCTTGATACCTTGATACATGACAAGTTTTATACGGTATACCATCTTAGTAGTCATAGCATCACACTGATCCCCTGTTACACTTTGCAAAACTGTTTCGATGTTTGTCTAGACTTTGAGGGATGGGTATAAAGCACTGTTCTTTGAGTATTTCCCACAAAACACACCGCACAATAAAAATAAAATAACAAATCAGGAATTCGTGAAGAATATAGAAATTCTGGTTGTCTAGAAATCAGCCACTGTTGGAATAGGCGTCCAATCCCATGAACAATATGGGAGATCGCCCCATCTTATTGAAACACTTGCTTGTGTGTATCAAGATTGTTCAGTGCACACACTGTGTCCAAATTCCCCTGAAAACGCGATACAACTTGCTCCTTGTACCTTCCGATGTGATGTTAATTCTGTTTCCAGTACGGATCAATAATGCCACGAGAATACACAGCGGTACACATAGCCACTGAGCATAACCTCACATTCGTCAGATTACCAGCACTTTTGGAGACACTTGGAACTTGATATTACTCGTGCTATGAAATCTGACATCTTCAGCTCACGGAATAACATATATGGTTTTGTAAGAATTATTTGGCACGCGATCTTCATTTACTATTTTTGGGTCATTGTGTAATTTGCCAGAATGAATAACCTTGTTGAGCCTTAGGACCTATCTGTCAGCCTTTCGTACATGCATCAACAGCCATCTCAATGAATCAACGTCGCTTCAGGCACCCAATATGAGTGAGGGACAGTCCTGTAAGTGCAATGGCTGTCATCCATTGTAGAACTTGGGTGTCGAAGAGCCCCAGGTACCACCTCGGGTTTAGAGACCAGAATTCCGAAGTTCGTAAGAGGCCAGGATTGTACAAATCCGACAGTTGCATGCATGACAGCCAATGATTAGGTTAAGATCAAGATGAAGACATAGGAAAGGGAAGAGAAGAGGAAGTTTGTTGAGGGAATGAAGTAGAGGAAATGAAAGAACTCCGAGAAAAACGGTAAGATGCCGAATTTGTTCACCATAAATGGTATCTGCAGCATCGACATTCGAACTGAAGCCTGCAATTGCAGAAACCATTGTTGTTGCTCTACCGAGAGAACTCTAAGAAATGCTGAAATGTTGCCGACGCCAAATGAAGAACAATTTCCCACAATCATTCTAATTGAACCATATTTGGAATATAAGTACATGAAGCAAATATATTTTGTGAGGCAAAGAATTGAAAGAAACGAAAAAATAATCTGCATAACGAACATATTTTAATAGACATTAAAATTTTAGTTATTAGTTATTCTAATCACAATTAGAAAAAAAAAAAGAATTTTGTCTACTTTTGAGGAGATATAAGTACAATGAAATACAAAATAGAATCCGATCTATATGTGTTGCTCTTGCCTTGGCTGACTTGGATAATATTTCTAAATTGAAACCACCTTTTGAATCACTAAAAAAGTATTATGGTGTTAAACATTTGCGTAGAAAAACACTCATTAATTATTTTTTTTGGCCGCAATAATTCTCTGCAGTCTGGACCAAAATCAACTCATTTGCATCATAGCCAATAGGGCAAATGGGAATTTCCTCAAGCTGGTAGTAGCAGGCTAATTTAGTTTGCAGGCAAGAATACTTGATAAATGGAGATCGATTGTTTACGAATTTTAATGCTGGTAAAATAGAAGTATAAAATATATAAGCGCACCGTAAAGGTCAATAAAGGGTTTCGCTTTATTTATAATTTTATATAAATATATCTAATCTTATTCATGACTTAAAATTTGTAATATATCTTGGTTGTCAATTATTAAGTTCTGTGCTAAAAGAAGAAAAGTTAAATAATTATATGAAGTTAAGTATCTAATGAAATAATGGCGAACCTCAAAACAAACTAAAGGTTTGCAACCTGTATTTCTTCTTTGTTAATTGCCAAGCACCAATCCAAAGTCCTCATAACGTCATCGAACGATAACGTACTGCAATCCTTTGCTGCTGTACTTTGTGGGAATGGCATAAGTCGGTATTTACTCGTCGCAGCCACCTCTGATCCAGTATAAATATTTGATCTACAGAAAAACCCACTCACACTTTGAATATTAACGTTACAGACGTAACTACAAAACGTTTCTTCATTGGGATTTTGTCGTCTGTTATAGATAACATGGTTTTTATAGTAGAGAAATAGCGTTAAGTGTTTTCTGAGGTTAACGGAGTCTACTTCGCTCAGCTAGCGAGTGGATGATCTCATAAACGAATGTAGGTAGCTTTTCTCTTGAGAACTACTTCCAATATTTTTTTATTTTTCTGTGTCCTGCTGGGTGCATATTTACAAACCATTCGCTGCACTTTCTGTCTAGCCTGGAACTATTGGACTTGCTTCACCGCTACTTCCACAGTGTGACGAAGGGAAATCCTTTGTGTTCTAGCGTAGTCAAAACTATAGTAACTTTTGATTTTCCAACTCTCTGCAAAATTTCTTTAAATCTTGAATAGAAATACCTCTTTAACTGAAGGCGACGTTCTTTTATTCGGAAATCAGCAGTCATCAACCCATCGTGCACAAGCACGTCTCATGTGCAATTTTTCAGTTACCAACGTATGGGTGACACCCAGTATATATTTCAAAATTTCTGAAAATATTCTTAGGCTACTTAACGATCCTCTCTCATAATAGCAGCAGCGTTGTGAATGTTTTCTTGCGTTACAGCACAAATTGGAGTGATGGGTCCACCTTCATTTGAAACTGATCCCATCTTCATACCTTCGAACTGTGCTTTCTGCATTGGTCCCCTGTAACACTGTATAGGCCTTAGCGGAAGATTTGTTAAGAGGAAAAAGCAGCATCTTGCTCGTCGCCCTCTATTTTGCTGTAAGTGGAACTGAACATGTCTCAAATTGCGCCTTTCGCTTGCGAGAATCAAAAGTGACAACAATGAAACAATTACTGCGCGCAAAACAAACGAAATATTGTAACTTTTAATTTTAGCGCGAAAAATTATGTCTGTGAAACATTTAGAGCATTTATTTTTATTGAGAATAGTCTCGTAATACCATTCATCAGAGAATGACATCAATCCTACTTTAAAAAGGCAATTTATTAACTTTGCTTACACTTAAATTTGTTGCTTCTTGCGTATATTAGACATGATTTTAATAATGAATAATGCTTCAAAACCGTTTTCACTAGTTGACATCACGGGTGACAGGCATTATTGATACGCGAGGTGAATTGATAATTGAGATATATATAAAGAAAGAAGTGTTCCAGGTTTCTTGGGTACCTCCCCGCGATTTGCCAATTATGAGGACTGAAGAAAACCTGTAAAAAACAACCTCAGTCGGGGAGGACGGCCCTGGTGGGAATCGAACCTCAGACCTCCAGCACACGAATCCGTGCCTTAATGTCCTCGGCCACCAATGTAGGTCTTTTGACATGATTTTGCAGGACTGTTGCTGTTAAATTGCTTTTTCCAGTTACCTGCAATAATATCAGCAGGCAACTTATTGTTGATAATAACAAAGGGTGTTGTAAAGGCTGCTGCCTGAATTGCCGACACATGGACTGGTCGTAAAGATTATATTGTATCATTTCAAAGTTATGCTTAAGGGCTATGGCCAAACTGCTGTAAAATGTCATTTCAGTTGCAAGTTTGGCATATCAGATAGCAACCAACTTGTTGGGCAATGAGAAACGTTATATCTGTGATAGACCGCTTCCGTAATTATTATTCAACACAAGATCTCTCGGAACAAGGAATTTCTTGTTGTTCCTGCGAATATTTTTTCACACATTAAATCTTAAGCCACAGCAAAAATATAAATACCATGCGTTCCATTTATAGCCGGGCCATAGATCGCATACATGCGTAGTTCACTTGCAATGCAATGACCTTAGTATTACTCAGAAGCGTACTAGCAGTGAATGACCTGCTAATCTACGTTTATCAGCTGTTTTTACTGTGTCAGTTGCTATCTTCTGTTCGAGCTGTAAAGACTGAAGTTTGTTCATTGTGCATTTCAAAAGTGAAGGTTTAGTCAAGACATCTTTGTTGCGTGTGAATCACGTTAGATTATTCTTATTAGTCCACTGAAATGCCTACCAAAATTTTCACGCTTGAACAAAGACTTTTTATATACCATATATACGTAAAAATCGAATCATGTAGATAGGAGTGTAGAGAATTTGAGGAGAAATGTCCTGGTATTCCAGTTCCAGGTAGAGAAACTGTTAGATGTCTCGGTAATAAGTTTAGGACAACGGGATATCTAACCGCTAAACCTAAGAAGCGA
Organism: Metallyticus violacea; assembly: GCA_030762175.1. Classification (NCBI taxonomy): domain Eukaryota; kingdom Metazoa; phylum Arthropoda; class Insecta; order Mantodea; family Metallyticidae; genus Metallyticus; species Metallyticus violacea. Next base: position 98,509,373 of record CM060846.1, on the reverse strand, counting down.
AAAAGAAATGTTCTAATGGAGGAAAAATTGACCTAATTGGTGCTTCATTCGAATGCTCCCCAAAGAAGTCTCTTAAGACGAGTTGTAAAGCAAGTGTGTGTTTCAAAAACCTCTGCTCATAGAGATGCTAAACTTTTAAAATTGAAACCCTACAGGGTGACTATAGTTCATGAATTACAACCACGTGACGACAAAAAACGTGTAAATATCTGTAACTAGATTTTACAAAATATACTTCACGGTACTGTTGACCCACATTTAATCATTTTCTCAGATGAGGCATGGTTTCATTTAAATGGCCGTTGCCTCAAAGAACAATAGACATTGAAGCACAGATAATCCTCATCCCTCCCCCCCCGTGTATAGAGAGTGCATACGCATGATCCGCGGCCAGGCAATTTAAGGAACGCTCTGTATTATGTGGAGCAGATATAAATAAATTGAATACTGGTATTATTGTTTGAATGATTATTCATATAATAATCTATATTATTTAAATCGCATCCAAAAGTTAGCAAAAAATACGTCATTCCAAAGATTTGATCGTTATTGACAGGGTGATTTATAGAATTGCTGACCGCGCGTAGCAATTTCATTATCTAAAAGCGAGCGCAACCCTAGTTATCAATTATGCAGAATTCAAAATATTAGTTAGAGGTGTATGAGGTAACAATATTTGATTGAGAGCCGACACTACAGCTATGACGTTGCGCTAGCTGGAAGCCAGCAACAAAGCAAAACAAACGTCAGGATATTCAACAGAACACTATCGTGTTGCTCAGATGACGGGTCTAGCTGTGATAGTGTTGACTCGTGTCCTAGCCAAAGCGGCAAGATGCTGCTAGAGGTTTCAACGAATGAAATGCTCTCCTACTTCACTTAGAGCGATCTATAAAGACAGATAAATATTTTGTATTTGTATTTTAATGTGCGTAAACACTCTTTTTGTATACTATATACAAATTATTATAAATGAGAATGCTGTGACATTCAAATATTTTTATCTGGAGTAGTTCCTTAAGCCAGTCATAACAAACAACCGTGGAAAATAAAATACATGTATCTTATTTGGAGATAATATTGATGACATTTGCGGTTTTATTCTCAGACTTTTGTAATCAAGTGTTACCCTGCAATAAATAAACAGTAATCAGCCATTTGTTACACATAGCCCTTCATTAAGTTCTGTTGATATGAAGTGAGCATTGTGGAGCTGAGGTTTGCGACAAATATGCTATTTTCTTCTTTATATAATTATACCTTTTAGGTTGTACCGCAAGATATTCTCGGAATAAAGAGTATAACATTGCATTGTGCTTTACAACAGTATCATCTGACAAACATACGTGGTGGCAGACAGCGCAATGGATGACAATAATTGCTTTCATAATTAGGTATTTGGGTTCTAGCGGCAGTGGACGAAGTAAGGGCTGGTGACGATAAATATACGGGATAACGACAACCGACACGGATAACCTCCTCCTATAAGATTTTGTAAAAAAAAAAAAAAAAAAAAAATTATGTATTTTTAATAGTCAACAAAATTCATCTCCATGTATGCTGTATTGTTGATTAACTTAGTTCATAATTTATAACACTTTTATTATTTGCATGAAATGTTTTATTTTACTTGATCAAACTTGCAGTCCGCCTATTCTCGATGTGTACTTTTAAAACTTTTTTTATTGATTTATTTATGGACGCTCTTTAACATCTCAGGTCTTCAGCGTCCCATTCAACTCAGTGCGTGAAACGGCCGGCAAATTTTGTTCAGAGGCCTCTCTTTCAAGCTTGAGGTTCTTTTTTAAATGTACGACACGGGACCCACGGCTTTACTTCCCTTCCGAAGGAAGCCATACTTAAGTCCGAAAAAATCCATCGGTCCTGGCCGGGTTCGAACCCGCGTTCTTGGGTGTAGGAGCACCAGGACCGACATACATTTAAAACTGACTACGCAGGTGAGTGACATTAGAACTCACTCACATTAGGATTGTTAGGGCCGAAAAAGGATATTTCGGTGCTTCAGTATTGCTCTAGGCTGGCCGTTTGTGTCTATGCCCCCAGTAGGGTTCCTCCGGGATGAACGGAATAGAATGCCTGTAATAAGGATACATGCATACTGGGAGGTTTACGTCCAGTGAGCATGTATATCTAAATGGAATATTTACAGATAATCCATCCAATTCTAATTCCAGTGTTAGTATTACCAATTTAAATATTTCTGTGTAATTACACATCACGCAATGCAATCAAAGCAAAACATCTGACATAGATTTAGTTGATTCAAAAAAAAAAAAAAAAAAAAAAACCCAATTACATTCGCGAATAATAAAATTGGATAAAATGGCGCAAGAGTCCATTTAAATGAATTTCCTACAGATTAAAATAAAAAATATGGGCAAAGGATATATAAAGCTGAATTACACTACTTTAGAAGTTAAGAAAGCTGTGAAGGGAATATGATATTTTCGATTATGACCAAATTACGGTTGAAGTACATGGAATTTAGAAAATGGTCTAATGATACTGTCACAAATGAAATAGGATTAAATTTTGCATGTGGGGGGAAAAGGGTACAACAAAATATAAAAGTTAAATTTGCCCTTTCCTAGTACTTTAGCACTTTGCACCGAAGAATTCAAACCTTTATTTTGAGAGTGGACTTTTAGACGACGTTTTTTCTTTCTTCCAACTAAAAATATCCACAATAAATAAGGATTTTTACAGGCTTTATATGAAGTTAATATGAAAAATATATTTGATTTCAGATAAAGATTATAGAGGAGCAGTTTATTTACGCAATCACACAATTACTCAGATGTGCATTCAATTTTGCATTTGGAAAAAAAACAATGATAGATTATTTTACAGGAAATTCAACCAAAGATTCCATTATAGCTGAAATTAACAATGGAATAATTTTACGCGCATAGAAGTGGACTTTCCTGTAAATTCTGTTACTTCTGTATTTGTTCATTTGGTTTATTTACAGACGCACTAACATCTCTGATCATCAGAACCCCATTAAATTTAGGCGTAAAACTGCCGATAAATTTTGCTCATAGGTCGCTACTTTCAGACTTGAGGTCCTTTTACATGCCGTAAATCTGCGACACAGGACCTACGGCTTTACTCCTCTTTCGAAGGAAGCCATACTTAGAATTTTTACGCCCGAAAAATCCATCGACCCTAGTCGGCAATGAACCCGCGATCTTAGGTCTAAGAAGTAAGTATGGCTACCACTAGACTACCAGGATCGAGCACTTCTGGTATGAGATCCACAAATTTCAGTATATAGAAAACATTTGGATCAACTGCACAAATTATAGTACGATGAATAATTTTATTACAAATTTATCAAATACAAATCGAACCTTTATATTTTCCTTGCTGATGGACCACATCTGTATCTAAAATATTTTAATTTCGCATATATTATATTTAAATTAATTAAAGTCAAGCTTACTCTTTCTACAGACGAGTTGAATGTAAACCATTAAATATATAGCATAATTTCCGAATGACATGAAGTTAGCTCCAAAACTAAAACCGGAATTATTGCACACTAATAACTTTAATACAACGAAGGTTGATAAAGGTAAATATGTTCTTAACTGCGCACACATATTAAAAAGTATTTTTTATTTTGAACAGATTTTCCAGCATGTTTTCTAAGCTTTGCACCTTTCTCTATGACATTTCCCTTTCTTTTTTTTTTATAGGAGACTTTGTTTGTGGATCATAAGATTCAGATTTTCATCTAAAGTTTGTTTGCGAGCTTTCTCGTCGCCTAACTACACTGAAAAATGAGTTTAATATGCATATTTATTCTAAGACTTGGCAACAGCATATTTCTTCATTAACAGAAATCTTGTGGTCCTTTTCCATCATCTTAAGCCATAATCTCCAGAAATGGGGAAGAGAGACAGCGTTGCATATTCCTGGAACTAAGGACGGTAAAACATGTCCACAATATGAAATGAATCTAAAGTAATAATAAATACGATATACAATTCTGATTTAAATGTTATACTCTGTAATGTGCAATTATACAATATTTTCATTTTGGGTTAAACATGGCGATGTATTTCCTGTCTCCGCTCTTTTATACAGGCACTCTAGAAGGAATGGGGTGAAGGAGACACCAGGCGGGCAGGGCGTACACGGGCTTCTTAACATTGTTTCCAAATACAACTCCCAGATATAGACGGAGGTTCCCGCTCCAAATAGTTCCACTCCCCCAGAGGGCTTGCTTTCATGCCAGATGCTGGGAGAGAAACCTTTTTAAAGCGCAAGCCACAGTCACGCCGCACCAGACCACTTCACCCCACACTTTCAACCCTGTAACAGAGCCAACGGAATGAAATGATACGTAAATGAGAGAGCGGAACATTCGTAGAAAGTAAATATCCATCTAATATTCCTCTAAGTGACTATGAAAAACCACGAAAAATCTAAGGCAGGATGGCCAACTGCAAGGGATTTGAACCCGAAACCTCTCGAATGCGAGTTCCGAGCGTTACCGCCTAAGCCACCCCGATCAGTTCATTTACTCACATTGTCAAAGTTTAGTATTGTATCGTCTGTCTTGAGACTAACAAGAATTAAAGGATTATACATCGATACGTAGAGCTTAAAACCATTAAAACATGTGTTTCCATCTAAGAACAATTGTAGAAGTTCAAAGTGCAACTTTTGAAAGTTATATATATATATGCACAAGATAAAAATAAAACTATCAACTGCAAGAAGTTGCCCGTTGTGCTCCGTTTATATTAGCCAGCCTTCTGCTGTGGAATATGGCAGAATTATAGACACTATATTTGTCTGTTTCTTGGGTTTCATTTTCAGTGGTTTGCAAAGAGTTTTGCCCTGTAAAAATAAACTTGGCCATTCAGCCTTTTCATGCATATCTTAAGGGAAAACTTGTACGGACTAGTGATAAGAATTCAAGCTCCGCCTGGTCTCCTTATTTATTCTAATTTACGAATATATAAACCCTATGTTGCAGTTATATTTCCAACACTTGATAGATTTCATGTTTCGTCTACACGCAATACAACACCTAATCCAGTTTGTCGTAGACGGAGAGGATAGCGTTGCGTGTTTGTGACATTTTATTATATTTTAATTATAATTATGATACATGGGGAGCAGGTAAGAAATACATATGTGACCTTGGAGGTATTCACTGGAAGCGTAGCGAACGAAAATCGTCCTATTTCGAATTCAGTTTTACGGAGTGCCATCGACATTGCACTTCATTCTGGCAGTGGACCACTTTTTTTTTTGTCTGTAGGGGTACATCGTACCTCGGACAGTTCTTTACATCTGAAATGAACAATATCTTATGCACGTGACAGTGTTTTAAACGTGGTTGCATTCTGTTTATGAAAATTGTGTGATTATTTTCAGTGTTTGTAATATACAAGCAGTGGAGATGAAAAACCACAGAATAGTGAAGGGATGTGCCAGATCACACACAGTAAAACATGAAGATACAAGAAAAGACGTGGAAATATTTTTATTGAAGAAAAAAATACTAACATATAGAAAAAATGTGGAGAGATCTATACCAAGGCTGGTTAGTACCCACAATCCATTGCAAACTTGTAGATAGACTACAGGGATGCAGGAAGACATATAAGAAGACCCATTAAGATTTAATTTTTTGTTTACTATGACTCCGAACCTGCATTGTATCGCAAACTATTCTAGGAATATAATATAAATTAATAAATGAAAATCTAAAATGATCCATCAAACATACGTGGTGGCAGACTATGTAGTGGAGAGTATCCGCGAACTAAATAAAAGAAAGCAAGACGCAATGAGGGTGGTGCTGTTTAAAACTTCTATAATTGTAGATCTTGTATTATTTTCCCTTAGGAAACAATTTGTGACTCGGTTCAACATTTTGCTGAATACCGCTCTGAACACAGGACTCTACAGTGCTATAAAATACTTTTGTTGGTAAAATGTATGTTGCCAATAGCACGAAATATTGAACTGTTTTGTGTTCTAATTATATTTCCTGTTTGAGCGTGTTTAAATTATTGCGTAGCTAAGATTGATGCCTCGGGGGACCTATAGAGACAAATGGCTCATATTATTGTCCTCTCCCGCTGTAATTGTGTTCAGAGGAGATCATGATGTACGACAGTTACACAGAGAAGTTATCTATTTACGGACATTCAGCCGTCCAACTTTCCCTATCTGGAGATGCGGTAGCCAATGACATAATGACCAGAAGTGATCTGTTAATCGGCTCTCACAGCTGACTGCGTCACGATCAGCAGAAGTATCGCTGTGCTCTCAAGTGCTCCTTACTGTCCCGTTAAATCAGTTCGCAAACAAGCTTGGAGTTTGTGCAGCCCAAATTTTCACATTCCAGAAACAGTAGCTAACAACCACATTATTTTCTACAAAATGTGCCATTAAACAGCGAAGTACAAGATAAAGAATAATAAAGGAATAAAACATCCCTGTATGGTATGTAGCCATGCATTTCGGAAAACATTTCTGTTAACTATTAAGAGTAGTAGACGCTGGTTTTCCGCCATGTGTAGAATTTGTGGCGGATGTTTGGCTCGCCCAGTATTATAGGCAGTACATATTAATAGCTACTACGGGGTCCTCATCAGACTAGCCATTATCATTAAGCTTGCAAGGATAACACCTCTGTCTAGATAAGAAACTCGAAGTATCCTGAAAATGAACGCAAAAGAACAGGACAATAATGGCGTCTCTCTTATACCTGTACAATCTGTACACTCCTCCATCTTCTTGAACATCCAAAACACAAGCAGGTAAAATGCCCCGACGACCATACTACATATGTACGTTCACAATAAACTCATCAAATACTGCCATCTTGAGCAACAAAAATGTTTGGACTTTTTAAATAAGCCCAAAATGATTTATCACGAATATTAATAAGTCATAAAATAAATTGTTATTCATAATCCTTTATTTATTAAAATTATATAACGGCCACTCTTAATTTTTAGGCTGCACCGTCTTCTCCTCTCACCAAGGATAGCCGGTTTATCACAGCGTAGGAGCTAAAAATTAAATGTTCTGGTAGATAAAATATATGCGGTTTGGCATTAACTGAAGAAAAAACGTTAAAAAAAAACCGGACACCAAAGTCAAGTGTTGTGCAAAATTTCTATGCCAACAGGAAAGAAAAATGGTAAAGTATAGCTATGCATTCAGTCTTCACACCTCCATGGTATATCTTTCTCCCAGGGAGCTATGAATACGCGATATTCTCAATTAACGCAATGAAAAACGGTCTGTTTTTCTCTGAAGAAGGCCATTTTATGCGGTGTATGCGTTGTGCGTTGATCAAACTGCAGAACCTAAATAATCGACAACTGCCACAGAAAGCGCAAGCAGAGAAGAGACAATGGGAGGAAACTTGTATCTACAGAGGCGCGTAATATGTCGCTAAATCTGCAAAACCAACATGCCTCAAAGTAGAGCGCGAAAAACACATTGAAGAAGCCAGAGAAAGGGGAAAGTTAACTTGCATAATTTAGAGAAAGTTGGAGTATTTTTTCCTTGTTGGTAGTGACTCAGATCACTTTCGTGTCAGTGAAGCGAGTTACAATTTCTTTTCCTGTCTTAGAGTTGGCAAATTACACACTGAATTCTCCAGTATGGCAAAATGGTTTCAAGTACACAGTTATAAATTATTTTTTAGATTAGTCACGCTATTCTTCAGAACGACACAAGCAATTGTAACAGAGAAAAAATTACATTATATTTTGTTTATTTTTTTCTTACGGTTTGAGATATAATTGAACTCGTTTGAGAGCATTTAACTATAATACATTAGAGCACTGTAGGAGCGAGTAGTAGTAGTAGTGTTTAACGCCCGTTTTTACTACTGAGGCACCACAGGCGGTGGACACTGATGATACATGAAATGAAATGATAAATTGGGAAAGGATATTTTTTTTTTTTTTTTTTTTTAAGGAAGGAAGCGTTCCAGGCCTAAGTTTAGGTACCTCCCTGGCATTTGCCAGTTATGAAGACTGAGGAAAACCTGGAAAAAACCCCAGTCAGGGAGGACGGTCCTGGCGGGATTCGAACCGCAGACCTCCCGCTCACGAGTCCGTGCCTTAACGACCTCGGCCACCCGTGGCGGTTAATGTAGGAGCGAAAGGGAAGTAGTTACAAGAAACAAAACTCTCAAAAAGTTCTGAAAGTATTCTGCAATATTATGTTAAAACACAAAATACATCTGTTTAATAAATAACAAGGGTATGGACTTGTAACCAGTACTTATTAGTAGAATTCTGTTTCTTTTATACCTGTAATTTGAAACTCCATACAAGGGTTTTACTTTCTTTTGTTCCCAAAAGTATCAGTTATGCTCTTGCAACTTCTGTAGATTTCCCTACAAATCTTGGTGTATATTTAATATCTTTTTAATACTTTCGGGAATCAGTTGACCAAATATGTGAAGTATTAGTGAAAGTGATAATAATGATAAGTGAGAAGTGTGCATAAAGAAAGAATATTTCAATATTAGAATGTAATGGTCATTTTAAGAACTGAAGTTAAAGTACCACTTCAGAACTATCATTGGCGTTTCCTTTTTCAAACGCATATTTAAATGAGATTATTTTTAAGATTCTCGGTAAATGCCATGAAACAATTTCTTTCCTTGACTTATTCTCCTTAAAAATAATCTCTGTTGCAGTTTACAAATTTATTTTGCTTGTAATGAAAATGTAGTTGCCAAATAGCATAAACAAATATATATGAATGATTAAACGAATAATAAAATAAATGATGGAGCACAATAAAGAAGCTGTCTGTATTCATCTCTCGATTGAAATTGATGCTGCCACATAGCCGCATGCATGAAAATATACGGTCATCTGAAAGTAAATATTGACAAATACACAATAAATGATTTAAATAGTCGTTGTTTCTGAGGAAAATATCAGACGCATATAGCAGGAATGATAATTATACATTCTGTACACTAAAAATACTAATTTATTTCTAAGGAAAGATGTAACTTAATTCAAGGTAGCAAACAGATGTTCTTCCTTCTTGTTCTAATATGACGTCACCTGTAACTTTTACTAATACCTGTTTTACAAGTGGTGCATATTCCTCAATGGAAAAGAAGGTTACCGCCATCCTTTGCCAGTACTTGTACTAATACTCTTGTAATGCTTTAAAACACACTTTTGTGGAATATGGCTCTGGAAATTGATTCTGTAAATCCTTAGTTTTGCGTTAATATTGGTAAGGTTATACAAAATAGAACCAAGACGGCGATACCCGTAATTCAACTCCGAATTATCACCGCCACGGGTGGCCGAGGTCGTTAAGGCACGGACTCGTGAGCGGGAGGTCTGCGGTTCGAATCCCGCCAGGACCGTCCTCTCTGACTGGGGGTTTTTCCAGGTTTTCCTCAGTCTTCATAACTGGCAAATGCCGAGGAGGTACCTAAACTTAGGCCTGGAATGCTTCCTTCCTTAAAAAAAAATATCCTTTCCCAATTTACCATTTCATCTCATGTATCATCAGTGTCCACCGCCTGTGGTGCCTCAGTAGTAAAAACGGGCGTTAAACACTACTCAAAAAAAAAAAACTCCGAATTCCCCCTTTTGTTATGTCCTTGAACTTCGATTTCTGAACCTGTTCACGGCTGGTCTCACGGCAGGATACATACAATTCTTCACTAAAATGGTTAGACATTTTACTCCAGAGGAGCTGGCGTCTGCTCGTGGTATTTCGGTGCTGTGCGCTTAAGCCAACTTTGAATAGTGGCGCATTATACAGAAGTGCAAGATTGCCCTATCTTTTATAAAGTAGCAGATCTTCGGCTCCAGCATTCAATCCACATTGAGAAGAAATTGATCTGCTTAATTGACGGTGCTATTTGTGGTGCAAATGTCGTTTTGTGGACCTGTCCGACAAAAACACTAACACATTTCAGCTTGCTACCTTAACTTTTGTTCAGCAGTGCTTAGAATCAGCAACTTTTTGCACTTTTATGCAGACTTTTAAGAGATAAAATTGATTAACTTATTGAATCTACTACAAAAATAATGTGTATATTTGACTCTACTTATTTGTGTGAATAATTATTTTGGCTAATGAAAGTGGCTAAACCCTTTGTAACAAGTTTGGATAAAAATGTAGTTTTAATGCGTAGAGAATATTGTTTCAAATATTTAAAGATGCAATCATCACAAATGAAAAAGTAAAGCAGTAAGTTATATATTTTCTGAAGATTTTTTTCATTTTATCCAGCTAAAATAGCTTTATTATTTAAATCATAAACCTAAAGTGGTTTGTGTACTATTATGTTTTGTTAAATATGAAGCTCTTCCAACCAATTTTATCTTTGCTATTCAGTGCAGGAATGTGCTTTGTGCAAGCCAAATCCTAAATTTATCAATGTCCTCTTTCCCACTTCGTTTGCACGGGGTCTTTGGTGCACTTAGAGGTGCACGATAGTGCAAGCAGTTGATGATGTCTGCTTTAGAGTAACACATTTTGTGTTTAAAACCTACTTTAAATATGAATCAGCTCGTCTTGCGTTTGCGGAAATTAATTAGAACTTTCGTGATAAAAAATAATAAAAACAGCGAAAATTAACAGTATTAACAGAGAAATAACTAACAAAATTGGCGCCAAGAAAATTACCCCCAAAATGAGCACAAGCAAGACTATTGAAGAAAAAAAAAACACCTTAACATTGAAATTAGAAACAATACCAACTTTACTATGTCAACCAACACGTGTTTTCTGAATACAATGTCTGTTTAGCCGAGGGAGGACGAAAATTCCAGCAGTTTGTACAAACGATTGCGTAGAGGTTACTTTTGTAGTTGATTTTATTTATTTACGGATACTCTTTAACATCTCAGGCCATCAGCGTCCCACTCAATTCAGGGCGTGAAACGCCCAGCAAATTTTGCTCAGAGGCCTTTTCATTCAGGCTTGAGGTTATTTTTCGTGCCGCAAATGTATGACACGGGGCCCACGGCTTTACATTCTTTCCTAAGGAAGTCATATTTTAGATTTTTACGCCCGAAAAGATCAATCGATCCTGGCCGGGTTTGAACCCGCGATCTTGGGTTTAGAAGGCAAGTATGGTTACCACTACACCACCAGGACCGACTGTAGAGGTTGCAGGAATGTAGCTCAAATAGGGCAACTCGTAGCCAGCTGTAGATCGCTTCGTAGTCGACGTGGAAATCAAGGTGTGAGTTATAAACCAGGCAATATTTATGATTAAAGCTCCATATTTAATTTTGGTATCTCTTTCTTAACACATTTGTGTGTCGATGCTATCCATTCTTTTTTTTTTCAAAATGTTTAAAACGGCACTTAAACGCATAAATTACACTCCCAACTTAGTAAAAATAATAACTTAGTAAAAATAATTTAAATCTCGGCAGACCATCTTGTGGCTACATTTGATCATATAACTAGGTTTTCAATATATTACTGTCAGCTCAGTAAATGTTACCTGCAGCATTTTAAGAATGAAAAAATAAAACCTAGATCATACATTTTAAAATGCGCATTTCAAAACAAAAATGAAAATTTCATAGATATATAGTGAGGTTATTTGAATTACTGACCTGTATAGCCCGTCTGCTTACTGGAAGAAGTCAGTTATCAAGGCCTTATTATACACTTGCAGGTAGCAGCTTTGAGGGAGGCTTTGTCAGTGTGTGGTTATGCATTTGTGTGTTATTCGGTGCTTTCAATGGTTGCAAATTGTTCTTTGTTCTTTATGCCAGTACATAAATATAGATATAAAGAAGTTAATATGTGCAATACGCATTGAATTCTTGCAGCGAAGTGATATTGGAAGTTACTGGCTGGTGGCTCGCTTGGGTATTAAGTTAATTGCTTTGACCACGTTGATAGGCCAAAGTTTGAAGGAGTTATAGGTGGCAGGAAGAATGGTGATGGGAGTTTAATTATATGCAGATACAACTCAACACTAAGTTACTCTTCTTGTCGATCTAAAAGATATTGCTGGTTTTTGAGACTTGAAAGTGCCGGGTTGAGTGAGGGGAATTAAAGGTGATGTGTTGATGAGAAAGAAACCTTGTTATCTGCCGGTTGATGCCGTCTATTCAACCAACAAATGCGTACCAGGACGTTTCTCTTCGGATCGCAGTAATGAGACAGTAGGCCGACACTCGGAGTTATAATACTTGACAAACAGTTTTCTGACAATTAAGAAGAAGCGACGAGCAAGAGTGAAGCTCGAAGATTGATGTTCCAGTGCGAGTTCCCAAGACTAATTCTCAAAAGGGGCAATTTCATGTTCTTAAATACTCAATAAGACTCGCTTGACCTCGTGATAATAGGAAGCTCTGGTTTGCCACCACTGTGGATTTAGACATCCCTATAGGCTATCCGTCGGTGACATCATGCAACTCTCATTTTATTGGTTAGCCAGTTTATCTGAATGTAACAACTTGGCGATTCGTCCACCATTCAATTCCATTTTTTATCGTACGTTAGAGTTCAACGTACTTTAGCCGTAGCACAGGTGTTAACAGCGTTCTTCTTTGCCATCACACCTGCAGCCCCCTTCCAATGAACAAAAGAAAGATTTCACTTTAATGTGTGCCAAAACGGTCCCTCTGCTGTCCGAGCAAGAATTCCTGCTATTCGTGAGATTTTTACACACTTACAGGACCCTTCACTTACAGCTAGCTGAAATAAAATATTACGGTATAAAATATTACGAAGGACGGTATCAGGCGATGCGGAAAAAAAAAACCTAGCAAACGTGTTCGCCAACTAGTTAAAATTTACCAGAGACTGGTTATTTCATTGATAAGAAATAGGTTACCAACCGCTGTGCTCTAATTAAAAGTTAAATGAAATATAGGAATTTCGTATGTTGGCAATGTATTGCCGATCTGGGGCATCATTATCCACATTTCTTATAACACAAGTTAGAGCTTATTAGTTTCAGTTTAAGTACAGTATACTTTTATACCATTAGTAAAAATATAAACATTCAAACAATACCAACTTTACGCGCGGTGATTGAACATTTCGATTAATGAGCCGTGCTCAGGTGACCCGTACCTCAAATAAACTCACTGTATAAATATTGGTTTAGCCCGAAATTGTCAGTTTACCCAAAGATCGAGTGAGCAAGGAATATTACTGCTGTAGTTAGTCGGATTAATGGTTTGAGGAGGCGAGTAGGGCAATGCAGCATAAATATACATATGTATACCTGTTCATTAATATGACTCATATAAAACAGTAAGCATATTGTACATTATCAAAACTCTTTTTCCAATTTCACATTATATTAAGGCTATTATGGGCCTCTTACATCTTTTTATATATTGTACGCTTAATAGGCTTTTTTAAAATGGCGAAACAAAGTCAAATATGTTAACAGTTTAAGGAAATATTTTATTTTACATAATGTATATACTATAATATATCATTAATTATAATTTATAAATTATACTATGAATTACAAAGTATATGCTATAATAATACATAATTCTGTAAATTATAAACTATTTAAATTATAAAATGTCTCACATTTTGTTTAGCCATCCTATTTATAACATTTTAACTGTATAATCATCAATAGAATTTAGTATTCATGTAATTCAGTAACTTTTTCACTTAAACTAATATATTTACAAGATTAATATAAGGTGTAACTTGGCGATACATTTTTAGTTATTGCATAACGTATTTTAACATTTGTTTTATATTTTCACCCCGTTGTCCAATTCGCTTTCCCCAACTCACTTCTGCAATTCACAGCAACAGCGTTATTCCGTGCTTATTGAGCAGTGTGGTAAACGGAAAGAAACTCCGAATATTAATCGATAAGACTAAAAGACCTAATGACTGTGCCTGGGTAAACATTTGAATAAACAAAACATTAAACGGAAATATATGTGGTAAGAAAGTCAGTTGAAATTAATACTCTCCTTGAATTTCTTCCAGAAATTTGAATGTAAGAGAGAAACAACTTCATAAAACTTGGGCATTGTTTTCCTAAGACATGCGGAGCTGCAGACGTGGAAAATTAAAATGCTCAATGTGTGGATTGAGCGAAGAAGAAAAAGGGAATTAAGAGGGAAAATGAAATGTGTACGTGTAGAGACAACGCTAGCAAATTCTGTGATGAGGACCCTAACAGTCAAAATATTCACGCAGCACGGGATATTTCTGCAATGAAAATGTTCGTATTCTTGATGGGGAACCTCAAATACTTTCAGAGATATTGCACAATCTGTTCTTTGCTAGACTGCTTTAAAAACGTATACCTTATACCCAAAGCTGAATGCAAAATAGAATAAAAATAAAGCTCAAATTTCAAAAATCTTTTGGCATTTTCCTCTGAACTCTGTTCGGCAAATGCTATCGGCGTTAAACGCAGAAATTGCTACTGTACTCCCATTTAGGAGAACGACAGTAAAATCTATTTTATCTATTTTCAGTAGTTTCACTTATTACTGTATACTTTGATTGCGTGCGGTAACTTCGTCCCATCGTCAAGTTCCTAGTGTCTTGTGTTATCGCATTCGTCTAAACACAGCACACTCACGAGATACCCGGTCACTCTTACTTTCGTATATTTAAGATTAAGCAGTAACTATGAATATTTCCTGATTCTTATATTGAGATGATCTGTGGAGGCCTTAATTCAGTAAAGAAGAACTGGGCAAACAATTTACTCTCAGCTCCACACCCGAACGCTGTTAGCACTAAATATGTGCTGGAAGAGATTGCAGAGACGCAACAATGTTGTGTTCCTAATCGAACTCTGATATACCTCATTCTCAGCTGCAATGTCAAATACGCTACTGTCGCGAGATTCAGCATTAATCTAAGCGGTGGTTGGGCGAGAGAAATGCGTTACGGATGAATGTAACGCACATGAAAACATTATTTTATAAGGTAATTTAAAGTTAACGCGCCGAACGGAAGATATATAGGATGTCCTCATGTCATCAGATACGTGATTTAGGGACACGGGTGGCTGAGGTCACTATGGTCCTATGGCATGAACGGGAGGTCTAAGAAATTTAAACAAATTTTCCAGTTTTCTCCAGTGCTCATCAAAGGCAGGGAAGGCACCCTAAACTTAGGCCTGAAACGCTTCCTTCCCAAAATTCCATTCAGTTTATCATTTCATCTCACGTATCGTTAGTGGCTACTCATGTGATGCCGCAGTAGGAAAAACAGGCGTTAAGTATCGAAATAATTTAAAAAAATGTAATCCGCAGTTTATGCTTAAGAGACATGCACCCTTTTTAGTTTGCGATTAGGTTAGCTTAGGGATTGAGCGAGAGGTAACTTTAGTTGAGAGTATAGAAAATGGCAAACTGAAATACATCACTTCCACTTTTCCTTTATCAAAGTCGTGCCATCCATGATAGTGCTGCTACAAGCAGGCGATGTTATGTAATCAGTTACGCAATTTTGTGCAAGTTTTTTGAAAGATGTTATAAATTTTCAGTTTCGCAAAGGGCATTATGACGAAAGTGTAGTTTTTAAGGTGAATAGCTTTGAAAGTAGTAGCTGAGGTTTTTGTACTCAGAAATGTTTATTGTCGCTGTTCGAACATATATTTAGACTAACAGATGTCCAAGACGGATAAACGGTTAGGTTAGCCTCATTAGTTAGCGGTGTAATATTGGCCATTATAAATGTGCAGTTTGTTTAGTATTGTCATGCTATATTAGAAACTGCACTATTTCATCTTCAAGTAATTATTCTGTACATAGAAAAATACTTGGTAAATGAAACATTGTTTCAAGCCTTGTAAATAATGTACAAAGTAGGAAAACGTTGTTTATTTTTCCATAGAGATTGTGCAAAAATTATTGAAAAATTGTTTTCTTATGAATAAAATGGCAAAATAAAGCATACACATATACACCATTTATAGCTAAATGGCTATTAATATTGTAATTTTAATATTACTACATTTATTGCAGTGGTTCGTAATATTTTACATTATACATTTTATACATTTGTCCTTTAATTTCCGTTTTTCTCACAGTGCATAAACTGCGCAATAGCTTTGCAAGTTGATTTACGTATAATTAAATATTATAATAATAAAGACGTTATAATATAATTAGTTTTATAAATAACAAAATACTTTACCTTGCACGTTACAGATTTATTCAAAATCTATTAAATTTACGATTACTTTTGAACTGCATCTACAGAAATAAATAATACTTTACATTTGTAAAACTCATTATAGTGTGAAATTCAGTAAATTCTTTAAAATACATGGCGTAATCTTTACATTTTGGTGTGCATCATTTAATTGGAAATGGATTTGAAAGGTACAGGGAAAAACAATCAAAGTCCACTCTTGGTGAATTTTGAGATTTTGATTCCAATTGATTGTAGGTATTGCAACACATTCATACAGGGAAAAACCACACATAGTCCACAAAAATATTGTCCAAGGGAAAAACAACCACATTCCTTTGTAAAATGGAAAAACAATCATAGTCCACATACATTAAATGGTGTAATTTTATATTACTTCAGAAGGGTCTGATTTAATGTTTGTCAGCTTGGTTTTTCTTATTAATCTACCTACTTATTGTTGTGGCTTATATTTTACATTAGCTATTTGACTGCATTGTTCTTCAGGCAAGGCTGTGTTAGACAGGCAGTTTAAATTTCGACAAGTAATCAAGTGATAAAATATCACAGTTCATCAGAGGAGACCAAAGAAAATATCTAAACATGATGAACTTAGTGATGCTAGCAAACATATAAGATTAATGAGTTATATTCCCTGTGAAGATTGCAAATGTAGAAAACATATTTCGTAAAAGTTGTAAAACAGGAACGATTTATTAATGCGTGAATTCAATTTACTTGGTGACAAAAAATACTCAGTAAAATAAGTCCACATACATATCCTTCAATTCGAAATTTGCAAATTTTTTGTGATTCGTACTAAGCAAAAATAAAAATAACACCATTATTCCCCTCATTTATGCCATGGTTCATAAATACAACAGATTTGAATCAGTAAAAGTTACTTTACCATCAGAGGCCATAGTTATATGGAATGTGACAAACATACTGGATTGAATATGTCAGAGGATACCACGAGACACTATCTCCCTGCAGTATCACTGAGTGTTCCCACGATATTTTAAATCGTGGTCTTCATTTGTTAATAAAATTACAGAAAGATATGTTCAACGAAGATACGATATGCGAGTAGCTGGCAAAACCTCTTCTAGAAATATAGCCAATGGAACAACCTACCAAGCAACCCATGTTATTGTTGATAAAATGTACTGTACACAAACTGATGGGCAGTCTGCCCCTTTCTATTCAAATTTAATTCCACTTTCCAAGCCAAAATATGATGACCTTTAATGCCTGAAGAAATCCTGTTCCGAAAATACTCAGCTCTATTATCGAGGTTACCATTAATAGATAATAAATAAATTTCATTGAACGATTATCTTCAATAGTGTTTCATTAATGTTTATATTGCCTTCAGAAAAGATCTGTGAGTAATTGGTACTTTCGATAGTATAGTTAGTATATTTTTATTTTTTTTTATCTACAAGTGTGTACAATTACTTTTTATAGTTAATTAACATGACCAAATAACGCATGACACTAATTTCAAAAGCAGTGTCTTGTTTATCTTACGAATCATTTTAGAAATAACCACTTCTATGTATCTGATATGCTTAATTTTGTAGCGTTTTTAAACTTCAAATTACATTCCCATAAAAAAGAAGTGGACTCTGATATGTTCCCTTGTATCCTTATGTATATGTGTGCATGTGTTAAGGGACATATACATGAGTATATATACCCAAGTGTTTCTTATACTGCACGTTTTTCGCGTTTCTATTTCCGATGCACTGCAGCAGTAGTACTCAACAACCTCGAAGTAAAAGACTAGAAATCTGAACTATGTAAATCATATATAGATGTCATTACCTTAGGAGATCATTCTGCATTTAGAGACAAATAAAAAATATATTTCTTTAGACATTCAAAAATATATAAAACAATTTGAACAATCATCATAGCTTTGTATTTGAAATAGTGAATGATACGACAAGACACATTGGGAAACACAATAGCACGTAGCAGTCTGTGTGTGTGAGTGCGCTTCCCCCCTCTTTGCTTCGTCTTTAAAGGTTTTAATTTCGCTACATTTAGCATTTGATGTTGCGACTGAGGGATTGAGAAAGCTCGAAGACACGTGCTCCATAGCCTTGTACACACTGCAAATCCGTATGGTATATGGTTGCGCGAGCGCTCTGGAGTGTGAGCACTTGTATGCATTTTGTTGATTTGATTTATTTCCAGACGCTCTTTAACATCTCAGGCATCAGCGTCCCATTCAATTCAGGGCGTGAAACGGCCGATAAATTTTGCTCTTCTTTCAAGCTTGAGGTTCTTGTACATGCCGGAAATCTACAACATGGGACCCACTGCCTTACTTCCCTTCCGAAGGAAGCCATATTTTAGATTTTTATTCCCGAAAAAATTCTTCGATCCTGGCCGAGATTGAACCCGCGATCTTGGGTATACGGGACGACTTTGCACACACACATGCAATCACGACTACATTCAGAGAATATTTAAATAATGTAATTATTTTATTTGCAATGCCTTTCTCTAAAGTATCAAATAAAATATTTCGATTTTAATTTCATTTATTGAATGTTCATTTGAAAACATAGCTACTTTATTTTATTTCGTTAAACTAAAGTATATTGCAGGTATTTGTAGTTTGAATAAACTGTGTAAGTGAAAAATGTTTATTTTCTTTGATTCTTTAATGCAGATTTAATAGAAGCGTGTGTTTCGTTTTTGAATGTGTAGGTTTTAATAAATCATTGAACCTGTAGGTTTTTAGACGTTAAAGCATTTCCCTGCAAATACACGAAATAACTATTTAAGCATTAATATTTCATTCCCGTAATGCAATGGTGCAACGGCCGCTTTACGCATTCAGTGAACAATATAATGGTACTGTGGGACAGTGATCACATTTCCCGTCCATTGTGAATCTCCTATCCCTTACACACCACGGTACACTTGTGCACTTTAGCGTCATTTTAGTAGCTACAAAAGAGGGAGCGAGGCATGTTTGCCAAAGTCCCTTTATTCCAAAATCTATCTATAAAAATCGAAGAAATGTGTTCATGACCTTTTCCTTTGCCTCATCCAGATCTCTATCTGCTTCAAAGTATAACATCTAATCCTCTTTCAAGCAGTATAGAAAATTCTCCCCCTAGGTAATACTTCCATGTTGCTGTAGAGAAGCGAGTCCTAGACAGATGAAGCAGAAGAGAGTAATAAACAAAATTAGGATAGGAGCAGAGGTAATCCGCGATACACTGTAGATAGTAAAGCAAACCGTGCGGGAGCGGTACTCCCACGCAAATCCTTTTATCCAGTACAATGGAACGATTTCCTATTCCGTTACGTTGGCGCAATATCCACCCGCTCACCCCTCCCCGAGACGGTAAACCACCCAAATCACTTGAAGTGAACTAAGCTAGGCGTCGAGTGATAAACGTTTGCTTGATTGTTACCATAAATACTTAAACAAGTAAAGCATAAGTTGACAATTCATTAAGACGACTTTTAAATTTTACAAATAACATTAAGTTGTAGTTAAACTGTCACAGTAGTTGCATCTATCGTGTAAATAACGGACGTTGTTTTAACAGAGATACGTTAAAATAAAAGTGAATCATAAATTTGCATTTACCTGTGTTGGTTTAATTAGCACTCAGTCTAGTTACCGCAATGTCTTATATTTTCTTGCTTTCAAGAAAGTCGGTAACATTTGTATATAATTTTGGACAAACCTGCGTCATCCAAAACAGTCATTATATATGAGGCGTTTTGTCATTAAGAGCATGCTCGTGCACTGCTTTTCGAAACGTTTGAAGATTTCTAGGAACTCAAGAGACAATGAAATATCAACTTGATGAGCCTCAAGCTACCTCTAGCATAACACAGTCAGTGTCATTATGAACTTAGCATAAACGTGTTTCGAATTTAAAAAGTAGTAATAACTTTAATTGATTTTTGGGATTTGCAAAAAAATTACGACATTTAGTAGAATGTGACCACATGTAACTTTTGTGATGACATCATCCTGTATGCTTTATGCGTTTCTGCCTGTAGTGACTGTATTTGTTCTGTCCAGCGTTTTTGGTACATTCGATATTTATTTTTACCAATTGTCTGTAAGTTTTAAAAATGTATGCAATTTTATTGGCCCCATTTTGTCTTTATGGATGGCACATTTGTTTTCAATTTCTTTATTTAATTTCAACATTTTTAATTCTTCTCGGATGTCGATATTTTTTTACATTTTTCTGCATTCTGCTACATGTCGTAAGGATATAATTATTTTCTTCCATTGTAATCCCACTTTATTTTTTTCAACTATTGTACATGTTTTGCTTCCATAATGGAAATGTCTTCTTCTTCAGCCAACGCCCGTTCTTGGCTTACCAGCCATTTGACGCCGTGCCACTCAATACATCCGTGCTCGTCCTTCTAATGAGTCTTCTCTTGAGTCACTTTGAAGTGCTACACAGAGAAGAAGATGATCAGCCGTTCCTTCCTCTTTTGAGCAGAGGATGCAGATCGGAGAGTCGTATGCCGATTCTGTGCAAATGTTTTTGTAGGTAGTCGTGGCCTGTGGCCATCCTGAAAGTGGCCACGGCCACTTCGCGGGACAGATTGTTGGGGATAGGTTTTGATATAATCGGTTCCCATCTTTTAACAACTGTTGCTGCCCTCCAGGAGTCCACGACGACTTTCTTTATACTGTTTGAAATTACATTGTATATAATGCCTTAGGTAGAAGGGGGCGAAGGTTGATTCATTGTGCATGCTTCCTTTGCCAATCTGCCAGGTTCTTCGTTTCCGCTGATGTCGCAGTGGACAGGAACCCGTCGTTAGTGGCTCTCAGTTAATGCTTGCAGTCTCAGTAGTCTTTTTTTACATTGAATTACTAAGTCATCTTCTTGTTGCAGCACTTGGAGTGCAGAGGTGGAATCAGACAGCAGGACTACCTTAGGTTTGATGTTCACAGAAATCAGTATATTGGCCGGTTCACTTATGGCTGCTACTCCGCCATCAAAATTAGTTCTCATTCTTTCCACGGAGAAGGCTCCCCTGCCAAGAGAGGAGAAAAATCCTGACCCGTGCGTTCATCAATAGCTGAGCAATTTCTATAAACATGTAGTCATTCTGGTGCAGGATGTAACGTAGCTATCATTTCGAGTGCTGCCGTTTCCAGGAGTTGTGGAGCTGTATCTGTCTTGGGTGTATCATTCCCGGGGATATTTATTAAAAATGGTGGCTTTTGTTTCTCTGACTACAATTTAGGTTTTAGGAAGCATCGGCGTACCCCTGGATCAATGTTTTACTTCGTAAAGGGTGCTTCGGGATGTGTTAGCTGGGTTTTTAATCTTAAAGTAGCCGGTCTGTATTGCTTGCAGAAATTATCAGCTGTTCTATGGCATCTTTCATAGAATTTAAGAAGAGTCTTGTCTCTTCTGTACTGGAGAGGTTCAACCTGACTCTGACTTTCCAGAACAGGTATTGGTGTAGATTTCGCGGCGCATTAACATATTCTCAGAGAGTTTCTTTTGGGCAGTATTCGGCTTTCTCGTTGTAATTTTGCTGGCTGTACTGGAAGCCTCGCGTCCATATTCATTGTTGGACGAATGCATATCTTATACGTGTCAAGATATCCTCGGTTGCTCCCCATCCAGACCCTGCTAACCATTTTAGGATGCATAGTCTCTTAGATGTCTTGGTGGAAATGGAATCTATGTGATGTTTCCAGTTAAGTTTACAATAGAAATGTGGAATGGGATTACTTTATAAGGTTGTATTATTTTCCAGCTATATTTTATACACCTCTTCTTATACTATCATTTATATAATTTAAACTTATAAATTGTTTCTATTTGATGTTGATTATCTATGTTACAGTGCTTTCATTTTAAAATATTCCAGTCTAAATAACAACCTACTTAACATTAACTTGATTAAAAAAAAACCCATTTTAGATTCTGAGGGGGAAGATACTGATTGAATTTTGAAATTCACCCTCTCACTCCCAGACACCCCACTTTTTAAATTTCAAATAAAATCCACACCTTTGAAGTTTAAATTTTAAAGAGGATGCAATTGTTTTCACTCTTTTTTTTTAATCGCTGTCTACCACCTGGTCTCAGTTATTGCTTTCCGATTCCTAGCAGCAGTAGCAATATTCCGTACTCAGTCAATCTCTAGGTAATGAGATTACAAATCCTTACTCTTTATATATGCATAAGCGCAACATCCACCGAATTATGGACGAGGTTATGGCATGCTACCTCCGGTGGAGAGGGTCGTTCTTTCCTCCGGGCGTGGTTTAGTGTTTCCTGCATGGAATGAAACTGACCTTTAAGGGGGAAGTGAATGTTCCTTCACTTACACAGGTAGAATCCTTAAAATTATTTGGCAACTGTATAATACTTTCGCGGCTATGAACTTTATTCTAAAATATATCAAGCGTTCCTAATTCGGAGTTTTATTCTATGTTATTAAGGTTTTTCAAAATGAAAAACAACTAATGCCTCATGAATGGAAACTTATGATTTCCTTTTGACTAGGGGACATTTCTCTCAAAACTTAGGAATAGTAGTTTTATTTGTAATTTGGGCATTTTTATCAGATGTATGTCATAAGTCCATTTGAGAATTGTACTTACACATTTTAACTAAACACATTCCTATGTTTCTGAAGTAAACGAACATTATGAAATTATGTATCTAAATCAAGGAAATGCAATATTATGTTTCGCAACTCTTTGTTGTAAATCCTTGTGTTTAAGGGCTAATAGTTTTTTCTCTACTTCACCGAAAAAGGATGAAAATATTGTACAGAGCATGTCATGGCGTTTGACGATTAAGCTGCCTGGTTGTTGGTCCATGTGACAGAGATGTCACAAATCATTTCCAACATAGGGGCACCCATTGTTTGGATTCCACTACCCCCCTCCACCGATTATGGGAGTGACTTTGTGATTAACAAAGAGGAAATACGGTTTAACGTGGAATGCGAATCGCAAATGGCACGTTTCATATTTCAAATTCCACACCTGAGAACTGGCGCAATATTCATGGACTGTACAAAAATACCATTACGTTACAGAATAGAATAGGATAACTTTGACCGTTGTAAATGGAATGCCCATTAATTCGCTACTACAGAGGAAATGCGGATAGCACACTGATTGAATTTATTACCATGATCTCCATTTACAGAGATGCACACTTCGGAAAATATTGATTTGCTACATAATATCTCCGAAGTAAAGCAATGTACCTTCATGAAATTGTTGGCTGCAATGAGTAGTTTGTTTAAAATTTCTGATTGAATTCTTTTTCCACCCCATCATAAACAAAATAAATACGCAAGAAGCAAATGTATTTTTGCATACATTTTTAACGTGAGTCATGAAGAATCAGAATAAGTTTAATAGTGAAATTTAATGTTGAAATCAAAAGAAATACCGTCGGTAACGGGATGAGACGCCCCTGCATTTATTATACAGTTGTAGAAATTGAGGCCTGTTTTTTTTTTTTTTTTTTTTTTTTAAATGAAATGTTATTCTAAACGTTCCAGTGACGCTTATTTCAAAAACAAAATTATTTTCATTGTTTTCAATTACATCGAATTTTTTACATTTTTTTGCATTTTTACAATTTTCATACATTTTCTTCGAGAAATGTACATAGGCTATATAAGAGTAATAATTGAAATTAATAACTTTTATTACCCAATTTCACATATGCTTGTATTCAATATAATCTTGTTAGTTTAATCTGGAATGTTATTTTTTTGTGTTTTGATGTATTTCATTCCCTTTGATATCTCCTTTCCATTTCTCTTAATGTAATCTCTCATTGCTCTTCGTTGACTGCCCCGAATTTTTCTGAAAAAGAGAAATTTTAATTTGAGACTTGTGTTGTACCTTAAAGGAGAGAATTTCTGAAGCATGTTGCTCACAATTTTATTTTGATTTTAGTTTAGATACTTCCTTGAAACACATAAACGACTTTTTAAATGCATTCCAAGCTTCTTTTCTCTAGGAGTATTTTTTTTTTCAAATTTAACTATTTCTGTGATTTGCGGATCCAAAAGAGTCCTTCTTTTATTTTTGCATCCGAAAGAGCAGGAAATTTGTTTGTGAGATATGTTAAATAATTTGCATTTTCAGCAGACTTCTGAAATTGTTTCATCACACCAAGTTTAATATACAGAGTTGGTAAAAATTGCTTTATATCGAATAAGCTACTTCTCGTCATATTTTTACTATCTGGTGTTAAACTGTCTTTGCTTGTAAACAACAAAACTAGCACAGATATAAAAAAAAAGAATTAAAATCATTTAAGCAGCCCCTTTTTCCATTATTTTTAACCGCATTACATATGATAAAAGATATCAAGATCAAAATATGTGTATTTAAAGAAAATTTCTTCTTTTCATGCAACAACAATTTAACCCCTCTAAAAATTGAATTCACAATACAAGAAGTGTAAGCAGCATGGAATGTGCTGCCAACTGTGTAAAAAATCAGCTTGTTCTTTTCAGTGCACTTATTCCATAAGATGGTGTTGATTGAAGAGGTTTGGTATAGCAACCACTTTGGGCGCCAAATTATAGATAGTTCGAAGGGTGGTGTTAGCCTTGTTGGCCCTACGTTGGTGAGCCAAATTATGAAGCGGTTGATATAGCTCCGGCTACATGCCCCAGGTTGGACACCAATCTCGAAGCAATTCGTTGTTGAAGTCGTGTGGCCTCATGTACTATGACAATTTTTGAAGCGGGTTTAATAGGCTGACTTTTGGTCGCTTCGTAGTTGTTGCCTGCGTTTCAATGACAACGATGGATGAAATATGTTATTTTGTTGATTGGAACCCAACAGGACCGGGAGAGGAGTTCAATACTGAAATAAGCACGCAATGCCATATATATATATATATATATATATATATATATATATATATATATATATATAAATCAGTATTTTTTAATTTTGCATATGATAGACTTAAATATAAACTTAGTTACCACATGTGAAAAATACAGATAAGTGCCGCGGCGCGTTAAACTGAAAGTCGTACTTAAATTGAATACTGCTAACTGCTTTTGGGAACTGTATCTTGCCTTGTATAGATCTTCAAACGGAGTATCTCGCCGCATGTAAAACTTAAACTGCCTGTCTCAGCAACATCAATTCATAACTGCTTCTGCGAACTGTCTCGCGGCGTGTGGAACTCAGGACTGCTTCTGCGAACTGAAAATGTGATTACCCCAGCCGAGCAACCGCCCCTTGTATATTAAATTCAAATCAAAAGATCGTTTGCTTTAACAATGCCACGGGGTTGCACAGGCACGCGCAATCTTCGCGCCTATCTTTGACAGTTCATTCTCCATTGGCTAGTTCAAGTTCACCTACGAAAACTGCCATTCGCTATTTTTTGAAAGTTGTAAATCATCTGTCAGCATTGGCTGATATAAAGAACTGACAGTGCAACGTCTGTCGGTTTCACAGATCTTCAACGAGTTTAAAGTCATACAGTTTATTAACCTTGCTACAACGTGCCTTTTAAAAAGGAAAGGGACTTCACGATACCCTCGGGTTTCTTTGTATAGTTTTTATGAAACTTTTGATTTTGCAAACTACCATAACAGAAAACCAAACTTTCTATTTCGTACAATTCTTACATCGAAGTTCATAAGCTTTAACTTCGATGTAAGAATTATATATATATATATATATATATAACATAATATAATATAATATAATATAATATTTATAATACTAATTACAATGCCGAAATAAGATGATCGGGCTTATATAATCATACACTACAATTATTTTTCAGTAGGGGTGAGCTGTAAGAACTGTTTCATGGTATAAGGGAACAATGGTTCATAAGACAGACAAATTGAGGGTTTAAAGTTTCAAAGAAATTGTATAATACAGTTAATGTGCTTCATTTTTGAATTAGTACTTGCAAATTACCATAAAAGCCTCTAAAATATAAAACAGCAATATAACTGTAGATGAATGTCATTAACAATAACTTTGCAATT
This sequence comes from Metallyticus violacea, assembly GCA_030762175.1. Lineage (NCBI taxonomy): Eukaryota > Metazoa > Arthropoda > Insecta > Mantodea > Metallyticidae > Metallyticus > Metallyticus violacea. The sequence goes on along the minus strand of CM060846.1, from coordinate 98,483,189 downwards.
TGCTATAGGCGTTGCAACTCTGCACCTTCCATATGACCATGCGCTCTAAGAGTGTGGACTTATGTAATTTCCATTTTCACTTATCTCTATTGCTTATAATGGAGATTTTGGCTGGAATTTCTCTAAACCAGAGGAAAGTACAAAGATACAATGACATTTCCTTTCATTTAGACATCCACAGCCTTACTACTGGCGGGAATAAATAATTGCTACGCGTAACTTACTGACGGGCATAAAAAAAACATGACGCTCATCTATAGATTGTTCGTGTTATGCTGCACATAATCATATTTTACGGACAAATCCAGGATAAAATTTAAAATAAATTGTCTTCTGAGTTTCACATTTTTTATATTTTATGATTTCAACGTTAAGCAATAAAAATGAAATGGTCCGATTACTCTTTCAGGCACTCTGTAGCCTGATGTTGATAATGTTTTTTTTTTTATTCCGGTGCAATGTTTATGCTGTAAATGCAGAGTGGGGCAGAAGTGGTCATCTTCTTTGAACTACGATATTTTCCTTTAGCGAAAAACGTGCTTATCCATCGTGAAAGTAAACAGTTCTTTATCGAATGTTATTTGTAGTGCGGGATCTTCACGCGCTTCTAACAGCTTTTGTGGTTTATCATAAATGTTTGGAAATTACACTCTGTATTAGTGAGTGCAATTTTTACAACTGCTTGTAAACTTATGTATAAAACGAAATATTCTCTTTTGTTATAATTACATTCTGTACTTGAGAAAACAGTTGTTGAAGATATATCCTTATGAACAGAAATATATATTGTAAGCCCTAATCATCGTATTTTGTGCACTTTAAGTAGTAATGTATACATATATATGTGCATTATAAGGTATGTCTTTGATATATTAATTGTAAGTCGTCAAAAGAGAAAGTTCTCTAGTGTAGCTGTCTATGGTAGCCCAGTCAGAAATGGGGCAGAGCTAAGGAGGCAATAAATAGCTACAAAAAGAAAAGGGACAAGTGCTATGCTTCTAAAGTTGGTTAAAAAGTTCAGGCTTTCGAATACGTTAGGGCAATGAACTCGCCAACTGTTTGCACAGTTAACTTTAAACGACCAATGTAAATAAATGTTTTAAACTTTCAAATTTTAGCGGGTGGCATGCGTTGGCAGGTGAATTTGAACCAGTCAAATGTACATGTAAATTTTGAATTTTTAAAGAAAGGTGCGAGACCTGCGCGTGTTTGTGTGACCCCAACTTTTAGTTAATTTGAACCGAATATATAAGGAGGCGTATGCTTTGCTGGGGCACACAGTTCTAAGATCTACACGCTATGACAATAATCTTGAAGCCTTACATTCTGCAAGGAAGCGCTCAATCACTCACTCACTCGTACTGGCACTGGCACTGATACTTATTTCGGCTAAAACGCTCTGTTATCTCATAAAATTTGCAATTGTGCGGAGATTTATTAATCGCGATATTTCTTACCACAACTTAGCCACATTATTCAGTGAAATATGAAAGATATTCACATCTCGTGTAGTAACTTTTTAAATTTGCGGAATTTCATGAGTCTGTACCTTAACGACCTAGGCCACCCATAGCGATTAAATTGGAATATTTTAATTTCAATTAATTGACTTCACAAAAACGAAGCGTGCTAGTTCTCAAATTGCTTCAAACTTGAAGAGAATATTTTAATTTATCAATGTGATACTTTTCCTTAAAACTGTATAAATGGAACTGGAATAGATGTAAATGCAAATCTTAGAAACGAAAGTTGGCAAGAAAAGTATACATCATTAAGTAAAATTGTGTTTGCAATACTAAATGTGCCTTACGCTCGCACAGAGTGTTCAGTTTGTGAGAAAAAATCAGATATTATTCAGGCGCACATTAAATACGTCAACACTGGAGTCACTCTGATCCAGCAAATCAAGATGCCATTACAAGGAGAAGTTTACTTGGAAAAGAAATTTGCATAAAAACAGTATTTAAATGCAAAACAAAACAATTTTTTATCGTGGAAGAATTGGCAGGTAACGTATAATTATATACCATGTACTTTAGATCTGAATTTTTGGAAGGGCCGGGGTTTACACTATAGGATTGCTGATAACCCCACTGAAAGTTTGGCATTTCTTCGTACTAGTTTTTTCCTCAATGTTTGAACAACCTTAACTATCCACTCAGCAATTGAAAATGGGTCATTGATGGGCATTGTTAGTATCGTAACTGTCATCCAGCTTAAGTAAGAAGTGTTTTCAAAGACCAAACATTGAATACGTTCTGTCACTGAAGAAAGTCAGTGCTGTACATCGTGATCTGGAAAACGCGAAAATTAATACACACATCCGGGAAAATGCTGAATACTTGCAATATTAGCATTTTGTAATGCATATCTATCACCACTTCAAAATGATTGCAAAGACTGATAATGCAAGTATGCAACATTAAAGCATGGAACGACGAACCCTCTCAAAGATTCTGCTTCCATTTCGAACTGTGTGATGGACATCATGCAGACGTTGCTGGAAAAGCTGCAAGCCAGGAACAGGCTCAACATAAATCATACTCTTAATGTATTTCTAAAATTAAAAGTCCACAGGATTTAGATCCAGCGAACATACGGGTTCGCCTGAAATAATCTATTTTCCAGAGAATTTGCGGTTCAAAGAGAGGCTTGCAAAATGACTGAAATGGACCGGAGCTCTATCTTGCATAAACCAGTGTCTTACCGCAAATGACATATCTTCTAGTAACACGGGTAGGGTGTTCTTCAGGAACTGACGATACTGTGCTCCAGTAAGTGGTGGAAGTATACAGGGGTCAATAAGGTTATCACTGTTGATGATGGGATACAGTCTTACTGTGGGGATTCTCCTCCACCCAGAGATGTGTGAAGTGCAGAATGATGAAGTCATCCCTCATGGTGAACAGAAGTGAATACAGAAATATCATTACGGTACAATGAACTAGTGGAAAAATTATTCCTTTGGGGGAAATCAACAACTGTTAACCCCTATACACGCTGGAAATGATATAGCTACGATGCATTCTCTTGCAGAGTAGCCCAGTTACATTGGTTACAATCATTTTATGGACACGTGTCTTGTACTTGTATGAGAATCATTCGCAATGTAGTCTAAATCCTCTTCCTCTATATTTGGCAATCTTACAGAACGCGGTCGGCCACCTGCGTTAAGTGTTACAGTTCCAGGCGGGCAACGATAAACGGCCACGAATGCCTTATGACACATTGCTGTCAATTAGGAAGTCACTCGTGGTACAGTTGTGCTGTTTCCCTTACATCCGACATGAAAGTCATCCGCCTGTTTTCAGTACGAATAACGGAGCTTTTAGCACACAGTGCACAACTTACCGTATCAACCTATTTCACTGACGAAAACATTCCGGTAACTGCCTGACCCCGTTACTGTGTTGCTGATCAGCGTACTGATAATGAGAAACAGAAGAAGCCCTCTAGCAAGCAAATGTAGTACTTTGACGCCAAATAGTTGTCATGTATCGCGCAAAAGCAGCATTTTGACGTGAAAAAGAATTGCCATCTGTCATGCAAACAAAGCCTTTTAATGTTTAACGCCCGTTTTTACTACTGAGGCATGACAGGCTGGGACACTTATCATATATGCAATGAAATGATAAAGCAAGAAAGGATTATTTAAGGAAGGACACGTTCCAGGCCTGAGTTTGGGGTACCTCGCGGGCATTTGCAATTTATGAGGACTGAGGAAAACCTGAAAAAAACCTTAGTCAGAGGAACATTCATGACGAGAGTCAAACCCCAAACCTTCCGCTCACGAGTCAGTTCCTTGAAGATCGTAACGGTTCATTTCGCAGTGAAACAGGAGTCATCTATTGTGAAAACGTTTTTTTTTTTTTTTTTTTTTTTTTTTGGCAGATGTCCTTTTGTTTGTAGTATTCCCTCTCAAAGTTAGTACACATAGTTTCTTAACACGCTGTATAGCCAGTTCGATGTTTTAAGTGCGTTCAAGGACAGTAAATCTGATACTTAACTCGTATGTATAAAACTTTAACTTAACTACAGGCATTAAGTGCTGGCATAGGTTGTACCAGAAATACAATATGTTCCAAACACTAGTTCCTTGTGTGTAGACAATAAAAATGTTTTCTTAAGAATAAAACTTTGATCACGTCTATAAGTGCTGGTAAAGGTTATACCAAGAAAACAGCATGTTTCAAACACTAGTTCCCAGCGTGTAGAAAATAAAAATATTTGCTTAAGTATAAACTTTTAACCACGGATATAAGTGCTAATGTACGTTGCACCAGGAATACAGCATGTTTCAAAAACTAGTTCCTCGTGTATAAACAATGAAAATATTTTCTTAAGTATAAATTTTTAACCGGCTATAAGTGCTAGTATAGGCTATACCAGGAACATCTTTTAAACACTAATTCTTCGTGTATAGACAATAAAAATATTTGCTTAAGCATAAGCTTTTAACCGCGGATTTAAGTGTTAGTATAGGTTGTACGAGGAATACAACATGTTTAAAACACTAGTTCCTCGTGTGTAGACAATAATAATATTGTATATAATCGTAGATGCGGAAATGCTTGGATTCCGGATTTCCAAGTGCTGTAGATGATACTCAGCATTCCACATTTCCTTAAAATAATACTCAAACTTCAATATCCTCTCTTAGTACAGGCCTCACTTCTAGTACAGGCCTCACTTCGACGACTCACTGTCCCACAAAACCACATCTACAGAAACTTACTGCTGATCATTGGTGTAAAATCTCCCTTCATGCTCATTCTTATTCAATTATATAATAATGTTCTACAATATACTTTTTACACTTTTTCATGATTTGCGTAACGTGACTACCCTATATTCCGCGGAGATTTTAGTGTTTCCTCTAAAAATAGGACGAATTTCCCTTTCCCTAACAAGTAGACTAAATTGCCAGTTGAAACAAAAATCTATGTATTTGGAGCATCATCAAACCCAACTTATTAACACTTTCGTTGCTTTACTAGTACCAAGGGGATATATATGTAGTGTAAACAGTAGTATGTCCATTATGGATATGGCTTCAGGCACAGATTCAAATGCGGAATTGGCGCTTGCTCATTTGATGTATTGGAAAGCAGATGGCGCTAGCAGTGCCACTCAGTACTGGGAGAAATTTCCTGAATGAGGTATCTGGTCAGGGGGGCATTTCAATAGAGTGATCCTCTTACGGAGCGTGAAATGTTCAAGCCTGGCACTCACGAGCCAGGAATACCTGGAAGGCCGGGCACAGCACAACTGGAGGAGTTGATACTTGATGCGGTTTAAGACAACCGTTGTGTCAGCAGAAGACAAGTAGCTGTACGAAGTTACGTCGACCGCATAACTATCTGAAGAGTGTTGTTTGAGAGCCTATATTGCACAGGTAACGTCATCAGCCAGTTTTCATGCAAACTGGGAACGTTTTGAGCACTCGCTTTAAAGCAGATTTCCATGCGGTATGCCATTTTATTTCAGATGCATCATATGAGAATTGTAACAAGGGTGTAAAGCGTTTCCGGAACCATGTTCATATAACGTATTTTCATCCTATAGATGGGAAGAATATGCCCCTAAAGGTTTGACATGTTTGTTACTTCCATAATTATATTAGTGCCAAAAAGTGAACTTGAGCTGATATAAAACGAATTGCTTCAATTGTTTTAAACTGCAAGCTTTTACTTAGGAGAATATAGTAATTGGTTGGTGTTTCAAAGAGTATTTGTTAATAATTATTTAATTTAGAGTTGTCGTTTTCTTTTTTAAAAACATGCTAGCTAAAAGACAAATGCTGCTAGTAAGCACCTAGTGATATATTAGTATTTCGCTCTTTTGATCCTTGGAAATATTGATAAACAAGGAACTTTCATCTGTCACTTAACAGTCTAACTCCGTGGGAAGTGGAAGCTAGGGAAATGAAATTTCATGAGAAAAATATAACAATATGGCAAAAAACGTATTTAAGCATGGGAATTTGAGTTAAACGAATAAATAAATAAAAGATTATGTTGTTTCGTTTAGATATTATTTATTATCGGAGAACAGAAGGTGAACGCAGTTAGATTCATAATTATTTTCAGTTCACATGCATATTGCTGAAATAATTCATCACAACTAGCGAATTTTTGTTACTCTAATTACAACCCATCTCATTCATAATAAATGTCATAGCAAATATTTAGTTCCTCTAAACATGCGGTAACACAGCACATTTAATATGCACACTTGAAAGTCTATTTTACGTACAAAGTTAAGTGAAAGTATTTTTTAGCCAGAAAATGCATATTCTGCACAAAATAAGTGAGAGGGAATAAAGTCTTTATGTCACCTAGCGCCTTAACTGTTTTCCCCCGGGTATGCCATTAGCTGTAGGTGTTTCTTTACTGGTCACATCTCGCAGAAATACAGCTGTTTATTCGCAAAGCTTTTCCCATGCAACAATTTCCCTCTCTTCGGGATCAAATCAAAGTGGCATAAACAGGTGAAAAGGAAGAATATTCCAAAACCCCTACCGCAGTAAGGAGTTGCATGAGGTTAAGTTTTATTCTGTAAGATGTTAACACTGCCCAGCAGTTCTGATCCTTTCTTCCGAACTGCACGACGCAAGTGGTACTTTTGAAGCTTCCTGTAATAAGAAGTGCGATCTTCAGGAACAGATCACAGACAAGAAACACCACTACTGTCATCGCCAAAATGAACACGGGGAGCATTTTGCAAAACTTGGTGCCTACGTGGTGAAGGAGAATGCCATCATTCATTTGACAGACGTTTTGAGTTCGAGTCGTATTCCCTTGCCCATGTTTTTTCTACTGCTATGATATGATTGAGCAGATTAAATCGGCCCAGATGGATAAGAGTCAACTTATTTTTCTCATTTAATTGAAGTAGTGTCCAAATAAAGGCTGTCTTGCGCACGTAGAAGCCCTGCATAAACCCGGAAAACCTTGGTCCAGGAATTCTATGCACAGATAACTACCTGCAGTCTTTTATTAAGCGTTGAACCAGTACTGCCATTGACACTTCCGCAGTACGTCCATTACGAGGAAGATCTGCAGTTGATATGTGTTCGTTTTTGAAGCTCTCTGCTCACCTTGACAATGCACTACCACTTATTGCTTCACGTAGCTCTGCATGACACTCCCGTGCATTTGTTCCATGGAGGAATAAGGTCGCTACTCTACTTTACCCATTTCCAACTTTGAACGATATCAGCAACCCAGTAATTGTTTGTGGGGTTACCTAAGACGCACAACATACATATAGCTATCCGGTGATAACATTCCGAAACATATAGTATGGCCTTCCGAATCTCCATACTAGATTTCACGTTTTAACCCAGTTTCGGAAAAAGAAAATAGTTGAGATGACCTTCGTATGAAGCTGAAATATTTTAAGCATTGATCCGTTGTTATTGTCATTACATAACTTGTTATTTGAACACTTTGCGAAACGTTTCAGGTCATTTAGAAGGTTTTGAAAGAGAACTAAAATTTCAAACACTGATTAAGTCAACATAATAGAAAGCTTATTGAATAACTAGAACCTCACTTTCCCTCTAAACTTTTACATTATATGTTTGGTGTCTTTAACTTTTCCTTTTAAAATGATTACTTAACGCATTTTGGATGCCGCACTTCTGTATGAAGAAAAAAATTGCAGCTTTAGCAACACTTCCAAGATACTACTTTTGGAGATAAAGAGGCGTAGTTTCGAATGGCATTTTTACAAATTTGGAAGTTATAGCATATAGAAGGAAGACAAAATAAAATGTATATGATAAAATGGCCTGAGTAGATTTAATACTGATAAGATAGGTATTTCATTGTAATGGTATACATAAGTGGAAGAAGTTGATAGTAACAAGCGAACTAGACCCACTGATTCATGTGTGGAACTCAAATTCCTAATTGTTCTGTATTATCTTTTTGGTGCTCGTTGAAAATTCACAATTAAAGTTTATGGATGGTGATAACGAATTAATGATAAGGTAAAAAATGTGAGTCTGCTTTGGACCCGAATGTAAACGTTTATTGATTCCCTATGTGATAGCTGCGTATGTTATAACCACATCTTTGGATTCCAGTTGTGTTTGAGCTCATTTCCTACCAGAGAACTTAGAACACGTGGCTACACTCAGGCTAGTAAACGCAGTGCTATTACAACTGAATCTTCTTCCAACAACCCACATTTGTTAAATACCACAAGTCTTTAATAAAGAAATTTGGTTCATTTCTCGGTTGTGGAATATGGCAACTGCAATACTCTGCAGCATGCTGCTGACTCTTCCGATACTATATATCATGGCTATGAAGTGAAAAAAAGCAAGGGCACTTGCAGATGGCAATATGTTCTTTAAATATAGCGATGGAAATCTCCAGCTTAAATGGGGTTCCTAAAGTGCGAAGTTTTATTGTCTCTGTTTTACTGTGTAATGTTTTCCAGAAAAAGAAAGCGCCATAACCAGAACGTATGGGTTTCTCTTCTGGCTAATACGCAGTAATTGTGAGGGATTGCTTTAGGCAAGGAAACTAATGTAGCTCGTTTTGTACATGGTTCCTTGCAGCTACACAAAATATGGCTTCACTCTCACTTGTGCGAATCGCGTGCACACTGCTTCTTTATTTAAGTTCGAAGTTCTCTGTTACACCACATGTTCAATGTTGAACTTCATTTGTTAAAAGGTAACCTCGAATTTTTGTAGAAAATAACCGTAATACATCAACTGTCTTTGTTCCTGTTCGACTAAAAATTATAAATAGGAATTTACAAAACGTAACCTATTTTTTTATGTAGAGAATAGGGTAAAGTCACTTATTCATATCTTCGAAAGAAATGGAAAAGTGTACTATTTTTATGCTATTTGGAGCGTACAAGGTTGTATACATTTAAATACCAAAAGTTGCTTCAGATAAAATATTTATTTATTTACGCTCGCAAGAGTTAAGGCCACGGGGCCTTCCTTTCCAATCTACCAGGCCAAAAACCAGCAAAAAATACAGAGTACAATATACATAGTTATATACAATACATAAAAAAGCCAAATTAAAGATATATAATGCATGTAAATGTGACATATTTTAATATAGTTAGAAATGATAAAGATAGTGTTAGAATTTCACTCATTGTTCAATAATAAGCATAAGGAGGGAGGAAGGTGGAGGAGAAGAAAAGGAGGAGGAAGAAGAAAAAGAAGAAGCAGCGAGAGACTAACTGTTGGAACAAGGTGACACTTCAATCTACGTTTAAATTGCTTTGTTGTCCGACAATCTCTTGAGTTCAAGAGGAAGAGAGTTCCAGAATCTGGAATCTGACACGCTGAATGGGGTTGAGTAGATATGTTTTCGGGAATGAGGAATAAAGCCCCATTTAGGGTTCGAGTAGAGACAGGTGTTCGAAGCGAGAGGCGATATATTAAGGGGTGGAGGTACGGAAAATTTTGAACAGGAGCGTAAGAGAATGGAGAGACCTGCGATCTTGCAGAGGTAGCCAGGACAGTTAATTGCTTAGGGGTAACCCATAATAAAACTTAGGAGTATTGAAGACAACATGGGCAGTCCTTAACCATGATTGTGTAAGATAATACGATTGAAATAAAGGTATAGGTAAACAAAATTAAAATTTTTTGAGGACGGTTGAACTCATGTCATCTTAGGTATAGACTGCGTTTCCAAAATTACCTACCTCTACAGAATTTTATGACGCAGTAATTAAAAATGGGCAGTATCCACATTCAAATAAGGTAAAAAGTGCATCTATATGACATATACATTTCAGTTACGACAGAACCTTATTTCAAGGAAATGGATGGAAACTTTGTCCATCCTGTACATTACGCTGATGAGCTGAGATGTTAAAGAGCGTCCTTAAACAAACAAACCCTGTACAGTTTTGTAAACACGTATTTATAAAAAAAAACGTTCTGGTATTTATATTTATATTTAACATAAGAATTATTCTGCTGTCCAGTTCCCCATCCACAGTGCAACAAATGCAAAGTGGTAATCTTAATATAATACTACAAAATCTAAATGTGTATTTAAGAATGCCAACTTTTAAACTCTAAAATGTTAAATTCTGCCGTCCATGGTTATTATTTCTGTTGTTTCCCCCTTTTCATTCCTCTCATACAGTTACACCTAGAGAATAAACCGTTTATATCTCCTGCCACAGTACCAGATCCAAACATTGCACCTTAGACGTCATAAAAGTACGATTACTATTTCCGCATTGATTTATTTATTTATGGACACTCTTGAACATCTCGGGTCATTAGCGTCCCATTCAATTCAGGGCGTGAAACGGCCGACAAATTTTGCTCAGAGGCCTCTGCCTCTCTTTCAGGTTTGAGTTTTTTATCGTGCCGTAAATGTACGACACGGAACGGCTTTACTTCCCTTCTGAAGGAATATTTTTACGCCCGAAAAAATCCATCGGTTCTGGCCGGGTTCGAACCCACGATCTTGGGTTTAGGAGGCAAATATGGTAACCACTACACCACCAAGACCGATATTTCCGCATTAATTATAGACTATTCCATATGCGGAAACAAGACTTAGCTCTGCTAAAATAATGCTATCCTACATGACTTGCCTCGCACTGTGCTTGCGTCATCTTGGTTACACAGCACTTTATAGCCCAACTCCATAATTCAACATTATTAAAGACCTGCGCGGACTCCATCTTTAGTACAGCTAATGCTCTTGCGGGGAATCCTTTCAGAGCAAGTTTGCAAACAAGGCGCTTTCTCAGCGTGGCTCCCTTTGGAGGTTTTATCAAAACACTAGTGAGAAAATGTGTTGGTATAATAAAAAGTGTAAGAGGATAAAGACTTGCTGCTCTTTCGCTTTTCATCCTGAAGTAAATTGTTCATCTAATTTGATTTACTTGTTTGTTGCTGATATTAAATACATTAACTCTAATTTCTATTTATCATGCCTCGGCGCTGTTATACGGAAAACATCGTATTATTTTTACAATAACTGCCCCAGAAAGGCAGCTTGAACCTGGGTGATAAAGTTTCAGTGGCGGTATGTAGATAAATGTTTGCTCTAGAAACATGAGGGAACTAAATGAACACTCCAGTTTTATTTAGTTTGCTTTGCTAATCTCTGTATAGTTACAATACAAAAACGAGTTTTGTACGAACTACAAAGTCATTACTAGTGTTTTACTGGCTCTAGGCCCCGGATTTTTCCTTATACTTTTTAAACTAATGAATACACTTCAAAGACATTTTTTACAGTTATACTTTGATGTGTTTGAAGCACGATTGTATTATAGTAAATGTTGAAAGGGTTGCCATTAGCATCAAGGCATGCCTGTACATGTTATGAGAGGTGTTTACTAACATGTCAGGAGTGACGCCCTCAATTTTACGTCCTATGTTTTCTTATATTTCTAGAAGATCATGGCTTGTTGCAAGCAATAAATTCGGAGGGGTAAAGTCATTCGACCTTGCCAGCCCAAAGCGTAGAAATGACAAAATTCTCAAAGAAGGAAACATTTACAGCCATGCTGACATTGGAAGTGTGACAGGTGGCACCATCCTGTTGAAAGAGTAACCAGTACGAAGTTTCTTGTCGTACAGCTGATTCCACGTAGACTACGTTATCCTTTTTGTACGAAAAAGATGGAGTGAATAATGTGGCTCGCAACACAGCACACTATTTACCAAGTTTTCATCATAGATAGCTATTTCAGGAACGGTGTTATTTCTCACAAGCCCAAAATGACAAAATTGACGTGCCTACTTAGGGAACTGTGACTCTTTGGAGATTCACCTGTTGTCCAATATTCCAAGGTGTGTTTTGACAAACTGACGGAACCAATAACAGTAATTCAGGCTCTGTTCTAGCATATCACTTACACTATATGCATGCTGATATTTTGTTTTAATTTTTATATGTGCTTGAAGAAATCTCCATCTTCTACGCTTTCGGGCGTAAAAATCCTAACTATGGCTTAGAAGGGAAGTAAAGCCGTGGATTCCGTGTAGTTCATTTACGGCACGAAAAAGAACCTCAAGCCTGAAAGAGAGGCCTCTGAGCAAAATTTGTCGGCCGTTTCACGCCCTGAGTTGAATGGGACGCTGATGACCTGTGATGTTAAGGGAGCGACCATAAATAAATCAATCAAAAAAAAAATCTTCTACCCACCACCACGAGTGGCCGAGTTCGTTAAGGCGCGGACTCGTGAGCGAGAGGTCTGGGGTTCGAATCCCACCAGGACCGTCCTCCCTGACTGAGGTTTTTTCTAGGTTTTCCTCAGTCCTCATAAATGGCAAATGCCGGGGAGGTACCCTAAACTTAGGCCTGGAACGTTTCCTTCCTTAAAAAAATCCTTTCCCAATATATCATTTCATCTTATGCATCATTAGTGCTCTCAGCAGTAAAAACTGGCGTTAAACACTAATCAAAAAAAAAAAAATCTTCTACGCAAGGACTTCTATGGGGAGGCTGCAGCCTGTATTTCACCTCTAGCACCGTTGCTTCTGAAATTTTCTGGCGTCCTCCATCTTGGGCATACAATAACGCTCCTGTGACTTCCAGTTGCTTTGCCAGATACCCAATTGAGGATTTCCCGGCGAGGACTGAGGAAACCTTGGAAAAGCTCAGTCAGGGAGGCCGGTCCTGGTGGAAATCGAATCCTAGACTTTCCGCTTACGAGTCCGTGCCTGAATGACCTCGGCCTTCCGTGGCGGTAGTCGGTGTTATGAGATACCATGCGTTCAGTCTTCCTTTCCCCCGAAGTGTTTTGCCTATGGGCGAGTGCGTCTCTCGTTAGCCGGTTAGCCGGTCAGCCTGGTCTCGGTGATTAGCGGGAGGGTAAAACTATAGAACACACCTATCACACAACATTACACAAAACCAATTTAAGAAACTCACTACTTACCAAATTATCAATGGGATATTCAAAATGCCCCCCCTTAATTCTCCATATATTTTTGGCATCTCTTTAGGAAATTATTCATCACTTGTTTTAGTTCATTTTGAGCAATCCAGGGCAATTTCCCGAGGAACACCATCTTTGAGTTCTATATGGTGTGCGGGTTCGTTTTGTACACGACATTTTTAAATTTTCTCCAGAGATAATAATCGCAGGATGTTAAATAGGGAGACCGAGGGGCCAAAAATACCTGCTAATAATTCTATCTTGTGGAAACACATTGCCAATTGCTCTCACATTTTATTCGCAGTGCAAGCAGTGGTAGAATTCTGTTGAAAATATGCATGATCATATTTCCTGTAGATCAATTCTTTGAAAAAAGCTGTTAGTATGGTATTCACATAAGTAATAGAATCAGCTGTAAGTCAAAAAGAAAAAGGTCCTGTGAATCTTTCACCACTTGGTTAAAACATATGAACCGTACATACAGCCACGCTGTTCCTTTGTACACACACGAGTCATAGTACATTTTATGTGTACTATGGAACTAAGAAACAAACAACACTAAACACCCGGAAACAGCTGTGTTACGACTGCAACAGTCAGTAAGGTTAACAAGTAAGCACGCAGACTTGCTACTCCCTCCACGGCGCGGCAAACGAGTGGAGGCTCGCTCATAGGAAAAACTCAATGTCACGGGGGAAAACATCACTGATCACACTGTGTTACCAATAAGCATGAATAGTCTTTCTGAGTAAATAATGGGTAATCTCAGCTATTGCTAAGGTACATATTTTCCAAATGTACTACGAATTTAACGCTGTCCCAACTTATGTTATTGCTCATTTGAATTGACTTAGGTTACAATGTGGTGCATTCAACTGTAATATATTGTTCCAAAGTCAGCTTCTCCTGCAACGTATATACAATAATAATAGTTTAATATGATATACAAAATAAATAATTAAATAATATTTAATTTGTGATTTATATTTACTCTAATATCATGAATACTACTATATAACAACCTTACAGTATATATATATATATATACATACATATATATATTTTTTTAAATTCAAAAGCTTTGTGATTACCTCCATTTACAAAAATTAAAAATTTAGAGGTAAATAGTTTTAAAACTCTCCTTTCGTGCTCCACAAACTACAGATTTATTTTGTGATACATTTCCTCTTTCACGGTTATGGATATTTTGGACTTTTCAGGTGAACAAACACAGATATATATTCCGAAATAGGTGACCACACTCACTTTTTAAAAAATCGGACTGTATACTTGCTGTAATCCACACATCTTTTAGAAGCGCAAGTCTTTTCATTGTGTTTCATTTTGTTTTACACATCTTTACAAAGGAGTTTTATCAGTTTTGTCACATGGAATTTATACAATTCGAAATATAGATTCTATGTTTAAAAATAGTTTATATATTATTTTATACACTGCTGACCATTAAAATTGCAACATATTGCTCTTGCTCATGATGTACGTATATCTTCTCCTTTGATTGTTTGACGGGACATTTTGGAACCTTCGTGACTGTGTGTTCGTCCTACTTCGATCCAATGATCTCATATTCACTTCTGTTTGGACGCATTCGTCCAACCAAACACCCATTTCCCGGAATGACATCCCGCACTCTCGGTGTGTCACAATTCTCCCTTAATCAAATCCAAACACCTGCTGCTATTGCGTTGTACTTTGGACGAGTCATGCTCGTTCCTTCTGATAAAATGTGAGATTGGCTTAACGCCTCTCTTATGGACGTTGCAATTTAATGTCCTGAAGTGTTTTTCAATGTACAATTTCCAATTTAAATAATAAGTAAATTGCAATGCATACTATCTAAAATTGCCAACAAGTTTGGGGTTTAGTTATGAACTGATGTTGAAATATTATCCCCATCACGGAAAACATCCGCCTGTGGTGCCTCAGTAGTAAAAATGGGGTTAAACACTATTTAAAAAAAACACGAGAGTGTAAGTTTTCTCTCTTTTGTGTAATATGCGATACCTTTGTTTTGCTGCCTCAAATTAAAGCCAGTTTTATTCTTCTTAAAGTACATTTAAATTGAGAATTGAATAGATCAATTTACTTGCATTTTTAGGAGAGTATTCCAGAAGGAGGGAGTCAGTCCTGGTGGTGTAGTGGTTACCATACTTGCCTCCTAAACCCAAGATCGCGGGTTCGAACCCGGCCAGGGCCGATGGATTTTTTCGGGGCGTATACATCCTAAGTATAACTTCCTTCGGAAGGGAAGTAAAGCAGTGGGTCCCGTGTCGTACATTTACGGCACGATAAAGAACCTCAAGCCTAAAAGAGAGGACTCTGAGCAAAATTAGTCGGCCGTTTCACGCCCTGAGTTGAATAGGACGCTGACCTGAGATGTTAAAGAGCGTCCATAAATAAATAAAAAAAAATCAGAAGGGGGGAGGAACAGGTGGTGTAGTATAATAAAATACTAACAGAACAAGATGTTCATATATGTACGATATGTTCCTTTCATATAAAAGGAAAGTAAACGCGTAAAGCTGCATATACTTTAAGCGAAATTTACATTAAATCTGCACCCAGCTTTACTCTGAGAGGAATATTGCGGGATTAGTGTGCCCGTCTAATCCTTTATTAAGAATATATATTTATTGATTTGCCAGCAATACATTTTGTGTATCGCTGTAGTTATCCCTTTGTAGCGTCTTCGAATTCAATTAAGGAATTTTCCAGAGATTTGCATAATTCCCTGGGGTCTAAGCTGTGGTAGTGCAGCTGAACTGTGATTAATTTTGGAGATAAGTACTCTGTATGCTTGTAACGTATATCTAAGAAGAGATTAAAGAAATGTTACCGCAAGGGAAAGGATACAAACGCCCGAAACAATTTAGAGCAGCTAGTGTCGAAAGAATTTTCTTGAGGACACTAAAATATTTTAAAATGTTTGTTTTATATAAATATTACGCATTACTTGGGATTTAGTATAACAGCGGCCCTTCAAGATACAGAGTCTGAAAATTTCTACATATGTGTGAAACAATAACATGAATACTTGTTGTATAGCTAGAAAAGAAACACAAATGAAGTTGCATAATAACATACCTATACCAGTACTGCAAGCAAGCAAGCAGTGAAGTCTGGACAAGAAGAACTCAAAAAAGAGAAATAGAATAATGTGAAACGAGTTTCTTGCACTCAGTAGCTGGGTGCTCCCTATTAGATCATAAAAGGAGTGGTGAATAGTATTGTAGATAGAATACATGGAAATAAAATTAGACGCAGAAATGATGAACAGTTCCAAACTGATGAAGATTATTATGAAGTACCAACCAAACAAACAAAGACCCGGGAAGACCCAGAAGAGGTTAAATGATGGGGACTACAGAAGTCTAAACTTTAAATGAAGATGGTCAATAATTACAACTGGAATATTGTTACAGAACTACTTCAGATATTAATGTGCATGGGCTATTCAAAGCATTAGAATTTCGGATTAAAGCAAATGAGAAGAAGCAAGCTCTACTTTTGCTTGGGGCATCTGAACGTTGAATATTTTCCATATTCTAGAGTGTAAATGCGGACATTTTAAATGATTACGTTAATGAGAAAAACCACGAGTTCCATTTACAATTCTGTTGTAAAACAAATATTGACCACTCCCAAGGCTGACAACACTCTCTATCTGCACTTTACGGACACGATTTAATGTGGATAATGCAATTGATAATAAAAGTTTGTGAAATAAACAACTTAAAATAAACTTTTCTTCAGACTTAAAAAGATAAATGCCAGGACTGACAAATTATAAGCCAGTGGTTAGAAATTAATAGAAATATCAAATGCAATCCCAGTGAAACTGTTCACTAGTATCAAGACATTGCCGTTACTGCACAGAGGAATGCCCGTTTTTACTTCAGCGTTGGTTGGATGTTTCACTACTTAAGTCTTGGTTGCAGGAAGAATGTGTGCTATTAGTATAGACTTCCGTGTAACACATCGTGACGAAGTTAAAATAAAACACTGTCCTGAGGGTATAAATAAATGAGTGCAATTATATGATATAACCTTTACAACCTTCGCACGAGTTCACCATATCATAAGTGCTTTCACAATACACGGTTTTAATTCAGTTTAAGTCCCCCCTTTCCCTCTCCACGGTGTTCTGCCTTTTCAGACCTGAGCTGTCTTACCTTCGACATGAATTTGCCTACCCGCTCCTCATCCTTGCCAGCCAGCAGAGCCCAACATGCCCCTTGCTCTCTGTTAGAGTCAGTAAACGAAGGCGGCACGTACTCTTATTCCCTCCTAATCTTCTTAGAGGTGACTTGCTCTAGTTATAAAATTGGTTTCTCAGAATAATTCGCAGCCAATAATTCTCCGCTCTAATTTTATATGTTATTGCCTCACTATTAGCTCCAAATTCTCTTTAAATTTCGCAGTTTACTGTACCCCTCCCTTTTCCAAAATCCTTTTAAAAACCCGATTTACAGAAACTCTCCAATGATAACTATAGTGCATTTCCACGCTTGCAGGAGTAAGAGTGAAAACGGCGGCTGTAACGATAAGTAGGATAATCATAGCACTCGGTAAATATACAGGCAAGTTTCTGATTTATGGATCGACTCATTGGTCCGCTACGAGTTTGCGCAGTTTGATTCTCAATCGGGCCCAACAATTCTTACATCTGCGGTGTGCTTCATGAAGTTGCTGAAGCATTTGAGTTTGTAGATGATTGTGCTGGTTAACTGGGAGCAGGCAAACCAATGCCAATGAGGGACTGTGCTTTCTCAACCGAAAAGACTAACAGTCGGTTGAATATTTGTAATACCTGGGGGGTCATAAGGAGCAAATACCAATGCTTCATAATTACTTAACTATAATTTAGACCCCAGCATTCACTGTAAGTCGTTAAAGGGAAGTGATTAATAAATGAGGATAAACATTTGTGATGTTTCTGTGCCAAGGTTAAACAAAATTTTTTAACCATTTCTAAAGTAATTGCTCCCTTCAACTCGAAGTTAGCCAATTGACATAGTTTCTGGTACAATTTCGAACTTTTATTAGTAATGCAAATATTGCCTTGTTTTAATGAATATAAACGTGTATCACCGTTACTTATTCTGAGGCACCTACTCCATTTTTTTAAAAGAAGTAATAAATTCATTTTGACTAAGAGAACGATATAGTGAAATTCTTTATTCCAATAACGTGGTGGCGATGTAATGACTGAGAAGTGGAAAGTGTAAAAAATGGCTAAAATTAGCTATAAAATTTGAAAATCGCTTTCTTTTCTTAACACTGTTTAGCGCCTAATTTTTACTACTGTGGCGTTACAGACGGTAGATATTGATGATAAATGGCTTTAAATGATAAGTCGGGAAACACATTTTAAGGAAGGAAGCGTTCCAAATATAAATTTAGGATATCTCTTCAGCATTTGCCATTTATGAGAATTGAGGAAAACGTAGATGAATCCTGGATAAAACTTCAGTCAAGGAAGACGGTTCTTGTGAGAATGTCTCCTGTTTAGAATCCGTTACTGAACGAATTCCGTTACCCGTCGCGGTTTATAAATCCGTCAAAATAATTTACCATAAATTAACAATTTGGCTTGAATGATGCTGTTTACATGGTTTTACTTTCGGAATTTTTGGAGCGCAACTGAACTGCAACTAAAACAGATCCTGCTGCTCCAGCTTATTTAAAGACCACCAATGTTGTTGATTGTTAAAATAACATTTCTTGGCAAGGTAATAGGAAATTTGTCAACATAAAGAGCACGACTCAACACCTTTTCCTACAACTACATATATTTCAAGGTTAAATATGTCTCATTTAAATTTTTCCTTCTAGCTTTACTAAAACGAGGAGGGCAGCAGTACTGCAGAATACAAACAAATTAAATTACATCTAAAACAAACAAATATACATCTAAAAATAAAAAAATGGTCAATAACACACTGAAACTGTAAAAATTGACCTAAAATGAAAAAAAATGGCATTAAATGTTCAACTACCTTACAAATACATGGAATTATCTTTACTAGCAGAAATCTGTTTCAAAAATGTTTCTGCTACACTAGTGCATTACAACCACATACTTACAAATGCATAAATGATTTTTATTGTTTTGTTCCACAGAGATATTAGCACCAGTTACGCTCTTGTAACTTATTGCTAATTTCAAATACTAGTGCAATATTAATATTTTTATATATAATTTAGGGAATCAGATGACCTAAATGTGTAAAGCAGTAACGAAAGTGATTATAATGATGACAGTGGGCATGTGCATATAGAAAAATAATTCAATATTTGAGTATAATGAACACTTTGGATTAACTGCATATGAAAGTTCCTACGACTTAAGACTGACATTAGTCAAAACAATTTGTATCCCTTCTTTCTCTTTTAAAATTGTTAATTTAGTCTCTTTTGGTACCATTTTCACAATTTTTGCTTGTAACTCTCCAAACAATATAAGCAAATATGTATAATTGTACATCATGGACTAATAAAATAAATGATCATGTGCAATCAAGAACATAGATTTTATGTCATCTTTCGGCTAAAATTAATGCTGCAACGTAGCCTTTTGCATGAATATTTACCATGGTCATCTAAAAGTGGAAGTTCACAGTTGAACATTGACAGATACATAATAAATAATTTAAACTGCCAATATAACAGACCAGCATTATACAATTATAATAATCTGTTCTATACACTAAAACATACCAATTCATTACTAAGGGGTGGACATAACCAATTCAAAGTATGGCGTCGTTCCTCCATTTTGCTCTTATATGAGGTCACTGTAATACTTAAAAGTTATTGGACATTATCTTGTGGAATAGAAAATTACGATCCTATGCTTTACAAGGATTGGTACCAATACACTAGTAATGTATTAGACTAGGTTTTTGTGCAGTAGAGTCTATGTGCCCTGAACTACTGATCAGTAATCACCAGAGTTTAATACTTTTAAATTAGGAAATTAAAGTGATTTTTAATTGGTTTTCCAGTCTTATGATTCTACTTCTGTTAATCTTGCTGGTAAATGAACAAGAATGCATGTTTATTTTAATGAGTTGTAACAAAATAGAGTTGAAACGTAGCGCATTTTCATTTGGTGGAGAATGTCTTAAACCAGAAACAATTATTAGCCTTTGCCTCCTGTTCTGTCACAAAGAGCAATTAGCTGGCTTGCATGCTAATGAAGCTATCTCACACATAATGTAGCCATAAATATTAGCGACTCCACCTCTTCAGCAGTAAATCGCTGAGTATGGAGTATGGGGTATATCCAAGCTTTGGTGAGCATTTAACCTTAAATCTAGAATTAAATCTTTTACAATTTTTATATAAAGTAATTTCAGACAGTTTGGAACAGACAATAAAATACCATCACCCTCACCCCAAGCATTGACGAACCGGATTATATGATCCCAGAAATAATAATCATATAGCTTGGCGTTTACTCATAGAAATATTATTCTCAGAAGCAGTACTTGTCATAGATTTTAGGGTCTTAGAAGAGTAAATAGTGTTCTTTTGTAAAAATGCACAAGAATATAAAACATTTCTTTTTTCATTTAAAAACCGGGTTAGTAATATGTACTCCAAAGTTTATTCGCCTCACGCTGGTTTTTTATATCTAGAAACATTTTGGAGCGTATTTTAGTAGGCTGATCTTAACTTTTATGGTTCTTACATGTTTATTACCGAAATGTTTATTTAACAGGATGACGTGAGAGGCGTTTGTCAGTTCGTGGAAATATTTTAAGGACAATATAGAGGTTGTATCTCTTGCCTCAATTCGTTTTGAAGATATATATCCCCTCACATTCACAGCTGTTAATGACATGAATGTAATTTTGTGCTCATCAAGCCAGCGTGTATGTCACGAGCGGAGACAATTCCATACATACCATGTCAACAGTACTAAGGGGAAGTGTGTCTCGACTCAACTCGGGAGGTCGAAGGATCAATCCTTATAGCTATAACAGAAGAAGATACAGAAGCGCTTACACAGCTCCAGACCAAGCAATTTTAAGCGATCACAGGAACTTAGTTCTGTATGCGCTTTATATAAGCCTT
This sequence comes from Metallyticus violacea, assembly GCA_030762175.1. Classification (NCBI taxonomy): domain Eukaryota; kingdom Metazoa; phylum Arthropoda; class Insecta; order Mantodea; family Metallyticidae; genus Metallyticus; species Metallyticus violacea. Next base: position 98,462,186 of record CM060846.1, on the reverse strand, counting down.
TAGTTATAAAATGTTTCCCATCATGAGCCCATTTCAACACTGCTTCTCCCCTTTGTTATAGCCTTGAACGTCGCTCTCCAAAGTTGCTCTGTGTTGACTTCGGACCAACGTGATTTTTGTGATTAACGTTGTTTTAAATACTATGCAGCTCGTCGAGTGCGCGTGGAGTTTATTCCGATTTTTTTTTTAACTGCTATCCTTCAGAATTGCAATTCGAGATATTGCAAAGTTAAATCTTATTCAGGGGGAAAAATAAAATAAGATCCAAAATCGAATAATTTTGATGTCGGTACACAATACGGGCGCCGTCATCTGCGACATGCTAAATTGCCGAAAGGTAAAACAGTGCTCTGAGTTTGGTGTGAGATTCCTAGTGTCACATAAGTTCCGAGCGAAAGTTATCAATCACTTCATACAAATGCCTGTTTTCTTTTTCTCTGCAGTCTATTTCATTTTTTGTAATAGTTTAATTTTACAATACATATAAACGTTTTAATCGCTTTTATAAGTCTTGTTATGTAGTTCCTTTAGCAACAGTTTTATGTTAGGTCAATTAGCCTTTAGCATTTACTTCTTTTAAAAAAGCTTGAACGACACTCATTTGAAATATTTCATTCTCGACTTTAGGTCGTTTTGGCATAGCTGCATCTGTTCTTTCAAGAAAATGTTTATGACTTTGTTTCTTTGATGGCATGTTGGTTGTATAGATACATATATTTCAGATTGGGTATCCTTCAAAACATCTACAAATATAAATATAATTTTGTTGCACTGTGGAGATAAGAGTGTTCAATTTTGAATTGAACGCTTCTCAATCGCTTATCGTCCTACAGACTGTCGAGTCAAATTTTTGCCCATATCTTTGGCGTGAAAAGACCTTCGCTGAAAGTTTCCAGCTTATAGTTCACGAAAATCTGAACATTTGCAACATGGGTAGCACTACAATACGATCTTTAACGAAACACACATCTACTTCTTGGGGACTAAAATTGGGAAGTCAAAAAAAAAAACAAACAAACAAACAAAAAACAAAAAATAATTTTAAATATATGCTGACTTCCTTGTTTTCGTTGTGTTTTCTAGTGAAACCCGTTACTTGTGTTTCTCGCCACCAACTCTAACCAACATGAAAGCGGCATCCACGGATTGCATATTCAGATCAACCTCTTTCACAGCATTATGAATAAAAATTTGGAAATCGACGAACACTTTTTCGGCTTGAAACTTGGGCCAAAAGAGGCAGATTTGTTTATTACATTTTCAACAATTTTCTTATTAGTCTGTTTACATTTATTTGGCTATAAGGAAAATACCAACGGCACTGGTATATTATTTAAACTTCGTGCATAGTGAAAAGTTGGCAGAAATGTTGTGTACAGCATTTAAATGTTCCATCTCCGTAAATTTGCGTGCAGTAAAAAGTTGTGTAATAGTGGTTGAACTTAAAAGTGCCATCATTTTACTCTCAGTATTATTTCACATTATTTGCATATCGTTGATTGCTATTGAGTTGCATAGGAATGTTTAGGACACTATCGAAATCATTATGAAAAAAGTTATTTCTAACAGTTTTAAATCTTAAGATGTTTAATACTCTCATCTCCAGTCTTTGACTCCGATGTATAAGTTTACTTGGTGTTAGGGACAAGTTATCAGCTCCTTTTTGTTTAAAGATTTTAAATCTTCTGTCTGTTTAAAACATTCCCTGGCATCCTCTCGCGACCATGCATGATCACATGCTCCATTATGTCCATCGATGGTGATACTTTTATGTATGATTAGATGTTCTTTTTTATGCAAACGCAACTTTGCAAATCATCTTTTAGCTTATTTTAGAAACAAAACCTATGTCAGTCTATCATGTAAAGCGACTTGTTTTTCTCACTGTACACTATTTCCATGGCACTGAATTTGGCTTGACGTGTCTGACTAGAGTGATAATAGGCACTGCATTGATTGGCTGACTAACTTTGTTAACAAATAACTGCATCACTAGTAAATACAGCTGAGAACCACTTTTCTGTGCAGATACACAGGCCACCGAACTGAAGCCTTTGCATGCAATGATCGCCCAGGTATTTCCGCACCGAATTCGCGATGTCCGCTTCAGCGGGCAAGGTTTATAACTAAGTGCTTGTAGATCGGCAACACTATACCAGGATTACCGGAGTGTGTGGAGCATATACTCGTTTGTTTACCTTATTTTAATTTGAACTAAATCTTGTTCTCCAACTTAAGGCGAAATATTAAATTGTTGTTAATTATTAATTTTTGCACTGGGTGCTATAATTTACTATTAACTTAATTATATTGTTTTTTCTCTTCAAAAACAGAAACCGTGTAACTGAATACCATGGAGAATAAAGACGGTTTGAGGCGCTATCTAGGAAGCCAAGTTTAAATCGAAGTATTCAATTGTTTATTTCTAAGTGGGTTGGATATTAATTTTCAGTTTTGAGGGTTGAATATGAATATATCCTATACACTGCAATGAAGATAAATTAAAGTTGGTGCGAATGTGAAATTTTTTCTTAAGGGATGCTTTTTATTCAACTTTTTCCTACTGAATTAAACGTTCCCAGAAATATATTTTATTGAGTTGAAAATTTCCATTATGATGGTGGCCGTAATATCCACATAAAAGGCTGTTGATTTCATTTGATGCGTGAATTAGCTCTCATGTTGCAAGCATTCGGTTTGTGTTTTATAATTTGTGAATATAGTTAGGGGGCTTTGTACAACACTCAACTGGCGTTAAAAGTTGAAAATAGTGTGGGAGTGAGAATTCCAATGGTTGCATAGCGACAAGCATTTGGAAAATCACAAATCTATAACGAGAATATCTCGTTCCCAAAATAAAGCACAGAATGCCATCTGACATCAAAAACATTACTCTAGGAAAGGCAATTTTTCAGAATCAAAGATAAAAGTACAACCTATGCCGACGAACAAAGAGCACTTAAATGGATTTGTCATTTATCCAATGGAAACAAAACAATAAGAAAATTATTAATGGGGAACAGCGAATCTAAAAGGAAATAGTTGTTTTCTTTGTGGAGTATGCCTAATGTCTAAATGCATGCTTTTAATTAACATACAATAAAGAAGTCGGTCCTGGTGGTGTAGTGGTAACCATGTATGCCTTCTAAACGCAAGATCGCGGGTTAAAACCCTGCCAGGATTTTTTGGGCGTAAAAATCTTAAGTATGGCTTCCTTCGGAAGGGAAGTAAAGCCGTGGGTCCCGTGTCGTACATTTACGGCACGAAAAAGAACCTCAAGCCTGAAAGAAGAAGCCTCTGAGCAAAATTTGTCGGTCGTTTCACGCCCGGAATTGAATGGGACGCTGATGACCAGGGATGTTGAAGAGCTTCCGTAAATAAACCAAATCAACAACAATACAATAAAGGAAAAAAAAAGGGTTAGGAATCAGCAGTACGGCTAAATTATTAAGCAGGTAGATAAGACATACCTGAGAGAGTTTAAAATTTCAATATAGTTAGTCTTAACGATGTACGATATTCCGAAAGACGCAATATAGGGTGCGAAAAAACGATGTGAAGAAAATTGTATAGAAAGGCAGTATCAAACTAAGCAATGTGAAGACAGAAACAAAGGGTCGCAGAAGCTTTTTATTGCGCTACATGCGCCAACATTAAATCCCTCATGTTAACAGTCTCAGATTGTGAAACTTGTTCATAGCGTGTCAGGGATAAACAAAACGCAGTCTTGTACAGCACTAGTCACTGTCGCTAGGTGTGTCTTATCAATGCAGCATTTGTGTTTTGAAGTCTACTGGATGGTACGGTAATACAGAACGCTGGTCTTGAAATCAGGCGAAACTTATGGTTCCAACATGACGGCGCCCCTATAAATTATTACCTTGCAGATCGAAATCGCCTAAACAGAGCATTTGGTGACAGAGAGAGAGAGAGAGAGAGAGAGAGAGAGAGAGAGAGAGAGAGAGAGAGAGAGAGAGAGACAAATCGGTGGCCTCCGCGGTCGACTACCTTGACACCGCTGGATTTATTCTCTAGGGTACCACAAAAAACTCAATTTATGAAACACCTGTTGAGAATTCACAAGACTTAGTAGGTCGCATTATAGCAACAGCAGAATTGCTGCAGACTTCTATTGGTGTATTTCAGAGAACACGCCGATTCTTGTTACAGCGCTGTGTGTTTGTCAGCACGGAAATCTTGACATTAATTGAGCAATAAGATATGTAACATTTTAAAAACAGCTTGACATTTCACTGTAACTGTACATTAAGAAGCAAAAGCATCTGATGCATCAGTCAGAACTTTGAGGGTCATGTTGTAACACGAATTACAGTATGCACAAACATTTGATTTTCTCCATTCAGCATTTCTAAGACGTGTGTACGGTACATCAATTAAGTATGCGCACGCAATATTTAGTTTCTCTGTACTGATTGGTTGAGACAGTACGTACACAATTGTTATGTGAGTTATATTTCATTTTGACCGGCAAGTGAAGATGTCTCATAACGTCATATTTAAATTATGCTCATGCAGCGCTCCATGTTCCTAACCTCAAAATGCTTAGTTTGGTACTCCCTTTCCATTTTATAAATTTCATCACATTGCTTTCTCCGCTTTTATTTTTATTTATTTATTTATTTATTTTTTTTTTTGTAAGCTGGAATGACTACAGAAATGAGCAGAGTTAGAATATGTATGCTATACATATCAAGTTATTCAAGTGACATTAAACCTACTTGCATGCATTGCAGAACTCCGAGTCTAAACTTCAAAATGCAAACATTGCTAGAAAAGGAGAGCATCAGGGGTATACAATAAGTCATGATGCACACACATTTATTTCCGTCGGTTATCGGTTTATCTTGGTAAAATATAATATTTCAAGTATAGTGTTTATGAACCTTTGCACACTACCTCTTGTAGACTCATCTTTCGCTATTTGGCAGTTATGAGTCTCAATTGCGAATCTCCAACTAATGTGCTTTCTATCACATCCTCCTTAAAATGCGCTGCACTGTTGTTGCCTGAATTCTTGTTTGCTTTTGTAATTCCACAAATGTCCAGCGCATATTATCGCATAAGAACTGTTCTACATCCATCACCCGTACTTCTTTGTCCCGGACACAGTGCGCCCACTGCGTGGCAGATCGGCAGTCGACATTCTGCCGTATTTGAAGGCATCCGCCCACCTTGCCAATGTTTGATAGGACAGGGCACACACATCCAGTGCTTCTCTTAGCTTTGTGTGGCCATTTTATCCATTCCTCCCGCGGAAATGTACTACTTTTACGTTGTTCGCTCTTCGTTATCTTCCTTCCTGACCTCTCTCGCTCACGAACTGAATTTAGGGACATTGCTGAGACAAACAGCTCTGCTTACATACACCATCTAAAGACTTTATTCGAAAGTACATTTCGTACATTTTCAATCATGTATCTTAGATTTTTCCTGTTATTCCTTTTTCGCTAGAAATAAATATTTGCCATGTATTATGCATTATCCCTCTATAAAATAAAAGCACCACCAATATTCAGAGGCGATTACGAAATGTGTATGGAGATTAATTAATTACCTTCCAATCAAAATGCATATTCCGGAGATCCGCCCGGAGTGGAAAGGAATTTTTAATTGGGACGGTACCTAGAAGCCAAACCGGTCTGCCGTTGGGCTGCAGGCACTGCTCAGATACACCGCTCCGAACACCGTACGAACAGCTGCCAGATGCCTATTCATTCATTCATTAACCGAAGTTAACCGGCGAGTGACCGGAGCATTTAGGGAACTCACCACCCTGCCTGTGACAAACAGCACTTGAGAACTTAACCAACATGGTAAACGCCTGAAGCACTCCTAAGTGGTACACAGCAGCAGCGCGTAACCAAGTTACCTTAGGTGACGGCACCACATACCCCGCAGAGTCCAATCCATCCGGACACTCCCAGAAGGAAGGGGCTCGAATGCGTTCCTCTAGTAACGTCAGAGCTACCACGGGCACTTAGGGTCAGCAGAGCCCGCACCTGTAGCATATGAAGAACCCCCCCCCTTACAATGGCAGTGAATCAAAACACTTGCCAACGTTGGAAGCTCGAGATGGTCTCGCTGATCATGCGGGTCTGCAACTATGGAACTTTGCCGAAGTCTTCAAGGCGCGTACTCGTGAGCGGAAGGTCTAATTTTTGATTCCCACCAGAGCCGTCATCCCTGATTGAGATTTTTTCCAGGTTTTCCTCAGTCCTCATAAATGGTAAATGCCAGTGAGGTACCCTAACTTAGGCCTGGAAAGCATTCTTCCTTAATCCTTTGCTAGTTTATCATTTCGTTTCATGTATCATCAGTGACCACCTCCTGTAGCGGGTAGTTCAGTAGTTCAAATGGGCGTTAAACACAATTAAAACTATGGAACGTGCAAATCTCTTTAATCGGAAGATCAGTTTATAATAACAAAATAATCTGCTGTTTACCTTGTTACTTTTCGGAAATGTTAACACATTGAGCCTCTTGTGAAATAATATTCAAAGAGTTGTGCTGAATGTGCACCTCGAAGCCAACTGCCCATCAAAGAGAACAGAAAACTATCTTCCGCTCAGAATTATTTCTTCGTTTTAAGGCTAAAGATGATGATTTCTTGTCCAGCGCTAAAACAAACGATGAAACATGGGTTCATCATTTCGAACCTGTCACCGAAAATAAGACAATCCATGAAAATTCTATCTCGTAGAGCAAACGTTCTAGACAATGCCCTCAGCCGTTGAAGACATAACCACATTCATCTCGAGCTCTTCAAGGGTAATTGATTCCTAATGTATTACCCCCTAGTGAAAGGGTAAACTCTGATATACTACTGCCGAAAAGATGATCTTCTTTTGGAGTGCCTAACTTTGGGTAACGCTGATGGCATTCAGCAAAGCTGGATTCCATGTACGACAACTTTGGTTTTGTTCGTTATTCTCCATGAGGTATTATTGCTCAGCTTGATACGTTTTTATTAATAGTTTCACCAGTTACCTTCATTTCACTCTGATCGAAAATACTGTCAATAGACAGTACATAGTTTTCGTATGTGAACAAGGTGCTGTGTTGAAGTGGACTTAAGACGTATTCAGGCTTTAAGAGTCGAACTTCTTGGGAAATTAAAGAGGCTCATTCATCTGCAAGAATATGATTATAGTTATTTTTCTTCTTCTTCATAAATATGCGACGTCTATGCATCCAGAATGTTCTTTGGACTGTTTCTTCCTCAACAATGTTGCATCTTCACGTTCTGATTTCCATCTTTTGGTTCTTTATAAAGGATGCAAACAACCAACTCTGACCGTGACTACTATAGGTGAACGAGAAGCGCTTAAGGTGTGGAGGAGGGAACTGTAGCTCTATTGCACTGTGCTTAGTACTAAAAGCATTGCTTGTACCCAAAGCAGTATTAGCATTAGCAAATTGAATCAACTTTCGCAACCACCTTGGCTGGCCAGAATGCGGACCTACCGCATTAACCGCAAACTGAATCGATGATGAAAAACACCTCACTTCCCTTTACTATCCTTGAACGTACCCTAGAAGTCACTCCTTCAGTCATTGGCATCAGGGCCTTGGCCATGTTGGCTGCCAGTACTCATTTGAATGCGCTCCCAGTTACTGGCTGACAGCAACGTAGAACCGCTACTAACGGGAGCGCTCAAGCGGAACCTCATTGCAATTATCCCACTACTTCCATTCCTAACACTTTCCGTTCAACCCTTTAAAAAGGATTAGGAGCAGGGTGAAATATACTACACTAGCTTGATCTTCTCTCTTTCCGTCTAAGTGCTTTCCCAGCTATCTCTTCGCGCGCCTAAAGTAAGTCATAGTTGTAGTACTAATATGGCTCACAGACACATGTACAGGCTGGTACCGCGATGTCATACTCTAGGCTCTGAAGCTTACGGGCGTAAAGCAATAGATATGCAAACAGCTTATATTGAAAAATAGTCAAACAATTGAGGAACAATGCAGTATATTTAAAACTGAAAGAAGAAAAAAATGTTTTGCAATAAATGTGAACGCCCCTCATATTTTTCCATTTCTAAGAATAAAGGAAAACTTAAATTTACACATAGCAGCATTTTGATTTTTATTAAACGCTAAAAATGTCTGTTTTGTGCCAAGGAACGGATAAATTTAAACTGATTTTGCAATAGACGTTTTTGAAATGTAAAATTATTTTGCTTTGAGAAAACGGTATTTAATAAAATGTATATAAATCAATTGTTTGGAGTTTTAAACTGGCCCAGAAATATTTTATTGAACACAACAGATTATGACAGACAACCAAATCATCAATTCTGCGTTTTCAACAGCTTTGCATTATTCAGACTTCCCACATCCACTGTTGTATGCATTTAAAAATGTAAGTCTCGTATACGAGCCTGTTACAGCGTATGAATAAAATAGAAGTGATTATTACCACTATTTCTAAATGTGATAAAAGGCAGCAAAACACATTAAACATTTCTGATGTACATGCCATAATTTTTCCACATAGCTCTCTAATGTAATAAGTGCACCATTTTAGCTCAATAACGTTTTCATTATTTTTATTTTGTTGCACATGACTGCTATGACCTTTACGATATACCCAGGAGAAATCATTACAATTAGAACTATGCTAATTATTTTATTAACAAAATACTTACATTCTTTAAACAAAGTAGTTGATCTATATAAACACACAATATTAAGACCGGTACCTTTAACTGTTATGTCATATCTTAAGAAAAACCCGAGTTCGACACCTCCCATTAAGAAGAAGAAGAAGAAGAAGAAGAAGAAGAAGAAGAAGAATTTACAACTTCTAACGATGAAAATTAAATATAATTTACTAAAAAAAAATAATAAAAATATATTGCAAACAATTTGATTTTCAAATAACAGAAAAATTGTGGAACAAAGGCACATATATTCATTAAGCTGTTTTATTGATGTAAACATATGTCAGGAATACATGATAGTAAACATTATAAAATAATTTATGTATTAAATTGGAAGCCTTGATTCTTTAAGTTTTAAGCTGTATATTTCCAAATGCCTGCCCCATTTACCACATAATGATTAATCAAATTACAAACAAATAGCAAAATATCTTGAGTTACAAGTATATCATTAATTTTTGCATTTAACAAAGAATGAAATATATTAGTACTCTCCCTAAGCTACTATGGAAATAATACCTTGGCTTGCAGATGCAGGTTCCATATCGTACAAATTTATAAGTCAATATAATAATACACCTAAACTTTACAATAAAATATTTTATAGATATATTTTACCTGGGTCACTGGAAGTAGGTATGAAGAAGACTAGAACTGAACAGCCGAAAATATATTCATCCTACCCGAACCTGGATCTCCTTGCTGTGTGTCTGAGGAACAGGGCGAAGTGCAGTGAAGTCGTCATGCAATATTGATAGAGCCCCTGATTTCACCAACATAAAATTTGATTAAGCCAATCACCATTCAGCCTGCATATTACACCATGCTGACGCGCTTAAGTAAAGAGGAGGAAGAAAGCGTGTATATCGATCGAAAAGCAAGGAATCGGCACAGACACGGCACACAGTACATTGTTTTCAGTTTTCCCACTTTTCCGCAATCTTCATTTTTGGATACTATTAGTGAACCATTAAATTTATTAACGTTTTCTTTAACAAAGCAATAAGTGACATTTAACTAAATGAAAGTTGAAATAAGATATTATTTTGTAAGTTAAAATTACCCCCCCTCCCGAATTTTTTCTTGACACCAGAAAAATTATGAAACATGAGTTAGCATTATTAAAATAATTAAGCCATTCGTTTATGTTTGCTGTACTTGCTCAGGACACTGGAATAAATAGAGAATATAAAGAATTATGTTACATAATAGAAAATGAGACGCGACTTTGATATATGAGTTTTTTTATGGTTAGAAAATCACTGCACCAACATATTTGTGATAAGAAAGCTTTTTATTCCATTGCAAAATATAATACGTTTCTGATGACAGATGCGGCGGCGTAGGTTGAATCGGCCGATAAGCCATCGCTCACAGCGGGTGGGGCTGTACTAATGGATGGTAGAAACACTATAGTATCAATCTAATAAATTCTAATGTACTTAAAACTTCATGTATTCAATCATGTCCAGGAATAGATATTGGTATTTCATGCCTTCATTTTCCATACATTTCTAGTACTTGCTTATGAAGCTACCCATTGCACAGTTTAGCTTTCTTTGAGGAATTAAATTGATTTCTACACGGATGTTATCCTTTACATCCTAAAGAGGGTGGAAAATAATTTATGAATCGCATTACGACTTGGAACTCGATCACCTAGGAATTTTTCTTCAAATAATCTCCTCATAGCACAAATGAACTCGGTACATATATACGAGGCAATAAACATCCGCCGTGATATAGAATAATTTGTCATTGCATTTGTCATCTAGTATTCTAAACAGATTTAAATCTAGGAATATACACCTGTTGGTTCTTCAAAGGATACTGACTGAGTGGCATGAGACTCAAGACCAACTTATCAGTTTGGTAAAACCCTCTCAGCCCGATTCTTGCAGCCAGGCTCACCTTGAGCGATGGCTAGTTCCACCGATGCAATCCCCCGCCGAACCGTATTCAGAAGTTCCGTGACCCGAAAGAAAACGGGTGCTTTTTAACAACTGCATTTTTTATAAATGAATGGGAGTTATGTGATATATTCCAATGCTATTTTACTTGAACCTAATGATAAATATTAGTAAAATATTTGAGACTGCCGGTATCCAGCTGGAAGTCATAACTGACTGTAATTACAAATGTGTACGCTTTAATAAGTAAGAAGCCTCCCTTCTACTCTACTTATAAATTAGTTTTACAACTACACTGTCTACCTTGTAGGATTTAAGACAGTTTTGATATTATATTTCATAAATTAACAAATGTTTTCTTTTTCTTATAAAATACACTTTTGTGTACCGAAATGGTCTATTTTTAATTTTAAATTTTTCGTATTTTTATCTCAAGTAATTGTCAAAATAAACAAATTGCAATAAACATTTTTCAAAATAAAACACATTTCTTTATCTTGAGATAATAATATTCTGTAAACGCAATTATCCGCTTTATGTTGTACATCACTCGCAGACCCAAAAGCGGTGTAAAAATCCTAAATATGGCTTTCTTCAGATGAGCAGTAAAGCCGAGGATCCCGTGTTGTAGTTTTACGGCACATAAAAGAATCTCAAAGAAGCCTCTGAGCAAAATTTATCAGCCGTTTCATGCCCTATATTGAGTGGGACGGTGATAACCTGACATTTTAAAGAGCGTTCGATAATAAACGAATAAAAAATGTTGTACATCACTAGACTGCGAAAGTTCAACAGTCTCTCTTATACTTGTTTACTTAACTTGCATGACTTCACCTTCTGTAACCAAATATTAATAAGAGGGTTTAAACATTTGAGTTTACATATCGCACTTGAATAGTTAGTTGTAACTAAATTGAGGAGTACAAATTTACGGCAAATGACACTGTTTTTTTTTAAATGGAATTAATTTGAAAATATTTTTAGTTATGTTCACTTACTAAAGCTTCGGACACTTATTCTTTCTTTCGCTTTTTTTAACAGTGTTTAACGCCCGTTTTTACTGCTGAGGTACCATAGGCAGTGAACACTGGTGATACATTTGATGAAATGATAAATGGGAAAGGATTGTCTTTTTTAAAGAAAGGAAATGTTACAGGCCTAAGTTTAGGATATCTCCCCGGTATTTGCCATTTATGAAGACTAAGGAAAACCTGGAAAAACCTCAGTCAGGGAGGACGATCCTGGCGGGAATCGAATCCCAGACCTCCCGCTCACGAATCCGCGCCATAACGACCTCGGCCACCCGTGGTGGTTGTTAATGGGTCATATATAGAAATGCTGAGAAGTTGGGGGCTGCGGGCGATGAAATACAATTCATTTTCAAAAGCAAATATTATTACTAATAATAGTTTTTTTTTTTTTTTCCTTTAGGCTTTCCTGCTCTCCCTCACTATCGCAGACCAATAAGAAAGGACCATTATTATTTATTGACACGGTAAATCCTATAGTCAAGTAGCCAGTGTTCGTGGTTACTTCTCCCGAGTTTAATATCTGTATGTATTAAAGGGGTATTTCCTTCACTAGGAAAATTCCCATGGCGCGCATAGTTTGGTTAGATCTCATAATCATATTATCACCCCATTGGGTTAACATATCTACCTCTTATAAGTGGCCGGACCTCAGAAAACAGCTGCAACACCCATTTTGGTGGTATGGGAATGCCCAAGTTCAAAAGAGAGAGCTGGCATTGGAGAAAAAAAATATTTCCACAAGTGAGGTGCAGTTTGACATAATGGTTTTTCCCTTCCTATCGAGGATGAATTTTGAACTTTTTGTTCTGTTGCTATATTGGAAGATCATTCAGAGGATGCACCTTATACATTTTGTAAAAGTGTTCAGATTGTATAGTTTCGTTGCATAGTTGCAGCCCATCTAACTATACAAATAACTCGGAAACACCGCTTGAAATTATGAACAGGAGTTAATTTTTGTCTAACTGAAATTTAGTTAATATTTTATTTCTATCCTTTGCCAAAATTTAAGCTAGTTTAGTAAAGGATTTACACGGATTAAATTACAGGAGCAGCATTTCTGAGGATTGTTGAGGAAAAAAATCAACGCTAGAAGAAAATAAATTTACAAATACGGTATTCCAAAACGTCTCTTTAAATTTCAGCTGGTCTCTTTATGTTTCCTTTTTTAGTAGTGGTGACAGTTTAAACGATTTCTATTTATTTATGGGTAGAAAATAGCTGTGTTTGTGACAAGCGGATGAAGCTATTAAGTGCACGTGGTGACGAAAGGCGTCCCCGCATTGCAGTTCATGGTAATAACACTTGAATGGATGGAGAGTCGTAAAATGTTATTTCCAAGTCACGTCTTGACTCCCCTGACCTCACAGTAAACACACTGTTATATACGAAACTTCGTAACCCATTTGCTGTTAACAAACAGTAAGGCGTTAACAGAATAGAGTTTACTAAGCAAGTTTCACACTGCTGATTATTTTGAAATTGTCTTTCTGCAACTGTCTCGGACAATAACTAAAAAAGCGTAGTTAGGGTTGTATATAAATATTCTTAAGCATTCTCACACGCCGGTAGCAACATTTGTCATAGCCGTCAATAAACAAACAGTTTGGTTTTACTGCACGCATAAATTGAGAAAAGTTATAAAATAGATGAATAGCATTGCTAAATTTCATTGTGTTTGTGCTATATATATATATATATATTGAGTTGAAGGTGGTATCAGCCAATGAGATGATTTTATATATAGGGATAAAATAAAAGAAAAAATGTATAATACTTTTTAGTGTGCAGATAAACTCATTTACATTATGCAAAACCCGTTTACGTTGTAGTAGCCACGAATCATCATTTGAACACATTTTATATTAGCGACTTCATAATTGACAATAAAGGTAGCACTGGACAATTAATGGTCAGAAGGAAGAGATGTAAAAGGAATGAAAAGAAAAGCTAAATGTGAGATTATTACCACTTCTCTTACCGCCTGTGGTGCGTCAGTAGTAAATACGGGAGTTAAAACACTATTAAAAAAAAAAAAAAATGACCACCTCATCGCGAACATGGCTGGGTTACAGCGTCTTAGAACCCTCCTTGGTCACAAATTGTTTTTAAAGAGCACTCTTAATATCTTCCGTTATTACCGCCCCATTCCGATTTAGGGCGTGAAATGGCCACACACGGCTTTACTTCCCTCCCGAAGGAAGTCATATTTTCCGTTACAAAAACCCATCAATCCTGGCCGGGTTTGAACCCGCGACTTTGGGTATACGAGGCAAGTATGTGTGTTCTTTTCTTCAGTGTCCGTTCACGATCATGCTTCTTACATAAACATCAGTTAAACTTAATTTTATTTCAGGTAATTTGAAAGAGCAAACATTAACGTGCCTTTCGTTTATCCCTTTCTTCTTCCACATCTTCCTATTCCCTTTCCTCTATCCTTTCCATTGCACCACAGCCTTCAAAAGAGATTGGAATACCATTTAACAGTTAGTTACACTTAATTTTTTACACAGTGCAGATTAATATGTGGTTAGTCCATCGTCTTCATCGCCATCCAGTAGAAAACTAAGATATTACTTGGATGGACGATAATTTTGTCTACGAACTTCTTTTTATTAGGCATAGAGTTCTTTAACTCGCTGTAAATCTACGGCAAGGGAACCACTGAACCTCTGGATTTTTACGTCCTGAAAATCCATGGACTCCAGCTGGAATCAAACTCGCGGGTCATGGACCCCGAGACGAGCGCGTTACCCCTAAAACACTGAGTCTCAGTTCTCCAATAATATTTATGGAAGAAAACAAAACAGACTTCATAACTGCATCCCTCAAATATTTAACTGTTTCTTAAGTGAATATATATTATAGTCGGAATAGAATTAGGTTTGCAGTTAAACGTAAAAGAGCACTTCCAATTTGGTGTTTCTTTGTTCAAAGCAAATCCATTCAACTTACGTTCTGGCACCGGCCATCCGAGCTTTTACATAGGGTTCATATCTTCTTGCTATTGATTTGAAAGAGTGTACAATGATTAGACGAAGAACATTCATGATATAACTACCACAAAAGCTGTGCACACTGGTATTTTGTAATTAAATTAGTTTGGTTCTATGAAGGAGTCACGCTATAAAGTGTTACATGGTGCTTCGTGTCTTCCTACATTCAGAATGAACTTTTTAATTGCACTTTTCTCACTTTGTCATTAAAAGCTATGCTCCAGATTCTGTTCTTGGCTACAAAGTCTTACGCCATTCCACATGCCGGGGTTCATAGCTATGAATTTTCAATCTTCATTTTAGTTTCTGCTGCATGAGCGTAGGGCATTATGCTGAAGCATAATAAATCGAAAGACATTTGAGATTCTTCTGCGTTTGGTGTACACCTTTCGCAAGGAGGGGCTAGATTCGTTGTGAACTTTTGTTTAGTATTCTTGTCAGTACTTATTTCAGCTTGTAATTATACGCATTACAAAAAGTTTTAATGCACTTTGAACGATTTATGCTTTCAAGCATATATTTTCCTCTCCCGACAGACATAAACAATACATTTTCTTTAGAGTCAACACCTACCGTTGCCATTTATTTACAATGGTAAGAAATGGAACGCGTTTTGAGCTATAATTCACGTAAATTAGAGTTACATGACTTAGTGTTTCAAATAACTAAAATAATTTAGGGAATTTACTATAGAAAAATTAATATGAATATATTATAGAAAACTTTCAAGAATTAAGCTTTCATTTGCATTGCATTGCAAATACACTTATAACAAATGCCCATGAGGATTATCTATAAAATGCATGAAACCGCCTTAGGCACAACACGAAAAGCAACATCTGGACAGTCTTGTAAAGCATATTTCATAGATGCTACTGAATTATACATTGTACATCCAAAACTTGTACAGAATCCACATTAGCGGTATATTGAAACGTGTTATGAATATCAGAGTACATTTATATTATAAACACTCCATTTTCCAGTTTGGGTTATATCAGAGTTCTTATATATTCTGTTTAAACATTCAGATTGTGCTTATATTACATTTTTAAAGAAATGTCACTCTATGCTAGAGTATCCCAGGCAGTCAGCTGGTTATGTGAACCCTGCACAAGTCCTCGACTTCAAAAATATAATTCAGTGACATTTTATTTTTAATTTATAGAAGGTTCATTAGAAGTTGTTTTATGTATGTATTGTGTCTATTGTTCATTTTACGCCGTTTCATGCATTTTATAGAGAATTCTCATGTACATTTTAAAAAGGTGCATTGGCTTATATCAACCAAACGGAATGTCCCACAGATGAATGCTTTTATGGTCTTCATTTCCCATTGTGAGATTCTGTGCCAGAATTCGAGCCAAAGTGATTACGTTGCAAGACTGCAAACCTGCATCGCTGTAAAGCCTAATCCCGGTTCAGTTTCCGTTTCTGCCTCGATTTGTTTGGAGCCCTTTTGGGATTCCTTTGCTGACTGCTAACAACTAGATGCTAACCGTACATTTTTGTCCAGGACCGATGGGTTTTTTCGGGGCGTAAAAATCCTAAGTATGGCTTCCTTCGGAAGGGAAGTAAAGCCGTGGGTCCCGTGTCGTACATTTACGGCACGAAAAAGAACCTCAAGCCTGAAAGAGAGGCCTCTGAGCAAAATTTGTCGGCCGTTTCACGCCCTGAGTTGAATGGGACGCTAATGACCTGAGATGTTAAAGAGCGTCCTTAAATAAATCAATCAAAAAAAAGTACATTTTTGTACTTCTATTACTAAATTAGGATTATTCGGACGAATGGTTCAAGTCTGTCATTCTATTTCTCTCACAAAGGTATATTTAATCCGTGATCTCAAATTGGGCTAGCAATTATTTTGGCAGTTAAAATAGACATCAAAGAGACATACAATAACTTTAAAGTGCAGTTTTATCTTGAAACTCTAACAGCACGACAAATGTGACCCTGATTCAGGACTGTGCTGATCGTTCTCTGTCACCTCGTTTATATAATGTCTTTCTCAACTCAAAGGAATTCAATTTTTGACTCAAAATTCTAAAGTATATTTAGTCGCCATTTTGTGATATCCTTATAATGAATATTAGCATGCTTTAACATGTGATAGGTAGTTTCTGCAATTGGATCATCTAAAATAACAATAGAATGATTATAATAATAATAATGTATTACAACTAAGTTATCTAAAACAATTAACTTTTTCATTAATGGAATCATTTACTACTAATTCACTGTTTCTAGAGTTCCAGGACGGAGAAAAATATTTAATTCTCAAAATTAATTGTAGAATCATAATGATGCACCGTTTATAGTAACAGAAGTATGTGCTGTTCATATCTTTCGGGGTTCCCATATCTTGATCTTCACTTATAACTTGTTAACAATAACTCGGAACGTGTATATTTGAGTTAACGAGGAAATGTATAAAATCTTAAAAATACAAAAAGTTGCTGCTCATCCGTAAAATTACACGAGGGAAGCATTTTGTAAAGAAATTTGTACTATCGTAATTTACATCTGTAGCAGCGACCGAAGTCGCATTTTGGTAACTCGTGTTAATGTACTATTGTTTTAAATGGAGCGACTGCATTAGCGAAGGTACAAAAGAAATCCGATTGACCGGCTGCGGAATATTAACGGGTGGTTGATGGTGCACTGATATTTTGAACTGTAGGGCAGGTAGTGAGCTACCGCGTTCTGGATTGTTCTAAAAAGGAGTCGGAAAGATATATTATTTGCTTGTTTTGCAATGTTTTCCAAATGGGAAGATATTGGACCTTCAAAGTATGTGGTGCATCAAACAATCAGATTCTTTCAATGTTGTGAAACTCTATTCCTGCAGCCAGGTTATAATTCGTCACAGAAAAAAACTGCAATTTCATAAACGATACCTCAAAATATATGCAACTAGTAAAACTTTATTTTATGTTTTGTGTGTTCAGACTACGTTGTCTGTCACACAATATTGCCTGGTGATATAACCGCTGGTGCTGATTCAGCTTAAGAAAATGGTGTGGTCTGTCCGCCACATTAACTCAGTTGCCAGTTTTCATAGTCACTGAACGCACTGGTTGCGAGAGCGTTTTGGTAGGCCTACGTTCTTAAATAAAGAAATAGAGGCCCTAAATCAGTGTCCCTGGTGGAAAAAATTATAATAATTTCAAAATGTGCCCCATAAATAAGAGAGAGAAACACGATTTTAAAAAGCGTCAGCCTCTAACTTCAAAAGCTTATGATGCCATCAAGGCTACTGCGTTGTACAGCTACTGCGGCCCAAGAAGACAGGCTCAGTTTTTCGGTCACTAACTCTTAAGTGATTTTGAAAATTATATAACTGGTATTGTTTTTTGCTTCTATAACCACGAGGAATTTGCAACAATACAAAAAATTACTTGGGTTTTAAAAAGCAAACTTTAATACAATAACTCATTCACTCAGAATCATATGAAATTAGGTTTTAGATACAGAAAGATGAACGAGGGATGCAAAATTTTAATAGAAAGAAGTGCAAGGTTAAAATCCCTATGCACACACCATATTAGGAATGTTGGTATATCAAAATTAGTATATTATTTAAACGATATTTTAGTAAATAAAAGCCACACATTAAAGTCAGTCTAGCAAGGTCTTAGGTAACTAGGGCAAGGTAACCGTATGGTTGTATCATAGGGTTTGCTGTATTAGGCTTCATACCAGAGAGAAAATGAATATTAAAAAAAATTGATTAAGTGAGGAAATGACATCTGCTACATTTACGGATTAACTATTTCAAAATTAATGAGAAAGAAGCGTAATAATAATGGTTAATATTTGGTACCACTTCATATTTTTAAATAAAATTCCAGCAGAAAATCTGAAATTATTGAAAAGTACTTGTATAAAGGATCCCTAATAAGTCTTTTGGGTTTTGGAAGACTAAAAAAAAAATATAGTCAATTTGTATACTAAAACTACAACTGAGCTATTTCAAGCCAAAAACCATTCCAAAATGCAAAAACTTGATCTTCTTGCCAATGAAATGAACAATGAGGTAGTGCACTTTCTTCTTTACAGTTCAGTTGCATTTACTTGGGCTCAAATAAAGTAGGGGTTTCCAAATAATAACACAAGTGGAATGACCTCTTAATAGAAATGGGTACGATATATTGATATAAGTTTTTATTATACTTTTTAAGATCTGATAACAAGGACAGCGATGAACAGCATGTCTCTGCCAAACCCTTTGCAATGGTTCTGTCACATTCCAAACTGGGTACCAAAGTTGCCAAGGTTTTCACTTCACTAATGCAGAACATTTTTCGGAATTGGAAGAAGGTGAGATAATAAAATAAAATACATGCGCACACATGCCGCTTTAAATATTTATTTCGCTTATAAATATACTTTGTACAAAGTATAATTGGCAATATTGTGTTTTCTTTCAGAAAACGGAAGATACCTCAGAACAAACGTTTTGTTTGGCAGATATTCGAAAGCAGAAGGGAAACGTGGGGGAAGATAATAATACTGAACCTGACAGGAAGACTTGCACTGAAAAATGCAGACAACAATGCGCAACCAAATGTAACAATGATGACAGATTAGTTATCCGCTATCAATTTTGGGAAATATTTAGTAAAATTAATCATCGAGTATTGTACACAGTACGCAGTGTGAAAAAAAATACTCCTAAGAATAAAAGATGTAAAAACTTTCTAACAGATGTCCATTTTATTTTCCCATTAAAGACATCAGATTGAGAATATTTAAATATTGTTTTCAAATGCTTTGGTTCACTTGAGCGAGAGGTATGATTGCACACATGCATCAAAGTTGCCGAACTGGAAATTGCAAGGCGAGGCAATCACGGTAGACATGAAAACAGCTTGCAAAATATATGAGGTTATTTTGGAAGGCACACGTAAACACGAAAATGCTTTTGTTGGAATTGAAAGTCATGATCTGCATGCACAGACGCCAATAAAATGTTTGGATTGAAAATGTTCAATATCTCACTACTTATAAGAGGGAAATTGTCATGAAGAAACTAAATCTAGTAGTAAGTAATGGATTCAACGGTTGCTTCAATTTTGAAATTTTCACGCTAAAAAGTGCAAGTGTGGCGTTTGTGAAAATTTAAGATTGCAATGGATAAAAAATAAAAGAAATTTGATGTGCACATAAGAAACAATTTACTAGAAATCAATGAAGTAACTGTTGTGATAATACTGCAATTGAAACTACCATTTAATACTATTCCGTTAATAATACAATATATAAGTGTACATAGAAGTACACTTATATATTGTATTAAAGTCTGTCATATAAACTACTACAATAAAATAAACATGAGAAATGTAACATATAATAAGAATGAACAACTCAACAAATTAAAAAAATAGCATTTATTTCAAAATTATTATTTAACAAGAAATCGCAACAAACTCTCTTTGGGGTATTACACAAATAAAAACGTTACGCAAGTCGCCCTGGCAGGACAATTACATCCAACTATTATATTGAATACAGTGTTTTTAAGTATTATGGATTACCCTAAGTGTAATTAATCCTTAAAAGAAATACAGGCAATAAAAACTTTCAAAAATTAATTTCTTTATGTAATATATATATATACACATACATATGTATATGTATATATGTGTAATAGAAACTTGCTCACATAGCTGGGAGTGTATGATACATTATCCATATTAATTTTAAAACACGAATACACGTTTTAAACTCTTAAAACAGATTTAACAGTTCAAACTCCATATACATATTTTGACTCTTGCTACTATGATTGAATCACGGAATACTGAGAAACACGAAATGCACAGTGAACTTCAAATTTAATAAATTTAGATAGACAGTTTAGTAGGTAATTTGCAAAAGTGTTGCTAATTTCAAAAAAGGGTAATAAACTTACCAATCCCGCAGCGACTTCCAGATTCAAATGTAGCTGGAGAAGTCGAAAGCAGAAAACCACAAAGTTCACCATAAAAAGACACAGACCGACTCAACTCGAGTAGCCAGCCAGTCAGGCTCACAAACTGAGACTATGCGCTTAAGAGGACGGACTTCCGATAAAGGCCACTCAAACAAAGTATGGCGTGACAGAGTGGGTGTAACCCGAAGAACCAGTGTCAACCTAGCAAGGCACAGTTGGAGATACTTCACATTCGTGCATATAGATAATGACAGATAACTGTAAAAATTGCTCTTGTATGTGTTGGGCTCAAAAGTTAAGAACACCTTATCAGATTAAATAATAACATCACAGTGAATACTGTCATTTTTAAAAAAAAAAACTGCAGAAATCGGTAGCAGCTACACTGTTAATGAAACTAGAGAAATTGTGCAATGTTAAGTAGAAAAGAACCATAAATTTACTCGATATGTGATTCATCCTTGTGAGTGGTACATTTTGCGATACCACAAAGCCATGTCTCTGGTGCAAGTAAGCAGACCAATTTTTACTGTGTAGAAGTGATATAATACAAAAGTTCGTCATGAATAATATAAATATTTATGTGGTCTTAAAAAGACAAGACATACAGTTTCACAAACTAAACTGTATGAGGTGTTTGTTTGTGATTTACATTACTGTGAATAACTAAATGTGTACTGGTGTGCATAATTGAAGTGAACAATGATTTTGTACAAATACTGCTGCAGGTTTTTCTTGAATTGCATGTGTGAAAGTAAACTGTCGTAACTTCCTAAATTGACATTAATACATGTTTACATTTTCATGAACAAGGAAACAAAATGCCTTAAAGTGGTGTACACTCACAAGAATAAACTTATGCATTGTAATATAACTCGCAATCACTCGAATTAAGATTTTGGCGGTAACAAAAATGTTATTTTAACGGTACATATTTGCCGCTTGTTGATTTTTGCTTTACGCCAGCTCTAATTCTAGACTACTACTTTATATTCATTTGCCATGTGAAACAAATTGTATTTGTCAAAGATATTTTTGCATCAATTAATGAGCTATACTTTTAAATTATTAACCGTGTAAGCTCCTACTATGCTTTATATCTCAGCGACTAGGCGTAACACATACGAAGGCATCCGTGCTTGAAATCCGATTCTCCCTTTGTCATGATCTTGAGCAATGTTTTCTGAATCTGCTCCCCGTTAGTCTAATGACAGTATACATTCAATTCGCAATGATAGACAGGGGCGATGGAGGTCGTTAAGGGGTAATAGAATGGGAATTGAGGCGAATACTAATATTTTCATCTAATTTGATAATGAGAAATGGAAATTCAACTCTGCTGTAGGGTAAATTCGCTTCCTACGATTTTCAAACGGGTATATAAAATTCTAATTTCCTTTTATGTTCCACCAAAGTACACGAATTTTCTATGAAATGGAAAATGAAATGTTACTAAGAATTACAGGAAATTTAAACAAATTAAGTTGAATAAATAGGTAAAGGTATATATAGCATATAAATGACATTCCTGAAGTCATATTATATATTTAATTGAGAAAGAACTATTTACGTGCAGAGAACTAAAATATAATAAAGGAATGTTCCCATCAAATCTGTTAAATTTAAACAGGGCTGTTACGGTTTCAACAAGAAATATTTTATAAATTTAAAGTATATTTGCATAAAATGTATTTCTATAAAAGCAATAAAAATAAAATTATACTTTAGAACACGTTTTTATATGAATATGCAACGTGCCTTTTGGATGATTTTATTAAATAGACTAATATTTATAAATATCTATTAGTAATAAAGAAATAATAATAATAAAATAATGATGATGATACTACTACTACTACTAATAATAATAATAATAATAATAATAATAATAATAATAATAATAATAATAATAATAATATTAATAATAATCATAATAATAATTGAATTCTTGGAAAATAAGGAAATTTGCTGCCGAAATATTATTAGCAGGCCTAATATTAGCTACTAGCTTTTCAAGCATTGGTATGGAACAGGAAACACTAAAAAAAACGGTTATCAAATATTACATTTTCTTTATATTGTAGCTTTACTTACCTATTTGTTACTCAGCACATTGCTGTTAAGACGCCGAACGGAAGATAAAAACATCCACCATGGATTATTGTGATATCATCAGTTATGCACTTTTCTACTCCACGACACTCTTTATCGAACTGCTTTGAAAATTGTTTCTCGTATTTCATGTTTAAGTATAATTACGATTCTATTGTTATTAATATTATTATTATTATTATTATTATTATTATTATTATTATTAGTGGTAGTAGTAGTAGTTTACGATAAGTGGTTAGCGTAGGTTAGGTTACTGTTTAGGAAGCAAACGGCACCCCCTTTTGGTTCTTGTATTCATTGGGAATGTTATTATAAGGCAATTTTCACGATTAAAGGAACTCCGTTTTTGTTGAAAATTAATCGTTGAACTGCAACTTTAATTCCAGTTATTTCCAAGCACGTAGCGAGGAGTTTTGTTGTGTGTTAAGATTGCTGGAAAAAGATAAGCACGAAGGGTTGGGAACAGTATTCTTTGAGCACTTTCCAGTGCACCATACCTATACTTAGTCTATCCAAATCCGGTGTGCACACACAAATAGAATAGAGGGGCAAAATGTATACGGGTGCATTAAGATAGTTGATAGTTATTTAAATGATTTTTTGTGATATTCATATGTTAAATAGCAGGATCTCTTTGCTTCCATATTGAAGGACTTTGCTTCTACATTTCCTCCATGTTTAATAACCTATATGAACGACTTCAGAGTGACGCCAGCGGTTTTCAGTAGTACCAATTCCATTCGACGCATTGACATTTATTCCCTTCCATTTAAGGCTAATAGTGTACGGAAGTTGATGTATTCGTGCTACACACTGCTGTACACATCTAAGATAAAAACTTAACACATGTATTTATTTAGCTTGTAAACTTTTCTTTTATCTTCTTTTCTATGGTATGCATAACTTTTCCTCTGACGTACTATGCACAACTGAAATTGCTACATGTTTCTGTA
Source organism: Metallyticus violacea (assembly GCA_030762175.1). Classification (NCBI taxonomy): domain Eukaryota; kingdom Metazoa; phylum Arthropoda; class Insecta; order Mantodea; family Metallyticidae; genus Metallyticus; species Metallyticus violacea. The sequence continues at coordinate 98,438,562 of CM060846.1, read as the reverse complement.
TTTTTAAGTTCTATTTTAATTTAACTCTATGATTTTCTGTTGTACATAATTTAGCAAATATTTTCTTATCATTTAGCTATATACCTTAGAAAGCAATTATTTACCTCTGAATACAAAGTGGGTATAAAGTTTCTATCAATTTTCATGAAATAATTATTAATCTAAAAATGAATTACATGTAGATATGGTATATATATACATATATGTATTTTTATTATATTTCAAGATGACCGCCATTCTTTTAAAGTACTGGGTCATAAATTTCTGAAAATATTGTTATAGTTTATTTATTGAATTGTTTCATTTTAGACTGAGGTAGTTTCGGTAGTCCGGGCGTAGCGTGATCTATTTTGGATCTACGGTTCACTGGTTTAAACCCGGCCAGCTCCATAGATTTTTCAGGGCGTAAAAATCTCGATCGCAAATCCTCTTTAAATCCTGTGTCGTAGATATACGGAACTTTAAAGAACTTCATGCCTGAAAAAAGAGGTCCCTGGACAAAATTATCCACCCTTTTACTCCTAAAAAGTACCTTACTTCCCTATCAGAGATCGCTGGGTGCGGGCTTACCACATATCCCTCTGCCCTCTGTGGGAAGTAGGTGTACTTGAGATTCCCTTGATAATTTAAACCACTCTCACGGGAAACGTCCATATTCCGGGACGGAATGACGGGTACTTACTGAACTAATTTTAGAATACATATCACTACAGAATGCTGTTTATATTGAAACGAATGACTGATGGCAATACTCGATTGGGCGGTTTGATATTTGCATAGAAGCGACAGCAATTTACTCGGACATTTCGGATGTCATTCTGGATTGTTAAATAAACCCAATATAAATAAATATATAAATTTAATTTACGACAAAAATTATTTCATGACAGTGGATCGAAAGTTATTTGTTCACTCTGTATTGTATGCTTTTTAATATCTTTAAACTTAATAATTTGAAAAGGAAATAAAAATAAAATATTTTAACCGTTTTATTTGTTGTTATATTGCTACTTATATGGTTTATTAAAGAACGCTCTTTTAGCATCTCAAGTCATTAACGTCCCACACAATTCAGGGCGTGAAATCAGATTAATTTTGCTCAGTTTTCCCTCATTTCAGAGTTAATATTTTTTACGCGGTTTGAATATGCGACACAGGAGCAATGGGTTTACTTCTCTTCCGAAGGACGTTATACTTGGAATTTATACGCCCTAAAATCTATCTATCGGCGGGTTTGAACCCCATACCTTGAGTCTACGATACAAATATTGTTACCAATGGATTTCCAGGAAAACTTTATTATTGTTGCATTCGTACTCATGCGATTAGTAATGGTTTAAAAAACGACAAAGGAAAATATTTCTTTCAGCAGCTAACATATAGTTTAGTGGAGCGTATTCAGGAATTATTATATACAACACGAACTTTTTAAACATCCTATATCTGAAGTGCCATCGAAATAATATCAAATTACAAGAAACTCCTTTCCGTATAACGCCCCGCAAAAGAAAATAACGGTCTCTCGCGATACTAAAAGCAGTCTCTAGACATCTTACAAACTCCGTCCTATAGTAAAAACAATAGTGGCTGTTCATGGTAGAAACGTTTCCCCTTGAAAAAAAGCTTTGAAAATCGTACTAAGAATAGGCGTAATTGCCAGTATTTTGAATGTCACGTGGTTCTAACAAATCTTTAGTAAGTGGTACTTTTTTGAAATCAAGTTTTTTAACGTACTACTGGGTTAGGTTGAATGACTTTACTCTAGCTTGCATTTGAAGATATATCAATATAGGAAGGTAAAACGTTTTTAAGTGCTTCACACACACCCCCGCGCTAGAACCGAACTTGATCAGGATTGGAACAAATTTCCCTTTCTTTTTCCCTATTGAGGATTCCTTTTTTTTTATTTATAACCGCACACTAATGGTGTGTATTTACTTTTTACATCTCTGTATCAGCACTGTGCTGGATATGGTGTGCGTGTGTGTCCTGCACCAAACAACTGTTGTTTAAAATAATGTAGCATTACTGGGAGATAATACACCCAGAGTGCTCTGCACTATGGAGGCCAAAAGCAATAATTTAAAACACCAAGAATCTGCAGCGGAATTGCCAGATTATCGCCAGTGATAGCTTCTGTGCAGAGTTTGGTTTATACGTACGCGTGGTGCGTGAGATGGATAGAGAGCATAGGGGTTGTGTATCAGAAATGAAGTGTGGCATAAACTGATTAAAATGTGCATTAACGTTTTTCATAGCTGCACGCTCGTGTTTCGATGCGGCAAATGAAAGGGTGTATTCTAAATTAATGGATATGTAGGTATGGGCTGATGACCTCGCTATCACATGTTTTGAATGTTTGTTCATAAGGTTGTATCTAACTCTTATTTCCTTTTAGAACTGCCAGAAATCGACATATGGTACACGTAAATAATCCAGTAGGGGCAAAAAAAGCGACGGAAACCTTAAAATTTCCATCTTCCGAACACTGGACATTTCCTTAACGCTATATAACATTTACGAAAATATTCTTTTGAGACACTGCCACCCCCAAATTTAATTAGAGTGATTATAGTATGTCATTTTATGTAACTTCCTTATTTTGATCATAAGTGTGATTCCATTTCTATTTCCTGTACCAGTGATGGAGTATTATTTATTTTTTCGCCAGAGTGCAGAAAGCTACTCCCAGTCATAGCATCTGACTTGAGAATTTCCATTGCCTATGGTAATAATAATTTGGAAAAGATGATCCCTACACATCCAATTTTTTCTGGAGAGAATTCTAAAGCTTGGTCCTTGAAAAGATGTTTATTTCGTTTACAATTACGGAGCTGTGTGTTTGTTATGTTAGCTAGGGGCGAAAGCAATATACATAAGGGGGTGAAAAAACAGGCCGATCTCTATAAAGGAAGATTTAGTTTCAGTTGATATCTACATGCAAAAAGTCGTAAGCCATCTGACTAATAATATAGCAGAAAAATAGTCGGGGGAACAGATTACCCAATAGAAAGGCAAATGGGGAAAAAAACACTCTAGATTTTCCTAATTGCATATTTTAAAGGATAAAAGATAGCTTCGTGGGACAGGCAGGCTGCCGTGTTTATTTAAACGCGCTACTTTGCGGCCCAGGGCCGGTCGATCCACATTTATGCTCCGTTCAGTTCGAGGTGTAGTACATTAGTAGTGGAAAGGTATTCTCAGTTTAGTTCAAGTTACGTCAGTGCAAAGAATCCATTGCGCCTATCAGTTTACTTCAGTTCAGTCGAAGAGTATCCTTAGTGGAAAACAATCAATGAGCAGTAGACAGCTGCGCTCACAATTAGTTGCACTTAGTATAGTCCAGAATCAGAGTATCGGGGTTATTAAAGTGCGTTAACATCATAGTGATCACTTTGTCGTTCCTGGAGGTGTTGTGATAACCATACTTGCCTCCTAAACCCAAGGTCGTGGGTTCGATCATGTCCAGAATCGATGGATTTTTTCGGGCGTAAAAATCCTAAGTATGGCTTTCTTCGGAAGGGAAGTAAAGCCGTGGGTCCCGTGTCGTACATTTACGGCACGAAAAAGAACCTCAAGCCTGAAAGAAGAGGCCTCTGAGCAAAATTTGTCGGGCGTTTCACGCCCTGAGTTGAATGGGATGCTGATAACCTGAGATGTTAAAGAGCGTCCGTAAATAAACCAAATAATAAAATAGTGATCCCTATAGTTAGTGCGAAAGTGGCACGTATTAGCGGCAGCACATTTTTAGGTGGAATAGACTATAAACAATAAGTTACATTTCACCTGCTATAACGATCAATTTTATTAATCTCCAAGACTCCTTTGGTCACATAAAAACATCCAGGAGCAGAGTCTCAGCAGCTGTGGCAAAAATATGTCAGCGGAAATCTGTCATCGTAGAGGGGGAACAAAACTTTTACCTGTGAATTCTCAATGCATCATTCCAATCATCTAAGTCCCTTTTCCACAAAATAATCGGCCTGCCGCTCCTAGAAATACCACTGCACTTTTCATTGTATTGAAAATGCTCACCTCTTTGATTAAAGCTTAAAATGATACATTGCACAAAAGCATAATTTTCGAAAAACTCATTCCTCTTTATTGATTATAAAATATTTGGAAGGCTTATTTTGTAATTTATCACTCCCGTTCCTATTGTTACGGTTTTTTATTTCAAAAAGATTAACATATGTAAAAATATCGCAGTATGTCGGTTCGTTCTGTAGTTATAGATATCCTTGGAAACACTAGCATGTTACAAATGTACGTGCATAAAAAGAGATCAGAGTTCATCAAAAGGAAAATGAAAAGTGGAATACTAATTTGAGAAGTGTGTGATTTAGTAAGTAGTCGAGTGTTCCACAAGCCAAACATTCAGGCAATGGAGCTAATTGCATTTCAGTCAGTTGGTTTTAGTATCAACGATGTTCAAGAAGGGCAACGGAAAAGTGATCAGAAGACATCAAAAAGACCTGATTTACAGATGTCACTAATGAAATAATTAAGAGAACGATACTAGAGAGATAAATAAAGCTGAGCTTTGTTGTGTGACAATTCTGATTTTAGGGATGTTTATGTTTCAACACGTGTTTCTTATGAAAACAAAAAATCCGGCCTAAGGGTTATTCCATAAGAGTAAATACTAAATCTTAATATTGAAAGAAAAAAAAAATCAAATATAGGAAAAAAGAAACTTTTCATGCAAGACTCACAACTTGTTTAGGTTTCGTTTTCCAAGATTTGTGGCTCTATGTAGCGCAAATTTAAGCCCATTTGTAGTTTATTGTGTTGAGTCAGATAAAATTTGGTATAAGCACATATTAATCTTATTACACTCTTGATGACACACCTGTTTTCAGAGTAGTAGACAAGCGAACGGCACGAACGGCCAGAAACCTACAGTTCCCCAAAAATGTACACATTCTTTGATATTGCAAGGTGTAACGTTTGATTTTCGATTATAGTGGTTAGATTAACTTCTTAAATTTTATACAACGAACGAAAACGTCCTTCTTATATAATTTTGTTTTGGAGCGCACCATTTTACAAAAAGGTGCATAAGTGACGATACTATCGGCGATTGGCTTAACAGAATAAACATATTCTTACACTAGCGAATCGTTCATGATTTTGTTGCCCGTTTCATGGCAGCTGGCGGGCCTCCAGTCAAAACCGGCGAAGCGTATGTAACGGATTCGTTCTCGCAATTACAATGAAAACATGCACGTGCCTCAGATATTGTAAACCTTGTCCTGCTATATTCACTCATTTCTGGCACTTTTTCAAAACAATTCTCATTCACCCGCATTAGTTCATCCTCGGAAATTTAATCAATTTAAACTTAAAATCATACAAGGCCACTGTTGTTCACGAACTGCAGGCAGACGATTCTGATACTCGGGAAAATTCCTGTAATTGAATGTTATGGAACGTTATTGATAAAATAATTTATGGACGCTTATTGTTCTTTACTAATGAAGCACGGTTCCATTTACATGATCACGTTTTGAGGCAAAATAACAGGTATTGGAGCACAGAAATTTCCATTTTCTACATGAAGCTCCCTTGTATGAAAATGGGTGTGTGGTGGGCAGAAAATGCATATAAGGTAATAGGATATTTTTTTTGAGAATACCATAAATGCTGAAAATATACAGGAATGATATATTGGCAATATGTGACTTTTAAATATAGGTGAACACTAACACTCGGAGCTATGTTTGCATGCTGCCTATGTTTGCATGCTGCATGTCGATGCTTTGTGTTTATATGCCACGTCATCTTAATTTTATGCCACACAAACCTTTATCATTCTTAAACGCACAAACTTCCGTGCTCTAATTATAACTGACTTTGAGTAGGCCACCTTGGTATATGCGCTGCAATCGATTCCAGTCGCCACACTGCCTCGGTAAGCGAGGCCCATACAAATGCATGACATAATAAAGGATAATAGAGAAGTCGCTCTGTTGTAGTCATTGTATAGCCAAGATTTCACTAGGGAAGCGAATTCGGGTGGCATCACTGATTGCGCGCCGGGCGTATAGTTACGTGTTCACTTACCACCAACGCAAACACACACTACAAATTCCAAATTTTAGGATTGCCTGCTAAAAACCGTTTTCGAAGAAAGGAAGGAATGTCAGAAATGTAGAAGCACCAACTTTCTTCTGTGCGGTGCATATCATTCTAGTGCTGAGGAACTAGTCGATGACCCGTCATTTTAGTGATCTAGATATTTTATAGTTTTAATGAAAGTTCATTACTTTGGAAGACATACGTTTTTGAATTCACGGTACACATGATTTAAACTTTGACCCTAGATTCCTGCTACTATGTACTATTTGCGGCAATCAGATTCCGTATAATTAAATTTCGACTAGTTTAATTTTTTTCAGACTAAAATGCTCGGACGCATCTTATATTTGAGAAACAGTGCCCTATTTATAATTTACACAGTTCGGGTAAGTTTAACTTTCTTCATTGCTAGCAGCTCATAAGTCTTGCCTTTATTAACATCCTTAATAATGATCTTTGATTGCCTGTGTCTTTTAATTGACTCCCGGAATCTTTAAATCCCCTACAATTCGATCCTAAATAGTCCCAAGGACAACCCACGTGTACATTTTGGACCCAGTAATGGACTGAAAGAATTCTTTTGCCTAACCACGTGATGTTTATTTGACGTAAGTTCCCTGATGGCACAGCATCTGTTAGAGTAACTGTAATATGTTCAGCCAGTTTTATTAGTGGCAATTTTGATTTGTCTTATTTACCTCAAGATTTTTTGGAGTTGCTTGGCTGTCTGAAGCTAGTGTAATATGCTGATTCATACAGTCATTGTATCTTTCCATTTACTTGCCAATATTACAAACACCACTTCTTAAACGACAGTCGCATGCTCTCCAAAGCTATATAATTCTGCTCCATTTCTTTGATTGGTTTTTTTACTTGTCTGTAAACCGATAAAAAGGCATTGTGTAGTCGAAGCGCAACACTCCTTATGGTCTCTCGAGATGCTATTTCATTGTATCGTGATACTTATTAAGTGCTTCACTCATCAGTAAAGCTGCCTTATTAGGCTGGGAGCACACGAGCAGGTTTATTTTGAGTGCGCTTTATGCACTCATGCGAGGGTAGCTTATACTTACCTGTACACGGAGGATCATCCTGTAAAAGTCACGCCTCCTTTCACGAACGGCAGCGGAGAGTAGCGAAGAAAACCAAACGCCTCTTAACCGAAACTTCGCCTCCTTACTGTTAATTTGGAGGTGTGAATGTTATCGCGCTTCTTCTATTTTTCGTCTATTGGAATTTGCAATTAATGCATACACTCACACACACATACACACTAACCTTAACCTAACCTCGGATAAGTGGACCGATTGGTACGCTCCGGCACGCTACGGCCAGATGGCCTACTCTCAGCTCCTTTTCGTAAATATAAATTGTTAGCTGATTGTGCTGTACTATGTTAATAGGTAAATCATTGTAATGGTGGCAAATATACCTTAACTCCAGCAGAAAAAAAAAACTGTAAATATAATTTGATAGTAGATTGTGTGATACTATGTTAGAGGGCAATCGTTGTAATGGTGACAAATCTCCTTTAACTCCAGCAGAAAAAACAATCGTAAATATAAATTAATAGCGGATTGTGTGAGAAGTACTATGTTAGCGGGTAAAAACCATTATAATGGTGGTAAATCTTCCTAACTCCAGTGGAAAAAAATGTACAGAGTGCAAAGGCGAACCCATAATTTTCCCTTTACACGTTCCAACAGCTCTGATCTAACACAGCGTTTGGCTGGTAATTCGCCTGCATCTGTTGAAGTCAACTACCTTCGGCTAAAGAAGCTCTCCTTCGCTACCTTTCGTGAAAGGAGGCGTGACTTGTATCTCAATGATCCACAGTGTAGGCTAAAGTGCACGTACTAGCGGAAGATGAAGCTGAAATGCTACAGCACCGGCACGCAACTTACAAGCTTTCCTAGGAAAGAAATGAAGCCGCTCACAATCCTCGCTGTTTCACATAGCTCATTCTTCTCCGGGTGCTGTTCAAGATAATAAAGAGAGAATTTAATGATGATTTATACATGGATAAGTTCATCAAAAGTTGACGCTGACATTGTAAAACAAAATATCTTCACTGCGTCGAGCGTACAGTGTGTAAAATCTACCATGAAAATATATCTCAGTATTAATTAGTTGCACCCATCATTTTCTTTGTTTCTTCATTCTGTTTATCATGGGAAAGGCAAGACGCCACTAACGCAACCTTTTCCAACAGAGACGGCAGAAGGAGAGCGTCTTTTAGTTTGGCATGTTGACTCCTGCGTAACTATTTCGCACTTAAAACGACGTAGGAATGATTTTTCCCACAAGTTATGCAAGACATCGATACTTAATGGTCTTCTTTGATAGTCCGAGAGTAATCAGAGGCAGGAGACCTAGCTTACGCCATTCGCTGCCGAAACGCGTGCTACTGCCAGGGAGACTATGAAAACACATAGGTGTGAGTGTTCTGTCTTGTTCACGTTTTCGGGTTATCTATTTGAGAGCACCTTCCGAAACAATTAATGGTCTTCAATCTGGTTCAAATTTACTTAACTGTATAAAACATTATCGTAAAGCTGTGTCAGCTTTCGTTTTCTTATAATTCATTGTATGGAACTATAAATTAAAAATAAATGCTGTTAATAATTGTATAATACTTTTAAACTCCCTAGTAGAGTTTCGCGTACTCCATTTTGAGCATCACTGTTCTAGGTCTAAGTGAAGAATATCGTTTGTTTATGTACAAATATTTGTATGTAGTATATGATATTTTCATTACATACTACTAACATTTTAATCAATGTCAGTTAAATAAATAAACAAATAAACTATAAATGGTACTCTTGATGTCACATGTAAACAGGATGTAGTCAATGCCTCCTTGAAATGTATCTAAATGCGTGTTTAGACATGACTGTACTTCACTCCTTGGTTTATAGGACATTGACACGAATTAGGATTTTTATAATATTGTATATGTCAATGATAAGGGAAGATCTCAAGAATAATGTGGGCTTGGCTGCCATAAAAGGATTTCCAACATTTAATTACATTAATAATTCAGTTATAGACGAAATTAGTAAATAATGACAGTTATTGAAAAATTTCTGGTTGTGACGTATGAATATATATATTTTTTCTTCCGATCATTGAAAAAGTTATAAGTTACGAGACCAAGAGCATACCGCCTAAAAACCAGCTATGCGATTGTGCGTGGAATAATTTTCATAGTCTCAATTATACATTTGAGAATAAATTTATCACGTAGTACTGTGAACAACAAAACTTGTTAAGATTTTACTGAAATCTCTTTCAGTACTCTTTATTACCTGTAAATGATTAGTTTTTCCTTTATTTTAAAGTAATATTTCACATGTACTAATGTTGAATTAAATGATAGCCTTCGCATTTAATGCGAATAAATGCAAATTAAAATTAAAATGGCGCTTTTTATTATACCTGACAGAACAAATGACACCGCTAATAGTGTATGACTGTTAATGCTGTTTCATTATGACAGCATTGAAAATATGCGTGTTGCTCAAATGAAAACGACTCGAGAAATTATTATCCAGTTAATTGGAAATGACTTAAAAAGCATTTTCCGCAGGTCACAAAGTATTTGTCTCAACGTGACACCGGAAAATTAAATCGATCATGCACAAAAGATAGTAACTTACAAGTGGATCGGACATTTTGCTTTTCTTCGTCCTAGTAAAATGTAACTGCATAGGTGCTTTTTCAACTGCACATAATATTAGAGTGTTTTCCAGCAATAGTTAAAAATATAATTCCAGACCACTTTACAGTGTTAATCACGAGGAAGAATTAATCCTTTAGTGAACACCGGGGCTGCTTGAGCTTGAGTGACGCTCGTACATATTTCATAGTAGTACGTTCATAGTCATCTCAGAGCCAGGAAACAGAATATCCCCCTTCCTTTTCAATTGAATGGTCTCTGTGTGAAGCAAGCATATCTGTAACTTTAAATGTGTTGATTACAACCAATCCAAGTTTAGTTTAAGAATTCATCTACATATTTCTTATTTTAAAGCGAATAGGGAAGAGATTCTTGTTCTCGGCATTTATAAGCTGTGTTGCGTTACGTTAAGGACTTTTTGGAAATCCGGATATGCTGTAGAGTCCGCCATTGCCCAACGCGTTAATTCCCGATTTCATACTTCGCTGGATGCGACCCATTACCAAAGAACGGCATTATTCAGAGATAATAATGTAGACTATCGTCTGTGGAAACTGACAGCTCCATGTTTCGTGGAGCACCAGGATAGAAGGTGGCTCTCAGAGCACAGTCAATCCTCTTCATCGGCGGTCACCCCGTGCTCTCTTCCTCTCTAGATTTTAAATATTGAACCGTTCTATCCAACGTGGACATGTCAATGAATAGCCAAATTGTGCAGATATATATGAGTGGGAGATGAATATTATTCTAACGGTTTTTAAATATACTACACAAGGGATGAACCAGAAGTTCTCGCCTGACTCAGATAGTCTTGAAGATGGACAAATTACAATGGTAGTTGTTAAGTACCATTCCTTAAATGGCGCGCTGTAAAGTTTCAAACGCATAAATGCAGTCACTTGTTTGTGACGATTATGTAAACAAACTAGTGTTATCCTTTTCTACAAAACGGATAAATCTGAAATACGAGCTGTGGTAAAGTAATTGTTTTGAAGGGTTTAATGCTAACAGAATTACAAAAGGAGTTAGACAGTACATTGAAGAATTCTTCCCCTGCGTTATGGACGGTTAAAAAGTGAGCTGCTGAATTTAGGCTGGTCGTACACTCATTCAAGATGATGGGCGCTCAGGGCGTCCCAAACCGCTACGAACGAAAAGATTGTGACAAAAATTCGCAATCTCTCCTCCATGATTGCCAGTTGAAAGTGTGTCAGTTGGCCGACATTCCAACGACCTCGACAGCCCATGTCAACTACACTTTACACCAAGTTTTGGGTATGAGAAAGCTTTCCACTCGATGGGTGCCGCGTTTGTTAACAATGAACCAAAAATGCATTCTAATGAACATTTTGCAAGATTATTTAGACTTGTTTAAACGCAATTCCAGTGAGTTTCTTCCACGTTTCGTAACAGTATATGAGACATGGATACGTTACTACACGCTGGAAATGAAAGTGCAGTCCAAACAGTAGGTGTCAATAGGTGAAAGTCACCAAAGAAAGCAAAAACGGTTCAATCTGCAGGAAAAGGGCTACGATGGATTCTCATGTTGTGGTGCTCGTAGACTACCTCCAGAAGGGCATAACCACCACCGGGAAATATTGCGCTTCAGTACTGGATAAACTGAAAGATGTTATTCTGGCTAAACGCCCACACCTTGCGAAAAAAAAAGTTCTCTTTCATCGCGTTAATGCGCCTTCACCTACGTCTGGGATCGTTTCTGCAAAACTGCATGACCTTCGCTTCAAAGTGCTTCCACATCTGCCACAATCACCTGATTTGGCTCCCAGTGATTACTTTTTGTTTCCAAACCTGAAGAAATGACGAAGATTTACGTTACAGGCACGAGGTTGAAGCTGAGACAGACGCTTATTTTACTGAGGGTAACTGAAAATTGAAAAGGGGTGATGAAACTTTAACCTATCATATTATGCACAGAACTGTGCCTCACTATACACTAATTTTAATGCCTTGATCATTTTTCCTGAGACTATGCTTGTCTTTCCACGGAATCAAACGTTTTTCGAAATCTATAAAGGCTCAAATACTAGAGCATCATATTTATTGTTAGCTGTAATTTCAATCATTAAAATCATTTATATTTATAAAGGACCCTTAAGATATACCTCTTATGAAAGTAACTTGTCCCCCTTTTTGTGTGTTTGTTTCACTCTGATATAGTCTAACTTGCTGTATCATATCCTAAACTCCGCTTGGAATTTTGACAGCCTATTTCTCTATCAATTGCCCAGTTCTCTCGTATAAAATTTTGCAACAAAATTTTCTCATTATTGAGAAAAGCGCCAACCCCTATAATTGCCCGGTGCCTTTGGGTTTCCATTTATAAAAAGTGGGCACATAATTGCCGTTGTCTGGATATACTCCTTTCCTAATTGAAAACGTCATTAACTTCTATAAACGTTTCACATCTTAGACCTGTTACAATATTTGGAAACTGTTGGTGCATTATAGATACTTATAATTAAAAACTCTAACACTTCTACAACTAATAACAGCAGACGTTCTCTCCATATGTATATCAACTTCCTCTATCCTTCTCATTTAATATTGATAATCCCCCTGGTCTTCTTCCCTTCATACCCCTAATCCTGCTGTTCTTATTAAAACAATGAAATATCTAAGTTAGCATTAGAAACAAATGCTGGGATCCTAATGGGGAGGCTAAGGGCAGCCAGCCACCTTCCTCGAATCAAAGACAGATGCAAGATATTCAATGTATTGGTAAAACTTAAGAAGCCTACTATACTAAGTTTGCTTCTTAGACCCTCCACATTCCAACTACGAATTGTGCGTGGGGATTTCCGCCTGTTAATTCCTTCTCCCACTCCTTTGCCCACCTGTTGCTGCTACTGCAAGCCGTTGTGATGGTCTTTTTTGCACCTTCTCAGATGCAGTTTCAGCTACCTCTGTTGCTGTCTGTTTACAGCTGGGATCATTATGGGGAGGCTAGGGGCAGCCAGCCGCCCTTCCTCGAATCTGTACCTGTTTTCAGCTCCCTCCACTGACTTCGGCACATGTTCTGCTGCGCCTTTAAGTCGTCGCATGAGCCTTTTGGTCCGCAGTGTCTGTTATACTTCAGTCCTTGCAATTGCATCTGATTCACTACTGCTGTTATCCTTAAAACTAACGTTTGAAACTCCCATTTGGAAGACCCCGGTTTAAAATACCTAGGGTATATATTTTTTTGTGATTTTTCCTGGTCACTTAGATGACTTTTGGAATGGACTTTGATTTTCTACAAATTTTCCGCTCCCGATTTCACAGCATTTCATTCTGCTGGTTTCTGTTACAGGGTCGATAGTGCCAACACGGTGAGATGGTGTGGTGTGACAGTGGCTTGCGCTTTGGAAAGATTTCTTCTCTTGCGTTGTTTATGGAAGCCGTACTTCTGAGGGTCTCGAACTCTTGGAGGGAGGCTTCACCAGCGTCGAGAGGCTTCACCAGCGTCGAGATGTTCTGTCTGAAAACAATGTTAGGGATCCCTTTTCTTCCGTGTCACCCCCCTTGTATCCTGATCTCTCGTTGTGTTCATCTCATTGCTTTCTTTGGGAGGTGTCCCCGTTGGGGTAGTAGGCACAAATGGCCAGCCGTTGAGCAAGGCTGAAGTGCTGAAATATCCTCCTCCTCGGCATCCAATCCAAATCAATTATTATTGCGCTGATATTGTACTTCACTATTTTGTGTTTTGGTTGACTCCATGCGTATTCTATTGCATTTATATATGGGTCGTAGGAAGGTAATCTTAACTGCGTGAAACCTCTTTTCGGGAAATTTTGTCTATTTCATACTGTACACCCTTTATTTTTATTATTATTTTTTTTTATAGATCTAAAATTTATGATTTCTTTTAGGGTTTTATCAAAGTGAATCCCCTTTCTTTGAAGGCAGTCTTTCGGTGCACATATTCATGGTGGTTTATTAAGCTGTTTAATATCACAGTGCATCGTAGAACAATCTATTAGTGAATTGTTCTACATTTCATTGTGGCAATCACCACTTTCGACATATGCATCTGAAATAAATTCATTCTCATTGCCAGGCATGATCAACTATTAGTCTTGCCAAGACTGTTAACGTTAATATATTAACAACATTAATGTCCGGTATAGTGGATGCCAACCACCTTTCATCAAATAACAGAAGAAACATAACTGGTTTCCTTGCTCAATAAATAAAAATGTGTTGCTGTTTTTCAGTTAATTCTGGAGTTTCTTTCAATATTTTACTTTTGCACTTTCAAAATTGAAAACTCATAGGCTTAATTCTTTTTCCGAGAGTTTACTTACGCTCTTGAAAGTAAATTCCTTGTTCGCAAATTTGGAAGAGCTTCTGTAAAGTTGGAATTATTTTATGTATAGTGCTACATATGTTTGAAACTGTCTACGAATTATGTATATCTATATCATCTAAATCAATTTTATTAGCAGACTTACTTAGCATTTTCCAAATAGTTGTTATTTCCAGCTCCGTTGATCAGCCCCTTGATCTTTTTAGCTTTTTTTTTTTCTAATTCCCCCAGTCATTGCTTATGTACATTAATTTGTTTTAAGTATAAGAATATGGTCCATCTTGTTATTCTGACTCACAGAATGTAATAGAGTTATAAATCAGAATCTTGCATGTCTGTGAAACACACGCATTTTCTGTACACTAATTTTCGTCATTGTTGATCTGATAAACAGCGCAGTGAAAATATTCTAGACACGTACTATCTACGTGGTATGGTATATAACGGCTGCAGTTTTTATCGCGGCCTCGCCGACTGAATGCTTGTTCGGATATTCCAGTTACATTCTTTTCTTCGTGAACGGTGTCAACAAGCTGTACAGTGGTTCTCGACGACTATCACTTCATAAAGATTGCGAAATGGAGGGGACTGTGGGATATTATTTGCTCTTCATTGCTGCGAGTAAGACAATGGTTGTAACTACAATGAGGTTATTGAATTACGGGCCTAAAGAGTGTGGATGTGAACAGAGAGAAGCCAGTCGTCAAGCTCTATAATACATGTGCAGGTAGCAGATTGTATTCAAACGAGGAAATCTTTATCTGCGAGTGGTTGTGTTTTGGTGTGCTACTTGATCTTTTCATTGTGGGTTGTAAATTCTGTGCTAGTTGTTCTTCGTTAGTTACACTACTATACAAATATAGTCTTGAAGAACGGGCTTTATGTATGATGCATTTGTGTAAACAAATTGTTGCACAGAAGTGGTAAGGCGATTCGCAAGAAAATAGCCTGGCAATTATGTTCCAGATAGAGAAACAGTTTAGCAGTTTGTTAAAAGTTTACGAGAGATAGAATCCCTCAATGATAAGAAAGGTGTTCCAAAACACCGTTTTTTAATGGTGTTTAACGCCTGTTTTTACTACTGAGGCACCACAGGTGGTGAACACTGATGACACATGAGATGAAATGATATATTGGGAAAGGATTTTTTTTTAAGGAAGGAAACGCTCCAGGCCTAAGTTTAGGGTACCTCCCCGGCATTTGCCAGTTATGAAAGACTGAGGAAAACCTGGAAAAAACCTCAGTCATGGAGAATGGTCCTGGTGGCATTCGAACCCCAGATCTCCCGCTCACGAGTCCGCACCTTAACGACCTCGGCCACCCGTGGCGGTTCCAAAACATCGTATTCTTATGGAAGAAAAGATAGATTAAATACAGAAATTGTCTACGCAGATGCCGGCAATGTATTGCCGTTGAGGGGCATCTTTCGGGTTAATGCCTTTTATCATCAGTTTTCAATAGGGTGTCATTTTATGATTTCAGTATAAACATAAATACTAAAATTAAAATATTAACTTTATGCACGGTTAATCTATCACATTTTTCTGGGTGCGGCGGCTGTGCTTCCCCAGTAAGGAGCTGCGCTCATGCGGCCCCTAACTCAGGTAAACCCATTATATAATCTAGCATGTTTTCTTCTCTCCTCCTGTAAAGCGTGTGCGCAAACTCCCACCACTTCTCATCTCGTTCAGGGGAGCGACCACGAAGAAAAACGCAAACTATAGAGCTAACGTAAGATATCTTTGCACTTAACCTACGCCACACAATTGAGGCGGTTTCTCTACTATCTTCTATGATGGCATTGACCTTTCGTATAACTGCCGAAACGTCATGTAAATTAAACGGCTTATCGTATTCTGGGGAACTTGGAGGTATATTATCTTAAAATAGCTAGTTATATAAATCAAAGATAGCATACAAACACGGAAATGTGTTTTTTAGAAATTATACCCGATTGAAGAACTTTGTGCATAAGCGAGAGCGTTCTATCGCTCACTCAAGTTTTCTTTTTACTTCCCGCAATAACGAAACCAAATGCAAACATACCTTGCATGAGCATCTAACTGTTGAAGTCATAAATATATCTTATTATATTAAGAATAGACTTTTTATTTTATTTTAATCTGTCGAAATTTTTTAAAAAGTTTCATTAACGTATTTATAAATATTGTAGTATCGTTTAGTTTAGAAAATACAGCAGTTCAAGGGATTAGAGTTAGCATAATACTTTGGATATACGTTTAGTAAGACTTCTGAATATAGCGCTACTAACTTCTCTTACTCTGGTAAATTGCTCTTCACGCAGCTAGGGGGATTATAGCGTTTTCTCTTAATTTTTAGGTCCATCTGAGCGAAACATGGAAGCATTTACAGCGTTTTGAGTTACCTAACCGAAAGGTTTGCCTCTCCTGTTCTGCTAAAAACTAAGATAATCATATTTTCTACTCCGAAATCATGTCATTCATTCTACTCCGTGCTCTTTGTTTAAAAGAAAATAGAGAATAGCTTAAACTTTTTCATGAAAGTGAACATAAAAATATCTTTCTTTTTTCTTAAATTTGAAGTGATTTTTAGTTAAGAGTCATAACAAATAGCTGGAAACAAAATAAAATTCCATTATCTCGTCATGATCACAATTTGCTGTAGCAGTTCAAATCAACACATAATCCTTGAGTTTTATCTTCGACCCTTTAAAAGAAGTAAACCCATTTATGAACCTTTTTGCTATAGGTGTAGGTATAACCCTCACTTAAATAATGTTTGCGTCTAAAGTGAACAGAATGACTGGTATATGTGACAGAGGTTTGATAGTAATTTTCATTTAGTTTTTACCGTTTTTCTTAACCGCCTTGCAGCAGACTCTTGAGATTTTCCTAAAGGGTAGAATGGGTCTGCATATCATACTGCACTACGAAAATAAACAATCGTCAAAGATGTGAAGAAGGTGACCCAGAAGTTTTTAAAATAAGAGTAAATTAACCTGTCTTCTTCGGGTGAAATTATGTCTCCAAGGACAAATCATTCAGAAGATTTTGCCTAGACTTCTTCCTAAAATCTATTCCTAATTCTTCTCCAAGAAGCTAACTGAAACATACTTCCACTAATTCTGTTTTATTTCTCCATTATTTATATTATATTGTTCCCAACCATGACGTCCGTTTTCTTAAGTCTCGGACTCGTGAGCGGGAGGTCTGGGTTCGAATACCGCCAGGACCGTCCTTCCTGACTGAGGTTTTTTCCAGGTTTTCCCCAGTCCTCATAAATGGCAAATGCCGGGGAGGTACCCTAAACTTAGGCCTGGAACGATTCCTTCCATAAAATCCTTTCCCAATATATCATTTCATCTCATGTATCATCAGTGTCCATCGCCTGTGGTGCCTCTGTAGCAAAAACGGGCGTTAAACACTATTCATATTCACATCCGTTTTCATCGCGCATATGCCACTGTGTTTCTAAAACTTACGTCTTCTAGACATACTCAGAAAAGCTAGTGACCTATATCAGTAGCTTTTTAGAACTTTGCGGAGTAGATTTTTCCCGACTTTATTCAGATAAAGTAAACACTTATCTCTTTCTATGAATGCAGAGTGTAAATATCTAACAAATGAACTTTGTCACTTAATACATTATTTCATCTTAATTTTTAGATTTAAATTATTCCCTGAGAAAATTAAAACATTGCACTTTATAGAACCCTCATTAGGTAGTGTAGTTTATAGAATAAACTCTATAAACCAAAAAACAAGTTGCAGTGAATATTAAAGACGAATTCATGAAAAATATGCGTAAATGCTGGAAATAGAACACTTTTCTAAAATATAATTTTTACTCAACTCTTTACGTAATTTATTTCAAAGCAGGAATAAATAAGTTTCTTTTTAGCTACAATATACAATATACAATAAACACGTGAGCTTCTTAGGGCCATCAGGTAATGAAAATTTGAAGTATGAATATATATGAGTGTTTATTAATTGTATTGATTGATGGTGATTAAATAATGAGCGTCATATTGAAGCGCCAATTTGCGGCGAAATTCAGTTAGTTTATTGAATTAATTGTTTTAATAATGGGAAGAATATTAATTTTGGTTTAGATTGGAGTAAATCTGATGTTAACTGGTGCTGGGGAACGTTGACAGCCACGGCTTCGATGTCTGCGCAGAACACCTTGTCCTGTTGCTATAAAAAAGTTGTTCTTTTTAGTGTAGCTGTAATTCTTTTAAGACTTTTCTGGAAAGTTTCCAGGGGAGGAAGGAGATACGGATTAAGGCTTCACAAAATAACAATAATGTTCACACTTCACTGCGAATTTTATTGCCACGTTCCTTTCGTGACACTTCTGTACCGTTTGCAAGTAGCTGAAAGATGTTGAGATGGTTCTTAACGACGTAAATCACAAGTTCTCCCGTTGTTTTCGCATATATAATCCAGCTCGATTTGGAGTGGTTACTGTCCGCTGCTTTATACCAAAAAGTGTTACTAATGAGACGTCTTTTAACTGCAGTTTCTCACATTGCCTTAAATAAAAAAAATTACGTCTTTCACAAACGAGGTACACTTTCATATCTCCTAAGCTGAACTGGATTTCACTGTTACACTGTTACTGAACTGAATTTCACTTTGGGGAAACGAGAAGTTTCCTCAAAGTGAACTGCAAGGCCGGTCTCCCGAAGCGAACTGCTTTCTCTCGTTTTCTAAAGCGAAATGTTACGTCTCGTTTCCCCAAGCAAATTGTGTCGAAAAAGCATCCAAAAATGTTTTTAATAGCATTCCTACGCATTTTCCCACAAGAATTAAATTTTTCGATTCTTCTAGATGCTACGTAAGCTTTCCTTCCTGATTGGCATAATATCTTTCCGCTGGAAGTTTATGGAAGAAACATTTTAAAATTCGAGAACTGATTGGCACTGATCGAGAACTTATTTCATTGCTAGTAAGCTAGAGACGTTATACAGTAGCGAATTTTTCTCTTTTTAAGGGGCGGTTGCCCAAGGTGAAAGCTATCCACCACAGTTTTTCTCCAAGGACTTTTTCACAGGGATGAAAAGAGAGGTTCCCTTGCTACTGAATTACTGGCCTGGCCTTGCTCATGGCACCCGTAGGTCGCCTCTTTGTTACATGAATCTTTTATCCTTACTGCAGATATTTCTGTTTCTCGTGCAACCTACAACATTCTATGTAAATACATCATGAAATATATATTAATCTATGGTTAAGTTGAATACATCATGATAACTGTTTATTAATTATACGTTATTAAATCTTGATCTGAGCTAATTAATTATACGGGATAAAATGTGAATGTCCCATTAGAAGCAAAGTACATAAAGGCTTAAATTCTCTTTTGTTAAAAGTTTCCGTTTTATAAAATGCTGAAGGATGAGCCTTTATTGCAAATGCTTCGTTCTAATATAGAAGTGAGAATGGACACGCGGCTGTTAACAGAACTTCAACGAATACGTGGCTAGGCGTTTAGCGAAGCTTTCAGAACGGGGAAAGGCTCCTAATTGCATCTCCGGCCTGTAGCTTGTGGAAGAGGTGAGAATGACACAAGTGGAGAGGAGTACGGAGTAGACACAAAGGAAAGGAAGAGCGAATAGTAGCAGGACAGAAAGGGAATTAGAGGCCGTATGTGAGGAGAAGGTGGGCCAGGAGAGTGCACTTAAGCATGAGAGGTTCTTCACAAACTTTCTACAGCAGTAATGATTTTGCTATTTGAATTTCTAGCTTTAAGGCAGTAACGTGTTTGAAGTACTTTATATGCAGCTGCATTTCGTTAACAGATAAATAAATAAATATTACGCCTGTGCTACCACATTTTCTTTATCTGCATACGTTTCTTTAAGATATTCCACATTTTTATTGTTACAACTATAACATTCAGCAACTTACGAATTTGTCATAATAGTTAATTTACGGTTCAGAAATTGCAGGCTATTGTGATCTGTTTTGTTGGCTTTGTTTGTTCTGGAACTTTATGTTCCTTAATCTTTAATTTTCTCTAATAACTTTAAAATTAATTACAGTAATTCAGCAGCATTTGACGCGGACATGCTTTTGTATATGAGAAGTAAGGTTACTGAAGGATTCGATTGGTGCACTATTCTGTAGCTCCTGAAGGGATGTTTGTATCCTCTCCTCGGTAATGGTGTGGTGCATGTGATGTGCTGTAGTTACTGGATTATTAACGTCATTGTACATTTGTGTTACGATTAGTACAGTACGTACAGTACAATATGAACTGGTACATAGCGGAACAGGGTAATATGCATCAATAAAGGAGTGCTAAAGCCAATTTATTGAACAGTTTGCAGTTCGGAAACTACCGACGAAAAGCCTCCATTTAGAGTCTAATGAAGAAGCTGAAATCAACGAGTGCGATGTTCACGAAGTAGAACTTCCGAAACTGCCATCAGTAATGGTGCAGGAAAAGAAAAACAACTACAAACCTCCTCATAGAAGTTTTCGCATAAACTATCGGTGTGACAACAAGCTGAGAAGTTTCATGCATATCGCACAGAGAAGATAATTGTTATCATTGTTTTTTGTAGTTTGTCAATGTACACCCAGAAATACTGGTAAACACATTTTTCCCCGTAGCGCTACCCAAGTGGGACTTCAGTTCCCACAATAATGGGGCAGCTATACATAACAAAACATTGGTGCATCTTGTGCTGGCATTGATTATTTGCCCCATATTCTTTCCACGGTCTACGTGGAAGTATTGTACTAGTTGTAGGAGAGGCGTTTGCAGGCATGCCTTGATAGTAATGGAAACTATTTTCAACACTTGCTTTGAGACAATAATGTTTATCATGCACTAATAAATGTTCATATCAAATACCGTATAATTGCTCCTATTAATTTGGTAAAACTATAAGAAAAAATCAAAGGCTGGGAACAGATGAAAACATCCTATATGTGTTCTACATGATCGGATCAACTATTAGCCTTTAGATATAATCCTGTCAGAATCAAACAGAATTCGCAAAAGGCGACATTGCACAAAAGCATTTTACGAATCAAAAGCATTGAAGAAAAGGGAATAACTCCATTTTATATCATGCTTTGCATTTGTAGATTATATCAAAGTGTTTAAAAGATAAAACGTAACATTCTTTAAAATATAAAAATAAACAGGGGCAAGCAATACAAAGGCTCTATGCCAACACCGTTATTTTAATTAGAAACAGAGAAAGTCAGACGATCTTAGAATGAAATTTTAATTAAACAGTACTGAGACAGCTGCACCAGTTCTTTTTAAAATGTACATAGAAGATATTATTAAGCATTTTAGAACTTAATAAACATCTGAGCATCAATATAAACTTCCAGAGTACAATACTCAGGAATGCAGAATTACAACACAGGCACTCTAAAACAAACATTCTTTAATAAATGAACACAAATATATATATTGCTTTGGTGATCACATCAACGAAACGTATTTAGCGCACCATTTGAATCTCATGGCTAGACTAGTGTTCGTCTCAGTGTGATAAAGAAAAAGAAAAACCATCGGCCCGAAAAGCAGATCACTTCAACTGACAGTTGGCAGTAATTTGTTGCGCTTATGAATGAAGGGAGGAGGAAGAGAGAGCCGTCCATAAAAACACAAACTCAGAGATGTTTCAAGCAGAATACAGTTGTGTATATAAGAAATAGTCGGGTTCTTTACTTTATCAAATGCATATGTGTATGCTTGTTTAATTACTACCAAGCAGTTCTACTCGCAATTCCCGACAGCGAGGATCTGTTTCTCTAAAGGCCAGTAACATGCCTCATGAAGCTATGGCGGAGGCATCTATGTACACAGGGGACACAACGAATGGAGAAAGGTAGACCTTCATAACCAAAACTTAATAGTGCTATCTAGACTTATAAATGGCTCTGATGTGCAAAAACAAAAGCATACCAGCCCGCGCTCCTGCACGAAAAGGTCATGAAGCGGAATTAAGTTATGGTGGTAGTGAGTTACAAACCAGTCTCTCTCCTTAAGCCTGTAGCTCATCAGTTCTTGTTTACCTGTAGATGATAGCTTGTGATTGTGTTTTGTATTGACATAGTTTGAGTGCAACTAACTTGATGTTAATTACCAAAGAATCCCAGACATGGTGCACGTAAACACGTTTCGTCAAGAGCTTATCAAGTTATTTTAATGAAGAAAGACAAAGTTGTCAGTAATAGTGTGCTGCAGATAATCATCACAGGAAAAAATCTACCTGTGTGTATGTTTATTCAACGATAATAACTTTAATTAGAAATTAAAGGGAGCATGGAAACAAAATCATATTAAGGAGAATCCAAAACACGAAGAAGCATTATCCCTTAATATAACTCCAATTAGAAAAAGAAATCTTTTTAGACAAAATAGTCTTATGTGTGTAAAACTAGGATTGATATAAACTTAGGAGAGAACGTCATAAAGCTGCTTCCTAAGTCTAATATAAATGATATTTCCCTCGCGAGACCGCTCCACGCGTCGGTTGTTCAAGTTGGTACCTCAGTGACCGGAAATGAAAACCCCCCAACTATGATTGTTGTGTAAGTTACGTATTATTAACATTTAGATACTTAAAGGGTAAATTTTCTTACCATTATGCAGCAAGAAGATACTACAACTGCCTCTGGCATCGGTTTATGAAATTAACAATTACCCCCTCAATTCATATGAGAAATGGAAGAAATTTCTTCCGGGATGTTATTTTTCAGTTCATTTAATGTGTGTGAATTTGTCTCTCTCTCCATCCAGAGACAAAAAATCGCAGGTCATTAAATCGGTGGAACGAGAAGGTCATATATTGTTAGGGATGACTCTATCGTCGAATATTTCATGAATTACATGCAAGGAGACATGGCCTGCCTGTGCCGTTGCACAGTCCTGTAGGAAAGCAGCGTACCTACGTACCTGCACTGCTAATTCACGGAAAAAGGGTTGCAAAATATTCTGCACATACTTTTCACTATCAATTATTTCTTAAAAAAAAGGACTTATGATTCCGCCGCTATCTTTTGATCATGCTTCACCGTTGTTTTGTGAATTAACATACTCACGTAGGTGGAACCAGATTCATCCGTAAGGAAAATCAGATTCCATTCACAAAATCATTTACTAGATGCCCGGTCACTCCGTTAAGTTCTTGCACTACAGTATTTTATGTTTTTAACTTCAGTTGCTTTGTGGCCGTTCGAACAAAGGAATAGAAAATTCCCCGTTTGCTGAGAAATACGAAATTGTTTAAAATGGTTTTTAGGGGTACGTTCCCGAGCATGTCGGTCCTGGTGGTCTCGTGGTAAACACATACTTGCCTTGTAGACTCAAGATCACGGGTTCAAGACTGGCCAGGGTCGATGAATTTTTTTCGGGCCTAAAAATTCCAAGTATGGCTTTCTTCGGAAGGAAAGTAAAGTCGTAGATTTACAGCACGAAAAAGAACCTCAAGTCCAAAAGAGGACGCCTCGGAGCAAAATTTATCAGTCATTTCACGCCCGAAATTGAATGGGACGCTGATGACCTGAGATGTTAAAGAGCGTCCTTAAATAAAACAAATGAACAGTTCCAGAGTATGTTCAAAATTTTCTAATGTTTTTTTTTGTGAGTAATGTACGTGGCTGTTTACAATTTTTATCAAGAATACTTACTATTTCACGAATTATATTTTCCAATATGTAAATCGAATTTCTTCGCGGAAGTTGAATTTCAGGTAATGTCTCTTGAAACAATCTCCGTACATCACAGCCGTTCATGTATGCACGTAGAAATAAGTAAATAAATGCCCTTTGGGGAACAGAATGCCTGAATTTAACCATATTAACGTAATTCATGCACTGTATTACGCTGCCTAATGAATACTTAATACATTGTCACATAACACCAAAGATAACGTTCGTATTTTCCTGGAGTTAAACTTGTACTGACCTCCCCTCCGGCTTCTATCCGGCCAACTTCCAAGGGTGGGAATGAAACGAGAGCTGTGGTACTCTATGAACTGCGGCCAATTGCACATGGAGTGGTCTTGCGAAGGAAAGATCACTCATCATAATCAATACAAGGTCCACTAACCAGGGTAATCTAGGACATCGTTTGATATCTTCGAAAGTGATGCTACTCGCAAATATCTCATTTTTAAGTCTTAGCACACTTGTCGGACTGCCCTCCATTCTTTTGGAATTGGGCAACCCAAATTCGGACATTGTCTTCTGATTTATGGATTGTTATGCCGGGAATAGAACAACCGTGTTCCTAATCCCCACAATGCGTTCATTCTTTATGGCCGAAAACTAAAGGCATGATAGTGACTCTGTGCCATATCCCGTGCAATGCTGACTTAGCGCGGCAGCTGGTTGCTCTCGTTGTGAAACACAACACATGTTTACGAACCACTTGTGCTCTGTGAAGATCAGGGTCGTGTACAGTTTGTATTATGGCACTTGTTTATCTTTTTTTTTTTTTAAGTCTGACATTCTTTTTCCCGTCATAGTACCTGACTGCTGCTATCGTTCATCACTCAGAAAGTGCCTTTGTCACACGAATTTCTAGCAGCAAAAATAAAAGGTGTTTTTTGCCCTTATACCTGTCATGCTCTACCGTTTTTGTCAAGTTCCAGGTTATATGATGCTGCTATTGCGCCCTGTTAAGTCCCTGTCGGCAAATGCGGAGTTATCGTTCCTTGGTGCAGAAATGTGCTATATATTGCTATTGACTCTGGCGCATGTCATTATCTATATACATTTTGTAGCGCATTTTAAATGTACTAATTATTTTAAACTCTTAAATAACTAATGTGTATAAATGTAATTATTAATAGTTTGTTGTTAGGAAAAGGTTCGGTATAGTTCCCCTGAAAACGAGTCCATCGGCAACTGCCTGAACCTCATTTATATGCTTCATTATCGTCACGCCAATCAGAATTCAATCGAGCTTATCACTTTTGCCGTTTTAAAATATTGGCTGCAAGTGGAAAACATCCATGAAGCACTCAATAATAATCCTTTGATGTGCGGCCCTCAATTAATGTAGCGAACAGTGTCATTGACAGTAACGGGAATCATTAATTAAGTAAATGATCAGGCCTGAGAGGTGGCCACCATAGCCTTGTTTATGTTCATGTTATAGTAATGTTCGTTACACGTTACTGAGCCAGGCGTTTATGCTTAAAATTATTTAGTATCCCTATTTAAGTAAAGTGATTATATTCCACCTTGCTGCCTATCGTCGTTGCGCTTTTGCAGCATAATCCTCTAAAATTGGAAGTAAAATTTAAAACTTAGCTGCCATTTGTAACTATAAAGTACTGGGAGTAAAGGTTGAATTAAAGATCATGGAGAAACTGCGTAGTGACCGTCTCTGCAGCAGAACTCGGTATTGCTGTTTTCTGTCACTAAAGTTAGGATTTCTTATATTCAGGCTGAAGTGTTACACTTGATTATATGGTTATTTACGATATAAATATTACATGTTTGTACTTTGACCATTTTATTCACAACATATTGTTGTTAGTGTCGAAGGTGAATCTTAAAAGCTCTTGTGCCTGCAGAAATGAATTAGTTACATTACCCAATGCTATTGAGATTACGCACAGAAAAATATTGCCATTTTCATTGTGCCAACTTCATTAAGTAAAAAAGTAATTATTTACCTATATCATTCATGATGTAAATATTACATGTAACACAAGCAAGTAATAAATTTAACATTCATGTTCACATTTTATTCCCTAGTTGCATATGCTTACACTGTTTCAACGATCTGATGTAATTTCACTCTTCATTATTCTAATAGACTGTGGCTTCATTGGTAACTTATTTATGGTTATGAATTTAAATCACATTTTTTATCATCGCTTAATAAACTTATTTGGCATCAAATCTAATAGAGAGAATTCAGTAACATCGATAATCGTTTCATTTTCCATTTCGAATACCTCACCTTTGGACGTTACATGTGCAAAATATTTATAATATTCTCTAAATTATCGCCACCGGATGTAGCATTCAACTTTTTGTAACCGCTTTGTTGATTATACTCGGTTTATATGACCATTAAATTATGATTTTATAACTTCTCCATCTTGAAATATTTACTCAATGTAAACGTTACGCTGCCGTAGAAAAAATATTGTGTCATACTTCGTCTCGCTTCTTAACCACACACTCGTCCAAAAAATGACACATTAGGAACTTGCATTGTAACTAACTTTTTTGCACGCATTAAACATCTGTTGAAAAAATGAGTCATTACCAGACTTAACATGTCAATCGGAGAACTTCGGAGCGTCCGTAAACGCTGTATTCACAACACGCATACAGCGATTGGCACACTGCAGTGAGCGTTTTGTCAGTAAACGTATTGGTCACAACCATAACCACCTGGAAAGAGAAAATTACGGTAGAGTAGCAGTGGGCGAGCGGTTTAGAAGGCATTGCTGTTCTGCGTGAGCTCCTGGAGTCAAATCCCACACAACATTTTGTTTTATTTTTTATTATCGGTTTTACAAGTTTATATGCGAAATATTATGTTGCCTAAATATCACATTATATTTTAACGTATCGTTTGAGTTATAGGACATTCCCTATGTACACACAAAAACACAATCACAAAATAACGTAATCTTTACAAAACAAATAAATGAACAGAAACATTTATCTTCCAAAATGAAAACACATAGAAATTAGCACAAATTAATATAGGATGTATGAACCCTCAGCTTGTATAACTGTCCTCAATTTTGGGGCTATAAATGATATCAGATTTCTACAGTAGTGTGGACGAGAGGCTATAACATCCCCGGCTTCTTGAATTTGCGCCTATCTTTTGTCCTTCTTGCATGCGCAGCATATTGCATTTAATATATATTACATATATTTTATAATGAATAATATGTTAACTTTAAAGCATGCTGTGTACGCGAAACAATATTACGAAACTATTTTGTCTTAGTATGTTATACCGGTTTATTAAAACAAATAGTGCTTCAAGCCGGGAGGCGAATCTGCGCACTTAACCACGGCATCGCTGTACACTCTGCCACAGAGCTAATGGCGTACACAGACTAGTCAGTATCTTTAGTACACACCACATAAAAAAAACTACTGCAGTGACCATACAGCTTTGCTAGATACTTTGTGATCAGCGCGCTGTAAGGAGTAGGACTTAGAAGCATTTTGCGTTCAGGAGATAACCTCTTTTTGTCAAAAGGTGTACATGTTATATATTTACAAGAGAACTTAATATATTGTAATTTAGGAATATATTTCTTTACACATAAAATGTTTTTAAATTATTTTGGCGTGTTTTACATAAGGAAATTGCATGTTTACACCGCACCGTTGTTTCCGAACCGCTTCCCTCTGCCATCTTCTCCGATTAACTACAGCAGCAATACACAGTCTTCACTCAGCGTCGGGTTAAAGTGACTATAAATCCAAACTCGGTTACCACTGTCTATTGACTCCAACGCACAATTTAACTTTTGGCAAATTGCACCACAAGATACTATAAAGCTGCTTTATAATAGGCAGGAGGAGAAACTGATTGGAAAATAATATTGAAATTTGTATACAGATATGCAATGCTAAGATAATTTTCTTGATCCTCCCAATATGGTAGTCGTCGATCAAAATCGTCTATTTCACTTGCTCTCGGTCATAGAGAATGATCCTCTACTATATGTGCTGTATTGCTCGTAACACAAGGCCCGATAATTGTTTATAATCCCGCAATAGAAGCACATAAAGATGCGTCACATTATTTGTGAGGACAGCAAACCCGTCATCGTCTTAACGGACATGTGCGATCCATGAGCTAGACACAGTTCCGTTCATGCCTCTCATATATCGTGATAGGCTTATGTCAAATTACACTGAATTACTTTTGAATACAAAAACGCAATCACAAACTTCCGAAAATGTCAGTAGTAACAGTGATGGGTGCGTAAAAAACACAATGAGGGTCTCACCACAGACAGCCCCGAGTAAACCGTTGCGGGATATGGGGGTCTTCACAAGCAACAGAAGAGATTCAAAAGTTCCAGTAGTTCGCCATTGCTTTTCTTGGAATAATGAGCCACCATGGTGCAATCTGCCCTTATGCCGAAATATTTCTTCCATCATCTTTCATACAACGTGCATACCGCTGTCTAATGGAAGTATTCCACGAGTTTGGCTATTTTAGCACGATAGTGCCACTTGTCAAACCTGTAATGAAGTTATTTCTTTGTTTGAAATCCTGTAAAGGCCTTTGGCCACCGAAGTCAACCGATTTAGTCCAACAAATTTATTCTAGTGAGAAATGTTGAAATGGAAAGCAAGTCGTAACAAACCACGAAACCTGGTGAATGCAACTAAAATGCGGAAATTGACGCTGTGACTCCCGGGGTGTTTTTCCTACTGTGACATCATAAGGAGTTGCACTGATTATGCATGAAATGAAAAATTGCGATAGGAGCTTTGAAATGGAAGCATTCCAGGCCCAAGATTTGGGGTATCTCCCCGGTATTTTCTGAAAAACCCTTAGTCAGGGAGAATGATCCTGGCGGAATTAGAACCACAGATATTCCTTCACGAATCTCTGCCGTCCATGTCGATCATTGCTAATGTGATAAATGTCTTCTGCTACATATTTAATCGTGCTGGCGCGCCTTGATGATGTTGATAACCGCTTTCGGAGCTTGTTATGAGATCATGCTTCTTATAAGTCAAGATATGTTCTAGTCACATGTCACTAAATTACGTTGCACACTACAGTGAAAACCAGAATAAGACCAAATTAAATATTTTGTATTTATGATTTCCCTGAAATATTCTGTAGTATGAGCACTAAAAGTTTTATACCTACATTTTTTTGTACAAAACAATAGGACCTATTAAAAAGATGAATGCAACTGAAGTGAGATAGTTCACAGTGTGTAGTTTAAACAATGCAATCTATTGAATAGCTTTTTTCTAATTATATGCGAAATACTTAAATAGTGTGTTTTATTTAATCTTCCAAAAATAAGCGCCAAACGATTTTATACAAAGTTCAAACATTTTTTTTCAATACTTTTTGAAAATATAAGTGGAAGACTGAAAAATAAAATTCATATATCTATAAATCCTCACACTACAGATTGTGAGTTAAATACCTAAAATATTCTTTCCGAGATGCAGATTTCCCTGTAAACGAAGTTTTGAGAGGAACGTTCAAAATATTTCTTTCTTAAGACGCAATATATACAGGATTCCTAGTTTGTTATTACTATTTATTCACATTTTCTGTTCATATCACCTTAATAATATTGTTTATATCGATTGCTGGCTGCATCTTGGGATATTTCTTCAAGTATTTGTGGAAATCTGCGTACTTCGTATTTATAATTATGTGCTTATTAAAAGGTTACCGAAAACATTGCTACATAAATTAATTTAATTTTTCGTCCTGCTAAACACTGATTAAGCAGTGAAATTGAAAGCTTAGAAAATGTGAAATAATTTAAAGGTTTAAAATTGGGTAGGTTTTTTTTCCACATTTACCGCCCTCTTTAGAAACAATTAAGCGGTAATCAATGGCGTTCTTCACTAATAATATTTATCTTTTGCACTTGCTATTGCTTTCTACGGCGGAAATATACGAGGGTCATTAAAATAAAAACTGGGTGTTTTAAGGATAAATTCATTCTAACCATGTATAATTACAAAACAAATTATATTACTTTTCTGCATAGTTTCCTTCAATAAAAGTGTATATTCTCCTCCTGTTGGGTAGTTTCTTTATTCCCTCATTAAAAGAAATAAGAAAGACAACCTCTCCGTCGTCGCTGAATCTTTTACCATTCTATGCCTCTTTCACTGGCCTGAACATGTGGTAATCATATGAAGGGGATAAACTGACTCTGCAAGGAGGGTATTTTAAGGTGTCTAGTGAATTTTTCTTAATTGTTCCCGGGTTATGGCTGTTGTATGCGACTCAACTTTGTCATGCAGGAACAAGATATCACGAATGCGTTGCCGGCTTCCTTTGTTGCGAAACACACATGTCGTTCAACAGTTCGCAGTAATACGCCGCATTCACAGCTTTGTTCGTGAAGGAAATCGATGAGCAACACGCATTTCGAGTTCCAAAACACGGTCGCAAGAACCTTTCCGGTGATCAGTGAGCTTTGGCATTAGCCGGAGAATCCTCCCTCAGCTCCTCCACTCCATACTCATTCTTTTGTTTTCGAGGATGTAGTGGTGTACCCACGTCTCATGAGAGATCACGAATTGGGTTAAGAACTGCTCATCTTCTTCCTCAAAAGGATTCAGAAGCCTTTCGAACATTTTTCTAGCATTAGTGAAGAGGAATCCTAATTCTTTATAAATAATGCCGTGTGCACTTCAGGAGCTTATTCTCACCTCTGAGGCAACTTCGAGCACACTTAGGCGTCGACCAGAAATGACCTGAATTATGTCCAGAGTGAGTATTTCTGTGGACGACGTGCATTACTTTCATGTTCCCTATATTATGACCGCTGAGGAACTCCTTGTGCTAGTCAAACAATTGGGTTTGTAAAAGCGTAACTTCTCCAAACTATGCCAGGAGTCAGGACAATGTCTTGTTCCGTGTGACTTCCTTTTTGGTTAGAAAACGAATGATGATCCGTTGCGTAACGAAAGTGCAACCTCTTGTTCAGACATAACGCTACTGGCGTTTGAACGATCAGCACGTAAGTATCTGTGGATTGCTTTCCTCCACATCGACTCACCTAACAACTGATATGGCTCCGCTCCTCACGCCACTCTTTCTTTGTCCAGTGTACAAAAGTCCGAATTAAATTTGAATGAACCTCGTATGTGATGTGATTTGTTGAAGTGGGAGAAAGTGGGAGATGCTGCATGCTTATTTGTGTACCAGAAGTGGAATGAACAAATTATCTATACTGTCTTTTGAACTACAAGAAACAGAGCAAATATTACCCAGAGTAAGATAATGTTTCCAAGGAAACGAAACTCTAAAAGTTTTTCCCGTACGTATAAGGTTGACCAATACAATCTATGCAGTATTGACGTATTAACAGGAAGCCGTTACAAGAATTTTCATCGCGCTTAAGTACGGTGATCCGTTCGGTATAAAGTGTGATATTTACACTTTGAAAAAGACGATTTTATTAGTAGCATTACATAACTTCTTTAATGAATTATATACTTTTTTCAATGACCATCGCACCGAAATGTTAAGGAATTGCTTCACGTAAATGTAGAGTTACAGTGAGCCACTCTCTTCGTGATCAGGTTCGTAAACTTGTGTATAATGTTTTTGTTTCTTTTACTGGTGTTTCATAAAGTTCGGTAACAAAAGTAACAAAAGCAGGCATGAGTGCTTTAATTAGACTTTCTACTCCTAAAGGAAAATATAGCAAAGAAAGGAAAGAATAGAGGTAGATTAATTTATGGATGTCAAATAGACGTTTAATTTGAATGTTTTTACCGTTAGAATGGTCGTACCGTCAGCAATCTCAATTATGCACTTAAATCAAAAGAAAAGAGAAGAGAACACCTCAGACTCCAATAAGGACAGTAGGGATCAAATAGAAGAAGTGTTATTCAAGTAAATTGTTACTCATATCCTTCTTAATCTTCATCAGACTCGCTACTGTTATGGAGAATTTTAGCTGTCACAGTGTGTAACAGTCAATCCCTTACTGAACATCGTGCAAGATTCCGTATCTAAAAACCTCCATGTATCTAAGTATATGGCATTTTCCTCTGCTAGCATTATAATGCTTTTTGTCAATAAACGCATAGTATAAAAAACTTTAACAAGTTCTTCTTTAAGAACGCTTTTATCAATAGATTACTACTAAATAGCATCTTATATGTGCTACCTTTGGTTATCTCTATGGTTCGGCTTAGATCATGGTTTCGATTCCTGCAAGGATCAAAACGTTCCAGACAAAAGCCTTACCCTTTTTGTCAGTCCACAGACTGTTGTTTAGCACTTCTAGTCAGCATGTTCATATAATACTAACTAAGATTCATTCATCACCGTAAACTTACCACGGAAGATATACACTATCAATGATGGGCGTTAATTGTAACAAAACATTTCCGACTTGAAGGTTAATGAATATGTGCAATGGGTTAGGGTTTATTTACCGAAATTATTTCCTTCCAGGAAGTTCTTGGACAATGTAAGACACAGTTGAGCTGTTACTAATGTGAAATTGTAAGAAAAATGTTAACATTTAGACTACACTTGGCCTTTTATGGTGTAATATGTTCAATAGAAACAATAATCTTACGTTTTGTACAGTGACAATATTCTCATAGTTAAAACGAATGTTTATAAAAACCACCATAAACAAATACGTTTTTGTTGATAACCGAAGCAGTAACTCAAAGTTACATCAATGGTTAATATGCATTTTTAAAGTATGAGTAGTTAAAATATAGTCCATAAATCGATTTAGGAAACTGAAATATATTTTATTATCAGCATACGAGGGCAACTCGGAATGCAGATGTTGTCATTCACGAGCAGGAGAGGCGACAGAAGCACTATTCTTGTATTCTTGATTCTCTGTGTAGTAAGCTCCCTGGCATTGTCAGTGTGAGGTTATATTCAACTGTTTCTTTCATCAAGACAGGCTTGTGAAATGTGTGCAGCAATAGAAATTCTCCGAAGTATGAGGTACGTTCAGTGATACGGTTTCTGTAGGTAAAGAAACAAACGGCAGCTGCAATTCATAGTGAGATTACTGCAGTGCACAGCAGCATTATTGAATGGGATTATTGTTCAATGTTGGTATCGTAATTTCCACGATGGACGCATTAACACCCATGAAGATTCAACCAAGAAGCTTGTGGTAACAGTTTTGGGGACAAGCATGGTGTATTGTTGGTGGAGTTCATGGAACAAGGCACAATAATAAACAAATACTCGTAATATCTGCTGTCAGCTACTAATAAAACGAACGAGGAGCTCAGGAGAGTGTCACAGGTGGCTACAATCACAGGCGGCAGAGTTCTGCACAGAGGGGATTTGAAATCTTATGAAGCGGTACAACAGTGCCTAAATGTAAATGAAATTATGTTGAAAAATAACTGAACTGTATACTTTTTGTTTGTGTGAAATAAAATTTCCAAAATTAAAGTAGTATTCCTTAAAACAAGTAACGCAACTTACTTTCCGAATTACGCTCGTGTTTTTGTTCTGCCATATTGAAGTGTTGGTTTTATATTATTAAAAGGTAATTGAAAAAAATATTTGGAGAACGTTGGATAAAACATTATACTATATTTTAGTGGTATAGAAGCAAAATCCACATTGTCCACTTTACAAACTTTATGGTAAAGCTGAAGAAATGTGCACATCTGGATGAATATCGTTTACATATTCATTATGATAATTAATGTCTGAAGGCATCTGTCCCTATGAAAAGTGAAAAGGAAGGCGATGAAATACATTTTATTTGGAAAATATGGTTTTGCTCTACATACTTAAATAATGCGAGTTTTGCATCATTAATTGCGCAAATGTTGAATATTTGGAGCTAAGGCAATAGCTGGCCATTAATTCAAAAGATAAACCGAAAAAACATTAAAAATAATGATGAATATATGGAGAATAATGGAACAGAACAATATAAAAAATAATGTAGGTTATTTAACAGAAAGGCCTAGCAGTAATACATGTGTGTTAAGACATAACACATGTATACTATATCAAGTTATTGGCAAGAATAAGCTATATTTTGCAATTAACATAAATACAAAAATCAAGTCAGTTCAAAATCATAACATTTCAACAGTGTGGACACACTGAAAGTTCTTATCACTTATAGATGTAGTGCTCCTTACTGTGGCTGGTAATGAACACTTTCGTCTAGTTGTTCTTATTCAAGTCTTTCTAAAAGTCAATGATTGAACACTCCGCCATTCTTCACCATAGTGCTTTACCAGAACTGCATTGACATTACGTTTTTCCTCCATACTTGGATTGTTGGATTGTGAATTTCTGTGATAGTACTTTTAATTGATTTCATTCAGTTATATTCTGTCAGTAAGTTAAGCCAGATATGTCAGGAATATAATATAAAATGCACTTGGAAAACAGTGTAGTAACATGACTGGTGGAAATGGACACTGTTTTACTTCATAATAGGGACTGAATATTGTGAGTTTTGTGACTGACTCTGAATTTCTGAATACTTTTATTGAAGTAAAAAAATTAGTTTTACTACTCATTTTTTACAGAATTATGTACATTAAGGTGTAGAATGGCTTTACTACTAACTAAATGGATAATGTAAGTTTAGCTTCTATACGTCTCATTTAGTTGGTGTTTTGCTAGTTTAAACAGCTCTCATGAGAAACATAAATATAAAAATGCTATATGATACCAGCTATACCTATTGCTAATCCATACATTTATTTAAAACTGAAGGTTATGTTCATAGAAAAATACATAAAGAAGACTTTAAAAGGAGAAACAATTTGGAAAATCCCTACTCCTCCTATTTCATTCTCCATTAAAAGAGTCTTGAACTTAGGTTCTTGATCCATCTTAGGAGTCGCTGGTAATAGTGAATTTCCTAACATGTGCAGTCCAAAATACTTGCAAGATTTTTCCAACCTGATGCTCCTCTCTAAATGTTTCAGGCTTTACTAACAAATGCTACGGATAACACATCTTGTGCTAATATAGCCCCTAATAATTCTTGGCATTCTATGATTAAAACAAATATTTGACTCAGGACACACGCTTCAGTATTAAGATCTCAGATGCATTCAGTTATTCAGCTCCCCATTCCAAAGCAACTGCTACTTTGAAAAAACTGAAAAATCATAAGTTTTTTTCCCCTAATCTGTGGATGATTCTCCTGGGATGTCTTACCATTTCCAAACTTTCTCCTATTTTCTTTGGTTGTTTCGGGCACAAAGTAATTTATCTTTTCCAGCTGATGCTGGCATTTTTCGCGTTTTCCTCTGGTTACTTAGGCGGATAGTGGAATGTATATTTCCATTCCATGAATTTTCCTATCTCTCATTTCATTGCAAGTTCTGCTTGCACGGGTGATACAGTCATGGTGGCTTTTGCAAGCCTGTCGGGGTCTGGAACTTAGCATATGAGGAAACGTTAGTGACTCCGCCGCCGGTTTTGCCCGCCCCCTCATCTCATTCCTTCCTCCCATTTGGGGGTCGTAAGTGCAATAGGCCCCTAAATCCGGTCGTAGTACGGAAACATCCTCGTTCGTCTATCTTATCTTATCTTGACTTATCTTTTGGAAATAAGGCTCTCTTTTCAGAAATGACAAGTTTAAATAGTTAAACTATTTGTGCAAAACTCGCATTTATCGAGATGTACACTGCCGTTTATTAGTATAGCTAGGTCGAAGCCGTTATCGATTTGAAATATTACCGCATCTTACGAGAGCTTCGCTTAGGAGACAAAAGACAGCAACATATAGGAGGCATTGCTTATAAAACATACTATTTTTTGTTATTGTAACATCATTAATCTTGGTTATAAACGCTTTTGATAAACTATATATTTTAGAAAATAATACGTCACAAGTAGCGCATGAATCTATCTTGGGAATGTGGGAAGCAGGCCTTCCTATGATGGAAATAATAAATGTCAGCCAGAGAGATATGAAAACCATTGGGTTAGACTTTTCTAAGATCAAGGAAAAGAAGTCCAGGACAATCGAAGAAAACAGCGCCGTAGAAATAAGCAGCAATCTTACATTCAAACACAGGTGATCCTTTTAAATGTGCGGCCTTAATCCTGAGAGAACTACGATCTTAATTGCAGCGTAATTACTAGAGCCTGGGTTTTATGTTATATTTATTCGAGAAATACATCTATAAGTATTTGTTAAATATGTAGATAAATATGTAATGAAGCAATTATATGCAAATAAAATATTTAATTTCTTTGCTAGAAAATAGAATGTATAGCTAGTCACATTAAGATGATATTCATCAATTCAATTCTGCTACAAATATTAAACTGCAATTAATTTTAGAATTTCGGTGTAGATGCAACAGTATTGAAAGATAAGTGTCCTTCATTTAAGTTTTTAAGTTACATTGGAAGGTGATGCACAATTAATTATAATATACTTTTCCAAATGTTCTGTAGCGATGCACAGTCTTCTGTCGGACAATGTGTTTTTATATGCAGAGAAACAGCGCAAGAAGTCACCGGTGCTTATTTATACACAAGGATTGTGCTAGCAATAATATTCCCAGGGTGTTCTATAGGTCTATCATTAAATAAACGAGACAAAGAGTTGAGGAATCAGGGTTCTTATTGAGCACAATTGACCTTTTTATCTGCATAAAATATTATTATTATTATTATCATTATTATTATTATTATCATCATCATCATCATCATCATCATCATGATCATCATCATGGCTCTCTTGAGGCATACGTGAACTCTCCAGTTTCTTGATACTGTCGGAAAGCCAACACAAGTGGCTTGCGATGTATGAAACTGAAAAGTTTTCTATCACTGACTTCCCAGCTTCGAAGTGCTTACTGTAGAAAATCACAGGCTTGTTCCACGTTGCCCACCTTGTAATCACAGACTCCGGAGGCAGAGGACGTCAGGTAGCTGCTGCTTGTAACATTGTACACTTAGTATATCATAGATTCATTTCAAGAAATCCTTTTTCGTTGCTGATATCAATGTATTTACTTCTTGGAATTTATACCTTAACTGTCTCTGCCACTCGTTGCAACGCATGAGTCATACAATAACAAGTTTGGATATACTACTGTAAGCGATTTCCATTCTTTCAACATGTACGCAACTGCCACTTTTACAACAATTGCACCCCTCTCTTCGTTAACGTCAGCGGGTCATAACACTATAAGTCTATTATTATTGAATCTTGCCATTGTTGAACTATTTATTGCCTCAAAAGGTTTAACGGATTTTAAATATGGTTTAGATGAAACCTCAGACATCAACTTGCCCATAATTGGATGCACCATGGAAAGATATTAAGTATCTGTCGTTTCATCAGCAAAAATCCATATATACGAATCATTTATGTCAGTCCTGATTTTTGCTAACATGTCGACATAACAGGAATGCAAGTAATTCTTCCTGCCGGTTGACTCGTCCGGAATATTTGGGTTGCAGTTTTCTGCAAAAAATATTTAAATTCAAGTAGCTGACGTTAATCCAGGATATGTTCGCTGCAACCAGTGCCATGTATATTTCTTTCTAAAAGTAACTATTAGATGACGTAGGCCGCCCCTGCAACTTTGTAAGCTTGTTTCTTTGAAGAAACTTGTTGTTCATATCTAATATGTAAATTGTTTGGTAAATATTGTTCAATTTGAGATTTCATCGAGTAACCGACACGTTTATCACAAGTTTGGCCAATGATCATCTGTTGTGAAAACACTGTCAATAGAAATCCCAGTTTTCAGCTTGGACGATAACGAAGACTCGACTGATGCCATAGCTAACAATTGACTGCTACATATTCTGATTCGTTTTGAGAACAAGAAATGAAACGAGCCATTTTTGGCGGCATCGACTCTCGCAATTCAGGTTTAAATGTAACGACAATGTATGCATAGTACAAAACGTTTAAATTCATTTTCTTTCTTAATATGGTATTAGATAATTCAATAGAAGTGCAAAATAAACTGAATACTTTATAATAATTCGGCATTCATGCTAAAATATGTGAATAGTTTATAATGAAATATGTAATATTAAACAATTTAAAATAAACTTTATTTACAACATTCCCACATGTATACATTGTGAACATTTGCCCTTTGCTTGCGCATAAATATGCAGCATTAAAATATGTGACTACATAAAATTTGGGCTCTAGTTATTACAGATATAGGGCGTCTACATAGCAGTGACGTCAATCATAGGAATGGGCTTGTGAAGGAAGCCTCAACAATGATCATCGCAACATTTCTATGTTTTTGCCCTGTGTAGTTAAATGTTTAATTGATATTCAAATTAAGACTCTCTACCCACATTCACAGGAAATTAGATGCATAGATGTTAGAACCTTCTCCCCCTCTTTTGAGTTCTCCATTCGTTGAAGTCCATACTTGTATATTTCGTTTTCAATTTCATTTTTAAATTGTGTTATGTAAATATTTCTTGATTTACACGTGGGTTATGTAATACTGTTAAATATATGAAATAACATTGAATAAAAATTCTATTGTGTAGTAATTATATATTAGAATATTTAAAGTGTCTATTTTATACTGAAATATTAAACATTTCAATATGTTGAGCTATTCTATGAACTATGATGCAACTTGCGGTATTTTTGCCAATGTGCATGTGCACAGCCGTTGACTGGAACAATGTCTTGAGCTTCTGTATGTCGGTGTGAACCTCACAGTGGTTAAGCTATTCAGTTATTACGAGTTGTGTGTTTTGTTCTACATTTAATTGCAAAGTGAATTATGACTCAGTATGTATTCTTTACTACAAAACGTGTATTTATTTATGATTCATGTGTGTCAACTCAGTCAGCTCGTCAAGTAAATAGGGAATTTGAAGAAATATCCCCAGGTGTAAATGTTTCAGGTCGTACAGCAATCCACAATCTTTATAATATATGCATGCTACGAACAGTGTTCAGTCTAGAGTCCATGAGATTTAAGTTGCCATGTTTTCCACTGTCCTTATCTCCCACGGATCATAAAATCATGAGGAATAACAACCGTCTTTTGTCATAATTCTTGGAAATACCAGGCAGTTTGCATCCCTTAAGTTGTATCACAGCCCTTTAAATGGTTATTCAGGCTTCAGTGGCGTGTAGAAGCAACTTTCTTTTGGCAGTTAATTGGTACTGTTTACTTTGTTGGTTTTCTTAAAAATGGCCAAAATGTTGTTGGAATTGGAGAACTATGTAGAACGGAAGGACAGAAAGAACAATATAATGATAATAAACAAAGAGTGCAACCGTAAAACTATGAGGAAATGAACGGCAAAATAAAAGAAAAAGCTAAGACAGAATTTCATAAGCCACACACCAGACCCATGTACTTATGCAAATATAGTTTAGGCAGGAGATTAGCCAGAGTCGAAATGGCCTGCTTGGAAAACAAAATAGATATAATGAGGAACAAACACAAACTAGCGGGAGAAGAATGCTACATCGATGATGATATGATGCCCCAGAAAGGCTGATACAGAACCAACTAAGGAAGTTAGCAAGGGAGAAGAGAGCAAGGGAACACCATGGAGGTGGGAGGTAAGAAATTCGTGCTAAATGCCCAGTGGGTAAACTGGAATATGCTGCCTCAAGTACCAAAACCATAATGATCCCAACAACAAGAACAACAACAAATCACTCACTCAGAACCACGAATAAGAACTCCAAACAATCAAAAAAAAACAAAAAAAAAAAAAAAAAAAAGAAAACGAAAACAGGAATTTATGCAGAGGAAACAGAAAAAGAAATTACACTGTAATTGATCAAATTCGACATTTTACTCGTACGTCTAAGTGAAGTGAGAAGACTAGAGAAGCCACATTTGAAAAAAAATAAATTGGCGATTTATTTTAATATAAAGGAGAAACAGCTGGCCAGAAGGGAGTGGATTTCATAATCAGAAACAGTCTAAACACATGGTACAAGAAGTGGTGGGTATTTCAGAAAGAATTGTAGTAAAACTAGCCATGAAACAACAATCATGCAAACGTATGCTCCAAAAGAGGCCAGCAGTGAAGCGGAACTGGAAGAGTACTACAACAACTTAGAGGTGGCACTGAACAAATATGGGTCACAAAAGAACTTCATTGTGAAAATGTAAAGAGTATAGTGGGTAAGAGAAGCCATGTAAACGAAGAACCTGTTGGAACACATGGCTTAGGGATTAGAAACAAGAGGAGAGAAAGAATGATCCAGTTTGCA
This sequence comes from Metallyticus violacea, assembly GCA_030762175.1. Lineage (NCBI taxonomy): Eukaryota > Metazoa > Arthropoda > Insecta > Mantodea > Metallyticidae > Metallyticus > Metallyticus violacea. The sequence continues at coordinate 98,398,608 of CM060846.1, read as the reverse complement.
CAAGATTATAGATTAAAAACAGAAAATACATTCTTCAGAAAACCATCTCACCTGAAATGGACTTGGCGATCACCAGAGGGCAAGATAAAAAATGCAATAGATTACATTTTATGCGAAATAGTTGGAGATGGGACAGACGTTCAAGTGGTAAACAACCTAAAATTTAGCACGAACCACAGGATGGAACGGACAAAAATAAGGATTAAAAAGAAGAATAAATACAAAAACACTTAAAATAAGTATAAAAAACGTAGACAAAGAAGATCTCCAACACAAGCTACAAGAACTAATATAGGCCAGTTTTAACACAGACAAAGAAACCCAAGAACTGTATGATACCCTAGAGAATTACATAAAATAAGCGAGCAGCTAGGCCCTCAAGATGACCTCCAACATGAAAACAGGGAGAAACCAAGCATATACACTATACATCTGCTTGAATGGTGGACACACTTGCAATTAACAGAGACACATTAGAACAAAAGAGATTGGAGTACGCAGAACTGGATAAAAGGACCAAAACAGAAGTAAGGAAAGATATTCGCAACTAACGCACAAAACAAAAGAAACTAATTATGGAATCATTAAAACCAATCAAGAAAGCAAACGGTAATGTGAACAAAAGGAAAGAAATGGATACTTGGAACAAAGAGTCCAAAAAAAAAAAAAAAAACATAACAACGAGAAAAGACATCATCAGTTCAGTATACTCAAACTCCATCCCAATACAGTCGAGGAACCAGAAACCAAATACTCCAATCACACAATCTCTACTTATATTGCTCAGCGAAGTTCAAACTGCCATTAACGAGCTCAAGAACGGGAAGACCTCAGGCGAAGTTGGAATATAAAACGAATTGCTAAAGCCTGCAGAAGATCAGGTAACACCCAAAATCAGTAAACTCTTTAATGCAATTCTAGAAACAGAAGACATTCCTGAACAATGGAAAACCAGCAAAATTGTTCTTCTACACAAAAAGGCACTAGTGGTGATGTAGGCAACTACAGACCCTATAAGCCTGCTGTCAAATATATAAAAACTGTTTACAAAATCTTAGCTAGAAGATTAACGAAGATTCTGGATTAAAATCAACCATCAGAATAAGCATGTTTCGGTACAAGATTCAGCACAATAGGCCATCTCCAAACTGTAAACCAGCTGATGGAGAAAGCAGAGGAATTCCATCTAAAACTGTACCTAGTCAGTCAAAAATACAAGCCTATTACACGCTCTTGCAGCTCAAGAAGTAGAAGCAAAGTACATTCGTATCGCACACAAAATCTAGTCAAAGTTTCGAGAAAGTAAAAACAGAAGAAGGACAACCATTCAGACTAGAAAGAGGAGTTCGCCAAGGCGAGCCAATCTCTCCCAAACTCTTCATGTTATTGGAGTATATATTCAGTAAAATTAACTGACATAATAAATTCGGATTGAACATAAACGGCAGTCGACTAACAAATGTAAGATTTGCCGACGATGTGATCTTATTCCCCAAAACACGGAAAGTTGGAACAATTATGTGAGCAGAGGGCTGTCACTAAACATACTAAAGATACAGTTCATTTGAAACGTACTGAAACGCCTATAAAAATATATGGAACAGTCCTCACATATATGAAAGAATATACATACCTAGGACAACAAGTTTCCTTCAATGATAAAATAGAAAAAGAAGTACAAAGAAAGATCTCATTGACATGGAGAGCATTATGGACTTTAAGTTCATTATGTTAGACCAAACCCTAAGATAATCAGGTTCCACACGCTCGAAACCCGTGTATGCCCTGTATTACTACATGGGTGCCTGACATGGTCAATAATAGAAAAACTAAAGGTCAAAATTCAAATATGCCACGCAAGATCCTAGGAATAACTTTGAAGGAAAAAATACAAATAGTATTAATACCAGTTACCTCAGACAACGGACATCGCACAAATAGCTACCAGAAGCAAATGGCAATGAGACGGTCACGTCGCAAGAATACAGAACAACGGGTGGCCCTATAAGATCTCCATGTGGAACCCCCGGATATGTAAAAGGACACAAGGCAGACCCAGAAAAAGATGAATAGACCTCTTCAAGGAACGTGCAGGTCCAGATTGGTAAAGAGTAGCAAGAGGAAGAGAAAAATGGAAATCTCTCGAAAAACTAGTGCAGTGAGAAATGGAGTAACCAAAGAACAAATTAGTCAGAGTGTCTTAAAAAGCATACGAACAACTAGCATAGAATAGCTGACCACATTAGGAAAAAGCGAGCTTTCCCTACTTGTTATTAGGCCTTTGCCCTTAAGGGACACAATAGGGTATGTTTATCTTAATTATTATCTGCTTGAAGCTAATGTTTTGTTTGTAGTCCGAGCTAAACTGCCCCCCTCTATAACTTTCTGTATTTTTCTAACGATATCCTCTAAACTCTTTTGCTAATCGCATTACATTAGTCTCTTGCGCTATAAAATCTTGTTTATTTCTGTATGCAAGCGATTTAAATATGTCTTAATTTCTTGTTAGCCTTCTAACTTTTTATATCTTCTCTTGGTTCTCGTTTTTCATAGTTAGTAATAATATGAAAACATCATTGTCTCTTTCCGAACTTATTCTATAAACAGTGTCTACGCCCAAGATGAAATAGTGACCTCAAGTTTATCTTCATTAAAGTTTGACAGCAACTTTAGCGCTTCGTGGGAGACACAATATAACTCTCTCTTTCTCTCGCTGCCGTTTTCCCTTACAAAAATAAGAAAGAATTCGTCCTTACTCCCCTTTTTGTTTCTCTAACGATAAGCGAATAAATTGTTATGTGCAGACCCTGGCGATGTAGGTGGTAGCTTGATTCATCCTGGATCCTCTACAATTTCTGGTACTGCTGTCGGATTGTCTCCAAAACACCTCCCTGACTATTTTACTATTTTCATGTGTTTATATTCTGACAGTTTAAAAGTCTTTCTTATACTGTGTTCTTGCAAACTATTGCTTCAAAGAGCTATTTTTGTATGATTCCGACCAACATCGTAAGCTAAGGTCGTTAAGACACGGAATTCTGAACGAGAGGTCTACAGTTTGAATCCCGCCAGGTCCGTCTTCCCTGGCTGTGTTTTTTCCATGGCAATTTGCAGGAAGGTATTGTGAATGTAAGCCCGGAAAGCTTCATTAAAATCCTTTCCCATTTTTTATCATTTCATTTCAGTATCATCAACATATTGACGTATAATGCCACAGTAATAAAAATGAATATTAAGCGTGCTTAAAAATAAGATCAACTCCTAGCCTTCCGTACTTGTATAACTGTACTCAAATTTAATTATTTGACAAATGCCATCAACAGTCCTAATGAATATCAATATAGGAGATGGGGTAGTATCTCTAGGAGATTGCTGGTTTGTGCTACCTCAAAAGATTTCAATATTATTTCCTATAATTATTGCTTGATGCGTATTTATGCTTTTAAAGCCGTCTGTAGGGAAATTATATCTTGCGCCTGATGCTTTTATTTGCAGTCATTAGCTGTAGGGGAACTTGCAACCTCCCTGCAAACCAATGTCTTGCTAAGCTTGTGAATTGTTTTGACCGAAGAGGTGAGAGGAAATGATAGGTGTAGCCTCTTTCCCCACAAGAGACTTTATGTGCATGAACCTCATGAAACGTCATCTCTTCGTTCCCAAAAATGTTTGCCTTAAATTTTATACAGAATGTTAATCAAATAAAATATTTTAAAATATTATTAAATAATTAAAGTTAAGCAGTATATTAATTGCAAGTCATATATTAGTATTGTTTATTTTAATATCAAACACTGTTACATTTGAAGCAGCAATGCTGTAATGCAAACACTCTTCAGCAGCAATAATGAGTCGAGTCATGTGTTACCAAATGGCCAGGTAAAGAAATTTCATATGAATTCGTTAAGTCGTTGCTTTATTTCATTTTGTGTTCATTAAATGTAAATAAAATGAACAGTGTGAAAATCTTACATCCAAGGCAATTTTCTTTGCAACCTTAGAACGAGATAATTAAAATTGAAAAACTGGGTAAACAACTGCAAGTATTAATTTGAGTCAAGCTTTGATTTCAAAACATAGGCAGTATACAATGCTTTCTGTAGAGAGAGATTTCATCCTACAGATTCCAGACTATAATCAAAGGGCAATGGACAATTTGTTAGGATTAAAACCAAAGAATGGCTTTTTGTTTTTGTTTCATTTTCTGTTACGAATGTTCATTCAAGTACGCATGCGTGGTATAATTTGTTTGTCTCGGAACCTAAAGCTATATAATAATCTCTACTATTACTGTAGCTGTGAATATAATGGCTTGCAATGATCGACGAATATCTAGAAAGTAATAACTGTGCATGTAACCATAAATACGGAATTATTCACTTCACCACTAAAAATTTGAAGCACAGAGAGTGCGAAGGACATTCTAAAAGTTCTCAGTCTGAGCAAGAAAACACAAGATTTAAGATATATTTTTTTATTTATAAACACAGTCACCTTGTAAATCAATGAAATTTAGTCCAAGGATTTTCCAACTTGTAATATCCTTAATAAATAAGATTGGTCCAACTGTGAAAAGTAAGGGACTTCTTGGCTTTAATCTCATCATTTGATTTGAATTTTTGTCAACTAAGTCATTTTTTCAGATTGTGGGAACAAAAAGCGATTACCGAGAGACAAATTCGGCAAATATGAAGATGTAGAAGTACCTGAAAGTGAAGGTCATGCAATTTTTGCAGCAACTATACAGGCGTGTGTGAAGGCGTATTTTCGTGATGAAAGAGACATTTATTTTTAGGAAGTTGTGGACATTTAACCTGTTGATATCCACTGTTTGGACTGTCCTTCATCCCTGGCATGGAGTAATAAATCCATGTTTCATATACTGTTATGAAACTCACTGGAATTGCGTTTAAATAAGTCCAAACACTATTGCGAAATGTTCATTAGAATTGGTTTTTGGTTTATTGTTAATAAATGCGGCACCAATCGAGCAGAAATCTTTCTCATACCTATAAATTGGTGTAAAATGTAGTGGACACGACCTGTCGAGATCGTTGGGATGTCAGCCAACTCGTTACCTCCAATCGGCGATCTTTGAATAGAGCATTGTGAATTTTTGTCACAATCTTTTCGTCCGTAGTAGTTTTGGGACACCCTGGGCTCTCATTCTTGAATGTGGATTTGTGCAACCAGCTAAATTCAACAGCTCACTTTTTAACACTCGAAAACGAAGAGGAAGAATGCTTTAATATGTTATTTAACTCCTTTTGTGTTTCTTGAGGTTAAACCCTTCAAAACGAAGTACTTTATCACAGCTCGTATTTCACTTTTATCCATTTTGTATAAAATGTTAACCATTTTGTTTACACGATCGTCACAAACAAGTGACTATACTTGCCCGTCTGAAACTTTGGAGCGTACCATCTAAAGGATGATAATTAACAATTATCATAGTAATTTACCCATCTTTAATTCAGGCCGAAAACATTCCAAACACCGTTATTGCAATTCATCAAACGCGAGACAAGAGAGTTTGCAAATGAAGCTTTAGTTGCCGCAATATTATGGAGGAAATAACCTTCTGTAGATCAATTTCATTCATAATACATGAACGGAGGCATTACCAAATTGTATTTGAATAGCCTTCTTTCGTGACATGAGAAGTAACTGAAGCTGCAAACTTTGGCTGGTGATGTTAACTTGATGCCTTGCGATTCATTTAATATTTTAAGGATTATGAGGAATAATATCAGCGCTGAAAGCCATACTGATACGTAGAACCTCGAGTGCAGCTATGAACTACAGAAAAACTCTATGTATTATATATAAAGTTTGCACCGGTCACCTTGTAGAAATATCACATTGTGCTGATCCCTTATCTCTTAAACTAAAACAAGTTACAACTTCACGTCGTATGGAGGACGTAGTTATGATTCGGATAGCCCAATTCGGGAAATTTTCTAATGCTTTCCAATTACCTCGGGACATTCGACTGCACTTTACCAATATACAGGAAGTTCGCGCCACACTTGATCCGTCGTTGACCCAAGATCGTGGGTTCAATCCCAGCCAGGGTTGATGGATGTTTTCGGGTTTAAAATTCTTAAATGTGGCTTACTTCAGAAGGGAAATAAAGCCGTGGGTCCCATGTCGTAGATTTACGGGACGTAAGAGAATCTCAAGCTTGAAAGGCGCCTTTGAACAAAATTTATCGCCCTGAGTTGAATGAGACGCTAATGTCCTGAGATGTTAAAGAGATGTTAAATGTAAATAAACCAAATCAAGGAAACGCTTGATCCGAGAATGCGGGCGGGTGAAAGCCGGCAGAGCGCGAAACAAACAGCGGCATTCTAGATCCGTAATTTCCCGTGCATTCTACCCATAAGCTTTCATTAATCTATGGCATGCACACAATCATCATTTTATTTCACTAACCTGTAACAGGAGTTTCTCAAAGTGGCATTCGCAAATTCCCGATATCTTTGGATGAAATTTGCACTCACACACAAAGGTTCCTCCTTTGTAATCCTTCAATTTTCGCTCTTATATTGTCTTTCAATTCATCTACAGAATGTGGATTATTTATATAGACTATTTCAGGGTTGCTCACAAATAATAATCGCATGCAATATGATCCGGGGAACATGCTGAACGTAGCACTGTAGAAATAATTTTGTCTTTTAAAACCTCCCTCATAGCCTCCAAAGAATTGCGGACAGAATGGATTGTGGATGAATATTGTCGAAAATGTGCATGAAGTCTCTTATGATCAGTAATTGTTTCAAAATATGCGAGTATCTGCGGTATTTTAAAAAATACACATCGTATTATTCGATTGTTTTGTTTCGGCATACCATTCATAATTTTTTTCATCCTGCAGAGGAATTTGGGAAATTACTCGTGGATATTCCGGTTCCAGAATCTATTGTTTAGTGAACACATGTAATCACGTAAATAAAACCATGCTTCATCACATAAAATGATTAAATGTAGATCAACAGTACCGTCATGAATGTTCTGTAAAGCTCAATTACAGAAGTTCACTCCACTGTCGTTGTGCGCCTGTAATTCATGAACTATAACGGCTCAGTAAGGTTTCAATTTTAAAAGTTAAGTAATTGTATGGACTGAAGTTTTTGAAACGCCTACTTCTTCTGCTATAAAACGTAAAGATTTCTTAGGAGAACATTCAAGCGATGCCCCAATATCATCCGATTTTCTTCTGTTAGAACGCTACGTTTAAATCTACGAATTTTAAAGTTCAGCGATCCCGTTTCTTTAAATCTAATTATAAGGTCTGTAACTGTGCCTCTATTTGAAAATCGAATGTCAGGGAATCTATATAATTTGAGTACACTTGTAGACATAAATCTGTTTTTATTTAAGTATGATACATAAATATTCGTTGTAGTAGAGTAATTTATTCAGTTTACATTTCAATTTCATAAATAAATTATTTAACGCACACACACACAACATTAAACGTAATTGGAAAGAAGTACACAAGCAAACACGTCTTCTAACACTTTAAGCTGTATAAAGCAACGACGGGTGATGCAGAGCCCGCGCAAACACGCGTTCTATTGCTAACACCTCAACCTGTACTAAGCATTGACCGGAAACGTATATACTCGCAGAGCACCAAAGGAAAATTACGCATCTTCGCGCTCTACCGACTTCCCGCTTTCTCGGATCAAGCATGAACTCACATAATTTTTCAAAAATACATACGAGCACTCTCCATAAAAGTAAATATATCCAGGCTCTATTTCTTAAAGTGGGTTCATTTCGCGTGCTTGTGTATAGAGCTGTAGATGTCATTTTGTATCATACAGATTTATTCCATACCAAATAAATGAAAATTTTTTTTATGTGGAACATGTGTTTAGGACACTATTGCAACTCAGTTTCATTAAGGAGGAAACTTTCTTGCTCTGTATAGCTGATGGTGTTTGTGCTGTTATTGTGGAAGACAGTGAGAGGACAAAATGCAAGTGGTGGACAGGCCTTTTTTACTGAAAAGGAATTTACATGTCTCGTTCCTGCTGGATCCTGATCCTATAGTTTTATACTTACTTATTTTCGACAATTCTCGGTTATACTGGGATTTTAAGTTATGAGTTTTTTTTCTCCCACTTCTCCGACCTCAAAGTTGAGAACAAGCAATTTTACCCAAAGAATTTTTGCATGCTTCCCCGTCTCTAAAATTCTTATTTTGAGAATCCCAAATACATTTTCTCACTTCTATTTTTTCTGTTAAACATATTTATTTTTTTTTGTGATTGACCACTCTATGTTTGTTTATGGAATAATGTCATTAATTGAGTTAACGTGCGCATGAGCAGATTGCAAAATAAGAATTATTTTCGCTCATCTAACAATACACCAACTTTATCATATACATGTGTATAATTCATTCATCTGTATGCGACATAAACTTGTTCCATACCGACCAGAACAGGTTCGGAACACAAGTTCGATACAAAAAGTTCTTGATGTGAACTCACCCTTAGGCAGTACAAAATGTAGAGAAGGATGGCTGTAAGAAAGCTGATGGATTATTCAAAACGTAATTAGAAAATTCAAGTGAATATGAACTGACGATTTATTATTGATATGTTATGTCGGCTACAGTACGTCGCACTATGTTTCAGTGTTGCTGGCAGTTACATGAATTCTGCACAAGCATCCACCTTTAAAAAGTAACTCAGGTAACATTTGCTTTTTCATTTATGGAAAGTTATTCAGAAGCTTGTTCAGTTAGTGCTTTTGCGTGCTCAATTTGTTTTATGCATTTTATAGAGAATCCTCAATTACATCTTGAGGAAATGTCAAACGGAGTATTATGCAGATGAATATGATCCTCATTGCTGACGTGAGGCAATATCAGTACAAATTTTAAAGGAAAATTCATGTTCGAGCCGAAACCCTCCTCTTGTAAGATTACTTACCATGATCAGAATATAACCAGCATTTTAATATTTGCAGTAAGCAAAATAGAGGTTTCGGAATTTATGTTTTTAGTCTAGGAAAATAGTGTAAATGTTTGTCGCTATCGGAAAAATAATAATTTTGTATAGAAATAAAACTATTTTTAAATGGCAATTGTAAAGTCAATATTCTTCTTTATCACTAGGAAATGTGTTATTCTTAACAGTCTATTAACTGATATGCACCTCAAAATATATACACTACTATTTTCAATTGTTGAAATATTTTTAATAATTCAAGAGTTAATTATGAATATGTTAAAACTATCATAATCCCTAATCTCCTTGATTACAATAAAATCAAATTTACTTAAAATTCTGTTTTGTACTTACAAGATGTCTAAGTCCCAAAAGATCATGAGTGGATGCATACATTGCTGGCTCCAAGAGTAACTCTGCTATACTTTTTTCTTGAAGAAGTGATCACATTATTTTCCTCATTTTATATACTTCTGGATTTCTGCAGAGCTTCTGTCTGTAATGGTTCCAGGTATAAAGCTTTCGTATTTCCTCCCGAACAATTGGATGCGTAACATCTAGAGGTAAAGTGCACTTAATGCAACTCCAAAATGAACCTTAACAGAATAGAGCACTTTAGACTAATCACTCTAAAGTACCTTCGCACCGAAGTGACCTAGTTCACATATATTTTTTAATTCATTATGCATTTCATTTTATCACAACATTTAGCCTAGAGGATATCTACACCTAGGTTTTCCAATAAATAACGCTCTAGGGGAACACTATCAGGAAAGTCGTTTACACAGATGAAATTAATTTGGAAAATTACCTGTATAATTTACTCCGCGATACGAAGTCCATGCATTACACTAGTGACTTGGATCATGTTAAGGTACAATAACTTGACTGCTTTTTTTATCATGCATGCTGCACTATCTTTAATTAAAAGTAAACATTAACATACACACATATCCCGACTACCTACCTAGTAAATACACAAGACTTTGCTGTTCAGCAACATTCTCCGCAGGTTGAAACATTGAGTACATCGTATCTCTCCAAACCAAAGCTAGCAGCCCTGTCTTCTAAAATTTCTGTTTTTCATTCACTAAAGTATAAATTTATCGGTATCCTATGTTCTCTGCAGCCACTTCTGAGTTCTTTCGATGTGTTACCCATGGGTCGCTTTTTACACCGACGTCATTTGCATCATCTTCAAAATAACTTTTCATGTTCATAATTGTAGGCAAGAACCCTTGGTGGAAATGGGCATTGATATCGTTTGGTATGTTTTAGTGAATCAAAATGGCTCACGGATTGTTCCTTATTTATAAGGTTGTCAATGTGACACGAAGTCTCTGATGATTGCAGATTTCACGCGTGAATAAGAAACAAAAGAAAATAAATCAGTGGAACTACATAGGAAGATAACGCGGCAATGCAGTACATTCTTCCATTTTTGCTCATAAGGGTAAGGAGAGGTATATTTCTTTAACAGTGTCTGAAGTATAACAGTAACGTTCATTTCTCGGATTGTTTTAATTCGGAATAAATGAAATGAAATAATAAAGGATACCCATTTTGTTATGAGGTTTATATCTTTTCCAATCTATTATTATGTTGAAACAATTTGTCTGATAGCATCTCGCTCAAGACGTTACCTGAATAACAGTGAGGCCACCAAGGCTCGCCTAAATGTTTAATCCCTTGCAAATATCAACAGAAAAATAAAATGTTAATTTTAGCCGGGAACTCCCTATACCAGTATGTCCTCTTGCTGGTTGAAAAAAAAAAAACTTAATACTCTTATTGGGTTAATATATCAGCCTGTGATTTCCCACAACGAGCAATTTTGCTTTCCCTCTTTTGCCTTTAAGTGCCTTCTCGCAGCATTTTGCAAAATTAATAAATTCAGTGTTTTAAAAATACAATAAGCTTGTCTCTCTCTAATTTCCCATTTTGGGTGTTTAAAATTGAGATATATTTCCTTGCTTTCTATCAGTTTGAAGTTTATTTATGAATAAAGTAATTTTGATTTGAAGAAAGCAGAAAAATCCTTAAAAGATCTAAGAATCCTCTCCCTATTATTGACTAAGAGATTAGCTGAAAGGGGGGCATTAAACAACGGTTGTATTTTGAAAACTGCTTTATAGACTTGCGCGACAGTGTAAAATGCAATCGAAATTAGAAATTAAAAGACTTTCAAAATAAAGAAAGCTTTGTTTTAAATTCAATATGTTGGCATTTCCTATTGTCAGAAATGGCATAAAATCGTTTTATCCACTTGTTACAAAAATTGAGTTATTGGTATATCTGTTTTGTATACCTAAGGTTTATTTATAAATGTTAGCATTTTTATATCTAGATTCAATTGCCACCGGTGGTCATTAAGACGCGGACTCGTGAGCGGGAGGTCTGGGGTTCGAATCACTCCAGGACCGTCCTCCCTGACTGAGGTTTTTTCGAGGTTTTCCTCAGTCCTCATAAATGGCAAATGCCGGGGAGGTAACTTAAACTTAGGCCTGGAACGATTCCTTCCTTAAAAATAAATCCTTTCGCAATATATCATTTCATCTCATGTATCATCAGTGTCACCGTCTGTGGAGCTTCTGTAGCAAAAACGGGCGTTAAACACTATTCATTCATTTTATCTAATTCTTGTTTTTGAAAATGCTGTAATATTCCAAAACCCAATTCCCCAAATAATATAAAATAAACTCAAAATGGTAGAGCTAGTGATAGGCCTATAATTAAGTGTCTAGAGGTGATAAAAAGGTAAGAGATTGGCCCTAAAATTATTAATCAAGATAATCGAGAATGTAGAAATGAAAATGAATGTGGATCCTTTATAATTTTTCCCCAATCCTTAGAACATTTCTAACAGCTTATTACCAAAGCTTGTCTTTAAGAATAATCTAATCCATAATAGTTCTATGTGTGAATCTGACATATCTTTCCATAACTGGTCTCACACGCAGCAGTTGAAGCGGTGAACCTTTTAAGGAGAGTTTTTAGTTATTTTACTTTAGTTTTAGTGTTCTCATTATGCAAGTATTGCATTATATCATAAATAATGTAATGTTAACATTTTTTATTTTCAAAACAGACCAATGCTGTTAAGACCCGCTTTTCAACTTTCATTATAGCTGAGAATGTTGGAAGGTGCAGACGGATCAACTGTTCGCAAACATTATAAAACAGAGGCAAATATGCAAAGATAACTGGAAAAACATTATAGAGAAAAATGAAGGCAAGATTTTCCAGAGTTTTTAAAAGGGGAAGCAATTTAACCACTTTATTATACACATCTCTAACTAGACTATTATCACAGCTAATATTTCAGTTATTCTAGTAGTTTAAATCTATTATTTTATTCTTTAAAATTGCAATTTATTAGAGCTATACAATAAAGCAAGATTATAATTTTTACAGGCAGAATTTATCACCTTAAAATTTAAATTTACAATATTTTATTGACTTAATGCATAGTGCTCAAGTGGTACTATGACAGATGTGCAAATCGGGGTATGTTCAGTTCCACCTAACACAAAATGGAAGTTACACACAAAGAACAATATGCTACACTGAAATTCTACTTTCACCTGAACAGAACTTCAGCTGAGCCTATAAGAAAATATTAATACCACTTTTGTCATTGTGAGAAAAGATTCCGGATAACATTAGGAACATTTTCAGAAACTTTGAAAATTTCACTGAGTGCCAACCACGCGTTGGTAATTGAGCAGTTGCGTGTTTGTGCTCGGTCGGTTTCAAGACTGCTGATTCCCGAACAGAAGAACGTTCGCGTGTAGTTGCATGCAATTGAAGGTAATGTTCAGAAAGATGTGTAGTATCTTTCAAACCACTGCTATGAAACTAGGCTACGTCATTTCAATCCTGAAAGCAAACAGCAAAGCCCTGTGTGGAAATTTCCACCATCATAAACACAAAAAATAGCAAATGTGGTTGCTTCTGCTGGAAAAGTTATGGCCATTTCATTTTTAATATTCACTGAATAGTTTATCAGCATGTCGTCCCTACACACACAATTGTAACTCGGCAGCACAATTATATGCTCCTTATATCTCAGACTACTAAGCATTTATTTGTTACAGCGGGCCCTGTTAGGATAAATTGCTTCTGGTAGGCTTTCTTGCTGTTTTTTCTTACTCTAAAATGGGGAATACCGGATTATTTGGCAACGTCGAACTCTGGTTTTGACGGAAAAACATTGACTAACTTTATCCATAGTCCTTAAAAGTATATGGAAATTGTATTGGAATGAGAAAGAGGTCATACAGTATTTAACTAAGTCTATCAATGGTGTTTAAGGCAGGTCTGACTGCACATAAATGCTTAACAGCTGGTTGCTGCAGCATTGTAGGTAGGCTCACAACAGGCACACAAAGCAAGAAGGCTCATATGTTTAGGTTCATTATGCACACCCTAAGGGGAAAAGGAAAATGGGAACAAACTCTCGAAGAATTAATTTGTGTAAATTCTGCTTGACTCCGCGCTCCGTTCGCGCCATGTTTCTACAACCTAATCCTCATTCTCTTATCATCAATCACGTTGAGTTCTTCATGTCAGAGTTGAGAGGTTAAAAACACGAGCATAGCTAACACAAGTGCAAATCCTACCAATGCACGAATTATTTTGTATTTAAAATAATGTAAACACAATAATTTCACTTCAAATTTAAAAGACTTATTTCAATTTAGCATATATTCCCACAAAAAAGTAAATTAATCATTGTTTTCAATATAGATAGGCAATTAATACATGTTTTTAAATGAAATAAAGAAAATTTATATTTTTATTTTAGTTTTTCACTTTAGAGTATTTATTAATGTGGCATTATTTTGAAAAGGAAGATGATTAATTTACGTTTTTCAGTTAAGCATAATTTCTTAAAATTCTAATATATATTGTTCATTAATATGTTATTTTCGTATAATAAACATTAATTGCACTTGCAAAAACTAACAAAAAATTTCTAGGATAACAGTATTCGAACCCAAAAATGTTTGTTGCTAGACACGTGCTTTTGTTCGCTCAGCTATCAGTGCACACGGTCCGACAAACCGCATTTCTCATTTATGATATACCTAGAGCAAGAACTAAAGGCGGGGTTAGCGAATGCTTTCGATGTTTTCCGAATCGGTCACGGTTTCTAGCCGTTGCTCAATTTTAATTTTTGTCTATGGGTGTGCATTAAGAGCCAAGTAATATTTTCGATACCCCAGACTTGCATAAACTAATAAATTAATATATTTAAATTATTTATTAATTTTCCCTCTGTTCGAATCAAACTTCTTTCTTGTTTTCCTTTTTAGTGATTTTCTTTTTCTCTGGAAACGCGCAGTAGAGCTGAATTTTATTCATTAAATTGAGAGCGAAATGAGGAAAATTGGCTCAAAGTAACAACACAAAACAGAAAAAAGTTGCCTCTTTCTCCCCCGGCATTTGGGAATAAATGGCATGTTTGCCGCAATGTTTACTTTTGTTATAGCACAGCACTTGACTTCTATTGATCGAGTTTCGACAGATAAGCTGTGCTGCGTTTGCTAATTTGAAGGAGGAAAGGGCTGATATTATGGTGAATTCGACATTAATGAGTTTTAATTACTTAAACTAGGTTTCAGATTTGGTAATTACTACGTAATCCAACATTTCTCCGTGATAATTAATGCATATAAACTTTTATAGAATTAACTGGCTATAATATTTGGAAAGGAAGAGTCAAAAATGAAAAATTGTAGTCGCAGCCCTAATTGGAGCCATGCTGACGTTCTTAGCTACTATGTCTTCCTCTAAGCATGGAACCACACATCTTTCTCATCTGATTCTATGTATCCCAAAAATTCCTTCAGTTTTCTATAAATATGCTCATAATGCCAGTTTTGATTGAAGCAGCTGTTTATCCGCATCCTTTAATGTAATTATCGTACCTTTTATTAAATCCATAAAGAACATTCCACATCAATAGTTCAATTTATTTAAACAAGCGGAAATATAGGGAGCATGAGGACCCTTGAACCTCAGCGTACGAGGGTTGCAAATCTACTGTGACACAAAGCCCAACTAGCACCCTACAAGGACACTACACCACATAGCCCTCGCGAATCCATATTGCTATGGAAATAAGATAGGAGCTGAGTGCTGTAACACCAATAGGGTTTTGCCCAGTTTGGAATTACGAAAGCGCTGCTGATATCTTCCTCAGGTTCAGGTACCAAAATCGCCAAAGTCGTAAGGGGAAGTCAGAACTACAAGCACTACGCCAGAATGATAGCCAGCCATTAACATTAAAGGAGTAAATAAAAGTGGTATACGGAACGTGTTAATGAAATAAAATCAGGGAAATGGAGGGGAAAAAAAGAAAAAAAGAAACCAAAAACCAAAACGGAACGCTCTACTTTGTTCATCACGGATGTCACTAAGCCACACCAAACTGTGTTCTAATGAAAAGAACGTTACAGATTAGAAACATAATTTAAACATTATATCACCATTTAAAAGGTAAAGCTTATGAAAGATCAGAAATCTCATTAATGGGCTTTAAACCCACACGACGTAAAGAGCTATCCCTTATATAAGCTTATATTTTTTGTATAATGTCCTTCCACAACCAGCCATGTGAACAGAGGGCTTCAAAGTTGAATCAGCAAGGAATTTTCGTTAAGTCTCGGTCGGTATCTTCCGCATACGATACCAATACCCTATTTCATTGAGTTAACCCATAGTTTATCATATGTATACTCAAAAGGGAGAAGTTGGTGTTTGTGTCCAGAAAAAGCACAGTATCTCATTGACAGAGCAATAACAAACTAAGTTAAAGGCACTTAATTCCAGTTCCCTTCTTAATTTCGATTTTTTTCCTATTTGATGGAATTTTAGGATCTCAAATTGTATGATAACAGCTGATGTTTTCAGAAAAGCAATCGGAGAGGTTTAATATATTTCGTCTTGTGTTGATATTAAAATGATTTGTTTGCTTTGTTTTGCCAAATAGCTATAAAGATCACGTTGTTAGATATTCGGTTCATATAAATACTGATTATGTACTGAAGCTTGTATTAAGAAATCCACGTAAGGTCGAGAATTCCATATGCTACACTGCAACATGAGCTGTCTATTCACTTCTGTGCTGAGTAAGTTCAAGTTTTTAGCATACTATTGGATCTCTCAATCCCTCGCTCTCATGGCGTCCTTAATCTCTGCGTTTGGAAGCCCTTCGATTAACGATAAGCCCCTCTTGTAACGCAACCTATGAAGAGAGATGGTGCATAGCAACTAGTAAAACAGGACGGATATCGCTGCACGCTCTATAATGGTTTCAGAGTTAAAGCGGATGCCTTTTCAATGGTGTACGAATGCAAACTAATGTGTTCCGTTGTTTGCCGAATAAAGTGGAAAGGTTCATTTACATACAAACTGTTTGAAAGCCAATGATTGGAACTTTGTGTGTGAAAGGAAAAAAGCAATTGACCAGGAATATAATCAGAGATTGTGGCACGCCACTCTGTAAACTAAGAGTGGCACTTTGTAGCGCGAAATTTTCCTTTTCAAAAATTCACCCTTCAAGATTCCACCATTTTCCCTCTGGCAGTAATATGCACTATTTATTTTTCGTCTATTATTTATGCTGACAATTAGTAACTGCTTTAGAAACTTGTTTCCATTTTCTATTCATGTGTTTATTACTGTGACACCAACACAATACAACTTCAACAGGTGCACGTGCTTTTATAATACACTAGGTCTGTTTGATTTAGTACAGGATATTAGATTACATATTTAACAATAAGCTATAAAACGTTTATGTCAATAAAATAAAGATAAAAATTAATAGAATAGAATAACATAAGAGAAACACGAGAAGAATACCTTTTAAAAATGTTAAAAGTATAGACATAAAAGTAGAAAGATATCCGATTATATGACACACGCTGAATTCAATCAACTTATTTTCCCCAAACCCTTCTACGATTATCAGCCATTTCTGACCTGAACTGTCTCAATTTCATAAGAAATTTACATAATCTCTTCTCTCCTTCCTTGTCTGTCAGCAGAGCTGCTTATGACCATCTATCTCTGTTTGATCCCGTAAAGGGCCCTCTCCATTCTTCCGTACATTCAGCCGGAATATGTGCCCATGATTCCCCCTCCTCACAAATGGGGCAAATTCTCCATATCGGTGATCTTAACATTCGGCATTTCCTTAGTTTGAGCCATGCAACTCCTTTTCTATTGAGTGTAGTCCCTGTTTTGGTATATTGCTCCATTTTCATTAAGAATTTAGCTCTAGTGTACTTCCAGCGAAATTATTCCTGTGCATTGCATACTTTTCTGCTGTCTATCCATAACCCTCAAGCGGTTCCTAACCCTCTTCCATGTGTTCTTTCTATTACACTAGCCCACTATCCAAATGAAGCACAGCTCAATTGTTTCAATTCCCTTTCTCAATTTGGATGCCCTTGTCATGTTCTCTCCCATTTCCAGCTGTTTATAGTAGCATTGTCCGAACTAAAGTTTGATTCCCATAAATCATTTGCAGTCAGATTTGACACTCATAGTCTCGGTAAGGGCCCGATTCCCTCTTAATTTCTTATTTCGCTGTGACCCTTCCCCAGCCCCATTTTTTTCCCGAAACTATATGTAGTTGCAAATCTTTCTAGTTTTCCATAGGTCTCCAGTATCGTGATCCAGTGCGTGATCTTCAGATGCACGTTGAAGCTGCACGTTAATCGAGCATCTTCCTCGCTGATTGCCACATCAAAATCATTTGGGCATGCAACAGAAAGGGGTGCGATGCATTAATGTCAGTTGTTCCTAATTATTATCAGTTTATTTCTAAAAGTTGGTAATCATATGCGGTTTAATTAGTGTAGTGCAGAGAAAGGTTGGAATGGTAAAGATGGGTCTCTTTTATTTTATAACTATCTTTTATCTGGAATACATTAAGAATATTACAGGAATATACAGAGGTATAATATTTCTGCTTCCTTTATATGTAACAATATGTATTTCTAAACACTTGAGCGTTTAACGCACTTTAATCTGTTTATTAATTACGGAACTGCAGTCTCTAAAATTGTGTAATTCTTATTCCATTTTACTGTATACTGTATAGTTGAGCCAGAAATAGAGATAGGTGAATATGATATACCATGCACGGTTTTTAAATAAAAACCTAATGATAAAGTATCTCAAACTTTTAAGCTGAATTTAAAAGAAAATGTGTCTCCCTATACCTTCTTTTGTTTAAAAATGTTGAAATCCAAGTCTCAAATGTTCCGAAAATATTAAGATATTTTTCAGAAGAAATAAGACGGACTCATTAATTAGATGAACAGTAAAAGTATTAAGGGTTCTTCAGATTATTTAGTGTTGTAATATCTTTCAGAACACGTTAGTTTTGTCAAACTTAATAACTAATTTGCTATCTAATGTTAATTAATTTTCTTACATTCACATTGACAAATAGGTCATTGAAGTTTTTTATTAATTATATATGCATGTATTCTGCAACGAAGGTGAAAAATTGATTCTGTTCGCAGAAACACATAAATAATTTCAGTAATATTATCGTAATAAAATGTTTCATTGATAATAGTATTTTAATAACGAAAACAATATAATGACGTTACTGTGGTAATTTCATGTATTTAGTGTCATAACGTAGCATTTTAAGAAAGATTTTGGGCAAGTGTATAGAAAATTTGTAATGTCGATATAAAAAAAAAGTGTTCATGGGCCATAGCATAATAGCCACTTTAATGATCTTTATAATTCTGGCCTCAAGGGTACAGAGAAGCGTGATTTAATCAGCTTTTGCGGCTCTTGTTAAACAGCGATACAACAGGTCACGTTTTCTCTAAATGTGTGGCAGAAAACTCACGTCTCTGGTACAAAGATGGCGAGTGTTTTTTTTTTTTTTTATTATTTCTTTGTGTGTGGCATTCTAAACAGCATGAAGTGTTACTGGCACACACATGGGAATACTTGCAGCTACAGAGCAGTTTCTTTCACCTCAAGCTTTAATGGCCCAATCCATGTTTTACACCTTAACAATTGCAGGAAAGTTAACAGCACAAAGGTGTGAGCAATCTTGATCGCTTTCTTTGTTCAAACTTTGGTGACTGTACGCACAATACAAAGAAATCTGTAAAGCGGAAACCCCGTGTTTAGAGCTCAATTAATATCTTACTAAGTTTTTTAATACATTTTACAGCTCTATATAAAGAATTAAAAAGTATTAACTGATATAATTCTGCAAACACAGGGAATTCGTCGACTCTCTTAACCGTGGACCCTTCGATAGTAAGATCGATAATGTGTGCTGTAGTATCTGCCAGATTACACTGTTCATGCATACGTAAACAAATTCAGATTAAAGGAAACTCTGCTATACAATTAAAATATTTCTTTTTATGCTTGTTTTATAAATAAAAAATAAATGTACCCTGCATATGCATATAAAATGCATGTCTAAGGTCGTAGTAATTTTCTAATAAACACGGGTATACTGATAATTAACGTAGTTTGAAGTGCATGCGATAGCTATTTCCATTTTATTTTTTTAGCACTGAGGTCAAAATGAAAGTGCATTTTATCCCACCATACTCCTGTTATGAAATATTTTCGTTTTGATGTCGTTCATGACGGTATTTGTTTCCAACATTAGAAATATGATGTTTAATGTTGGTGGGTTATTTTCTATTATAATTTCAGTTTTATTTTAAAAATGTAGCTAAAACGGAGTTCCCAGTAGGCTAGATTATCAAGTAAGCGAGTATTATTGTGTTTCACACATTTGTTTCACAAGTTTTATAAAATTGTGTATACTAAATTGTAGGATTTCCGTTTGCCATAATCATAATATCCAATGTATTTTTTTCAATCTAAAACTAACAAAAAGATGAAAACTCCTATAATGATTAACAAATAGGTTAATTGTGAGTAATCGCTTCACCTCAGAAAATTCAGGTGGTTGAAACTAAATTTTTTAAAACAATTAACAAAATTATACATACATCACCTAGTAACTTCATAAAGCACATTGATTACGTTTCTATAACAATATACGGAGTCAGATAAGATTAATCACGAGGTAAATTTATATAATTAAATGCACTTATACTCTCAACTCTCTTTTCAGCTTTATAACTGATGGAATGTTCATTTAAATCTCCTTCTATTTAACAAAATTACTTTAGGAAAATTATGATCAGGGAATTTGTAATGTAACTGTCCAATCACTCGTCAGCGTTTTTGTGCAACCCTACTATTTTTTATGTTTGTTGGCTGAATTGATTTTTGTATACGTGTCAATCTGAACTTTCATTAATGTTGAAAAACACTGATAAACAAGATATAAAAATTGTACTCAAAATAACTTGTGGCTCTCAAGAATTTTTAATGTGTGACATTACTTCAGGGCATGCCAGTCCAAAGAGAAGAGAAAAACATGACTGACTCGTATGATTAATACAAACAAAATGCAAATTTTGCTAACTTTATCACTATCTGGTAGAACGGAAAACATTTCGAAAATTGTTTACTAGTTGATCATAATAATTCCCGTACTTCTGAAAATGATCATCAAGTACACTTTTATTCATTTAGTTGATGTCGCTATAGTTACAAGTTTTGTAAGAGCAATTTTGAAATGCACACTTTCAGTTCCAAAGTGTTTTATTTAAGGGCGCTCTTTGACATCTTTAGTGATTAGCGCCATTCAGGACGTGAAACGGTTGATAAATTTTGTTTAGAGGTCTCTTCTTTCAGACTTCTTTCAGACTTCAGACTTCAGACAGAGATTCTTTTACGTACCGTAAATCTACGGCACGGGATCAATGACTCTACTTCCCTTCCGAAGGATGCAATATATTCATAGGATTTTCACGCCCTAAAATATGCATCGATCCTGACCGTGTTTGAACCGACGACCTTTGGTTTATGAGGCAAGTATTGTTACCACTATAGCACCAGAACCGACAAATCATACACACTGAAAGTTCTTAACACAATGCATTATGTTTATCTTGTAATATGTAAAATGTCAATGCAACCGGTAACTATTGCCCGTGCCAAGTAAGTATTTGCAAATATATAGTAAATTAATGAAAATTACCAATAATAAATACATTTTAAACTGCATCTGAGCATTTATGGGAATATATTTGCATTTCCAGCAGAAAATATATACGCTGTGGCCTTTACCAATGCTGAATTTATCACACGGTTTATGGGTCGTCCGTTTAAATACCCTGCAGTTTATACAAGTTGTGTCTGTTTGATTTCAGAAAAAATTAGAATTACAATTAGAACAATTTTGAGTTATCTGCTTTTAGTAAAAAGTATATTTTTTGTTAAATCTTTGTGCATATGTTGAGATTATTCTAACGCTTTAAAACGATCCCTGTGATACAATACAATAACGATACTTGCAAATTAGCACTTTAGCGGTTTTTTACGTCTTGAAGACACGATGGGCTCTTATGGACTATGAATTTTTTATGGAGGAATTAAGTGCGCCGTTAATAAATGTGTTTGTTTTCAAACAGGACTAAAGTATAGGAGCGTGCATTTCGATATGATATTTTATAAATAACATGATGGTATATAACAAACTCTTTAATTTAATTATATATGTTTAAAATAATACAATTTTATATTATCTTTGAAACCAGATTTTTAACATCGTTCTCGTTCCATACGCTAAAATATGTATTTAAATTTAAATATTCTCTTTTAAAAATATTAATTATTCGGTCATTTTCAAATGCCACTGGTATTTATATTTTATCATTATATTCAAACCTTCTTTTAAAAAAATAAAATTTTAAGCAGGATGCCTGGATTTTTCACTTATACAGTGGAAAATGTAGTCCCTGGTTCATTCTCGTTCTATAAGTCCACGTAAAAACTACCAGTGACAAAGTTATTAAAGAAAATGTTTTATATTATCACTCGCAGCTCCCCATAAACAACACTTGCATGGATCAACAGTTTATGGTAGTGCGGTATAATATAGTGTATTAATTACGTTACATTCCCTGGCATTCAACTTCCAAGTTCAACTTCGATAAATATATTTCGTGAACCTGGAAGCATTCTTGATAAAGAAAGTACACCGTCACGTACATACGGTGCACAGAAGATACATTAGATAACATTGGACATGCTCTGGAACGTTCCGCTAAAAATCACTTCAATGTCTTTTTCTGCAAACAGAACTTTCTTATTCCTCTGTTCGAATGGCTACAGAAGTACTGAAATTATGCGCTATAAAACTACCGTAGTACAAAAACTTGCATCCAGGGTTAGATTTTGGGAACGGGTTTTGAATAGGGTGCAATACGAATAAATTAATCATTATCTAATTTTAGTTACTGGTGAATCTTGGTCCCTACTAAAGTTGTATGTTAATTTACAAAATAACCGATACTGAAGTTCAGAAAAACCGAACCTGCATCATGATCAAAAGACAGGCTATAGAATATGAGTCCCTATTTTATTTGAAAAAATAGTGATAGGTATATGCAGAATATTTTGCAACCCTTAACTGTAAGAACGTAGGTTCGTTATTTTTCAACAGGATTCTGCTACTGCACATAACAGCCCATGTCTCCTTGCATGCAAATCATGAAATATTCCACGATGGTGCCATAACTAACAACATAAGGTCCCCCTAGCCCTCCAATTTAACGCCTTGTTTTTTTTTCTCGGGGGGGGGGATTGAAGGAAAAAGTGTACAATACAAATCCGCACACATTAGATGAACCGAAAAGTAACATTCGTGAAGAAATTTTTTCCATTTCTCAGAGGGAAATGCAAAGAGTAATGGTTAATTTCATAGGCCCATTCCAGAAATGTAAGGAAAATCAAGGGAGGCAGTTCCAATATCTTCTGCTTGATAATGGTGAGTAAATGTACCTGTTAAGTGTTTAAGTGTTACTAATAACTTACGCGACAGTCATAGCTGCGCACTTTCTGACTCCCATTCACCGCGGTACCAGCCGGCGAAATAAAAATCAACCATTATATGTTAGCTGCTCACGAAAAAAGGAACGCATAAAATCCCCATTCTCGAGTCCTGGAGACCGAGGCAGGGCCGTTCAAGGAATCGAAGTGGGTGTTTTCAGTTCCTATGTTTCGGGAATTATATTTTCAAGTGCTCTATCCAGTGAAAACCTTAAGTAACAGTGTGCATATAAGCGATTATAGAGCGCAATTGATCGCAGAGAAAAAACGGGGGATTATTAAAAGTGGCAATGGACGGTTTTAAGAGCGTTCGACTGCTTGAAGAAAAAATACCTTGGACGTTCGTTCATTGTTAGTAAACTATGTAAGGAGACATATTTGAGATTATGAAAATATTCTAAAAAAGGGCCCGTCACTCCAACGCGGCAGAGGAAACAAACGGGGCTTAAATACAAAGCGAGGCGAAATATAATGATTTTATACGTAGCGAAATATCATGAATTTGTGTTTCAAAATACGCCCCTACAATTAGGTTTATATTGAACAAAGTTAATTATGTTTATATAATTTTAAATATTCAATTTTATATAATTTGGTGATAAAAGTTGGATTTTATTTTGACAAGAGAGGAAATAAATCACTTATAATTGAGGAAAATATTATTATGCGGCGACATTACTATTTACAGAAAATAAAATAATTCAAGAAAGAAGGAAGAAAATGTGTGTACTTTTTGCAAGTTTGATAAATGTAGGGCACAATGTGTCAAAAGTTTGGAAGGATAAGACTATAAAACTTCTCCAAAGGAGCCCTTTTGGCCATACCTAAAGCACCTATGATTTGTGATGCTGCCCGCCCGTGGTACGATGAGATTTGTATAGGGAACGAAACTTGTTTTCTTAGCGAAAAAGATGCTGGTGATTATCGTGACGAAATGGACAAATCTAGGTTTGAACCCTGGTTCAGAAAGCAACATTACCCAACAAAGAACCAAGAACAGCCATTATTAGGGACAATGCGTCCTATTATAGTAGAAAAATTGTAACTCTCCACATTTCCAACACCCAAGGCAGGTATAAAGCTTGACTGGTAACAAAAATATTTCCTATCCAGGCAATTGTCTTAAAAGAGAATTGCTGACCTCTGTAAATTCCATATGAGATAAATTCAGTGCCACTAAGAAGAACATGGAGTATTAGATTGTAAGCTGATTCCATACCATTGTGAACTAAACCTTATAGCTATTGTATGGAATTAGGTAAAGGGACATTTTGGGCTACATAATATTAATTTTAAGTGACAGGAGAAGGAATGGTTAATAGATAATGCTTTTAAATCAGTCACTTATATCAATGGTTAAATTACTGCAAACACGTTGAAGAGAGAAGTTGATAGCACATAAGCGGCAGGATGACATCGAACCTCTACTCATGAAGTTAACCAGCAGTGACTTCAGTTCTTGTGAGAACAGGATTCCCAAGACTTCTCGGGTGTTGAACCTATCCGATTAAGTTAACATTAATTATTAGATGTATTATATTTAGGTAAAGTGCTGAGATATCCCTAAGATAATCTAAACAGTTGAGACATGAATGAATATCACTTTAGCAAATAAATATAAGTTATATAATAATTATTATTACTCAAATAAAAATAGTAATAGATACAATAATGAATATAATAATTAACATAATAATAACAACACCAATAAAAGTATACGTGATTGCAAACGAAAGCGCTGGGTACTTCCAGCATTTGCAGCGACGGAACAGATGTGGTATGTCTCATAAGAACCATTGTGCCTTCCCGATGTGAAAACCGCTATAAATTACTTTTTTTTCAGTAGTAATAGATTTTTATTTTGAACTAAATAAAAGAATAACACAGGACTCGCCCTTTCAAGAAGAAGCGGCAACACAGCATTTTGAAATGTAATACTGATGTGTAGACAAGGATTTGAAAAGGTTTCCATACATGTGTTCTAATTAAAACAAACTCTGCTACGACGGCAACTTCTCTTCACTGGGCAATGATTTACATTTTTTATGTAAACTGAGTCCTCCGGGCTGTAAGGTCATGGAACTATGGACTTCTTCTCCTTCACTTCATCTTTTAAATGTTTTGCTTAATGGCACAATATCTGAGTTGCAGTTGTTGAAGGCCTTCCACGGTGAGGTACAGAAGGTGCTGAGTTCACATCTTGTACATTTTGTATAACATTTCTTATCAGCCTTTCTTTAAATCCCTCATGAGACATGAAGTATGAATTATGAGATTTCAATATTGATGCTGTGGACGTCAAACACAGTATGGACATCCATGAGCTGTTTGGGACATTGTTCATCTGAAAGCTCAATCGCGCAGAACAATCGAGATATGCGTCTTGCAATGGAGTTCAGGAATACCCAGTTTCTAAATGCTTATATCCCGTCAATTTGAAAATCACATGGGAAATTAACACGTTAGTAACTTAACTAACCCAGGTATGCTAGACACAAGATGCAGCACCCTCACATCGCTAATACAAGAGCAGTGCTCATATCAACCTCTCGTCCAACTGAGAAAGAAAAAGCCCGGTCAATAAATGTTAACTGAGTGCTCATGTAAGTAATACTTGGGATAAACGTTCAATGTTCGTAATCACAGAACCTGTAGTTACGAGATCACTGTAACTCGTCTTTGTTATATTACAGACTATATTTGCGTTATGTTTTAATTGCTGTTTGTTAGTGAAATTACTTTTACTATATTGTTAGTGTATTGTTTAGAAACGGTGGACCATGCAGTAACGTTTTGGACTCGTATTTGGGAGGTCCCGGGTTCAAATCCCCATTTTTAATTGTGTTAAACCCCAAATTTCACTGCTGAGGCATCACAGACGGTAGACAGTGATGATACATCAGATGATATGAACTGGGAAAGGAATTTTTTGGAACTAAGCGTTTCAGGCTTAGTCCAGGGTACCTCCCCGGCATTTGCCGTTATGAGAATTGAGGGAAATCTGGAAAGGACGATCTTGGATGGAATTGAATCCCAGACCTCTCACTAAGGAGTCGGTGCCTTAACGACCTCGGCCGCCTGTATCGGCTACCATACTGGCCATCCTGACCTATGGTGTTTTTAGTGATTTATTCTGGGCGATTAGGCGAATGCTGAGATAGATCTTTACTTTCCACGAATTTTCCGCTCTCTCAGTTCACATTTCATTCCACTGGTTTTGTTACTTGCCGAAAGTGCCAAGGCAAATTGCTGCCGCGGTGTGATGGTGGCTTGTACTTTCTACCCCAATGTCTGGTATGTGAACCTTCTAAGCAGCTGAAAGTCGTTGTAAAAAGGGGGGGGGGCTCCGCTGATTTCGGGTGTTCTATCTGAAAACATGTTAGAGACCCCGTTTGCACTTGCGCAGTCAGTGCTCGTGGATTCTGGCCTTCCAGTGTATCCCTAATCTAATCCCTTCCTCCTGGAGCTGCCTCCATTGGTGGCGCATGTACGAACGTTCAGCCGTCGGCAGGGCTAAATACCCAAATATCCTTCTCCGTCCCAAAGAATCCAGTAAATCCAAGCCAATAATACTAGAGCAAAAAAAAAAAAAAAATGTTTACAGGAATAATTAATAATTTAGAGCAGTGATTTGCAACCATTTCCCACATTGTGCCACTTTAACACCCATTTCTATAACAATTGCTCCTTGTTTATAAAATATCTCATTTTAATCATTATCACTTTATATGGTGGAAATGAAGAAATTTGTTTGGAAAGGAAATTTGATATTCTATAAGAACAAACCACAGATATAATTTTATAGTATTCATAACGCAGAAATAAGTATAGCTTCATGTTAAATCTTGATAATAATGGTCAAGTATTTGTTCAACTTTTAGTTTAACAATAATATATTAAGAATATTTGTATAATCTATAAGGTCTATTAGAGAGCAATAGACCTTTGAAACATTTTAGTGAGATCGTTGAGCATGATTTGAAGCACTTAATTTTAGAAATCAGGTTCAAAGAAGAAAGAAGAAGCCTCTGAGCAAAATTTACCTGCCGTTTCATGCCCTGAATTGAATGAACACTAATGACCCGAGATGTTAAAGAGCATCCATAAATAAACCAAATACTTCTACTATTCTCTCCACAAGTTCAGTATTACTAAATACTTCAACGGTATTTGTATCACTCAGCTTTTCGTGTTCCTCACTGATATACAAGGGTCAATTTGAAAGTTTGAAGAATTAAAGCAATAAAAATTCGACCTGATCATTGCACCTTGTTAAAGTGTTCTCTATTACATTCTACATGACATCTCATTCCTCAAACTGACCCTTTTGTAAATGCTGAACGCCATTCTTCTTTGGACAGGGTGCAATGCATTCTTCGTACGCAGCCACTGTGGTTTCAGGTGATTCAAATCGTTGACCATGATTTTTTTTATTTCATTTGGCGAAATAGAAGAAAGTCGCATGTGACCAGACGTGGACCGTAAAAAGATGGACAAACATTTGATTCCTGCAGCAACTGAGTTCCAGTGTGGGCATAGGCGTTATTGTGATGCAACAGGATTCCACGCAGACCAGTCGTTCTCAGTGCATTTTGTGGTACATCATCTGACACTGATACTCATGTAGTGCTGTTTTAATATGACCACTAACTGAGAAGAAAGTAGAGATCTTCTTGCAAAGCTTCTCCTTCACCGCGTTGTTATTGAGGGATCTTCTCCTCGGAAAACCCACACTTATGATGATTGTCACTTATTTCTAATCGTACTGGTGTTACCAAGATTCTTCACATGTTGTTTTTCATTTTCTTCCATGAAATATTTTTCATTTTCTGCCACAAATCCACGTATGTTATTTTTTTTTTTTCTTTCTCACTTGTGTGGTGGTAGGGGATCCAAGTACTGCACAATTTCCTGAATTGAAGTTTTTCTTCCAGAATTGTTTTAACTCCTGGGAATCCAATATTCAGAGCTTCTTAAGTCTGCAATAGCTTAACTAATCAAATCATAGACCTGACTATAGATGTAATTATGTATTTTACATAGTTCTAGAAACGTCGCAAGCGAATGTAATTGGAAGGTTTCTTATCGCAAAGATAATTTCTTAGTAAAACGCGATTGTTTTGAAATTAGGATGACAAAGTGGTGCATGAACAGTCCGAAATGGCAGGAAGCGGAGTGTTTTGCGCATATAGTCACACCTTTACAAATAATCATTTGCTAGTGTAAGTTAGTTTTGAGGTCTCTTCATTAGCGGTGATTTAAATTTAATATTTATTGTTAAATCTAATATTTTGCATTTTGTTTACTTTATTGGTATTTCCTACATTACTGATTATTTTTTGGCGCTCCTGAACGGTCCATCGGGTACCCACTGGGTTTCGCGTACGACCGATGAGGAACCGATGCTAAAGAAAATAACAAAGCAGAAAAGAATGATGGAAGCAGAGTTGTTGCGACTGAATGCAAATTACATTAAAAGATATCAGATTTGTGTTAACTGAAGACCGACATTTCTTCAAACAGGTTTTATAACACAAGTTAGTATTCCCTAAGAAATAAATTAAACTATATATAATGAAAAACTTATCCATCGACTGAAAACAGCGACTGGCGTGGCTTGCTTTCGATTGCAGACACAGGTCAAAATAACTGTTTACGAGCTATATACACGCTGTTTATGAATGCAACAGTTTGCAAAAATATGGTAATGTTTCTGGACGTTAATTCATACATTGTAAATTCTGCTGGTAAAATGAAATGGATGATGCACAGGTGCAGTTCTGCGAGATTAAACGTGATTGCTGTTAGCAGAAAACGTAAAATGTAAGACAGCAACAGACTCAGCAGCAATCACGTGCAGAAATAAAACCCCTCATAAAAATCGAAGCGAAACAAATGAATAGCTTCCATAAAATTTAGTGAAAGAGTTCTGTTTTTCTTGGCGCAAGAATAGACATTGTTCAGAATTTATTTATTTATGTGTTTCTCGCAGATGTGCAGGACAACTCAAAAAATAAAGTGTGTTCATTGTAGCAAAGCGGATTTAGGCGACCTCGTAAATTTTCTTCATGTTTCGTATGTATTTTAACTCACATTATACTTCTATGACGATGCAGAAGGCTGTGATTGTACAAACAACGACATTATTGTAGGTGTCTTAGAGCTTTATAGTGTCTTTTCTGAAGTAGGCAAGGCAGCTTGGAAGAATGTAAACAATCAAAGGATGACACAAGCGCAAAGTCTTGACTTTCATTCCTTGGAGCACACATTCAAGAAATCATTTTAAGCTGTACGTCATAGCTATGCTTACCTCTGCCGTTGAAGGGTAACATAGAAAGAAAACTGTTAATTCAAGGAATTCTTCTTGTCCGAATATTAACTCACGATTGGAGTACGACACAGGAATTTTCATTTCACACTTCTTAATATTCACACATTTATTATTCTTAAGAAATTAGATGAAAACAAACTTAATTATTTAAATGACATATCGAAGTGCTTTAAGATGTCTTTATATAATAAAACTCTAGACAACGGCTTGTTTTATAATAATAATAATAATAATAATAATAATAATAATAATAATAATAATAATAATAACACTATTTTAAACTGTATCAGCTATTTTAAACAGCGATTACACCAATTTTTATTGTTGAGGCATCAGATGCTGTGAACATGAAATGATAAATTTGAAAATTACTTTTTAAGGAAGGAAGCCTTCCAGGCCTAAGCTTAGAGTAATATTCCTGCATTTGCATTTATAAGAACTGTGGAATACCTGACAAAATGCCTCAGTCAGCGAGGATGGTTTTGACAGGAATTGAATCCCAGATCTCCTGCTTATGAGTACCGTGTCGGCGGGATCAGCTATCTTATATACCCATGATACACTAAGATTTTTTCCTTTGGTTATAAAATATGGCACTTTAATTTTATTACTATATACTGTATAGCTAGTATAATCACCTAAACTTTTAGACGTAACGAAATGTAAAAGTTGGAAATTTTATGCGTAATAAGCGAAAATATTAATTTTATAAATTCGCTTTCATTTCGTATAAACTAAATGTTAAAATGGTTTAACATGACTAGATTTACAAGTTTTTCTTCGGAGATCACTTCTCAAAAAGCCTGCTTCTGCATACAGATGTAGTCACATGTACCCGTGCATCAGTCCATTTTGCTACATATCGTGTCCCTTTAAGTAATTTTTAGCTTGCACCATTCCGGATCGATATTGGCTCGGAACGCGTTGCACATCGAAGATGTTCTCGGGTATTTACAGTTCCGTGGATAATGAAGCGCAGGACAAACTTAGCTCAATGCCTTCCTGGCCAAACGAATGAAATTTCAAATCTTTCATGTTCGCCTATACCCAGACAAATAGACGAAGCGAAATTAAGTTTTGTTAACGAATGCGGTTTCCCTAAAGTGCATTGTGGGAGTAACATTGTTGTATACGTGCTTGAAGCGTTTAAGTTGAAGTTTGCCTAGGATGTCACTCACAAAGGCGGCCATCAAAACCCAACTTTTGCCTCATGTGAAACCGACAGGTTGCAAATCTTTCTGATCCACTAAGAGAAAAAAGGTTGAGCATTCTTCCTCATGATTTTGTTCGAACATGCTCCTACCCAGCATTTACTAAATCTCAGTTTTAATCTTCCAAGTCACAAGACCTGGCTATAAATCCTAGTTTGAAACTATAATTTCCATTTTACCCTCCAATAATGTGGAAAATAATTAGGTGTAAAGTTTTCGTCCGTCCTCAGTAGTGTTATATTGACTCAACACTCTCTCAATAAAAGTTTCTAGGATATTCGGAGTTGCTTCGGATAGGGGAGGAAATTTCGGTACTTCATCTTGTTCATTGTTTGCGCTCCGATTGGGACAGCTCCGGGAGGAAGGGATAAAGTTGCAATTTTAGTACCCTAATAATATGTTAATATTTTAATAATAATAATAATAATAATAATAATAATAATAATAATAATAATAATAATAATAAATGTGATTTTAATTATTATATAAAATAATTTCCTGTACTGGAGAACGTAGGCAAAATGTGATACACTGCCACGTGTAGCAGAGGTCATTAAGGCACGGACACGGGAGGTCCGGAGTTCAATTCCCACCAGAACCATCCTCCATGAATGTGGTTTTTTCCTCAGTCCTCATAAATGGCAAATGCCGGGGAGGTGCCGTAAACTTAGGCCTAGAACGCTTCCTTAAAAAAAGTCCTTTCCCAATGCATCATTTTATTTCATGTATCATCAGAGTTCACCGCCTGTGATGCCTCAGTATTATCCTCAGTTTATCACTCTCTTAAAAAAAAAATACGGGACTGCCTCATAATGGTGGCCTCAAGCAAGCATTATATTTCATAGTACTAGCTCAAAACCAATAAATTATTAAATTACCATACTTCTCAGACATCTTTCGCCAGACTCCTTTATTATTGCATGTGAATTAAAATTTGTGTATTGGCAGCCGGCAAGTTAACACTAGAATAGATAACATTTTGAGAAAACGGAATCTGGTACCGTAATTAAAAATATTTTGTTTTCCAGTTTCACGTAGATATGCTGCAACAAAATTTGTTTCTAAATTTAGGGAAACAGGATTGATAAACTAGATAGTATATAGTATATAGTGTAAAGGTAGTGTATAAACAATATTTTTATCACAATATGTGATATTAAAATAAAATTATGTGCATGCATCATGTCTTCAACACGCAAATGTCTCTTATTTGTACACCTCACGAATTGCTGTCGGTCCTGGTGGTGTAGTGGTTAACATACTTGCCTCCTATACCGTAGATCGCGGGTTTGAACCCAGCCAGCACCAATGGATTTTTTCGGGCGTAAAAATCCTAAGTATGGCTTCCTTCGGAAGGGAAGTAAAGGGTCCCGTGTCGTACATTTACGGCACAAAAAGAACCTCAAGGCTGAAAGAGAGGCCTCTGAGCAAAATTTGTCCGCCGTTTCACGCCCTGAGTTGAATGGGACTCTGATGACCTGAGATGTTAAAGAGCGTCCATAAATAAATAAATCAATCTCACGAATTGCTGAGCAATTGTGAAGCTGTAAGGTTGGGTTCAAACCATAATAATTTGTAGTGTCAAATTTATTAATTTCATGTGTTTTATAATTAATCCTACTTATATTATTTGCTCTGTGTTATAGCAACCTAAATATTTTTCGTAATATTCTTTAAATATTCATTGACAAGAGTAATTTGTTATGTCTGATTTATAAAGAGAAATGAGAAAACTGTAATTTTTATTCTTAGCCAGTTAAATTTGTTTACAAAACTCATCATGCACCGTTCCATTCCTGAGAAAATCTGTTAACACAGGCCCAGAGGGTTATTTCTGTTATACGCAAGCCAGAAGTCCCGTCTGTGGTATGTTGGTTTAAAAGGAAATAGAAAAGAATTTTTAGCTTGGGGAAAGCATGGAAGGAAGAAAACTCGTAAAGTTTAAAGGAAAACCCAACTATAGGTTGTTCAAAAAGAAACGAATAGACAAATTCTAAGTATTATTCCACGGAGGAGCAAATCAGAAAGGCTACGTGAATATGTCAAGTAACCAATAGAAAGACGATACTCGGAGAAAAGTTCCAAAGTTCCAGAATCTTCTAAGGCCAGAGTCTGAAAAATTAAAGCAGCATATCAAAAGATGGGGTTTGAAATGCATATGAAGGAGGATGCCATATGGCTGATTTTAAATTTATCGTAGATATCATACAGGATAGCATTGTTCACCTAGACCAGAGTTGCCCATATAGAACACGCTTAGAATCTCACCCCATATTATTTGTTATAGCAGCTGTCTTCTTCATGCACCTTGAGACACACATCTTCCAAAATTAGCTTCAATGGAATTGAAGCTGAACTGCAGGTTACACTAACCCCTGAGAATGATATAATTTCTTGAAGATTCACCACCGCTTATCTAGTGCATGTTATCCCTCCCTAAAGTAATTTTGGCAACACTTGGGTCATGTCGACACGCGAGGGTTCTGAGAAGAAATGTGATGCCGCATACAGGACTGCTATACATTTAGAGTATACCAAAGCTGTGGTTATAAATTCCTGTTACAACTGATCAGTGAGGGCAAGGTGTTGGATGCAAAGATTTTTAAGAAATATTAGACGATTTTTGTGATTTTTATGCATGCGCTGCTGTTGAATTGCCCTCAAGACTCAGGAGTACTTACTACCTCCAAAGTATTCCGTGACTTGTACAGTTTCATATTTAAGCAGCCAGTCAAGTTCCGTTTTGCATTGCACTTCATTAACTAACGCCTTCTTGCGCTAAGACACTTAAAAACTTCTCCCCACTGTGCACCAAAACTCAGAGTAAACACTTCAGATACATTTTAAAATGCTAACTTTAGATTGCAAAAATTATTTGTTTTTGCGTTACACATTGTCTATACCAGAAAAGTAAATGGCGCCATGGGATTAAACATGGCAGGTGTGTGCTTTATTTAACTGGGCATTGATCGTACCCTGCTGTGTTTGTATTCGGCAGGCCAAATTTCCACATGGTAGAAAATGGAAACCATTTGTTGGTTTATGGGAAGCTCACTTGCCTACAGAAGAAGTCACTCAAGGTATATACACATTAGGCCAATTTCAAAACAAACATAACACTTGAATTCAAGAAAGAAAAAAATTAAGTATCAAAATTTATAATATATTATCTGAACTTTGTAAGCATATTGTTACTCGTATGTATGATAAGAATCTGGAGCCCAGATGACTAACAATGGCTATCCAATTATAAATAAAACAGTATAGAATTAAAAAGAAAATGAAAATATGTTGAAATTTTTGTCACAGAGGAAATGAAGTCTTTTTCACACTACCCCCATGTTCAAAGTAGACAGTGACACACTTCTTCCAGCGGCCGTCCCTTTAAATAAGTCTGCAATCCATTTTGATCACTTCCGCAGAGCGCGCCCACATGCATCTTCTTCTCTCCGGCCGTTCGTCTCCTGGGCAGCCATTTTCACTTTCGGAAACAGGAAATACTTTCAAGAATACGGATGATTTTTCTAATAGTATTTAACGCCCGTTTTTAACTATTGAGACATTACAGAGGTTGGACACTGATGATACACGAAATTAAATTATAAACACGAAATGAAATTTTAAAGGAAGGAAACGTTTCAGGCCTAAGTTTAGGGTACCTCCCTGGCTTTTACCATTTAAAAGGACCGAGGGACCCCTCAGGCAGGGAGGGCGGTCCTGGTTGTAATCGAATCTCAGACCTTCCGCTCACGAGTCTGCGACTTAACGACATGGGCCAACCTTCGCAGTAATACGGAGGATGAAGTGAGGTATGCTTTAGGAGGAATTCGTTCACCTGAAGCGACAGTTGTGCTGGGGCGTTGTCGTGATAAAGAACCCAATTCTTTTCTTACCATATAAGAGACCTTTTTTGTCTCAATGTATCGCAAATGGCAACATGACTCCTTATTCACACTTCGACCTTCAGCAATATATTCGAAATGTGTCTGAGTATATGATATGTAGCTCACAATCGATCAGCAACTACTATTGCGCTTCATATACTTCTGAGGACGTATAAATGAGCCAGAGAATGTGCCATGTAGCACATGGGAGCTAGGCAAAGTTCTGTTTAGGTTTTATTCTTTAATATAAAGGATTAGGTAATTTATTGATGGCATTTTTAATAAAAGTATGATTTTCTGATATATAACAAGAACTAAAGAAACAGAAATAGATCAAACACTTAAATATTCACACAATTTAACTATTCTATTTATACTTCTCCAGTTCTTATTATTTTAGTTACATTATTCCAAGAATAACTTTATTTTTATTTTATTACATATATACAATGCAATTCTGTCTTTCAAATGTTACTGTTGCGTAATTATAACTTTCATACCATATAACTAAATAATGCTAAGAAACACACTATATATGCATATACATGAACGGGACAAACTGACTTAGTTAACGCATATGAATCAAATAAATTCACTTTGTGCAGCCATAATTAACTTGTGATTAAAAAAAAGATAATAACACACTATTACTAATAACTGAACAGAATTCAATCGCTGTTATATCCACACTGACAGCCATAAGCTAGCGGCAAACTTCTTCCAGGTCAACGGTGAATTGATTCATAGTTCATTGGCTCACTGCGTATATTAATTTACATACTATAAATACACGTCATATATAATTTATATTTACGTAGACCGCACCGGTTTATTTTGACTTACATTGTATCATTTGCTGTCCATATACCTTGTAAGAACTCCTGTAATAAAATACCGTGAACATAGATTATAAGTTATGATGCCTGCTAATAGTATAATGTGGTGTAGTGATAAGTGTATGATGGATATACAGCATTTTAATTTTAATGTTGCAGAATCAATTAAGTAAAATGAATCGGATTAACTTTTCAGGTAACGCTTTACAGAAAACGTTGTACGGTGAAATCATTAATTCTTTTCGGATTGTGAAAATTAAACTTGATCTTGGGGAAGAAACAGAATAATATATTAATATGAATAAGACGTTTCTCTTTTCATAAATAGAGAAATTACTCAGAAATTGTATTTAAATATTGTATTTTTCTGGCCGGGATGAATTACCTGGAAATTACCTGGAATGGAAGATCGAGCAAAATAACGATGAAGATAAGGGAACGGTATCTCTGCTGCACGAAGCAGATTAATATTTACAAAATATTGTAAACCCTTATTACACTGTCACAGGAGGTTGGGGGAACCGTTTCAAAGGAACTTCCGAGAAAATGACGGAGGATGGCAGACAACCTTTGAAATGCAGGCACAGGAGCAGAAGCAGGCAAACTTGGAGAAGATTTACTCGTAATAAAGCTACGCAGAAAAGGCAGATGTCGTATTAACAAGTTATATTGTGTGTTTGATCTGTATTGTGGGCACATGAGTGGGTGTAAATGCAGGCGTGGTTAGTTTAGACGATGTAATGACGATTTTAGCATATTCCTAGTTTTACAGAACTGTATTACTAAAAATGTTAATACCATTAAAATAAGTTAGAGCTGGAACAAACTTTTAATTGAATTATGTGAGGTTATTTTTGCACTCCATAAATACGAGCATATTGTGTTCACGTGCTCCTACAAATTGGTATTTACGTAGTCGTGCATTTTTCAGTAATATACCAAATATAGGGTATTCTTTATAGTCTGGTATATGGCTTGTAATTGGACATTTCTCTCAGTTTGTGTTATTTCGTGCGGAATGCTTGCAATCAGAATATAAATTTAATAAATACAACAATTACAACGATAGTAAAAAAGAAAGAGGCATCCTGATGCTTATGAATTTACAACATATTAAAAAAGAAAATAAAACTCTAATAACACAAGAAAATGCAGCACGGTCATGAAACAATATACGTAGTGAAACGTTTAGGGGTGAACTTGGCTTATTGTGGCCCCTCGTTGGGTGACACAATGTGAAGCGTTAATTTTTAATCAAGATGGACGCGGTGACCTACGTTTCATTAGTGAACCGTTCTCAGAGCACTTCCGCTGTTTTCTGCTAACTGTGTCGGCAGGGTTCGAGGATTGGAAGGTACTTATAAATAAACGCACTGTTTGGAATATGTGCTGTGTGTGATTATTGTTTTGATACTTCGGAAAAACATGGCTAACCGTCGGAAACCAGTTAATTGCTCGTCTCGGAGCATGACACTGACCTACATATGGTATGTGGGGCGGGACGCAGCCTTGATCGTCTGAAGACGATGCTATTGTTCACACTTCCACTTTCATTGGGGGAAGACTTATCGCTAGACACTAGCAATGATTTTCTGTTCCAGTAAAATTTCGCGAGACGGTCAAACTATTCACCGGAGCTGCAACGATACATAACCTGGGAGCGACACTGCCTTTTAAGATTCACTCGCGTAATGTATTTTATCGAAACTTTACACTAACTTGCGAACTATTAACTCACTTTTTCTATGATATTCAACAATGCACGCCTTCACTTGTCTTGTCTCTCAAAGGTACGAGTGCCAATCTCCGCATTATTATCTGAATGCCGCAAAATAACGCGGATCTAGCGCACGCTACATGGTTGAATGGCTGACTGACTGTTGACTCTGTTCGAATGAATGCCTCGCCAAATAATTGCCACGGGATGAAATGCCTGAATAACTGTAGAACAAGTGCCCGAGACTGCAGGATGGGTGAGCCTCGAAATGCCCAGAGCATCCCCCTATATACAGGCTCGTTCGTTAAGCGCACAAGAACAAACGACACTCCCGGCGTTTTTACAAGACATCGCAAGATTTCATACTTCTTAAACCTTTTAAAATCTAACCATACAATTGGATCCTTGGAATATATTTTGGTAGGTTCAAATATCATGTTCCAGCGACTAAAAGCGTCCAAAACCCAACCGTCTCTAGCAGAAGCTTCTAGAAGCCCATTAAAACTCCAATACCACGTGTATTCTTCGCCACTTCCTTGAGTTATGTGAGATTGAGCAATTCCAGCTATCGTTCTGATCAACCGCATGAATTTTACAATATTAATATAAAATGTAACATTATAATACAACACTGACATAGAGAATATGCAACTTACATACAATTAATTCCTTGACAGCCTATCATTAGTTATTCTATGCAATTACCTTCCGATTGTAGGGGATTTCCTCATTAATTAAACAATTATAACATGAAACAATAAACCTACTTTATATTTACAATTAACCGAGCCTCACATAAATACTGTTTCAATGGCTTTACGTTGGTGAAAATACAATCTCTAGGTCTGAATCTCTTATTTGTGGTTTTGCCACAAAATTACCTTTATTTTAATAGGTGCATGTGCTTATGAAAAAGAAATACGTTTTATTGCCATTGCTTAAATGCCATAGTGTCTGCTTGTCAACTGAGATGCCCAAGTTCGAACACCAGATAAAATATATTGCTTAGATAAGATTCCTCCCCACCCTTAAAGAGACGTCATATATTTTTTAATCCGTTCTTTCGAAAGATTTTTTTAAGTTGTTGGTACTTCAAGCACTTTAAAACATATTTTTTTATTTATTGCTCTCAATAAATTGTACAATTCAAGGACAAAGACCATCAAAGTCATTTCTCAGCAGTAGAGGAGTTTTGCACAATTTAACTTGCATATTAATCTCTCCCTGCCTTTTTAAGTGAGCTTATGTCAGGTGTGTGGAACCCGGCATCAGCTGAGAGCGAGATCATACCTCTGATATTTTGTTCTCCATGCAGTAAAGTAGCCCGTACTCACTTGTTTTGTTTTCGACTCCAACAATATCACTGTACCTCCTTCATACTTTGCTCTCTTACATAATCAAAAGAGCTGGGAGTGGGAAGTCACGCATTGAGAGAATTCCTTAGGTTTCCTTTTTGCTGTTTTTAAAACACCAGATAACATCTCTGAAATAACTAGATGGAATGTGGAAAGCCGGTTTTCCAGTAACAGAAATTACCAATGCCACTGGAAAAGCCAAAAATATAACATAGTGTTGGATTTGGCGTTTCCAGGAAGAAGGGAAGGAAAGTTAGAAAACTCGCCTTGTGCTTAGACATGTAAGACAGATGACAGCCGAACCCGATCAAGCTATCGTAGAGATTAATCAAGTAAATCCTTTTTCTTCGACTCTAGGAACTGACCAAGATTTACACATTGACGTGCATTCTCGACGTGCAGGAGCACATAATCCAACACTTAGTAGAAAACACACTTTAATATACGAACTTCGAGAACATATATTAGGTTTAGTTTTACAACATCTTAGTAAAAACCATGAATTATGATATTCCATAATCTGTTAGAATGAAAAGTTGCATTCATCAGATTAGAGTATGTCTGCATCTGTGTCCACCAGACAATACGCAAAGTTAGTGAACTGACCCAGCTGCCACATCTCATGAATTCCGAAGAATACATCCAAGTTTTGGAAAGTTGCATGCTACCCAGCGTCCGGGCAATGTATCGAAAGGAATATCAACATGAAGAAGCACGAGGAACTGGTTTAAGGTCCATCCAAAAATTTCACTTTGGACTGGTAAACACAGTCAAAGACTTAATTAATTTCATATAATATAAATGGGAATTATGGTGCGTGAATGTGGCTATAGTCTAAACAGAACGGCTGAAGAATTAGCGAAACATTTTAACAGAAGTGTGAGAAGCCTTTTAGGGCAATTCTATGCCAATCATTAATAAAATCGGTAGGCATGAGGTTGAAAGAAGAGTTCGCAAATGATGGCTACTGAACGCAGCCTGCGTTATCCACCCCAAAGGGAACAGAATCATTTTCCAATACGGGCTAAACTTGGCTATCGTTATATTAGTAAAAACTGTTTTTCTTTTTTAGAAAAATTATTATATATAGTAAAATTTATATCGCCAATAATTACTGTCATTTGCTAATCAAATCTAAAATATAATTTTTATTTTATATTTTGGAAGAAATTCTTATATGAATGGAAAATTTATTTTGGCAGTTATCACTATCATTTGTTAAGTAAAATAAATAATAGGTAATCGTCAAGACAAAATCCTTTTTTTAAGAATAAGCTCTTTTGTTTTCTGAAAATACGCATTTATTAATAACAATGAACATGCATTTTATTGCGTTTCTTCATTTAATTCTTAAGAAATATTAAAGCGTACGTATATGAAAATTAGAAACAAATGATCGGTAATCTTTCATTCCCGTTTTATTGTTTACATGTAGCAGGACAAGTATTTTGTTTCAAGCAGGTTATGTCTGCCAGAATCACAATTACACAATACATAAAACCCGAATTAATATATTTGTTCTCGAATGTAAATAATGAGCATCATGCAAGGATTGCCCATTTAAGAACAACGTAGACTTCAACAATGTTCTATTTATCTGAATTGACACAGAAAGTGCAAATTACCTCTGTTCAAAACCGAGAAATAAATAAAAAAAATTACTTCCAATAGTGACACAATATCTTGTGAGCCTGGTATATAAATCTAACTGTGGTAATTGTTGACCTGGGACATAGCAGAATAGAACGAATAAACGTAATCAGTTGAACTAGTGACGATGCAGTGGACCAATATGACATGCTGGGACTGCACATCTACATAAAAACCGCCTGTGGTGCCTCGATAGTAAAACAAAGGCGTTAAACACCATTAAACACCATTATTGTATATATATATATATATATATATATATATATATATATATATACAACCCGCAGGACGAGTTTAATACATATTTAAAACAAAAACAACAACAAAAAAAAAACGCTGCCTTTAGAAGTCTCTATCTCCGTAATAATGGACACACTGCCATAAAATAGATATGGAATTT
Organism: Metallyticus violacea; assembly: GCA_030762175.1. Lineage (NCBI taxonomy): Eukaryota > Metazoa > Arthropoda > Insecta > Mantodea > Metallyticidae > Metallyticus > Metallyticus violacea. The sequence goes on along the minus strand of CM060846.1, from coordinate 98,358,284 downwards.
CAGAATAAATTCATTTTTAAATGACAGTATAACTGAACTGTATTTTATATATATGCTATGATTTACGGTAAAAGTAAAGAATTTTATGAATCCATCTTATTCTACCCTGTATTCTAAGGCGCACATCTTCCGTTCATTCAATAATTTGTCCATGTTTGTACGGTTATCGTACATCAGGGTCTTTGAATATTTATTTCGTCCATATGAAAATGAAATTTAATCCTGAAATGTTAAAAAGGCCACTTTGAGGTTGTTAATAACACTCCTAAGCAGTTACCTATTTGAACTACATTTGCTTATCATTAGTAATGTCATACGAACTAATGCATACGCTTGAGTCTGCTAGTTTCATTATTGAAAGGCCTTAAGCGGCTACAGGTTCTGCCACTCATTTTAAATTTTTTGGGCAACTTCGAAGATAATCCTTATAAAATTCACACGTTTAGGTAGTCGAAGAAATTTAGATGGTTACAGGAGATGAGCTTTCGAGAACAAACAAGTAGAAATTAGCATTGTCCTATGAAGTAAATGAGCGATATTAAATCAATTTTTACATTATCATTCACTTAAATTTAAACAAATGCTACAAAATAAGTCTTCTCAAAATGTTAACATTTATGTAGATTTTATATTTAAAATCAAGGCATTCCAAAACATTTTATAAGAGTAATACAAATTCTTTATAGAAATAACACAATAGTGATACAAGCAGTTGAAGAAAGGAAATAATTTAGAAATATTAACTCTGAACTCAGGTAAGGATCCGCCTTAGTTTAATTTTAATTTTTATCTAGACGAGGATATCATCTAGGGCTTAAATTATATTCACAAGTATTTTAAATAAAATGGACATAAATATATATCTAGACAACAAATTTTGCCATTTTATTTGCGACATGAATGAAACAACACTTTTCTTAAGGAATGCACTATGTTGAGCATCAGTATGATAATGAAAACGCTTCGGTTTAAGCATGAATTAAGGCTAACTACAATAGTCATATTTTCTATGAAAATCTGCTTGATTTCATTATTACACATTCATGATCACTTATCTTGACTAATTTTTCGGGGCGTAAAAATTCTAAGTATGGCTTCCTTCGGAAGGGAAGTAAAGCCGTGGGTCCCGTGTCATACATTTGCGGCACGATAAAGAACCTCAAGCCTGAAAGAGAGGCCTCTGAGCAAAATTTGTCGGCCATTTCACGACCTGAATAGAATGGGACGTTGATGACCTGAGCTGTTAAAGAGCGTCCATAAATAAATCATTCAAAAAAAAATCTTGACTAAATACGCCTTCTCTTTGTTTCCATCTTGTAGTGAAGTTCAGAAGCATCCCTGATGACTGTCAGCAAACATTCTTGCATTCTATTTTCCTTGGTAACGTTTTTCCATTAACGAGATTTGTTGGTGGAAACGTTCACCATGTTCGTCGCTAGCATTCAGAAAAACAATTTAGCTAGGAGTTTAAAAAATGTAATTTAAGAGACATATTACATCCCATTTGGTGATAAGATGACAGCAAATTTGTAACAAGAATTTCATAGTTCCCAGCTTGTTTGTTTCCAAATAAATTGTTTGCGACTTCTCTGAAATTAATCCATGGCTCTTAAAGTAACTTAAAAGGTCTTCAAATATATCATCTTATTAAAGTTGACGAATCTGTAGGCCCCCCCCCAAAAAAACTGCATCCTTTAACTTTGTCTTACTAATCCTCGTTGTAACCAGATGTTTGAATGCCAGTCAATATCGATCCAACATTTTAACAAAGTTTTTGTTGAGACCAAGTTTGATATGAAACGCAGATATTACAATCTTCTCTGATTCCACCATAGATATATGTTTAACATTCATATTTTCAGTTTCCATACTTTGACGTAAAGACCATTCCTTTTATACGAAATGAGAAACGATCTCTACTGTCTCATTCGCATATGAAACAACGGCATTTAGTGTAGCGTAGTTGGAGTCTAGATAATATTGCAATTACTTTCAAGCCTGCGAATATTTTCCATTTACAGCTGTTATATTCAATTTAATCGAGGAGGAGTTTCAGTGTGTCATACGATTCCTTCATATGCAAGGAATAACCACTGGGAATTGATAGCAACTGATTGCCATTATGGAGCAATACTGCTTTGAGAGTTAATTTTGATACATCAGTAAACCCGCACTTCTCAGATACGTGAAGAGATGTGATTAATGTTCACAGTCTCCAATAAATCACTAAATAGCTGCAACACACTAAATCGCCTTCCGTAGAAAAATAGTTCTCAAAGTTTTCTGGCGGCCACGAAAAAATGACACTTTTACATTTTCGGCAAAATAGTTCCATTGCTGGAGTCTGGAGGCTAAGAGCTCTGCCTCGGCTTTTGAAAGTTCCAGATCTCTCACTAAATCATTTAATTCGCTTATGCTGTTCAAAAGACTTAACATGAGGTACAAAGTCAGGATCTGTAGATGTAGATGAGGATCACAAGATTCTTTTTCTGAGTTTATAGAATACGATTCAGGGGGTGTTGGAACAGGTTGTTCATCACTACAGTCATTTTTTATCTGTTATGCCTTGGACCGCAGGAACCATACAAAAACAACAGCTCCAGCCAGAGAGCGAGGATAGCAAAAGACATTGAAGATCTCCTGTGATTCAACCAATCCAGAAGACTCGTGTAGCAAGTCATACAATGTAGAACCCAACTCTTATCTTGGTCTCCTAATTTCCAGAACTTTCTAAAATTAAGATAGAAAGCTCTTTTTACAATAGGAGTGATATTCCTCCGCTACACAACTAACACCACTTTATCGCAAATATAACAGAAACTAATTGGATTATTTGTGTGTATTTACATGGCATTGTTAATAACAAATAGATCTGACTGTTAGTCATATCACAGCTACACTAAGAAACGCTTCATCAGACACTGAGTAGACCTACTGTAAATGACTTTTTGTTTTGTACCTTTATCCCTTCCTCACAATAATAAATCTAAGATAAGGTAAACTCAGCCTTTTAAGAGTCAACCCATTAGAAACCTATCTACTTATAAATTCCTATCATAAGCAAATGTGCTCCACTATAAATTTAAGAAGCAAAAGGCAAGTTTCAATAATCTTTTCATCTTCAGGGGTGCACAATTAATTAAAAGATTTATACTCCACTTATGTTGCAACTTTGCTATTGACCAATTTCATTTTATCTTACTACAATTTCATTTGTAAATGATGAGATTATATATAATAATACTTGCAGAATATAATATTCAAAAGCCGTTTATAAATTAGAGAAAATGGGTAAAGAACAATAGTACATTTTAGCAAGGAGGATTAAATTATTACCTTTCAAGGATGCACAACCATTACGAACAAAATAATGGAACAATTGAATCCATTTAAACATTTTAGTTATGAAATTATACATCAGAAATGTCAAAATATACAAATTATATGTTAAACTTTCAGACAGTTTTGAGCAATAGTTTTGCGTGCTTTATAGACAAAGTAATACAAAAAGTTGTTTGAATATTGTTTAAGGCCCCACGACTGCGCTGTTCATTAGCGCCCGAAAATAACCAAAGAAACCATGATACAATTTTATAAATTAATAGCACCATTATTATTAATATTATTGTTGTTGTTGAACGTCATACATTGAAAACCAAAAGAACAAAACGGAATATCGGCAGAGATAAAATTTGCAGCAGGAATCACTATTTAATTATAGAAAAAACAAACAAGCTAGGAATGATTTACACGTTGACAGTATCACTGTCACAACAAACTATAGGAGTAAATGAAGAGTGTATGCAATGCGGAGGCCTGAAGAAATGTCATATACTCCAACGGGATATAGAACAGTGGGAAGACTATGAAGGAATAGCTGGAACAAAGACTTCTAAGAAGACAGAACGAGCCAATAGGTTCAAAACCTATGGTGACGCTTTATGTTTATTACAATCTTTTGTTGGTGTTTGTGTAGTTACCTACAGGTGAATGTGACACACAAACTTAGAGTTGCGACATGATTAGGCCCTAATTTGCAGAACAGGGTATTCAGATGACACTGAATGCCTACAAAAGACGCACTGGACATGACTATGCTGTACCGACATTTATCTGAACTGTGCTTTGAGGCATTGAGCAACCGTTTGATGCTTTTCTGTGCTTATCTGCGCTTGCATCGCAGATATTAGTTCTACGCAACGCTATCACGGTTCATAGTGGGCATACAGAGTAGTTCATTATGCATTCTGGGAAGGATAGAGTTTACGCTGAGAGCTATGAATTCTAGAAGAACCATTAGTATGAGGATTAATTAGTCCAGTCTCGCTTCATGCTGCTTTTCATCCTTTGATACAAAATATAGCCTGTAACTATTGAAAGAGACGCAATAATTTATTCCATAAAACATTCCTGTTATTTTTCATCTACATAGTCTTTGTTTTCGAAGCATATTACACGTCCTGTAGTGAATAACTTGATTATGGGGTAAAGGAGGCATTTCTCTTATCCAGATTATGACATACTTTCTCACGTGAGTTAAATTTATGATTGAAAAGGAAGTAAATGAAAACCTTTAAGCATCAAGAAATTCGCTGACACTGTTTACCATATAACTTCCCCATTGCTACTTATTGAATGCAATGCACAAGGAAATAATAATTCTTTTTGGGGAAATTCAACAAATAGTGATATACAAATGCTCCCATATTGTGCTCAAACACAGATGTACTGGATGGTACCAAAATGAACAAAAGTATCTCATCAAGTGCAGGATTGTATGAAACTGACGTAAAGTATTATTAATTAGATCAAATTGTCTTTTTAATGATATGATTGGTCAACATGCTCGAAATAACTCAAATAATGCGCAATGTTATATCTGGTGTTTAATCTCTGCGACCTCAAATATTTTAGAATCGGTAAACTCAACTAAACAGTGACGTTGGTAGTTCTGCACAGTCTATCCAGTTAAGGTTGTTGGCAATTCCAACAAAAAGTGGCGAAGGACTATGCAGTGGTGGTCAGTTTTGTTTTCCCTTGGAGTGTTTTATCTATGGCGAGCAGGGTCTCGATGATTAGCGGAAGGTTAAAACAGTACAATTACTTACAAAGTAATCAAATGAGGTACTGAAACTGCCAGCCTTCATTTTCCACACGTGTTTGGCATCTCTTTAGGAAATTATTAATTTCTCTCTGTAGTTCAATTTGAAAAATTCGGACAATTTCCTGACAAGTGCTATCTTTGATGAGTGCTTGTGTGGTTTGCGAGTTCGTCTTGTACCGGCGTTTTTTAATTTACCCCAGAGATAATAATCGCCGGCTCTTAAATTCGAGGAGAGAGGGGGCCATAAATCCTTATAATAACCCTGACTTGTGGAAATACATTGTGAATTCTTTCACTGCTTATTTAACACATATGAATCGTACATAGAGACACGCTATGTCGCTGCAAATACACCAGGCATAATACACTTTAAATATACTGTAGAATTAAGAAACGAAAAACACAGCACACACCCAGGAACAGCTGCACTATAGCAGCAAGGTCAAAAAGTAAGAAAGCAGGCTTTCTATCTCTTCCACGAAGCGGAAAACTAGTGGGGGCTCGCTCATAGCTGAAATTCCGCGTCGCGGGGGAAAGCATCAATGATCATCATATACGAAACACATCAAATGAAGTGCTTGCTGGCTTGCGTCTTTCCAAGATTTAAATGCATTATACTTTATTTGTGGGAACATTTGAAATGAGTTGTCCATCCATTTCAATATTTTGGCAAAATATTCCGCCGATACAGACAAACACGGGATATATTTGAAAGTTTGCGACATTATGTTGCACGAGGATTGTAGGCCCATGTCCATCTCACGAAGGTATTTTGAGCCCATTTTGCGAAGAAACTCCACGTTACTGGATACACACTTGGCACTAACTCGATCACAAGATCAGAAGATCAAATTGGAAAATGTTTGAATTGTTCTCTTTCCTATTCACGGCTAAAATTAGTCCCACATTAGCTTCGAGCGCGGTCAGGACGTGTCACATGGCTGACTGCATGAAAGGGTTGAGAACTGTCTTTGTATCCATGATTCTTCCGCGAATTGAAGTAGTTACTTTAAATCAAGTGAATATATTACAATGAAACAGTATTTGTGTTTTCCGATGCATTTTACTGAGGCGGTAAGAGTTATTAGTGTTATTATAAAATCACGATGTAGGTGTACTATAAAATAATGCATTTTATGTAAGTTTCTTGTGTAAAACAAAATCCTATACAAGACTGAGCATGTGACTTTAAGGAAATTTCGGGTGTTCCTGCTCAACACAGAAGTATTGACCGTCATCATGTTAATGAGTTTTGGAAAAAGGGACATATTGTTGACAATAAGCCTCAAATAGCTTGCTGTGTGCTTATGAATAAGAATTTTTTTTGAGAAGTACTACACCCAAATTCAAAGAAATCTTTGGGACAGCTAGCGCAGAATAGAAAACTCGCAATCCTATTTCAGGAATTTTAATGATAGTGCTAAGTCGCGAAAAAGTCTGTTTTTGAGCTTTGAATAACGTTAGTGTGATAAAATTTATTAGCTTTTTAATGGTCTTCGTTAGCTAAACGTAGTTTCATTTATATGAACATTTTTCGACGCAAAATAGCAGACATTGGGGTGCAGAAATCATTTGTAAGCAAAATTCCATTGCACGGCAAGAAAATTAGGGTATGAATCACCTGCTCACATAGAAAAAGAAGATAGAGAGAGAAATTGCAGCGTTTTCAGAAGAAAATATAATGCGTGTGAACGCAAAAATCTGTTCGATTGAGCAAAGGGTTGCGTATATCCGATTCTACTGGCAGGGGTGTGCTTCCGGTGCTAGGAGGGCCACGTTCTAATGACACAAAAACCTTGCGAATACATCCTCTACATACATATTCAATAAACGTAAATTAGTTATTTAAATAGTATACATATACATACATCACTTTCGGATTAAATGTAAATTGCTAAATTACCTACAAGTGGATTGAAAAAGAACATACTTTTTAAAATTGACTAAACTGTGGATTCCATTTGTGAATTAGGCAAGTTTAAGATTTTAACTAACGATCCCGTTGTTAAATTCAACTTTATTAAGAAAAATTGTATTGCTATGATATACAAGAATGCACCAATTGTAGAAATGTTAACGTTTTAATTATAGAAGTGTAGACAGTTGCAGCAGCTGTCGTAAACTGTAGAACATAGTGACGGATTCTCATGAAGTGGTGTGTGTTTGCTTCAGACTGTACTATGCTAATAAATAGGACTAATAGACACAATATGTACAGTAATGGAGAAAACTCATCATGTTGGCGTAATGTAGATGCAATTGAAACACAACAAGCGCAATAATGAATGCTCGCCGAGTGAGAATAACTTCTGCAGAACTTTCTTAGAAGCGGAAGACTGGAAACAAACAAACAAACAAAAAAAACGGAAATTAAAGAAAGGAAAGGAAGTTTTGTTCTAGCTTCTGTAGCTTACAATCAGGATGCGAGTACATGAGAGGTTTCATTTGGCACAGGAATAAGTTCCACTAGCGTTTTCCAAAATTTGCAGTGCAATAATGTCGTACATATCAATGTTACTACATCAGGAAATTATGCTGTAGCGGACACTCAGTTCCGTCACTTTTCATTTCAGCAGTACAGGCTAGTAATTAATTCCTTTAGAGTATTTTTTATGGTTGCATTCAAACAAATAATTGTTTATTTGAATATATTGTACTGTATAGCATGATATATGTAATCTTTTAAAAACTTAATTTGTTAGCATTTACGCATTTCATGATGAAGAGGTAATCATCCATTTGTATCGCGTTTCACGTTAATTTAAATAATTAAAAATCTTTTTCAATTTCGTTACTTTCAGGTCACTAGTTAATGTGTTGCATACTAACGACCGACGCCATTACATGGTTAATCAATACAAGTATTTGGTTTCGAAAAGTAGTGCCAAACATTCATCATCCTAACTCCCGGTTCCTAGGAAAGAACTTCATGAAATCAAAAAGAACATCATTTTGCTTCACAGCAGCATGTACAGTGACTGAAAATATTTATCTCAACATATTCGCCATGTTCTTAAAGAGTTTAAAATCCAAGCCCTAGTCTTTTTTTTATTTGTGTTTAACGCCCGTTTTTACCGCCGAGGCACTACAGGCGATGGACAGGCGGTATCATCAGCACAAGCGGTGGTGATGATACATGAGATGAAATGATATATTGGGAAAGAATATTTTTTTTAAGGAAGGAAGCGTTCCAGGACTAAGTTTAGGGTACCTCCCCGGCATTTGCCATTTATGAGGACTGAGGAAAACCAGGGAAAAGCCAGGGAGGACGGTCCTGGCGGGATTCGAACCCCAGGACCCCCGCTCACGAGTCCGTGCCTTAACGACCTCAACCACCCGTGGCGGTAAGCCCTAATCTGAATGAATCTACTTAAGAAATGTTTCGCCCATTTAACTGCATAGGTACTAGACTGGAAATATACCGCATAACCTGCATACCGCAACCGTACGTGTAGTTTGTGTGTTTACATTTTGTTCCCTTTACATGGAGTACAGTGAATGCGTTGTAATAGCAAAGAAGTAGTACATGCTTGTTGTACTAGAAAAGATGTAATGCTGAAAAAGCGAAAATGATTCTTGTGAATTCAGGAACAATACTTTGCTTTTTTTACTGTGTATGCGGAGAGATTTTCACACTGAATAGTCCGAAAGTCCGAGGCCTACGTATGATAATCTCGAAAGCTACTCGTAGTTGGTCATGATAATAAAACGTTGATGTTCTAATCTCATCCAGTTTTATTTTCTTGAAGTCAACGAGCATTGTTCTATGTAAAATATGTAGCTTTGTGTTTGAAACAGGAATTATAATAATTGTTGGAATCCTTGTGTGAACTAAACTGATGAACCCAAATCTGGGCTTCATTTCTGTATAAACGGCGTCTCCATTGATACCTTTCGTTTCAGAAATATCCGCAGTGGTAGTTTTAGGGGATTCACTATGTATAAAAGTAAAAAAAAAAAAAAAAAAAAAAAAAAAAAAAAAAAAAAAGAATAAATTGTATGCTTTGTTTGATTTAGGCTGAGATATTTAATACCATAGCTTATTCAATGCTAGCCAAGTAGTTGTTTGATGACTAACACATTCATGAACTCATTTTCTCTATGCTTTTAGATACCTACTACTATCTGTAAACAGTTGTCATTTATGAACGTACCAATGAAAATGGAACACAAGGCAAAGGAAATCATTATAGAAGAAAGATAAACTATTCAAAGTAACGAAAAACCTAATAGATTCATGTCTACATCCAAAAGTGTTATTTATAAGTTTAAAGATTACAATAATCATGAATTAATGGAAGTCCTTCAGTACAAACGGAAATAAAAATCTTCATGTAGTAAGGAAGGTTGAAAATGTAAGTACCATTAAACAAGTTTTGGAGGTAACAAAATGAACTTGGGAAATCAGTTTACTAGACGCAATGTTCTACATCTTGAGCAAGTATACCTATACAAGCAAGGTTAATAGGAAGAAGTGTCTAGCTAACAGAAACTTCTGCTAAGACTACAGCAAGGAAGAACGTAGCACTCACAGAAGCGAAGAAATTGATTTTTTTTTTTTTTTTTTTTTTTTTTTTTGTAAGTCAGGCGGACCAATGTGTAGAACAGGACAAAAGAGAGCTTGATGGAGGTAGATGAGTGCAAATGTACGTTTGATGGAGGGCACAATGAATTAAAGGGGGAAAAAAAGGTTATAGACATTGCTTTATCTAGTGATTATATTCACGCAAGATATGCCACCAAGATTTTGAACACCGAATGGAGACAAAAACCGTCACATCAGCCAGACATTAAGCCCATTAAGAATTTGTAGCGTATTTTAGAACAAAAATTCAGGAAATATTCCACCACAAATAAAATAAATGCAGAAATTAAATCGCAGAAAAAATGGCAAACTTTATCAACAGAAATTCCTGGAAAATTTTTGGAATAAATTCCTAGAGCATTGCAGTAAAATGTTAGGTTAATAGAAAATGCATGAAAGAGAGGATTTTCTTTTATATTACGAATTGAATTTTGTATTGCAGACAAACATTTATTATGTGTGAAGTAAGACTTGTTTCGTTTCTTTTTATTTTCAGTAATATCCTTGTTTAATCAAAGACACTTACATTGTGTTGATTACAAACATAGGAACAATTTCTGTAGTCACTATATTTCGCTCATCCAATACCAAAATAAACTGTTTTATCAACAAGCTGCGAAATAAACATAATTCAAATATAAAATTACTTTTACCCATGTTTGAAAAAAAATGGTACCGAAGCTGCCCACAATTGTTGATCACAAATGTTTAGAGTATAAAAAATGCATGACTTGCAGTGGTTCTCGTTCAGAAACAGAGGGCGTTTCCTTACGGAAGTGAAATGTCTTATTCCAACATGTATGTTTATTTTTCTACATTTTTTTCTTTTAATTTGCATCAGAAATTAAGCTCTTTATTCAAATTAAGCTTCAACTTTAAGAACTGAGCATGAATCCTAGGTAAATAGACGTTGTGCAATGAAAATCATACACTGACCCATAATGCACTTTGCAACCACGAACTTGGCAATTAATGAGCCTTCTCAGATGACTGTCACTTGCTGAGTGACGTCTAAATGGCATATTCTTTATGTACAGTGAGAATGCCAGCGTCGCTTAAAACGCTGTGCAAGTAATCGGAATGTGTTGTCATTCTTCGTTACCTTCCTTTTAACGTGCCAAATGGAATAGTTATGTACCGAAGTCCGCCACAAAATAGGGGCGCAGCTGAAATGGAACAGATGTTAAAGCAATATTCTTAATTTTTTTTCAACAAATAAACGGACCCTTAACAGACAACGCCAAATTAATTCAGTTAAATAATTAACGAAATATTGTACATATTTGCAGTTGCTCCTCCACTTTGTACGCTTCACATACTGTATGTGTGCACATCGACAAAATTATGATTCACTGTAAAGTGCCTAAAGCCTATTGCTTCCAGTTCTTCGTGTTTATAAGCTTTCTACCAATCTGTATACAACAGAACTGTTCACTAGGTGCTTAAAAATAACCTTAATTTAAGACAAGTAACCACTACCACCAAAATCAAATTTCGCTTTCCCTGTAACATCCCTTATGACAACAGCCAACTCATGCGAGAACCAAAATCAACAAGCACGTCATATTCATAAAACAATTCACAAAACGTCATAAGTTTACACAAATTTATCTCTTTCTTGCTCTATATACTAGGAGGGGCTCCATTTGCAAATGTAACCATAGAAGCTGAGCCAATGACAAACCAAAGGAGTCTTGACATACAAAATGATATCACAACAACTAATTATAACGCGATTATGGTGCAAGAAAGGTCAAAGAAATGTGCTGTAAGCTTATTATGAGATGATTGCTCATAGACGCGGAAGAGGAGAAATGTGGGAAATGTTAATGACGGTAGAGAGAAGTATGCAGGTAGGTAAATAGCGCAAGATTGAACCACCGCACCTCTCACTAACCAAGTGAGCCATTCCGAACAACTGCGCATCTCAAGAGTGGGGGATTGTACAACGAAACACAAGAGAAATGTTTAGCTTTGTCACTTCCCGTACTTAAAACTAACATTACTTAATCGCATATCTTACATAATCATTGCTTAACCTAAAGAAACAAAAGAAAAATTGATTACAACTTATTTCAAGCTGTTCGATGAAAAGAATCGTGACATACAAAATTAGGTAACTGATAAAATCACAGCACTCTATAGCGGGCTTACTGTATCTTCCATTCGGTGGGGTAACAGAAAACTACCGGGTATTCAGTCATTTAACTTCATTAATCAGAGGATGCTAATTGGATAAGTTTGTTAAGTTTACTATCAAAGTCGAAGTTTTGCAATTCACATTTAGTAAACAAAATTTAATGAATTGCTACTTATTAGTCCCTAAAATAATTTGCATTTGATTCCACTTCCAGAAAACATGTGACAAATATAGCATACATAACCTTCCATCTCCAGTTTGGTATCAGCACTCCTATCATCCCGAGTAGAAGAATCGGCTAACAACTCCAAACGGCTGACGAGACTAGAAATTACTTCACACAGTTTCTATTTTATTATAACTGGCAACAATTTATGTATATGCTCTGTTCAAAATGGGGGATTTTCATTTATTGAAGGTTTTTACGCATTTTATGAGAATGCCTACTATTTCTCGTTATAAACATGTCACAAGAGAATAGATTGTGTTAAAAGTTACATCGTTATTTTTTCGTAGTTTCAGTTCGTTGTGAATTCATTGTGCAAGTATTCGGCATTGCCAACAATGTACTAGCTACCGAGCTCGGAATGATATGATAATAAGCTGCACACTATACAGTTGTCCTAAAATCGCCATACAATTTCTAATTGGATGCGTGTTTTGGTGTTTCCAGAAATGGAAAATATTCCAGTAGTGTGCTTTATTCATCCGTTATGGTGTGTTTTGAGCCAACAGACTACAAACGAAGTGGTTGAGGATTCTGGGAACTGTATATACTCCAATGAATTCTTCGTAAAACAACTTGAGCTTGAGCTGTAGTTTTGCCAAGTACAGTTATATCTTGTTTTGTCTCACTCGCCTCCGAGGGTTATATCAGGCAAAATATGCAAATCAATCAGAGAAGAGATTATGTTCACTGTACTATAAGCTTATGACAGGTTTTAAAAGGATGTGAAAAGCTAAAAATAAGGGTTTTAATACCGAAGAAAGTGCAATTCGTGAATGAAATTCCTAATTATTTTTCATTCCCTAATGTGCGAATTCAACGAATTGAAGGTAAAAAATGTTCCTCTAGTAAAGTTTAGTTATATAAGGTATGTAATTATGGTAATATAGCATTAGGTTGACGTAGGTATGCTTTTTTATTAAAAGTGTAACTTCATAGCAGTGAGGTTATCTGAGTGACGGGCCCCCTTATCGTGCCTATTTCCTGGAATAGTGCAGCTGTCGCAACTGTATAGAATCGTCCCATTTAAAGTTAGTATTTGTATTTTTACTGAAAGCATAAAATGATGCTATATTTAAAAATTATAGTAATAATACGTACTAACCTGTGTTATAAAACTTTAAAAATTATGCCCCTCAGCTGCAATACATTGCAGGCATCTGCATAGGGAATTCCTGTATTTCATCTGACTTTTAATTCGTAATAACACAACAGTTCTTGTCATTGAGAAATCATGTCTGTCGTAGCTTTTTAACAAGTTAACGAACACAATTGCTAGAAAATTTTCTTACTAATTGCCTTACCTCCCCTTTACAAAAAATCCCTGTTAACATAAGTATCGTATATCTCGTTCTTTAAGAATATACTCGTATTTAAGTAGTAGAATGACCAATGAACTATTAGCGTACAATTTACACACAAGGCAGCACCGAGAAACATGCAAACGCACAACAATCGCTAACGACACCTACTTCACACTAACGATAAACTGCTACCTGCACACGCATTATAGGGTCTTAAGAACTGCCTTCTTCCAGTACGCAGACGAATTTTGCTGGTCCGTGACACAGATAGCTTCACTGCAAGAAATCAAACGGCCAGAGCAGCTGAGATCTAACTCTTTATGCTTCAAAGATTGAAGCATCTCTCGGTTTCCAGCGCGGTGATTTTCAACTCTCGCTCAACATCGAACATCTAACTCCCTGTATATGTATTGTAAATACTGTGAATAGAGTAATTATCTTAGTTCATATTCTAGAACCTTTCTTACCTTATTATATTTCTGAACATGCTTCTACGGCCAGCTCTGCAATTTTTTTATTCATGATGGATATGCAAAGTACAGGCGATTGTTGAGTAAATTAATCTCTCAGATACTTTTCAGCGAGTGGTTAATTATTTTTAACTTAATAACCCTAGCTGGCTAGATGAGCGTTAAACTTTTCCTTATGTATTTTAACTTTTAGAATCCGAAACCACAAGGCTCCTTAAACTAATTTTCATTCTCCTCATTTCAAAATTACTATGTGATGGAAGTGTCACATCCTTTGATGGTACTACTATAGCTGCACTTTTGTGAGCTATTCAAGTTATGTCAATGGCGTCACAAGCGTAATTGCATTTCTGAGATTTTACATGTGGCTTTGCATCGCAACTAGTTAAGTAATGCCATTATCTGTGTAGCAGCAGACAAGTTCGAAGCATGCCAGAGATACTCAAGGCACTTCTAATCCGCTCCTTGTAATAATCCAAAACGCAGCTAATAAATGAACACTGTTTAGTGCTAAGGTGCGGATGATTTGATGAAAAATGAAATGTGATTAATTAATAGTCTATACGTTGGTTAATGTTATGCATATTTTACTGTAGTAAATACCATGTCTTTTGATAAATAGGAATTTTGAGTTCATACATTTCGGCTCTGCCTCCGAAATGTTGGCGGTTTCTTAAGTTGTTCTGCACTTCATATAATGTTCGTTAATTTGAACAATGTTAACAAGAATTGTTTAAACGTTACAACTCCTAGCTCGCAGCAAACAGAAAATTTTCAATATTCTTTCAGAAGGTAAGCGTTTTTAAGCATATCCACAATTTTTAAATGGCATGCTCTGTCCGTTCATTTGTTAATACTACTACTTAATCTGACGTGTATATGTAATAAGTGCTGACGGTAAGTTAGGCCAGCAATGTACAAACATAGACAGGAGAGTGGAGGTCTAATTCACTTCCCTCCACTCATTGCGAAAGAATGACTCTTTCATGTTTACAAAAGTCTCCCGTAAATACTTTGTTCCACTTGCGGTTCAGGGTATTGCAATGTTATTCTTGATTTACCACATAAAACTTTTACTTTTAAACCTTTTTTTTAAAATTCAGGTTGTTTATGAGGATGTCTTCTATGATTAATTGATCTTTAAAGTGTTCATTAATATTTTTTTGAAAGAAGCACTGCTGGGAGCTGGCGAGATGGCTAGCAGCGTATGCGGGGAGAGGAGGGCTCTATCTGCCAAGTAAAACATTACGCACTGCATGTCTATCGTCTATTAAAAATTCGGTCCATTCTTATTGCGTTAACGAAAGCAGAATATTAATAGTTGCGTTATCAGCATATTCCTCTGAATAGCCATCTCTCCCTCAGAAGATAAATCAATGTTAAGATGCTACTTTTTAATGCAGTTCATGCTCGCAAATGTACTTGGAACCAAATATTACCATAAATTTTGATGCAAACCAACTTAACATATGAAATTTACCACAGACCAAAGATATAAGCAACCAAATTTGTTTGCAACGCTATGAACAGGTTCGAAAATTTCTACTCCAGATGATACAGTTTTAAGGGAAGTTATATCTATAATTTATTCAATACCCCTAAAATATAACCAGATATGAGCTTTATCTGTTATATCTGAGGATTATCTAAGACAAGAGTAAAACGTTAGTATTTTATTCTTTCCTTAAATTGATTTACCGATCGCATTTTAGGTCTTCGAGCGTCTCCTTAAGGCATTACGCGAAATACTTTCAATTTAAACATATATCTATCAAATTGGATAATATTTCCTCAGCCGCTATAATGAAGTATTTTCTAATGAATTCGCCCCTAATAACTGGATTAATATTTTTAACCAATAAGTTCCGCAATCCTCTAAGATACTTTTACAACACTGTTAATATAGGAGAAGTTGGTGCTTTGAGCTGTTAAGTTTTTGTAATATCATTTTAACTGGAAAGGAAAATTCGGGGTAATAACTAAAGATTTAAAATATTAAATTCATAGTCAAATGCACACACTAACAACTAACATTTCTTATATTAGGTTGATTTAAGGATGCTCTTTAACATATTTGGTCATTAGCGTCCCATTCAATTCACAGCGTGAATTGACCCACGAATGTTGCTCATAGGTTCCTCACGTGCCGTAAATCTGCGAAATGGGCCCAAAGACTTTATACTTGACATAATTCGTTTGCCATAGTAATTATGGAATGCTACAACGGGAGATATGATAAACATTTATTACAAATAAGGCGCTTAACTTATCGTCATCTTGCATATAACAATATTTTTCCGCCCATTCAATGTGAAACACACACACACACACACACACACACACACACACACACACACACACACATACATACATACATATACACACACAATGCGATTATTTTTTCGTGCACACCATAATATTATACACTTTGATTCCACTGTGGACAATGATAAAGATATACTCACATTAGATTTGATAAATAAAATGTAGTAATGCACAAATGATAATGTCTTAGAGCAAGTGTTGGAAATATCCATCAGTTTCCTGAAGGCAGGTTCGAACCCTTAGCACATTTTGACACCATTCCTAGGGCATCAGGACTAATGGAACCAGTCTCCTGCGTAATGACTCGCTCCAAGTCTTGTAGAGTACGTGGGTTTGCTCGATATATACGTCCTTTAAACAGAAAAAGAAAGAAAGAAAGAAAGAAAGATGTGTGGTAACGATAAGTTAAGGTATCATAAAATATCATAAAATATTTCTAAATATTTCTAAATATCATAAAATATTTCTACCAAAAATTTCATGATATTTCTGAATGTATGGTACGCTGCTCCGTCTTGTTGTTAGATTAACTATTACCAATGTCGGTGTGCCCAAGACAAATGATGTACACGATAAAATGATCGCACTGTATATATGCTGAAAGCTACATTATGAGACTCAACTCCAACCGCCACTGCTACATTATGTCTTAGTATAAAGTAAGAGCCTTTCGTTACTTCTGTTACCTAGACAGGTGATAATGTGTAAACAACAAATCGAGGGGAATAACGCACACTGAACATCTTTGGATGCCGCTGAGATAGGTGACGTCTTACCCGCACGAATCAAAATCGAGGGCGCGTATATATAGGGAATCTAAAAAGTAACACCTGATTTAAATTGATATAATTAATGTTTATTTATACATGGAAAAATAACGTTTATTTTTCCATGTATTTAAAAAGTTGTGACATAATTTGAAAGAGTAAACACAACAATTAACCATGGAAAATAATATCCAGTAAATAATCCCCACGTCTCATATGACACTCGTACACTCTTTTGAAAGAAATTGCAATCACATTTTCGCAGACTTGTGGGTCAATTGTTGTGATAGCACGTCGAATTTCTTTATTAAGTGATTGGTATGGGGTTGCTGTAAACCTTGGACTTTATACACCCTCAAAAATAAAAGTCACACGGCGTAAAATCGCAATTGCGATTACTATTGCGCGAAACCAGCGGCCTATAAAATTTCTGCTGTAACAAATCAATGGTTTTGCGCGTCGCATGACACATAGTGCCATTCTGTTGGAACAACATCTCATCAACATCAAAGCCAAAGTCCATGGCTTACAATTGATGGCACAAAAATGTTATCATCTCGCGATAACGTATACCATCGACAGTTACTACACTTCCGAACTCGTTTTCGAAGAAGTACAGCCTAATAATTCTACCATACCAAAGTACACATCACACAGTCACTTATTGGGAATAAATTGACTTTTCTTCAACAATACGTAGGTTTCCCGTGCCCCAAAGGAGAGAGTTCTGCTTGTTCACACACCCATCCAGGGAAAATGTGAAGATGATTTTCTTAGCAAACCCACCACCCACTTGGAGATTCTCCAGGACCTAATCGAAGAATGCCCGTTGTTTCACGCGATCGTTCGGTTTAAGCTGTTCAGCCATTTAAATCTTGTATGGATGCATATTAGACCTTTCTCCGTAATCCGCTGCATGGTGCTCTTCGCAATGCGTAACTCAAGAAACGAGCAGCAAAATGACGTTCTGGAACACTCAGCGACAGTACTATCCACCCTGGATTGAGCATTTATATTAACGATATTCCTTCCACCAGATGGTGATAGTGTCACTTTTAATCCCCCATTAGATGTGATTAGCCGTCATCTGATGATGGATATTGTTAAAACGGTTGCTTAATCTAGGACCACTTTTATTTATTTATCTATTGAATTTATACACATAATTGCACATTATATACGTGACACAAAGTATTGCTAAGTAAAAATTACTGTCTGTTAATGTTATGTTTGGTTAAAATGTGGTGAGGGGAGAAGCTGGTAGCCAAAGTGGTCGGGGAAGCGGTTAGTGTTAAAAATGTGAACTAAACTAGATTATTGGTGGTGGGGAGAGCGTTCGGTAACAAAACAATGATGGTAATGAGGGAAGCTCTTTGTGAAAACTGTGAACTGAGGAGGTGTGAGGGATGTACTTGTTGGCAAAACTGCGAAATATAAAAATGTGAGATTATGTTTGGAAGAACGTAGTAGCAAAACTATGAAATGAGGAGGTGGTGGGGGAAGCGCTTGATGATAAAACTGTGAACCAAACTGGTTTAAGATAAATGGCGTCTGGGAAACTTTGGTAGTAAAACTGTGAAATAAAAAAATGTTAAGTTATGCTTGGAAGCACTTGGTGTTAAAACTGAGAACTAAGGGTTAATTGCATTAAGAAATAGTCACACATTGATTAAAAATACTAACTAAAAATTACGGAAAGGATGAATATTCACCTATACTGAAAAGAAATATAAGCATTTATTAATAATATTATGTCATACCTTAAATAAAGTGGTGGTGCGGAGGCCCTTCGAACACGACTTATGACACGTTCTGCTGTAGCGTAGATACAGTAACAAAATCAAAGTAACAAAATCAGACCCCCTTGCGTAGATCGTCATGGGTTATGTTTCCTGTTCTACTAGTTTTACAGGACTGACGCTGGCGATGCACATTGGGCAGTGCTTTGCAAAAGTGAAGAAAAGCAACCTCATTGACGTAAAACCAGGGGAATTGAGAAAACCAGTTGGAACCTGTACGTGACATCATCAGGGCACAGTTGTTCTGGCGTACGGTTTTGCAAACATCTATGGACATGTACTGTTACTGCTGGAAATAAATGGAAATATCACATATCTATGTGATTGCAGAAATTGAAGGTCGCAAATTACTGAGTAATAATTTATACTATTTGATAAATAAAATTATACCTGTTTACGGAAACGTGTAATATATAAGACTTAACTTTGGAAAAAATCTGTTGCAAAAAAGTAAGTTATGTAGCAATAAAAATGTTACGTTGCATTCAAAGAATATTTTCATAGCATGAGCGGGTTTAATAAACAAAAACAAATATTAGACACAAAAACTGTTTCACTTTGTAAAAATAAGTTATGTTGCGCGAAAAAATAATATTTAGTCTCTCACGGAACGTGCTACATCTGTTATGTTGCAATACTAAAGTGTGTTAACATTTGTTAATTTCCAACATTTTTAGGAAATAAGACGTGAAAATTTAAATAGCATTTATTAGCTCTTGTGGGCCGTTGATTCGCTCTGATCTACTAAGCGTGGGGTAAAGTCGAGCGGTGAACCTCCAGGCTCCCGGAGAGTCAACAAGGGATTGTAACATTCTCGCAATGGAATTTCAATGTTTACCTTGGTAGTAGAGGGGTTATTCTACCTGCTAATGGCATTTCGATGTTTAGCAATTTCTGTCTAGAAGATTTTTCCTCTAAAGCGCATTTTAATGTTTTTACCTCGGAATAGGTATTTTTTCTTGTCTTCTGATGGATTTGCTACATACCTCTTCACTCCTTTAACGCTCTCGGGCGTAGGGACGGTGGATGAGGGCATCCACAGTAGGTAAAACCAATCTCGTTGCTAGCCTTGTAATTGTAACAGACAATAAAGTTTTTCCGTTGTTATATTCTCTTTTACATTACACAATTTATTAAATATATACTTATGCATAATTTGTAATAGTCTTATTTTGTGTCGCTTTTCAAATTTACTTGTTTTTATTCTTCTCTAACATCTTTTCTCTCCTCATCAAGATGGAAGTATTTCACCCTGAATAATGTGATTTCGATACATGTCTAAAAGTTTGCCTAATTATTTTGGAGTGTATGTAAATCTCCTATCACAGGTAAGGCCTACCACAGTAAAATATTAGAAGAACATTTGCGTTTGATCATGATAATTCAGTAAATGAAATTTTCTTGTTTGCGAAAACGTTCGTATACAATGTTTAATTTGAAAAAAAAGTTATCTTGTGTAAGGAAACACATTCACTCCGCGATTCACTTTTAAAGAACAAAAACGAATTTTAGAAACAAAAGGGTTACGTTGCATAATAAGTTGTTATAAAAAGGTTATGCAAAAAAAATTTTGCTCAAATTCTTACGTTACAAATAGTTATGTTGCAAAAAAAGTTATTTTTGCAAAAGAGTTAAGTTGCAAAAAATGTTAGGTTGAAAAATATTTTCACACTGCGATTGACTTTTAATGAACACAAACGAATATTACAAACAAAAAAAATTGAACTTTGGAAAAAGAGAAGTTTTATTAATTTTCATATAATTTTACAAAAAGCTATACAGTTATTAAAATATTAATTTATACACTTGTTGATTTGGTTTATTTACGGAACACTCTTTAATATCACTGGTCATCATCGTCCCATTTAATTCAGCGGGTGAAACGACCTATAAATTTTGCTCAGAAGCCACCTCATTCAAGATTGGGGTTGTTTTCGTGCCATAAATTTACGACACGGTGCTCACGGCTTTACTTCCCTTCCGAAGGTAACCATACTTACGCTCGAAATAAGCCATCGACCTTGTCCAGGATTGAACCCACAATCTTGGGTTAATGAGGCAAGTGTGGTTTTAACAGTGCTTAACGATTGTTTTACTACCTATTCACCACAGGCGGTGCACACTGAGGATATACGAGATGAAATGATTAATTCGGAAAGAATATTTTTGGCAGGAAAAGTACAAGGTCTAAGTTTAGGGTACCTTCCCGGCATTTGCCATTTATGAGGACTGAGGAAATTCCAAAAAAAAAACAAACAAAAATAGTCGGGAAAGACGATCCTGGCGGATATCGAACCCCAGGCCTTCCGCTCACATATCCGCGCCCTTAACGATCTCGACTATTTCTTAAGATACATGTGAAAAACGCTATAATAGGAAAAAAAAGACGAATTACTGAGGAAACACTAAAATGCTCAAATATGCAAATATAGTGTTCGTTTTATATAAAATTCGAAAAATATTGACTAAAATATGCGGTTTGGCAGTATTTCGTTAGAAACTGTAGGAAATACTGTGAAATAATCACAGGTAAGCACAAGTTCTTAGCAAACTGTAAGAAAAACATAAGCAAATGATAGGCAAATTTTGCAGAATTTATCATCAAAGCCGTTGTAAAAGTTTAGCATTGACAGATATTAGCAGAATGCTAAGAAATGTGCACAAATTTATATTATTAATAAAATACGCTGAAATACTGAGGAAAGAGTCTAAAAATGTTAAAATAATCGAAGATCCTGATAGTTTCATATAAACAGAAAAAAAAAAAAAAAAAGGTAAACTTTCGTTGGAAACGGCAGGAAATAATCATAGGTATGCATAAATTCTTTGCAAATTGTAAGAAAAGGATCAACATGAGCAAATATTTGCAGAATTTTTTATTAAATAAGTTGAAAAAAGCTATCATTGACAAATTTAAGTAGAAATCTTAAGAAAAGCGTGAAAATCATGAATAGTAAAATAGGCTGAATTATCCACGAAACAGTGTAAAATGCTAAAATAGTCAAGTAACGTGATCGTTTCATATAATGTGCAAAAATAATGGCTGAAATATGCTGTTAGGTAGAATTTTGTTCCAAATGATAGGAAATATTCTGAAATAAGCACAAGTTCTTTGCATACTGAAAGAAACAGATCAACAAGGCAAATATATGCATAATGTATGATCCAAATCATTTAAAAAACATTGAAAAGCAGAATTACTTTTAAAACAGGAGGAAAATATAAAATAGGCAAATATAAGGGGAATTCGTTTAAAATAAGACCGGCGGACAAGCAAATCTTCTAATGGTATTGTGTTAACGACACTGCGGAACTTGGCCCTCTCCAAATGAACCACTGACACACTGAACTATTTGAAATTACAGGCAGGACTGGAAAGTGACCCTGTGCTACCAGCGTCCGAGCGGCTAGCCAAAGATAAGCGAAAGCGAAATCGGAAAGATCCGAATGTACCTCAACGCAGAGAACCGAAGGTAGTGTGGCACAGCTATTAGCTAGGTAATAACGCTTCAGGACCAATGGTGCAATAGCTCAGGCGGTAACTACTTGCGGACTTCGGGATTGTTCTTGCCTCAAGACTATTTTCATGCTAAACAGAAACTCGTGTCCTACTGTTCTACGACCATATATATATACTTTTTTACGATTATATTTTCACTGTCTTGCATCAAAGTTTCCATTGCAATTGTGTGTAGGCTTTACGTTCAGCCTCTTGCATTTTTGTTATGCTGCTTGTTTCAACCAATTCTTCCACCATGACTGGGTTATATGGGGAAGATGTAAGTTCAGTACCCGTTGTTATAACAATGATTATTTTCAGTTCTTAATTAATGCTTCATTCATTTGCGATGTGAATTAAGAACAATTCAATTGCTGAGGAACATGTGATTCATACGCAAATGATTAAGTTGAAGACTAGTAATATTTCAGTAAATTGTTATATATTTGTGATTGTAAAATTCTATTAACATATTATATATACATCATATTCAGCACTTGAATTTGTCTGTCATAATTGTATTTAAAATCAACTAGACAAGAACCATTCTCAGCCTATGAACTGGATTCCTTGTCCAGTTCCTTCCTCATTGCACATTCATTCGTGGTAGCGCTGTGATAACAGTGTTATCATTTCTGTGTAATTACGTTGCATCTCAAAGTTTTTAAATAGGCGTACCGGTAAGTAGAATAAATCTATGATAATTACACTTCACGTGTTTCTGGGACTAGTTATGAGTATGAGTTGTTTTAGCAGTAACGACAGTACGAGAAATGAAGAACTTCTATAATGCAGTTTACTGTTACATTCCTTTGTGCGTTGCCGGTCCTGTGGTGTAGTGGTAACCATACTTGCCTTCTAAATACAAGATCGCGGGTTCGAACCCGGCCAGGATCGATGGATTTTTTCGGGCGTAAAAATCCTAAGTATGATTTCCTTCGGAAGGGAAGTACAGCCATGGGTCCCGTGTCGTACATTTACGGTACGAAAAATAACCTCAAGTCTGAAAGAAGAGGCTTCTGAGCAAAATTTGTCGGCTGTTTCACGCCCTGAATTGAATGGGAGGCTGATGACCTGAAATGTTAAAGAGCGTCCGTAAATAAATCATTTTAACAAACAACAATCTCTGTGCGTTATATATACAAAGCATCGCAGAGTGCTTCTTGGAACTGTCTATTTTCATCTTGCTCAATACAATTGGTTTACCATTTCCTTCTAATTGTAAGGCCCCTTTTAATTAAGGTCAGAGGAGTTTCCTAACAATGCAAAGTGTTTGTGGAATGTTGGTAAATCAGTTCTTGATCTTTCAGTACAGATATATAGTATAATATAATTTGTTATTTAATTCAAATTACACAGTCATGCAAAAGAAGAGGAAAATCGCAGATATAATTAAAATTCAATGCTTTGTTGCGGACATATTAGTTTTAGCTCATTTGTCAATTCTGCATAATTATTTATTTTATATACTTTTTTAATGTTTAGGGCTATACAAAATTTTCAAGTAAAAATTATCCCATACGCGCGGCGTTTTGAATCCTGTTGGCTGCGATCGACATCCCCACTCTTTACCTCACAAGTCTTACCTCCTGTCCTTCAACTTCGTTTCGAAGCATTGCAGTAGTTGAGCTAGAGGGGCTCATTTTCGTGTGTAAATGTGACAACAAATACGAGTAAGCTGGTCGTGTTCCTGCAGAATTTCGTTTGTAGTTTCCTGGTCAATTGTCTTCTTCCAGAAAATCAATTCACGATATTGTGAATGAATTTGAATTTATGGATCAGTGCACAACGAAACATACTCTGAAACGCACAGTTTTAACAAAGGATAAACTAGACGAAATTGGTGCAAATCAAAGACGTTCCCCACAAAATCACATCCGAAATTAGCCAACGTGCGGAATTTCAATGGGTTCTGCACATAACCTCAAACCGCACAAGTGTGCACTTGTCTATTATTTGAAACAAGGCGACGCAGTAGCAAGAGTGCGTTATTGTGAGCGTTTTTTCATCTGTGAATGACGGTTTAATGGATCCAAAGCTTTTGTTCTTTTCAAACCAGGCCTGGTTTCACCCAAACAGTGTGTAAACAATCAAAACATGCGCTACTGGTGTACCGAGAATTCACATCGTGTACAGGAAACCCCTCTTTATGATAGGAAAGTTGGAGTTTTATGTGTTGTTAGCGTAGGACATATTATTGGTCCGATTGATTATGGAACAACAATAGATGCAGAAAAATATAGAAAGGACATTGACCGCATTTTTTTCAGCAGCTTACAGAAGAAGAGAAACCATATGGATACTTTCAACAGAGCTCTGCAACTGCTCACCCAACATCGGAGTCCATGAATAAAGTTAAAGAAGTGTTTGAAGATAGAGTGATTGTGCTGATATATGATCCCCTCCCTCACCAGATTTAAGAGTGTGTGGTTTTTACCTTTGGAGTAACCTGAAGGAGAGAGTTTATAAAAAAATCCTCACACACTGGAGCAATTAAAGGAAAATATCACACATAAAATCAGAAACATCACAGTGATGATCTTAACGTGTTGGTCAGAATATCTTTTCCCGATACAATGCCTGTTTAAACTAAAAGAAGCAATATTTGCATCATCTTCTTTGAGGTAAAAAATTTACACGCAATTTTAGAACCGAATTTAAAGTGTGTTCTCGGGCGGCCACAACATGCCCACCCACCGAGAATAAAAAAGGCGTGCTGGATAGATTTTACGTGAAAGCTCTGTAGTAATAAAAGCGAATATATCCTATCGCGTTTGGGCATAGTTTGTTTTCAATGTTGTTAGATTGTGTTGTTTTTTATGTTAAGGATTATTTTATTTTACTACCTTGTCGTTGTTTCCTTTAAGCACCGCTACAATTACGAGGGTAATCAATCGCCCGAAAGCATTTTCTTTTTCTTAGAAGATCATATATGCACACACCCAATTGATAGAAGTTATTTCCTACTTCCTTTAAAACCTTGTGAGTTTTATACATTACATTAATATACCCTTAGACATTTTCGTAGCATATTAATTGCTTTTTGTGTAAAAAAATAAAAACAAACAAACGTAAGGCTTTGCTGCCTCTGTGCTTGGCGATCCCGGGTTCGATTCCTGTTTCCGGTTTTAAGTTTTCGCTTCGCTATGTATGTTATATATTTAAAATGCGTATACGAACTGGCGCAGCAATGAAGTAAACGGTAGTGGCTGGGTGTTGTGGAACCTGCCGTTGGCTGTCCCAAACCAAAGCTACATGTTGTTTAAATCACTGGCTCAGTCTCGAAAGGTTTCGCACACGGTTGCACTCAAAGAGGGAACTGCATTTTTCTTCCGGGTATAAGCTTTTCAGAAACCAACTCATCTCTTTTTCGTTAAAAACGCAATGACAAGGCGTAAGAAGGAAAGTTTATGTATATAAGCTGCAGCCATTTTATTACGAAAAATTCTGTATAAATATTTGCCTTTTGGATGTTCATGATCAATACTGATTTAATGCGTAACCTTGTTTTCTTTTCCAGTATGAGATTTTAAACCATCGTTAATATCGGCTGCGAGAGAGTCAAATGTTCGTGAGATATAGCGGCAAGGTCGAACAGTAGGTTCTGGTGGTGTAGTGGTAACCATACTTGCCTCATAAACTCAAGATCGCGACTTCGATCCCGGCCAGGACCGATGAATTTTTCTGGCGTAAAAATCCTAAGTACGGCCTCCTTCCGAAGGGAAGTAAAGCCGTGGGTCCCGTGTCGTACATTTACGGCACGATAAAGAGCCTCAAGCCTGAAAGAAGAGGCCTCTGAGAAAAATTTGTCGGCCGTTTCATGCCCTGATTTGAATGGGACGCTGATGACTTGAGATGTTAAAGAGCGTCCGTAAATAAAACAAATAAAAAAAAAACGTGGAACAGAACCGAACACAGCAGATTTTATGCTTAGCTATGGAGCTACAAGGCTTGTTAAGGTTAAAGAAAATTTGCAGCTCTCACTCTGCAGTGCTGCATGAAAAACATTCAAGCTTTTACTGGAACTCCATTGGGCTTTCCCTCATTCGTGTATTTTCTTTTCTTATACATTAAAACAATTTATATTTTAGTATAATTATAAGAAGTGACTATTATATTATTTGCTGATTTTATTTGATAGTGCTAGTGAACAGTGTGACAACTGCTTTAAAATATTTCACCCCTCTTCTTCGAATTTTCGATGCTCACAGAATTCTCAAGTGCATTTATAAATCATTTTTGCGCTCTGAGATTGGAACTATTTTTAAACTGTGGTGTTGTTATTTTGTTATTATATGAACAATGCTATTTTTTGTAGATAGTAAATAACACTTTATGTTTCGTAGAGTCTGTATTTACAAAGATTTTCTCTTAAAATGAGTAATTATAAATTTGAATTTATGCAATATATTTCTTTAATAAATAACATCCACTCTTATTTGCGCAATTTAATAGCAGTTTGAAAAGAAATGTAAAACTCAATGTACGACTTCTGTCACAGGATTTTGAATAAGAGTTGAAGATATTTCAAGATGTAAAGGGCTATAACATGTTAACAGCTTAATTGCTAATAAACCGTGTGTTAAGTAAAGAACAAACTACCACTTGACATGCAACAGACCCTCACGGGAGAGCCAGGGCGAAAGTTAAGGTGGGTAATGACGTGATTGTGTACCCAGCGGATTAACAGATTTCCTTGATGTGCGGAATATTGAAACTTTGCTGATAGGCGCTTTTAAAGGTTACAAGTTGTGTGTGTATATCATTTTATTATCTTTTCAAGTGAAGTCTTGCGTTTCATTATAATTTCATAAGTAATACACTTATAAATAAAGTATAGAAATAGAAAGTGCTTTCAACGTTTTTAGAGCGTCTTAGAAATTAGAGGTCAGGGGTAATTCCTATTTTCAGGAAATTGGGAGACAGAACGCTCACTTTGGTTAAAAGTGGTGTTAGTGTCTTTTGAATATGTCTAAGGCTCTGGAGCCGCAAGTAGTAATACAAAACATGAATTTATAAGTTGTTTATTTTGCTATTCATAATTTATTTGTTTGTTCATATTGTATGAATTTGGTTTCATTTATATGTTTGAAATACTTTGTCTCCCCGTCAATTTAAAATGTTAACAAATAAATTCAATTCATTCAACCCAACGCAATTCCTTACCTCTATAGCTTAGTCGTAATATTTATCCACTTTAAGCAGAGAGTACTTAATGTTTGCTTTGCCTTTAAAATTATGGATTCTTCAGTTTTGATATTCTGTAACCAATTTTTGCATTCGAACAATTATTACTCTCCCGTGTAACAATTTAAATAGTCATATGCAGGTGGCCAAGTCCATTTTATATCTTTCAATTATCTGATGACCGACGCGATGATGAGCCACTACATCGGCCAAAAAGTCATCGCTAAAGGCCAGCCGGAATAAGCCAATCCGAGCAAGCGGGTTTACGGAACTCCTGCGTTGCTTCGTCTCGTCCTCACTCAGTGTTCATTTGAACAGCACATAAAAAGGTGTGTAAAATTAGTGTAAAGTTTAATACTAAATTGAAAATACTAGGTGTAATTATTAGATTAAAAACGAATAAGATTCGTAGGTCCGTACAAAGTCGTCTGGTGTTGGTAAAAGATTATTTGAAGTGAAATTCCCATATGATGGAGTTCTAAGTCCTAATGCGATTCTTAAATTCACAGTATCTAAAAACTTAAGACGAACTTATGTATAAACATCCGTTAAGCGATCAATTTAAAATCTCAAGAATTTCATAAGCAGATTGTGAACGGGAGATCTGTGGTTCGATTTCTGCCAGGACTATCCTCTCTAACTGAGGTATTTTTACAGGGGTTTTCAGGCCTAAACAAGAGGAAATACCGGGAAAGTACTCTAAGCTTATATCTGGAACGCTTCCTCCCAAAGTAAAATTAGTTTCAGAACTTGTCATTTCATCTCATATATCACCAGTGTCTGCCGCCTGTGATGCCTCAGTGTGAAAACGGAATATGTGGAAAATGAAGGCACGCGGTATATCCTAGCGTGACATGCAGGACTAATACATAACTTTTTAAGTGAAATAGCCTTTATTAGATATTTGCGGTCCTCCGATGTTCTAAGGATGTTTTTATTATTTTTAAAAATTTGTTTAAGTACGGTCTTTAATATCTTTGGTCATTTGCGTCCATTTTATTCAGGGTGCGAAACGGTCGATGAAACTTTGCTCAGAGGTCTCTTCTTTCAGGTTTTAAGTTCTTTTACGTGCCGTAAATCTACTATATGGTACCAACAGCTGTACTGATTCTCCGAAGGAAGCTAAACTTAAGTTTTTTACGCCCTAAGGAACTATGAATGTGAAACATGAATACTGAAAAAAAGATAAATAGAGAAGCAATTGAATAAAACTTTGAGATTGAACATCCAAAAGTAATAGAGCAAAACGGACAGTAAATTACATAGTCAACAAAATAAAATAAAATTTAATCGCTAGAGATGAAACTCTTCCCATTTAATCAATTTATTATGCTGATTTCTGGATTGGGTGCACTTTTCTCTGATTATCTACGGTTTTAAATAATAATTAATGCTAAAAATTTATTTAAATGTATATAAATATCCGAAAAATTTCCCCCATAAGAATCATAACAAATTGTAAGCTAGTATCTGAATTAAAAATTGAAAATTCATTGTTTACAATTTTATACATTTTTTTCAATCATGACATTGCAACCAAATGCTACCTTAATGAGCTATTTCCAGAAGCCCTGATAACGTTATTCCATCATTTAATATCTTGGTCAAATCTTTCACCCTCTCTCGTCACTGATACCAAGATTAGACGGGAAAAATATCTAAATGCAACTGCAAGAAATGCAGTTTTTGCATTTTTTTTATATAACTACTATTTAATATTGGTGGTGAATTTGGGAAGTGGAGAGTAAGAGGAATTTACGCGAGGTACCGCATTAAGCACCCTCGTAAATGGTGGGGATTTGCATGCTTCCTGTCGGGAGCAGACTCGAGGAGTTGGGCCGGGAGGCAGCCATGGCCGAGGCCCTGACTACTCGCCCGGGGATTCTGAGGAATTTAGGATTTGGAAAAGTTTCGTGCTTTAATCATTAATTATTTTGGTCGCTCTGACGAGCGTTTGGTTGCAGCATTATTGTTGCTGGGTTGCCCATGTTGCTGGTGTGGTCTGCAAGTACGCGTTACGGTATCACTGTAAAAGTTGCTGTGTATTGCTGTGGGTTGCTTTGTTGGTTTTCTTGATGTCAGTAAGGTGGTTGTTAATCTGTGCGAAGTACTTGTAAGTGTAAGTCCGGAGTTCTGTGAACGCCTCTTCTAAGCGGTGGAGGCGAGCGGAGATTAGTTCTAGTGATGCCAGTTTTTCGTTCAGTTGGTTGTGGTGCTGTTGTGCGAGGTCCGTGAGGGTAATGATAGCTGCTGGCATGGTCTTGCGTACATATGTATGTTGGTCGTTCAAGCGCTGGGCCAGGGCGTCGCAACTCCTATGCATCAGGCCCGCCTGGTATTGTAGCTGCTTCGATAGTGTAGATTCTGTGCAATTTTGCTGGTCGTTGGTATTCTGACTATTTTGGATTTTGGCGTCGTGTAGGGACGTGATAGCCTCTACCAGTTGATTACTGCGAGTAGTTACAGCTTCTAGAGCTACCGCCTGCTGGAGTATCAAGGTTGTTTGCTTGCGGATGAGGTCTTGAAGAGCAATGATAAGATGATTTGATTCATGTGATGGTTGCTGGGATGTGTTCTCTGTCGTGTGAGCTGCTTCGGTATCCATTGGTGTAGTTGCTGTGCACCTCATTGAGGGTTGCTGTGTGTGGGAGTTTGATGAGTGGTTGCTTGTATTGTTGCTACTGAGGTTGAATCTGCGTTCAAGGGGACAAGCAGCTTGGCCCGTGAAGTGGGTAGTGCCTCCGCACGAGGCACAGTATCGGCGACGGCGGGTCAGGTCATGGCTGGTGCAGGAAGCTGTCAGCTCCGCTGCTCCACAATAGTGGCAGCGGGGTGCGCTTGTGCAGGCTAGTGTTGTGTGTCCGTAGCTGCAGCAGCGTCTACAAGGTGTGTTCCGACGGCTATGGCTAGGCTCGAACCTGAGATGTAATGGTCCAAGTGTGAGTCCTGTATCTATGGCTGGCTCGCAATCAGTTTTCTCCAGGAAGTTGACTCTTACTAGAGAGGTCGCGCCCTTTTGCGAGCGAATGCGGCTAGCGAGGTGTGTAGATGGCCAATGCCTCTGCGCAGTCCGGAGAACGTAGGAGCAGGCAATGCTGCATGCTACTCCCCGGAGCACTGCGCTGAGATGGTCTGCTGAGGTGAGGCTGTGGTGCGTCCGAGTGTGGTCTTGTCCCTGGACTGGTGGTGGTGAATACTGAGGCTGCGGGAGCAGAGGAGACGAGACAGCAATGAGTTCGTGGGTGGTAGAAGAAGGTTTTACCGGGGTAAGCTGCTGCACATTTGTACCCTTAAGTGTTATCTCGTGTGCAGCAGGGCCCCTGGATGGCGACGATGGAGGTGTTATGGTTGTTGTGGCTGGAGCAAGGAGAGAGTCAGGCACAGGCAGTGCAATGTGTGTGACTGCAGAAGAAGATTGTTGAATGGTGGGGAGAGCACTGTGCAGTGGTTGGTTCGCTGTGTTTCTTGTAGTTCAAGGCTCCTCCTCCTGAGCGTCCTGTACCCAGAATTTTCCCCTGAGGGATTCCCTGGGTGCTGCTGGGCTCCAGGTCGGAGAAGTTGCCGGTGTTGTGTTTGGTTCTGGCATGCAGTTAGAGCGGCAAGCGACATTTATCCAAAAATTCCTGCACCTTTTGTCTGTTGTTTGTTTTACCCAGTAACTTCATACAACACCGATTGAAGCTTTTGCATGTTATCGCTTCGCTCTCACTCTCACATATTTCTTCATATTATTTGTGGTCGTACTAATACTCCTTCGTACAGTTTTGCCACCGAGATATAATTTTTTTCACTCACATACTTAAACTATTTTGGATCTGTCTTCCAAAGTGTATTCAAGAAACTTTTACCTATCCCAAGCGTAATATGAAGGGGTTGGAGTAAAACCTATGTTAGGTCAACCAGCGCAATGAGCCGGATGCTTTCTTATCCTATTTTGTGTCTTTATCCTCATTCTCGACTTCAGAAATACTCTGCTGTATTTGGGCTGTTTCATACACATAGGAAGCTGTAGAATTTTGTAAAATCCCCTGCATATCAATCAACATACCATTGACGTTTTGAATCTCCATAAATGTACAAATGGTGAACGCTATATTGAACTGCTTGGAGTATGGCTTTCATATTTTTGTTCTTTCAAACAAATGGAATGGACAATGGGTACCGAAGATTTTAAATTCCTATTATACAGAAGAACTGCTTTCATATTTCTCTGAAGTGAGTAAATCAAAAGTCTCCAATCTGATACACTGTGCAGCTGTTTCAGTTCCTCCGGGTATGGCAGAAAAATTTTCATTTGAATTTCATAAGAAAGAAAGGCAATTCACATCATTACTGAAAACCATTAGACCTTCTACAGTAATGAAGTCTTACGTACAAACTTCTTTTTTGAAATGTAAGTTTGGAGCCTGACTAATGTGATGAGGGAAAGTAAATAGTTAATTCCTTATTGTATGTATACTTATCTATTGCTTTATATTTCATTGTATTGCAGTAAAGTTCAGTTATAACTGTGTCCGTTCTTTAAGCGCAGTTCAATCTTGTTAGGTTCAATACTGGAACTGTTTTCTTAACGAACTCTTTCACCATGGTTACGTTATATGAGAAATATTTGTAAGATCTTGAAGATTAGTAATATTCGATTAAAGTATTTGTGATTGTTAACATATTAAATACCATTCAGCAATACTTTGCCATACTTTGTATTTAAAATCAACCATATAAGAATTATCCACAGTCTACGTTCTGGTTCCTTTCCCATTAAACCACACTCGTAGAAAAGCTTTCTTCTTAAGGCCATGTGCAAGTTTGTAGACAGATGGAGCAACAGTGTTAGGAGCAGGGTGACTGTCAAAAAATAAGGCATAACTTCTCTAAGTTCCCTTGTAGAAAGGTAGTATATATTTCTTGTTCTAGTGCATTTTCCTCGTAGTTCGTATTTACTTTCTCCTTGAAGAAGCAAAATAAAGCTTTTTATATGATAATTAAATTTTCTATGCCCTGAAATGCGCGGTCGTATTAATGGACGAAAGGAAAAAGCGATAATTTTTTCGCTGATAGGGTGTGGGCTTGATATTATTTTAATTAACATTGTGAGTAATTATTCTGTTCTCTCGTTCACACCGCACAGTTTTAGCTCTTTTTAAGGAAGTTTATGGTGTTGAAAAACCCCCAGAACTTGGTCCTTCGTATTAGGTATATGCTATGAGAGAAGAAAACAAGATCCCCCAAACCGCACTCTAAAGTTGATTAAATAATGCATTAAAACATAACTTAACAAGTACACTCATAAAAGAAATGAAAATTAAGTAAATACAGCAGTAACGTTCTAATTGCTGTATATTTTAATTTAGCAATATAATAAAAACAGAAATTAAAATTCATAACATATTTTCTTCAAAACTTAGGTACCAATTAACTATAAAAGTATCTGGCATTAAGATAATTTGACAAAGAAATCCACGTATACCTAAAGCAAGAAAAATATGTGTTAATAATTTTGAGAAACGATTCATTAGTTTGAAAATGGCTTAACAAAAGAAATTAAACCCAATTTAACAAAAAATTATTAATTCCAAATATAACTCAGTATACCTGGGTTACTGGCACAATAAACAAGGAAACTGAACATTGAAAAAAAAATAGTATGGAATACGGTAGAAGCACCGTCCCGATGCCGTGTAGCTGTAGCACGGCTAGAGGCGGGTTAGCAACATTCATCAGCACAGGTCTGTAGTACATTCCGGACACTGAAGTAAAGGCTAAGTGAACACCAGCCCACCAGCTGCATATGCCCCCTTGACCAACTTCTTCCTTAGTAGCAACCCAACACAATCCACCTCTCAGTTCATACAAGGCAGTGACCCGTCTTTGGTTCACAGCCGGGTCCCTGACAGGAAGGCCAAGAGTTGCAAGAATGAGGCAGCAACCAAATATGTGCACAAATCGGCGTGGAGACAGCGCAGACGAAAAGACGAGAGAAAAAGGGAAAGAGGAGACAATAGCAATTAAAATGCAATCCGGCATTTTCCCGAAGATTGAGGAAATCCAAGGAAACAACCCAGTCAAATTAACCTGTCCTTTGGAGAATCAAACCCGGGATGTAAACCCCTTGCGTTATTGTTGGAACCAATTCGCTCGCTTGTTCCCATATGCCATGAAAGGATGGCACAAAAGTTTTCTTTTATAAAAATTAACATAAATAAGTCTATATATTTGTTAATTCAACACAGATGCATATCGATTGTCACCTTTTGTCTTTCTAATCAATCTAGAGAACCTAGGTAACGTTCAGCTAATGTTGTTCACTTAGTGGAAAAGAAACGAATTGCTTGTTACATTAAAATCACAGCAACTATTGGAACAGGTGGATAAAATGACATGCCCAGTACAGGAAGAAACTACAATTAGAATCGTCTTAAGTATTGAACACTTCCCATCTGTATGTTTACGAATGTTCACCTTCCAGCGGAACATATAAAAAGAAAACCGTCCGTGACTTCCACCCTTCAGACTTTCATATCTTATTCTGCACCGTGAGAAACATGAAAGTTACCATTGTTGCCTTATTGTTGTTCGTCAGGTGGATTTGTTCGGATATGAATAATTGAGTCACAATCATTTGACGATGAAGAACTTTTCTCTTGCTCTCGAAAGAGTTGTTGGTATCTTCTTTACGCTACTTATTTAATATATATTGTTGTATCGAGCTGAACCTGACTGTTTTCTCCCTTCTATGGAATTTGTTTATTAAGTATACAAATTTGCAAAATGGGTTTTATTTAAATGAGGGATTTAAGCGGATTGCACCAGCACTAAACACTGTTTATTCATATACACTTCAAGATTCTTTTCCTATAAGCGCAAAAACACATTATTTCCGTAAAAATCTATATCACTATAAAGCTAGACGAACGTATTTCTTTATAAGTAAGGGTTAATTTTACACTTATATTATGTTATATATTTTAACTTCATCTTATCCTTTTTGTTGCTTCCCCAAAGGTGACACACTACAGAAAAACTGCTTTCTCAAACAAAAAGGTATTCGAGCAGAGTTAGTTTCCTCCGAAATGTTGTCACAAAGCTTGAAGTAATACTTGAGCAGTACTGAGCAGAGAAGGCACAAAGAAAAAAGGATCTCCCTCACTAACGAAAAGAAAGACCTTTAGGGCATTCTGTCTTGCATTTCAGTGTCCCAGCTTGCGGTTTTCTGAGAATCAACGTAGTTCTGTTGTAGACTCCTTCGCATTAAATATTACCACTACTGTCTTTTCAAGTTCTTACAAACATTTTATTTCATATGAAATGATTGAAAAACGTTGTTCTGCATGCCGAAAAGCTTCTTTATTTTACTGGCTTGTCAGAGCAAAACAGCTTCTAAGTTTAAAAGAAGATTAGTGAGAAAGTGTAAAAAAGTATCTTTATATGTTTATGGGTTTTAAGCGAACACTCCTAAAATGTTAATACATTTTTATACACTGTTGAAGTTCAGTAGAGGACTAACATTTCTTAGTGCTGTTAAGTTTTGCGATAAGTACAACTGAGTAAGCAGCTAGCCTGAGTATGAAGCTACTTAAAGACGGCTACTTCGTTTATTAAATACTTCATTTGGTAAACGTTACAAAAACATGCGAAAATGCGCTTTCGTTATCTGGATCCTACATGATATTAAGTGGCTGTTGCACAGTGTGATAGCTAGTAAGGAAGCACTGAACGTTAGGGAAGATTTGAGTAACATTTCTTCCACTTGAATCTTAAATTTCTTATTTAGAGTCTGCGGTATTCTCTTCCACATAGTAAATTTTCTCTTTCTTTAAGTGTATAATTGGGCTTTCTTTTGGTACAATCTTCATATAGGTATTAAATTAATTAATGAAACGTCTTATTTGATCATCAATAAATTCTTCTAGCTCCATTTTTTTCATTACTTCGCTCCATTTTCCTTTAGGTGTAAAAAATTCAAACATAACATCCCTGTCTTCTTTCATTACTTTTGTTACCAACTTGTTTGATAATCAGTAGTCATGCTATCTGTATCAGTAACGTTACACGACAGTCCATTAAATATTAATATTGCTTAACATTATACAAAGATTCACGAGTCTGACCACGTAGACTGGTTTCTGTAGATGTAGAGTTAACTTGAATAATTAAAATGGTTTAAAAGTGCATTAAATGATTTAATTTATTTTACTAATAAAATCCTTCCCTCCAAACAATCCTGAAGTGTAAGATCGCACTTTATATAGAATGGATCGTTGTACTTAAAAGATGTAGAAAACTCTTGTAACGGATATTACGTCAGTAACAAACAGATTGTATTAGGCAAATAATAGGAACAAAACTTAAAGTCTTCGTTTTAAACCTCTTCTGTGTAATGTTAAGGATGACCAACCGGTGTTCTGTTTCTTGTTACTAACCACGGTAGAAACAATGCATTCTCAGAACCAACACAGGAGATCAGCTTGCAAGGTTGACTGATATCCCAAACAATAGGTCAGCAGAAGCAGCCCAAGGGGAGAAATGCATCAATGTCCCGGTACTTGCACTCTCAAAATATTTATTTTATACGATACTGTATTTCTTTTCATTGTGATTTAGCAGTTCCAGAATTGTTAAAGATAATACAAGCAGAGCAATAAATAGAAGAATTATAAATTCCGCCTATGATACACAAATATGGACGCAGTACATTCCACTTTCCAGCGTCAGCGAATCATTGAAACGGTGTAATCGTAAGGCTAATCTAGGCCCCTGAAATATTGTGTAGTAGAAGATTTCCGTGTATCTGGGATCACTATGTAAACTTGAAGGCATTTCTGAAGGAATATATTGTAAACGCAGTTTCAAGATATTGGTTGGACAGAACATGGACTTAAAGTGCCCGTTTGTTTTCTTGATTATAGGCGTCACCTTAAGAACTAGTCGCTGAGGATTGTTGTTTGAACCAAATATAACTTGCAATAGGAGAAAGAATGTTTTCCTAACTAGTGAAAATTACAATGATGAGCACAGCTGTGGCAGTGACATTTCTAACCTTCAGATCCTAAGCCAAAAGTAATTATATTTTCGAGGGATAAGTTATAAGTTATGGAAGCTGTGTTTTTTCTCTCGAACAAGAAACATGAAAAATCTAACATATGTGATTGAAAGTATATGGAATGTGCTTTCAAAATAAGCCACCAGATGGTGTATATGAGCAGAGCTGCGTGTCTCAGCACGCCCCGAATTTCAGATAGTAAGCGATAGGGGTCAGGAATGGAGGTTACGCGCATATGTGAAAATAATTATTTATTTCATTTGTTAATTTAAAAACATTATAAGGCAATACGAAAAACGTATATAGGCTCGCGTTAGCAACTCACATGCAGCAGCAGATGTGTTCAGCTCCTTCCCCATTGCTGGCCTGCTAAACACCGTGGACTACCTGGAAGACCCCTGTGACGGATTTGGAACCTTGTGTAAGTAGTTTTGTAACTTTTACTCATGCTATAATAAGCTAAAGTTGTCTGATTGCCTGTGTTTTGTTTCTTTCCTATGAGGATCATCTACTCCAGCCTTCCGTTGGTGACACCACTTGGCAGTAAATGCCATATACTTTCAAATATATGTCTTACATTTTTCGTGTAACCCTTGTTCACGAGAAAAAAAAAATAGTTATGACTTATCCTTCGAATCTAAGGAAGGTTAAGTATAATAGAATATTACATTATCTATCTTAAGATGCATTCTGTCAAGAGTTTCAATTCAGAGTGCATGACTGTGTCTATAAATGTTGATGTAATGTCAAGTTTTCAGACATTGCCTTTCCAGATATAGAAGCTACACACCTTCTGATTAAGCGTTTCTAAGGCTTTCCATGTATAATATTTGTGATGTAGGTAAAAAAGAAATAAAATGAAAAATAATACTTATATGCTTATTTAATTTTATCATTAGGATATACAGAATTCACTAAAAGTTCAATTATTTAAATCTTTCCGTTATGTACTTTGAAATTTGTTAATATTGTATGAAAAGCCTTAGAATAAAAATCATTTGCAGTAAATCTTTTATTTTAAAAGCATTCTTCGCAAGTTTCTTTGTTAGTTGTTTCATTTATTCACATTTTCTTAAGAACTAGTCACAAAGATAAACTGAGTCATTGAAATTGCCAACAATGCTTTTATTCAGTAATCCGACGATTTCTTAATTAAAACTCAGCGTTCAATACATTTACATTTTCTGAGATATTCTGCAGAACAGAAACATCCTACGTAAGGTTTTAGCAATTCTATACTATTTTATTTTCTAATTTGCTTGTCAAAAGCCATTCTAATGTTACCCAAGGTGGAATCAAGTTGCTTCAGTAAGTCTTGCTTTGCTAGCGGAAATCATGTCTTTCATTCCAATTGAGCGTGGAAAATATATACTGCCACAATGATAATTTATTTGCTTGATGCATGGATTCTCTAGCAAGCTGAACCATAAAGACGTAACGTTAATTTAAACTGGAAAACAAAGAGACACTCGTAGCTAAGAGGTTTTTTGTTTTGGTCTGAGAAGGAGACCTCTACTGCAATATAGTAGTGTAGTTCGTTCCAACTTCTGGGACTAGCTACTTTGCTGTCCATTCCCGATCCATCTCCAGCAATAATTTAATCAAATCAACTTAATTTGCTTCGAGGTTAGGATGGCCTGCATATAGTACTCTTCCACAATATCATATCCTTGTTGAAAATTTGACACCCAACCGGCCACCGTCCCATATGGCAAGGTTTGTTGTCATAGGCTTCTCGGTGACCAGTATCACGTTTCTACCACATGCCATCTCAATTTGCATATATAACGCAGCTATGCCCTTCCTCTAGATGTGCTCAGAACAACGCCCTCAAATGTTCCTTAGCAGTGTACCGACAGTGTTGCAACTAGTTTCGGAAGCGATTTTGGGGCGGAAAGCTATTGTCGTTGCCTCCACGTTGATGAATCATATTATAAAGCGGTTTTGTATGGAAGCCACGTTGGGCGCCAACTTTTGAGATGGTTTGGTATGGCTCCGACTATGTGCCTCAGGATGAGCCCCAATCATAAAGAGATCTGTGTTGACATTAAGTGGTCTGACGTTGTAATGTCCATTTTTTAGTACTTTCATAGATTGATTGTTGGTCGCTACGGTGTTGTTGCCCACACTTTAAGGATAATAATGTCTCAGGGTGATTTCCCTATTTTGATGATCGGAAAGGAACAGGACCGGGAGAGGAATTCCACGGTGCAAATGAGTACGCGAAGCGACATAATATACCTATAATTGCGCAGTTTATTATGTACAAATTCTGTTGCGCCCTTTGATGTTTGGCGTATGATACACTTGGTTACTTTGAATATAAACTTATTTGCCGCGTATTATTCTTACAGGCGAGAACTCCGAGCTGCCTAACTCAGTCGAACTGAAAAGAACTGAATTGAATAAGTCGACCGAATGCGTCTCGCGGCGTGGAAGCCCTCATAACTGCTTGTGTTTGGCC
The DNA here is from genome assembly GCA_030762175.1 of Metallyticus violacea. NCBI lineage: Eukaryota > Metazoa > Arthropoda > Insecta > Mantodea > Metallyticidae > Metallyticus > Metallyticus violacea. Next base: position 98,319,374 of record CM060846.1, on the reverse strand, counting down.
GCGTATAAAACTTAGAACTACCTGCTGAAAACTGAATACATTGACTGAATGCTGAAAACTGAATAAGTTGACCGAATGCTGAAAACTGAATGCCCCAGCGCAGTGACCGACTTCCTTATTTATCAAATTCAAATAAAAAATCGACGACTAGAAGACGCCAAAATGGACGCGCAAGCCTTGCGCCTTTCTTTAAAAATTCAGACATTGGATAGTTCGATTTCACCTGCAGTGCGTGCCATTCGCTATATTTTTAAAGACTTAAGACATACGTCAATATTGAATAGATTTAAAAGGATAACGGTACTACAGTCCTCAAGGGCCAAAGCCCCCCCCCAGACAGTTTAAAGGTATTTCCGTTTATTTATCCTGCAAAGAATGCCCTTTATAAAGAAGAATGGAGCTCCCCACGCGACCTTCGGTTTCCCTCTTTTCAATAAGTTTTATGGTTTCATTACCCTGTTGTCTCTTTCAGCTACTGCAACGGAAAAAAACACCATAGGCTTTCTCTATTTACAATTCTTACGTTGGAGTTACAGCATATGTTACAACCATGTTTAACATTTATATTACAAATTACAATGCCAAGGTATGGCATAAATATACATGATAATTATATTTTAGTGGAGGGGATCGGAGGAAATTTTTCATTTCTTTGAAGCCTTTGTATATATAGCTAAGTTTTATACTGAAAAGATTTGGAAATTTTAAAACAAAAGAGGAATACTAGTAGTCCTGGAAACTTTATGTCAGGTATATAGCCATCTAGAGAAAGCCATTTGTTAAAAGCTGAAAACCATAAACTGGAAGAGAGAAAGGGGTGAATATATTTGTGTATAAGGAATAACAAGTTTAGAAATGAAGATTTAATGTTGTACATCTCCCTACCGACACATGTTTAATATACGAAAAGTGTTTCGAAGTGATTTACCATAAAGGTACAGGTGCGAATATCACGCGAATTGTGAGCACGCCCGCTGGTAAGCCGATAGAATGACACTACTAAAGAGTATGTAGCTAGAGCAAGGCGTTCTAGTAGGGAAACGCTTGAAGGCGACTATCACGGACAAAGATTGGGCTGCCTGACTATAGAAGCCGGAAATAAGGCTGCCTTTATTAATTTAATAACTAAAGGCTGCAGAGTTATATTTATAAAGACATTAGATTTGATAAGGATAATTATTATGTATAGGTATAAGAAATATTTTAGAGATAGGTATCAGAAATAGAAATAATTTGTAACTTGTAACTTACAAAAGGGTTTTGTATACAGTTTGTAGTTAAGATGTTAGAAAGAGACAGAGATGTATACCTGACGACTCGTCCACTGACCACTCCTTAGACAAGGCTGAAGAAAAGGTAAACTATCTTTTGTTAGGTCACGAACCTTCTGCCCAGGGAATACCTAGGAGTTCACAATAAGAGAAATATGTGGCCGTAACGGGACATTATTTAACAAAGTCAGACGTAGCAATAATTTAAGAGAAAATGAAAATGTCAGAACGGAGACGAAAATGTTTTATTACAGGAAAGCCGAAAACAGCCCATCAACACGTGCTTAATCTGCAAGAACATTTGGAAATCTACAAACTAAGGAAGGCAAAAGATTATCAATAGAAATCAGAATGTAAGGAAAGGGCCGAAATTTATGACAGGCTGTTCTGGGAAAATTCAAGCTCGTGGGAAGATATTAGATCAGGGGGGAGAGAATAATTCTAGCCAATGGTCTTCGGATAAAAGTTAAAGAATCAGGTGAACTTAGATACAAATAAATAATTTTTAGGATAGCCAATGATGAACATCCAACACGGAAATAGATAATATACGAGGGAATTTAATTTAGCGAGAGGCGTGGCGATGTGGTAGAAAAACTGGAGTACAAGAGTCAGAGGGACATTTCACAGATTTACATTTTTCACAGATTCACATTCACAGTCACTCGCACATTCAGACATTCGCAGATTCAGATTCAGACATTCATTCAGGAGAAACAGAAGATATCATACGAGAGACACGAAAGAAATATACGGAAGCAGGCAGCCTGAGTCATCCGAAAGTAATCAGTCTAGGTCATTTCTAAAGTTCAGTTGAAGGCAGTGTAAGTCATTTCTAAGGTCAGTCTAAGTGTGTAGTGAGGTCAACTACGAGCCGTCAGGAAGTAACCTGCCAAGTTGTTAAATAAATCAAATGTTCAAACAGTGCCGGAATTATTAATCAACAATCTCCTTCCCCCCTAATGACTTTCAAGTCATTAAAAACAGTCCAAATTTACCCTGAGAACCCATCAATCCCCCTCCATTGAAACCAAAATCAAAAATCGTCACAAATTAATCGACCAACTGTGGGACATATTAAAATAACCGTTGCACTATGTAAACTGTAGAAACTCGTACACGTTTAAACTTAGGAAGATCCTGCACAATTGGATCAAAGGAAAATGCACAGAAGAATGTCAGTGATTACTGCTGATAGGCACTTAATCTTTGAGATGTGTAGCTGCATACTTGACGATTTGAAATGAAAGTGATAATCGCACATCGGGTTCCAAGGGACTGACGCAGGCGCAGAAGAAAAAAGGTGGAAATCTGTTATCGGCTATTGGAAATGATGTCCTTGGGACGCTTGTTACTTTGATGAGTCATTGTGTCACTACCATACACCAGAGGAGAAATTCCGTGCTGCTCCATCTGCTGCCAAGCAGACTATGACCGTGATGTAGGACACTCCTGGCTAATGACCTATCTTCCGCAAACAACGACCATCAACAGCAGCGAAAAGTACTGCTACACCTTTCACGGCTTAGACGCAGGATTGCAAAGGCAAGAGAGGAAGTGGTTGCAAGGAGATTTGCTACAATATGGTAATGCGCAGCCCCATGCCAGCAAAATGGGCGTCGCTGGGGCTCGCTGTTGGCCATATTTGCCAATTTTCAAAACTGTTCCCATCGTCATGTAATGAGTGTCATTTCTTAAACGAACTCAAAAGTTTTATATTTGCAGCATTAAAACATTGAAGGAAATTGAAACTTTAGTTCTTTAATCTTTTAACTATAAGAGGCCCAGATTAAGATCATTATACTTGAGCAGATTTAAGAATAAAATATGCTTTAGCTTCATTAACATTTTTGTGGATGACTTTAGTGTTTAATGATACAATAAGCAATTTATGTACGTATTTTTTTTTTTTTTTTTTTGCTTTTAGATGCGAATTTATTAACTATTCATTGCAATTAATGTTTGTTTATGTATAGTTTAACTGGCCTATGCCCTACAGCTTTTGTTCTCTCGGGCGATGTTTCTGAGTACGTATTACCTGTTTATATGAATAAATTGAAACCATTAAAATACACGAGGAAGGTTTTATTGTGAATATGAACGTCAACACTCACAAACGTTGTAGCATCAAAAAGTAAACTTAACAAATAAGTAGAGCTAAGAGTAAAATTGTTCAAAGTATTCTGAACAGTTTAAGGAACAATGTCGTCACACACACACACACACATGTGTGTGTGTGTATATATATATATATATATATATACACAGTGTGCAAGTTTCAGGCATTAGGAATTACTTTTCTACGGACTGGGTCATACTTTCTTCATTAATTTCTAGGCAGTTTTATAGTAAAAAATAAACATATAAACACATTGTGCTTCAGAACTACACTGATCAAAACATTAAGAGCGGCAAACGTTTGAACATATTTGCTGTCGTAGTTCGCTTGGGGGCAGTAAATATATTTTTACAGAATGTTTAAATCTTTATTTAACATCTTAATTACTTCCCATTTCACACATGGATACTGTAAGTCGAAATTAAAGACAATGTTTTAAACTATAGTACAAATTCCTTTGATTAGTTTGAATTTCGCACATAAAGAAACACTTCAGTATGTGGTATGTGTCTGAATTACTGTCTCACATCTTCGAGGCAAGCACTTGGTCAGTCTACACACCTCCTTTTGTGGGATGTCCCCCCCCCCAATTCTCCGATAAGAGCACCTGCAAGCTGTGAAAGAGTCTGGGGGGCTACAGGACTGTTTCGGACTCGTTTCTCCAGCTTATCCCGTAATTGCTCATTGGGGTTAAGGTCAGAACTCCTAGCAGACTAGTCCATTGTTTGAATCTGGAGATCAGATTCTGGAGATCATGTAGGGTGGTGCTCTTGCTGTAAGCACTCTAGCACTGTCCCGAGGACCTATTCCGACTGCAATAGGCATAACATGCTCTAATACCATTTCAGTAACGTACCTGGCAGCATTAGGTCGGTTTCTGACAACTATGAGGTCTGTTCGACTATCAGCAGTAATGTCACCCTACACCATAACTGACCTATCCCCGAATCTGTCACTTTCCTGGACTGCTGTTTCTGTAAAACGTTCACCGAAGAGATGATACACATGCAGACGTCCATCACTCTGTGTTAGCCGAAAGCGAGATTCGTCTGTAAACAGTCACATTGCGCAAGTTACCAGTTCTTGTGTTCCTGAGCAAATCTCATTCGGGGTCTCTTGTGAGCAGTCGTTGATCTCGGGACTTTGTGTGGCCTTTTGGTTTTAAACTTGCTTCTCTAAATCTTTCTTATTGTTTAGTCACTGACATTTGCACCAGTGGCCGCCTTCAGATAATTCTTGTGGTCCTCAGCAGTAGCTCTGCTCCGCCGAAGAGCACAATTGACTACATATCGGTCTTCTCTAAAATGCTTTACGTTTTTCGACCCCTAGCCTGGTTTCCTAGAGTACGTACGTAGATCTTCCATGCCCTACCAATAACAGATTTAGTTAAATTAATGCCCAGCAGCCACTGCCAAATAGTTCAATCTCACACAACACCCTTGTGTGAAATGAGAAGTAAACAAAATATACACTGCTGTTAAGTAGAGGTTTAAACTTTCTGTAAAAAAACATTTACAATTCTAAACCCAAGTAAGGCATCAATGCAATTTTTCCCTCTAATTGTTTTGAGCAGTGTAAATCAAAACAGTATGAAAATCGGCGAGAGGATATTCAGTGGTCCAGAACCTAAGAAGAATGTAATTGAAACAATTCCTTTATGGTACAGAGTGTTGGTGTAAAGCAAATTTCAAATCAGTAGTAACAGAGTAGCTTTAGTGTATAAAAACAGTGGTTAATATAATATAGGAGCATCTGGAAATTAATGTTGGAAATAAAAAATGCACTCGGACTTTCGGAGGAGAGTCGTGACTAATTTTTTTATTTTATTATTATTATTATTATTATTATTATTATTATTATTATTATTATTATTATTATTTTTTTTTTTTTTTTTTTTTTTAAGGATGAAAATGTATTCTATCTGTACGAGGGACATTTGGTGAGGAGCTTTATGTTGCAGACCACTTTATCTCAGAGTAAGCAGAAACGAAATAGGCTAATCTCTTGATTCGCTTTGTGTAGGATTAGAGGAAATTTTGTTCACAATACGCAAAGCGATGCAACTTATTTAAGCTTCAGTTATGTAGGAAAAATTGTCCTGTAAATCTGTTGAGGAGCAATATCAGCAAGATGCTTTAAGTTATTAACGAAACTTTTAAGCACTGATTTCTGGTCCCATGTTTTTCTTTGATTCAGTCTGATGTAGAAATATATAAGTAGAATCGCCAATAGCATTTGAAATTTATCTTATTTTAACTATACTAATGACTAATTTAGAGGCAAATAAAGTCGTTTAAATTGGAAGATAGGCTAAATTTAGGGCAGCAATGGGAACATTTATGATACATGGTGTTCCTAAAATCAATATTTTAACTAGGAACAATAGAGGGAAATAAATAGCACTTTGTTAAATGACTAAAGGTCGAAAATCGATTGAATAGTCAAACTGTGAAATATGATGGAAACTGGCATTAGTTGTTAATTGAGAATAAAATTATTACATTATTATTTTAACCACAAAATTATAATCAAACGTGCCGACTCTTGCTTCAGTAAACGTTCTACAACGACGTGACTGTTTTGCTATTCAAAGACTTCAGACACTGCGTACAAAGTTAGCAGCCGCAAGCATCCGACCAATCTGACTAATTCAGTTGACATCTCATACACCAGACTGCCCATCTGCCACACAAAAGTATCAAGTGGAAAATTTGGGAAATTGAGCAGGTTAGGCAATGTGTCTCATTCAGTTGACATCTCATACACCAGACTGCTCATCTGACATACAAAAGTATCAGGTGAGGAGTTGGGGAGAATGAGCAGGCCAGGCTGCCTGTCGTTTGTTAACCGAATGCACAATTCAAACTGCACTATCCTTTTGACACCATATGCTGAAGTGTTGCAGGAACTGCGGGTAAATCGTGTCATCGATACGTGTTGCCGTGTTTATGAGTTTATACACACTGATGGTTTAGAACAACAATTGTCAATACATGAAAATTAATGTTTTTAACCCTAAACTTTGATGCTTTTCATTAAAAGTGTAATCTAAGCTTAAATGCAATTTACCACCTGTGATGCCTCAGTAGTTAAAAGGGCGTTAAACTCGATTGAATAAACAAATAAATAAATGTAATTTACTGTTGATATTCCATGAATTTTAGACCAAATGCTAACATAAATGTGCTGTTCTTTCTGCCTAATAGTAGGAGTAATGTATTGCTTTTTGCCTAAGGAAGTAGGAATTTTCTGAAAAGAATTTGAAATCACTCACTACATATCATATATCGTAAAGTGCATAGCCTAGAATTGAGCCAAAAACTTAATCTTGCCCAGTTTTGTTTTCTTGAAGTCAATAGGCATAATTCCATTAGAAAAAATGTAACTCTGTGCTATAAACACACTTTCTGTTATTACTGAAAATGTTGTATGCACTACATTTTATGTCTGAACTGAACTTCAATTCGGCCAAAACAATGCACCTCTCGTTTCGGATATTCATGGGTGGTAGTCAGTATATGAATTGATCCAGCCTCCGGTTCTCCCCCTCCCTAACTTGTGTAGATTGTACATCACAAAATCGGAGAGTGGGTCCTACATGGAAACTGTCGCTTTGCAGCTTACGGAGCAGGATGCACCGTGTGTGTTTTGTATGCCAGCTTTGGATGTCTAACTTTTATTATATTTGTCGTTTTGTTAAAGAACAGTACTGGATCCATAAGAGTAGCTTCAATTTTCATAAACAGAATATGAATGTACGGGATTGAATCACTGTCAGATTGTTATGTGAGACTTATATTATACCAAAAATCACTGGGGAAAACACTGTACCGAATGATTTTGAAGTAAAACACGCATAAATAATACTTCTTGGACTGTTTCGTCAAGTAATTTCACTTGTTGATATTCATCTACTCCAAAAAATGCATTATTGAATTTATTCGACTGTTATTGACGTACCGGTTCTCTGTAAAGTAAGGCTTACCCTCAAAGTATGAACTCGGTTTTAACTCTTTCAAAGGTTCCAAAGGTGTTCGAGAGGGATAGTTGAGCTTCCAAACAGAAATTAGCAAAGTTGATGCGGGTAGGCGGAGCAGAGAGAAGATATTTTCTAGCTGCTGGCTGTACGTTCCCTATCTTCCCTATAGTTGACGCTGGACTGTACCACTGCAAGTTTTCTGTGTTTTAGCTATTGGCTAGAGCGCTGGAATTATTGCAGCGTGTTCTCACTGGCGTTTTCAGCCTACATGTAAGAGCGTTTATATTTGGTGCCTATTAGTGCAGTTTTATATGAAGTGCTTCATGATCTCAGCGAAAGTCTCACGCAAAACTTCAAACAAGCGTGCTATACACCCTATATTAAAAAATATTGGCTCTATGTAAAAAGTAGTATTAAATGCTTCAGTAACGCTTCATTAAAAAAGATAAATATTTCACTTTTAGCAATAACATTTTTTTAAATAATCCTAGTGGAAAATTGCGTTGAAATATTTAATAATTTTCATAACGTCACCATTGTGGCAGTGGTCAGTTTACTATTCGCGCAGTTACTTCTTCACCCTTAACAGTAAGCACAAAGCGTAGAGACAGTATGTGCCATAAAAGAGTCTTACATTATATTGGAAATCCAATATTGGCCACTCTTCAGCGTTGATGAATTTTTCGCTATTGTAGTTTTTCTCGGGTTTAATTTACGGGTACAAGCTGAGTCCTGGTTAAAAAGAGCTGAGAGATAAAGATTACTGTGGTGTCAGGATAGTACGGAAATCATTAGCATTTATGTTCGGGCATTCCGTCTTTATGGCGTGATCGAGACGCGAGATATAAGTTTTTATATAAGAATGCAATTTTTCTTCGTGTTAGAGGTTTCGAATTAAAAAAAAATAAGCCATCCAAAATGTTTAAACAAAATCAATATGCTGAAAATGTAAAAATTGAAGTACAAAAAAATGACACACACAAAACAAGTAATATTTGCAAAGATGCGTGTTTTTTTCACACACTCAAAGAGGTGACTAGATGATGAACTGATAAATTTATACAAGTGCTGGTGCGATGGAATGGAAAACCATGATATTCTGTATTAATATATGTATACAGCATGAAAACAAATTCTACCGAAGAAACTTTCAGAGGTTGTCCAGGAAAGTTGGCTGAGTGTTTTGATGTAAGTACCCATGGTCATTCCCAAGTAATTTGACACTGAAGCATTAGACATTTGTTATGCAACTTGAACGTAATGCGTACGTTGTGATATATTACACATTAAAAATGAATCAACTATTAATTACCTTCTGACTTTATTAATAACAATACGCTAGAAAGTCTATAACAGACAAATTACAAAACATTGCACAAACAACCTAGGTGATCTGCATTGTCGCAATCGTAAATATTTATGACATACGCACTGTTTCTTTAAAGCAGTTATTCAAAATTTCGACCACCAAGATCTCAAAATTGTGTACAGCGACCCATCATGTACTCTCCCACATTCTCTAGTATCCCAAGAAATTTGCGTATTTCTTCAGCGGCTGCAACGATCCTGACAACCAGGCTCATGACAGTGTACACTTGAGTTCCATAAACTGAGTCTTCAAATACCTCCATTTGGCGTCAGATCTGGTGATCGAATAGAACCGCCACGACTAAATTGTGCATCAAGGTTGTTCCTAACATCGCCTGTATAACTTGCCGATGTCCCGCCATATTGGAACCACGTGTTTCTCAGAATCACCAGAGGCAGATATTCCAGGACTTTTTAATTATAGCTTAGGGAAATAAGATGGTGTAAGTGAATTGTAGAAGGAAAGGGTAGGTGAAAAGATACTTGAGATCCCGCTTGAGCACTCCCGTTATTTATAAAAGTTGTCAGCCACTGACTGAGAGCAGCTAGGTGTTAAGTGCCAGGTGAGTTGCCATGGCAAAGCTCTCTTATCGCTGGGATGGCAGTTTTGTGACTTTTGGTGTGGCTCCTTGCGGTGTAGATGGTTGGGAAGGCCTTAAAGGCCCGTGGCTCTTGTCTGAGCCGTGGTTCTCCTCCAGCCAATGTCCATTCTTCCATATTTATGCTGCCTGTTGAATGGATCAGAAACTTATCTAGTTTTTCGTGAGTACCTATGATCTCAGGATAGTGGGTGGAGTAGATATTGTAAAGGATGTTTGCAATGTCATGTACTTTGTCTTCTCTGTGGGCCCTGATGTCCTGAAATACTGTCAACTGAGTTGTGTGCTATTGTGTGGAGTTCTGTGAAGGTTATTTCTAACTGGTCAAGGTGTTTTGTCATCTGTTGGATGGCGACGGACAAATGGTTTGTAGATGCGGTAATAATGTCCTTGATTTTCCGGAAGATTTCTGATAGTTGACTCTTAACGGGGTTTGTGTTTCCCGGACCAGTGTAGCTAGTGTGTTGATTGGTTCAGTGATGTTGACAGAATACAGAGGTGGTTGTGCTGGGTAGGTTACTGCGGCTGCTGCTGTGGTGAGTTGCTCTGACCGGGACCATGACTTTAGGGGGCAGGCGGCCTGGCCTGTAAAATAAAGTGGGAGGACATAATCTATTAATTTCATGGACAACTCCGTTCAGCCTGTTCGAAATTACATAAGGCTCAAGCACAAAATCGTATACCACACTAGCCCATACATTCACAGAGAAAGTCTGTTGGAAGGCACGCGCACCATTGAACGTGAATTTTTTCCTCCTAAGCCATTTTGACCATTGAATATACCGTTTTTCATAAACATTACCAGGAAAATGTTTGTTCTCTGCACATATCCGTAAAATAAATTCGAAAACTTCTCTCCAAATGGAAAGCCTTCTGTGAGCGAAACTTCCGTGTTAATTCCTCTTCATGTAAAATGTTCACATTTTGAACAATGCAACAACCGCTGGTTGCAGGTTTTCCCCATTAGCGTTTAAAATCTTTTCAAGATCAATTGTCTCCGCCTAAAGCAGTTGAAGCGTTGTCTTTGTGCCATTCTAAGTCGAAGTGTGTTTCCTATTAGTGCTGTCATAATAGCAAAACTCAGTGCACTTTGGATCTCAGAATTTTCAAGTATAATTCGTAAGTGAAAACAAATTCCTGCAGAGAAGTGAGACAGTGATAAGTAAGAAGATTACGTGGTATCTCTTTGTTCGTAATCTTCTGAATAGATTTAGAAAAACGGGATCTGTTCTCGGAAAAAAAAAAAAGAAAAAAGAAACGCAAGTAGATCCTTGTGTGCTTATTGAGAAGGAACTTGATGAAATTAAAGAAAGATTGAAAGGAATCCAAAGAAATCTCTGAAAATACTTGCACAAGAAAAATGAATTTCACAAACCGCAGTTTGGAATGCAACCAAACATTTAAAATTAGATCCTTATGAGATGACTGTTATGCAGAAATTGTAGCCCCGTGATAGTATAAGTAAAACACATTTCTACAAGTAGGTCTTGGATAATGTTACGAATGACACTATTGACTCGTGTTTAATTTTTCCACGGACGAAGCATAGTTCCATTTAAATTGCAATGATGCTATAGCAAAATAAATATGTAAGTGAAGCGGGAAATGTTCTTGTACATGAAATACCATAACCCGAAATTTTGTGTGTGGTGTGCAGTGAATGCTCGCAGAAATATAGGGGTCTATATTTTAGGAAAATGCCTGAATACGCAGATACAGAGATGGTATAATAACACCATTCTTCGAATGTAAGCATGAGTTTTTCAACAAGACTTCAATACAGCTGATCTAATTTCAATTTATTTTTCTTTTCTTTTTTTTTTTTGTTGATTTATTTATGGACGCTCTTTAACATCTCAGGTCATCAGCGTCCCATTCAACTCAGGGCGTGAAACGGCCGACAAATTTTGCTCAGAGGCCTCTCAGGCTTGAGGTTCTTTTTCGTGCCGTAAATGTACGACACGGGACCCACGGCTTTACTTCCCTTCTGAAGGATTTTTACGCCCGAAAAAATCCATCGGTCCTGGCCGGGTTCGAACCCGCGATCTTGGGTGTAGGAGACAAGTATGGTAACCACTACACCACCAGAACCGACTTTCAGTTTCATGGAAGAAAATGTGAAGATGGGACAATTAGTGATTTTGGCTCGTGCGACACCCGAATCTTACTATGGGCTATTTCTATTTATGGGAGAACTTGAAAAATTAAGTGTATCGGAATAGCCCGCATACGTTGGAAAAACTCTGACGATTTAGGAAGAGAAATTTCAGTAGAAGAACTAATGCGTATGGATGCAAACTATTTTAAAATTGTGAATGGTGGTGATGGTGCAAGAACATTACTTTTCCAACATATTCTATGACAAAGGTACGTTGTTATTATAATTGCAATTTGCCTGAGAGAATTATGTACTTGAATTGAATTATGTATCCAACTCAGCCACCAAAATGTTTGTCCTAGCTGCCAAGCGAGCCGTGTTGTCACGAACGAACATTCATTTGAAAATATATAGTATTTGTCATTCCCGCTTGGTGTGCAAGGCTGCTAATTAATTTTGTAACAATTTTACAAGTAGTAGGCAATGTCATCCAAAAGCAATTCTTCGGTTTTAGTGTACACATCTCTAGTTCTATGCAAATTGTTTCATACCAGGAACATTTTTCTGCAAGTTCTATTGGAGCATGACTAAAACATTCTGTTTGTACGCAAGAACTGCATATATAACAACTTATGGTGTTCTAAAGGAAACGTTAATTTAACCTTAAATAAATGCTGCATTATAAAATTAAGATTTGTTATAACGGTAGAATTACACAAAGAGGGTTAGAACTCGATGCATTTATGTAATATTCTATGGTCTTTGGGTGTTTGCAGCCCGCCGGAACAGAAAACGCGTACACGGCCCACGTTTTAATGGTAAACCTGTATATTCCATTCTTTAACTTTGCACAGTAAAGTTTATTACAATAAATTTTAAACTGGTAATATAGAGCTACATATTTGGAATAAAAGCGAGGGTTAGATGCAGTAAATTCTAAGCATACATGAGATGATCAATGTAAGTTCTATCTTTTGACAGATAGTGACATGACATTTGTGCAAAACTGCAAGCTGGGGGATTTTTGATTAGTGTTTAACGCCGTTTTTACTGCTGAAGCATCACAGGCGGTGAGCACTGATGATACATGAAATGAAATGATATATTGGGAAAGGATTTTTTTTTCAAGGAAGGAAATGTTCCAGGCCTAATTTTAAGGTACATCTTCAGTATTGTCCATTTATGAGGACTGAGGAAAACCTGGAAAAATAAATCTCATTCAGCGAGGACTGTCGTGGTAGGAATCAAACCCATCTCCCGCTCACGAGTTCGTGCCTTAACGACCTCGGCCACCCGTGGGGATAAGCTGGAGGGTGAATGTGTAAGAAAGAATACATGTGTCATTTGTACAGTAACTCAGTATATGCTGCACGATTCTGGAAAGGTATTTTCTGGTTCACATACCTGCTTTGCAGAAACTATTTTTAGAAAAGTACCATCTCAGAAATAATACTTATGCAAAGCTCTTTTGACCAGCCTTGAAGTTAAAAGTTGGAACATACCTCTCTTTACCTCTCTTTCTAATTACTGCGTACATATCACAGGATGTTAACTACGAAACGCATCACCTTAGGTAACGAGGAATACTTGCAAAAGCTGGCGTTGGAAGAGAGTGAAGAACTTTGCGCTGGTTTGGATTCCTTTCATGGGCTTAGTAAAATGAGAACCAGATGTTTGAAAACAAGTCTTAAGTGGGGCAAATATTTTCCTTTTAAGTACACCATTGTTAGTTTAACTCTTCAAAGCAGCAGGCTGAGAAGAACGGCGACAGAAAGTAAGGATTCCTTTTCAAATAAATTCCATTAGCTTTGATCACAGCAGCTGAAGAAGTCTTAAAGAATAAAATGAAAACCGGGAGTCTAATCTACAGACCACGAGCGTGAGTGCCGCTATAATTTATTTCAGAGAAAGTGAAATTTTCAGAGCTGATTATGAATTAATACAAAGCAATAAATTTATCTTATTTTAAAGAGAGTTTTATGATAAGAAAATTGATCACTTAATCTACAAATATAATTATGTTGATATCTGCGCAGCTGAAAGGGTACATAGAGACTGTAGTTAACACAGTTTTCGATAAGCGTTCTATTCCCAATCGTTTGAATTCACCTCCAGTATTGCTGTTCCCGCGTGTTATTTAGTTATTAAATGGACAAAGAATGTAAGTTTCTCGATATTTTAACAAGAAATAAAGTTAATATTGCATAACAATATATATGCCTATTGGTTATGAAAATATCACTCTCTATTCTGTATTCATTTTAGATATTTTATTAATGTATTGAAATAAATATTTGCCGAATTTTTAATTAAAGGCTTGGAAGCCTAAACTACTCACTGAAAAACTCTTAATATTAGCGAAGATTATTTCATGAGTAAATGGTAATCCTATATTACACAAATAAAATTGTCATATATATATGCAAACATTGCGAAAACAATGGACAGTAAGCGGTTGAATTTTATAGTGACATACTTTTTCGGTTGTGGAAAGAATTAAGGCTATCTTATAGAACAGTTTTAACATTCTTATTCAAAATCAGTTAACGGCCTCATTTTCCTCAGGCATTACCACTGCTTTGTTACCGGTCAGTTCTTATCCCCAGACCTCTTTTTTACACCTGTTTTCTATCCATGCAATCGCCCTAAATGTAAGACCTGTGCATTGATCTGCCCATGCTCATCGTTTGTTAGTCCCAATTTGAAATTAGAGTTTGCCATTTACTCATCTTCCGTGCATCAACTGTGCATCCACTCATGTTGTGCATGTACTGAAATGCAAGTTTTCAAATTTTATTTAGCGTTCTATATTGGTCTTTCGTCAACCATGGTTTCTATCAGAATGAACAATCACAGGCCTTCTGTCAAAACGTGTTCCCCATTTCCAGTAGCACAAAATCATAACCTTCACCAAGTTTCGTTCGACGAATGCTTTTCTCTTGTTCTCATAGATGCCGCCCCCTATATTTTGCCACTATTTCACTAAGAGATCGAGAGATGGCAGCAATAATTTTACACAAAGCTCGGACCCTGCCAGGCCTCAATCTCTTTCTCTAATTTCTCCAGGTTTGCCAAGCAACTTCGCTATTCACAATTGGCGGCCCTGTCAGAAACGTTAGAATCCCCAATGCCTCACCAAGAGAGGTACTGCCCACCTCAGTTCGTCTTGTCTCTTAGGGCGTTCAAGAGCCCAGCTCGAAATATCTTGTGTTTTTAATTTCATTACACCACCATGGACCGACGAAGATTTTCTGAAACCTATTGCCACACTAAATAAAATCACAAATGTTATTACCAAATTCACTTGAAAAAGGAAACTAGAAGAGATTAAAAACAAGCGAAACTTTGTGTATCAACCTTTCCAAACGGTGTACAACGTATTTAGCTGCATCTGGCAACTTGGGTAAGAGCAATGTGAGTAGGGGCTCGCCGACGAAAGATAATTATGTTTGTTGGGAAGCAGGTGGCGCAAACGTGTTGCAACTCCCTTCTGTTACACTGGACTCTAATGTATCTTCCATAAACTCGAAGAATGTAACCGCGTATGCACCGGTTTGTTTCAGCTTTTAGATTACTATGGTAGCGCAGCGGAGGAATTTAAAATAAAACTGGTACATAGGGTGCAAACGATTTATTTTGTATATTTTCTATTAAATATTTACTGTATACTGCTGTCTATTTTGCCTCCATTAGCTTTCAGACACATTTCACTGTACTACACTTGCTATTTACAAAAATTCTACATTGCTTTGTGGTAATCTGTTGAATTGCGATATAACGTGGTTAGCGGAGAACATTCGCTACAGTCAAAGTGTACATTTTGTGGAGGTATAATAAATATGTAGTGCAGTGTCACTGCTTACACAAATAAATTAGAAATTAATAAATTATACAATTCATTCTATCATATGTAAAACACGGAAAACTGCCCATATGAACATTTCACTCAAAACAAACACCTAGAACATACACACTAAAAGATATATTTCCGGAAAATGGAGAGAGATTGCAGACAATTATGTTGGATTCTTGTTTAGCATAGTTTATTTCTCGACAATACTGCAAAATCTCTTTGAATGCCGTATTAAATCTGCAGTGTCCACTCTATCTGGCTGCAGGTGATAAAATGTAGTGCAATAACGCTCTATGCAACATACTGATTTTTATTTGAGTTACAAAAATATAAATGAATGCAGTATTTTTTATTGAGGGACATACTTTTCCCCAAGTTAGGTAAAAATTCAGGTTATATCGAACCGCGTTAAATCGGACATCTACTTCTGTTTAAAAATTTTTTAATTTTGTATGGTTGAGCCACACAAGTATCGACCTCTTGCGATGCACTTCTCCAATGATCGACAGAGGCATGCTCACTTGGTGTTTAGCATGCAAATTCAATGCAGTTGCACCGAACTGGGTGGCTCAGGCGGTAACGTTTGGAGCTTGCGTTTTGGAGGTTCCGAGTTTAATTCCCTTTGGGGCGGCAATCTTGACCATGCATTTTTTCACGGTTTCCTATAGCTATTTAAGAGAATGCTGGAATTAGTATTTATATTCCACGAATTTTCCGCTCTCCTGTTTCATATCGTTTCATTCCTTTGGCTCTGTTACAGGATCGAAAATGCCAGAGTAAGATGTGACAATGGGTTGTGTTTTGGAAACATATACTTATCAGTACAAACAGAGGCTCTTGGGCTGCAGTCACGCCCCCTCTCGCGAAAGGCACCGGAGAGAGCCGAGCCCAAGTAGTAGTGTGACTTGCAACAAATGCAGACAGAACGCTCGTAACAAACGGAAACAAACAATAGTATGCCAAACAGTAACTTTTTGGGATGTATTTTAATACTTAATAACATTTAATATATAACGAAATTAAATGAGAAACTGTAATGTAGCAATGTAAACGGTAAAGGAAATAATTCATACTGGAAAATGCATACGCTTCTATAAATAGTATAAGATTGTGAGTTTTTGTAACTTAGCTAACTTTACCTAACCTAATGTTATCCAACCAAATCTAACCTAAATTTGAATCCTATGCGTTGATTTAAATAATGGATACGGTAAAAGTCATACGCTTCTTTTAACAGTATAAGTTGTGGAATTATTATTTTGTATTTAAAAATTAAGCTAAGCTAAGCTAAGCTAACCTAAATTTGCAACCTATTGTGCGAAGAAAACAATAACGTGCGGCTTATGTAGTCATGAAGCAACAGCGGAATTTCTTTTTCTCAGCATTTTCGGCATGAAATAAAAATAAAATTTCAACCTTTGCGTTATCCTCTCTAATAAATAATATTAAAGAATAAAATTTATATCATTAAGAACAGAGAAGACAAATTGTGAAGATTAACAGAGGGGAAAAAAACTTGCACGTGGGGAATCGAACCTAATAAGTACTACCTTTATGCTCTCAGTCCAACGCTCTAACAAAATAAGCTATCAGGCCCACGTGGACAACGTGGTAATTTTCCTACTACACATTTTCAATTCACACTTGTCTCTGCTCTTTCTATTGCCGTTCGTGAGAGTAGGTGTGACTCCAGCCCAGAGCCTCGGTTTGTACGGGTTAGTAAGATTTCTGCCCCGGCGCCATGAATGGAAGCGGATGGATTTTCCAAAGGGCTCGCATCTCCAGGAGGGACTTCACCGGCGTTGGGATGTTCTAACTGGAAACATGTTAAGACCATCCTGTGTATCCCTCGCCTCATTCCTTCCTCCCGGAGATTCCCTCAATGGGGGCGTAGGCCGAAAGGGTCAGCTGCGAGCAAGGCTCAAGTGACCATTGTGTCCTCCTCCGCCCCAGACCATCCATCCGTCCATCCAAGAAATATTCTGGAACTTAGATGTTGAATTTTTTTCTCTAGAATAAATTAAAGGAATCGTGTACAAAACAAATCCACATAGCTGGAGAAAGTGAAACTGAATGATGTGTCAGCAGACACTTCCATTTTTCAACCAAAGCTGTTGTTGCAGTCTATTTGGAAAAAGGATGATGTAGTTGCCGCCTTTTCTTTCCTAAAATTAATCAGCCGTTAAACATGTTACCAGTTTTATTACATAAATATTTGAGAAACACTTTATTTTAGATTTCATGATTGACACTTTACGGTACGCGAACTAGACCACGCCAATGGTCAATGTCTGTACAAGTCCCTTCATGTGCGTTATGAAAATATTAACATTATTCCTCTTGTGTTTATAGTCATATTACTAAATGCTCTAAGATACAGTTTTAAGATTTATTAAAACAAAAACGCATCTAATGCTGCTAAACCATTATGAACGTGGCACGCATTTTCAGGAAACAAAACTAAAGTTTAACACTGGTACGTATTTTATCAATATATATGGATATCCTTAAAGCTTTAGGTAAAATCTGTGCAAGTTTCAGGAACTTTAAAGATAGAGAGAAAATAAATAGTACATTATGTCCTGGAAATAATGATACATATACATGGAAATACCGTTTTAACTATTAGTTTCTATTAATAATAAAGATATTTATAAATTGATTCATGCTTTTATTGAAGACTCACTATGCAAAAAGAGCATTTGTTGATTATGCACTAGAAGATTCTGTACGAGAGGGTCGCCATGATCAACACTGACTGATCCATGTCAAAAACTTGCGGCGAAGCACACACCTGAGAAATAAAAATATACTGGTATATGGGCAACTGTTCACAAAGAGTAACGACTAACAGTTTTATTGCTTACAGCGTGATGATCTTTCTCGAGTGTGATGCTTGTAATGAGAAAGGGGTTCGCTGTAATGATCCAAAGCTGCCACATTATTGAAACTCTTCTGGAACAGTACAAAAACCTAAACGAACCCTTCCATGATAAGATTTTATTAGGTATTTTGAACATACATTCAGATAAATAAATCGAATTACTAGTGACGAGTAATCTAGCTAGTCAGCCAGTCAATCAGTCAGTAATAAAAGAACCTTGTATTACACAACAATGCCAGGTCTCACATTGCTCAATATGGCCATAAACATATACGGAAAAACGAAAACTCTAATGCATTTTCCGTACCCTCCAAACTTTAACCAACGGATTATGATTTCTCTTGCTGGATAAACAGAATATTGGAAGCGCTGGGGATGAACTTTTATGGTGCCTAAAGATTTAACATTTTATACAGTGGCAGTGCTTTCATGTTGGAACAAGATAATTCATTGTCTTCATGCATTAACTCGGTCTTATTTTTCCTAATGCCACTGATATAATTTCAGAAAATTCGAACGAAATGTCTTGATCACCTAGTAATATCGAATTACGACAACTATATGCAATACGGACTGACTTGAGCTGGAATTTCTCCATTTCTCTATATTTAAGGATATGCTTTCTGCGTAATGTTTTGAGAGGCCCAACCTGCAGCTTTACGAAACTGATATGCGCGTCGCTGAATATAAATAACGAATTTAATAAGCACAAGTTAAACGAAAGTGGCTGTTAAAGGAATACCACAACTTCGGTAATTACGCGGGAAAATACGGCAGCTGTAATTTAATAGGGATTTGAGCCCTGAGAAAAAGCGAGATAGAAGACAGACAGTGTCTTTAAGGAGTAGAGAGTTCTTTTGGTACGCTCATGTTCATATTTAAAGGAAGTTATTGCTGCGTTAATGAACCATTACTACTGTGTTTGTCTTTTAGCTCTATTTCCGTCTTGTTTATGTTCTTCTAAGTACAACTATCTGGCAAACTTTCAATAAACTCTTATAAATTGAATGTTTTTAGGTAACGGTAAACAGAAACTTGAATTTTTGTTAATAGTCTGTGATTGTTCATTCCTATAAAAACTATTGCGGTAACCACATCATAAAAGTATATGTATATATATATATAGGTTGTATAAAAAGCTCCCTGCTTCAAAATTCGTGCAAATTGATTTACAATTAAAAATGAGCTAAATAATGAGGGTGAAAGAAACCATGGTTTTTAACCCTAGAATGCTAGCGCCATTTTATCTGTACGAAATACTAGCATGTGTAAAATTTACGTCGTAGCATTCAAATGGTTTTGTGAATAAAATTATTGCATATACTTAAACTATATTGTTATTTTAAGCTTTTAATACAACAATGGGTGTTGTACAAAAAGTGTTAATGGTTTGCAAACAATATACAAATATTCCGGAAATATTTACAAAAATATGATAACATGTATGAAAATGGTTTTTTAATTATAAAAATAATAATACTGAAAGATATAGTTGGTATTACTGAAAGTGAAATTATCACACAGCAGTGTTATGGGCAATCAAGACGCTTTTTTCAAGTATTGGCTTGTAACAGCGGAGTAGTAACAGCAAGAACAGAACCTTCTTGGTCCATTTTGCGGAAAAGGTTGTTGTTCTTGCTCGTTTTATTACAATCCGCAGCTCTTTGCTCAGATTCTGCATAGAAGCTCGTTGCATGAACCATGGAAGTACAAGCTGCTGTAATTCTAACATGAAGCTCATTGTTGTCAACGAAGTTGCTTCTGAAGCGCTTTTGAGGTACTGATGAGCATATATGACATACATACTTTTTATACAAACACATGGGCCATCTTCGCGTTTTCCGATCACTATTAATTTTTTGACACATTTGATCCACTCGGTGTCTGGTTGTATGTGAATTTTCTTTTTCTTTTTTGTGTGATCTGAATAGAGACTTATCATGCATACTTGAAACTAGAGTTTGTTCTTTGTAGGTTTATAGAAGACGATAAATTTTCAACAATATCCTTCTTCTTTCTCTAAGCTTGCAACTGGAATTCATTAAAAATATTAAGTATTCTTTTTTATTCCTGATTAGCAACCACTCCATTACTCTGAAAATACCTTTACACTTAAGTCACCTTTACATAATGTGTGCGAATATTTATATCGTATTTACAGAGTAAACAGTTAACACGAAATATTTTTGACAAATTTATTCAATGCACACAAATGTGTTAACCTCTTACACCCGTTTACGCTAATGATACAGATTATTTAAGGAAATAGATGTTCTACAAATACTAACCTTATGTAACTTTTGCGTAGTAAATTTACATTAATGCTTCCTTGTTGCACTAAACTATGAGCTACTTCAGTTGCAGCCGGATCCCAATTACTGAATGTTGGAAGCACTTTAGTGCGACACAGATAACAGGCGGACGGTTACGGAACTATAACATGTAAATTACCACTATACGTAAATAATGCGTAGTGTTTGTGTTCTAGAATTAAGTGTGGAACATAAACATAAGCCGGCCACCAGATGTAAGGTATGGTAATCATTTGTCTCGGTGCAGCGTGTGTATAGAAGAGAAAATGACACTTATGCATCACTTCTTCCCAAACAATAAAAATGCATCATAAAAATAATAATCGCTAATGGTGTTATGGGCCCTCGCAGAGCAGCAAATTCTTTGACATTCTGTGCTCCAGAAAGAAAAAAAACAGATTTTAACATAAGCCTCAAAAAATATCTGAATATGTTGTCATTAGAAAAACGTTTTAACTCACCCTGCCCGCAAATATTTTGAAAAAAAAATCTTTGAATTGAAATTTTGAAAGTGACTTTATATGCAGCAGATTACTCGGTAAGTATGATAGATGAATGGAGTTTGCAGACATATTACCTGGCAGGAGCGATTTCAAAGTATCTTATGAATGATGAGGTTGCTTTACATCTGAGAGTATTAGGGAACTACTGCAATTGCTAGTGATGGACAAAGAGTAAATTACATAAATGTTTTGAAAAAGCTCAGAAGCATCCTTAACGTTATGTAATGAAGAAATAGGCCAGTAAACCTGTGAAATTTGACTGCACTACATTTTATGCAGAATTGGGCTCTTCCTTCCTGCCCTTTAGCTGAGATGAACCGAGTTCATTTTCTGAAAGTTGGCGTGGGAGGTAAGAGTCCTATGTCTGGCCTGTTCACAGTTTACATTGCATACATTGTGACATTTCTCTTGAGGGGGGATCCTCTAACAATAATTATAATGAAAATTGACGAACTTCAGGAAAAAATGTCGAAATAGTCATTAATGAACCTCAAGCATCACTCACGAAATACCTAAAAGGTTACAAATGTGTATGGGAAAATGCAGGGGCCTATATTGACACTGAAGTCTCATAGAGTTGTTATTCTTGTTTCCAAATATTCATTTAAATTAATAGTAAAATAATTATGGTTTTAAATATGGTATCCATTATCATACATCCTGAAAATTTTCAAACAAAGCATCCATGCTCTGGTATTCAAATTTACATGTGTTATTAACATTGCACGTATGTGAAAATCTGGTGGAAGCGAACTGTACTCACAAATATTTAGAAGTTGTTCAGGGGTGTTAGTTGAGAGATTTCATGTCAAAAACCCAAGATCTCTGATTACTTTCACAGTTGGCTGATTTACTGCTGAACGACGGCAACCTCATCTCAGCGTATTTATTCGTATGCATAAATAAAATTCAAGTCGATTTTTGGAAAAGTGTACTCCGGCTCTCTAAAACGTCAAACTGTGGGATCAGGAAGGACATGATTTGCTATGAAGATACGGTTAATAGTAAAACAAGGACGGTGAAATACCGGCTTAGATTACTGCAGGGGGACAATTCACACCTGGAGCTAAATGCCATATAGACACCAGATACAAAGTAACACCAACGTATTGGGCAGCAGATTTGGAAAGAGGACTCACAGGAATTGGCTTGGGTTCAATATGGGAACTATGCAAGAAAAATTGAAGCGGTTGATAGGCGGCCAATTTATGAGTTATGAGATGGTTGATATGACAATGTTGTTATTGTCGTCGTTGTTGTGTTCCCCGCTTCAGTGACAACAGTTTAACAGGATAAATTTGACTATTATTATCTTGACTCGTACTCAACGGGACTGGGAGAGGAGCTCAATAGTGTAAATGAGCACGCAATGGAACATAATATATATTAGTACTTTATTATGTTAAAAATCTTTCGCGTTCTCTGGTGTTTTGCTTACGATAGACTAGGTGCGCCGATAAAAACTCATTTGCCGCGTGTAAAACATAGCCGAGTGCCGTGGCGCGTGAAACTGAAGGTCAAACTTCTGAGTACTGCAAACTGCGTGTATCTTGCCGCCCGTAGATTTTGTAACTGGGTGTCTCGCGCCTTCCTTTAAAATTTGAAACAATAACAACAATGAAACAAACATCTATCGTTGGCTGGTTAACGTTCACCTGCCGTACGTAGCATTCGTTGTTATTTGAAAATTTAAAACTTTGTCGACATTGGCTGGTTAAAAGGGTAGCTGTACAACAACCAGTCCGGGTCAAAATCCCAAATGGATTAAAATGCTCGAGTTTATTCACCCTGCAGTAGCAATCCTTTCAAAAAGAAGAAAGGGGCTTCATACACGTAAACCTCGGTTTACTTCTTCTGAATACAGGAACTCATTTGTTGGCGTTCCTAGATTCCGTAACAGAACATTAAGGAGCTTTCTCTTTTGTTGACATACAATTTATAACTTACAATCATAACGTATTATAAACATATACAAGGTATCTACATAACAAACTACAACACATAAAATATTTTGATTGTGCTTGTAACGGACATATTGTATTACATTTATATTTTAGTGGGGGTGGGTCGTAAATAAAGGTTAAAAATAATGATAATGGTGATAATAATAATAATAATAATAATAATAATAATAATAATAATAATAATAATAATAATAATTAATGAAGGCTAGAACAAGGCTAGAGGATATGAGCAAGCAGGAAATAGAGGGAAAATGTAACACAAAAGTCATCTTTAGCCTGTCGAACGAAATGAGATTAACGTGATTAAAGAAGGTGTATTTTCTAGGGAGAAAGGCCTGGTTTACACTTTGAAGGCTAAATAAATAATGGATAGTTTTGGTAGGATAATCTGCCTATCCTACGAGGAGGTGACGAGGAATGCGTATACATTTCGGCCCAATTTATCCACTGGGAAAACCTGTGAAAAACACTTTTTCCAGAAAAATATAATAACCCAATTAGTCGATTGGATGCTGGGACAGTTTGCGGATGATACTAATTGATAGAATATAGACATTTTCCTATCCAAAATGCGCGAAGCTAGAAGCAATTTATTTCTGATTAGAACGGAATAACTAGTGCATTTGTAAATAATATGTAAGTTGTTTGCACTAACATATCTGTTAATATTTAAATGTTATTATTGCTTTATACCTATATTTTTATTTTTCCCTCTTTCTAATTGTATATCATACTTGAGGTTTTTTTTTTTATTGATTCATTTTTGGACGTTCTTTAACATTTCAGGTCATCAGCTTCCCATTCAACTCAGGGCGTGAAACGGCCCACAAATTTTGCTCAGAGGCCTCGCTTTCAGGCTTGAGGTTCCTTTTCGTGCCGTAAATGTACGACACGGGACCCACGGCTTTACTTCCCTTCCAAAGAAAGCCATACTTAGGACTTTTACGCCCGAAAAAAATCCATTGGCCGGGTTCGAACCCGCATTCTTGGGTGTAGGAGGCAAGTATGGTAACCACTACACCACCAGTACCGACATCATACTTAGGCATATATGGTCGATGACCCATGCATAAGATATGTTTGTAATATGTATATAGTGTTTTCAAACAATATAGGTACACGTGCTACTATCAACATCACTTTTGGCTTTGAGAGGGAAGCTCGAAATTCCGAGGTCAGAAGAACCAGTTAGCTGCACGTGCCTCTCCGCTGTCGCTTCCGGCTCTCAAGTGGATGAACATCCATTTGAAATCACTGAAGGGCATGCTGTTGTGATGGAAAAATGGAAAAATATACCCATATCTCATGTTCTCCAGTGTGGATTGATTCTAACTACACGTAAATTCACAATATAACCGCTACGAGTTCGGTGATAACCATAATCATTCACCAGAATTCTATTCATTGCAAGAAAGTTTGTGTATGGTACGCCATAAGCCGGAAAAGGCCAAACCATTCTGATTTCATGTACACTTTATGCTGATATGTAGGTAAAACTTATATTAAATATTTTGAGGAACGAAAATTTGAATTTTGCAAATAGGTTTCTGCTACTGCTCATTTAGTAAATTTCCCTACAAAAAATAGGTTCCAAATCAGATTTATTAATATTCATCTGTGGCTCTCTCGAATTTCCGACCTAGCCCCCCCCCCCTTTTGGGGTCAATTGAGAGAATTTTTATAGGGCAAACACACACATTTTATAGGATTTAGAACAAAATGTACTTGTGAACACTGTCTCTGTTTCTCAGCAAGAACTTTACAAGTGAAGGCAAACATTTTAAAAAGTGTCAACATTGTATAGATAACATGGACCTTTTCACATTTTATTGCTTTAATTTACAAGTAACCACCGTCAACTCTAAGAGTTCCACACAACCGATAGTTTTACGTTGCTATGTTTACCAAACCCACTGTGAATACGTTTCACCTTATGCACCGACGCCCCACATGTAAAAAGTACTTATGCAACTCTAGCTTCCTATTGCTGCGATAACTTCGTATTATTTATCGACACTTTCCCTCTAATGCCATGCCTTCAACTGTAGAAAAATACTGAAACAACAACAACAATAACAACAATAATAATAATAATAATAATAATAATCAAACGCTGCAGAAAGGTTTGTGTACCGAATATCACGATAGAGAAAGATTCAATTTCTAATTTAGTCCTCTTAAATTTATTTAAAAAGTTTTAATAATTCATTTAACGACTGCACTCCCTCAAGAATTAATTTTAAGTTGTAGTATAAAATCCAGGAGATGCATATTAAAAGGATGATTACAGTGAGTAAGGGCATTTCGTACAATTTACATTTAATGCATTTTAAACAAATACAGCAAACTTTTGATATATAATTTATGGAAAGAACAAGGGACAATTAATTGCCAAGTAATTTACCTAAAAACAAGACAAATTCAATTATATAACAAAATTATCTTCAACACTTGATACAACATTAATTACAAGACCTCAGCTCAGAAAGTATACCAAAGGAATATTCTTAGGGGTTTCACCCAAAAACCAAAAAGAAAGACCTGCTATCGGCAATCATTACCCAAAATTGCAACAGTAAACGAAAGGCATTTTTCATAACTTCAACCTTCACGAAAATAAGAATTCCTTATTAAGCTCTCTACAATTTTATCCAAAAGCAGTACCAGTCAATATCCAAATTTTGAATAATATATTTCAGGAAATTGTGTAATTTTTCCTGTAATAACTAAATTAATTCCTTATTTACCTTCACGAAATACCTGAATTCGAATTTATTTAAACAAAGAAGTTCCACGATTTATTCAATTTGACCAGGCATCCCATAAGCAAACAAATATCTGGATCACTGGTGGTAAAATTGCACGAGTTGGTCCCTTTCCCCAACCAAAAACAGGCATTCAGAAGTTAAAATACCAAAGAGAAGCCATTCACATGCAATGCATTGAAAGTCAACCGAAGGCAACGAATGGCAACTCGTCCCAGTATTCGAGCCAGAAGCCGAAAAATGTTCTCCGCCAGGCAGTAGACGAGCAACCCATTAATGCCTAGAAAACGAGATTGAAAGGCAACCAGAATAAATAGAATGACGCCAAATGTTGCTACATACTTCTTCTACTAATTATTGGTTTGTTTTGAGAAGATCCCGAGGAAGACGGATTACGTAGCATTGCATATAACGATACACTCTATTAATAGGAAGTTCTGTACATTTTGAAGCTTTAACGTCGCAAATTTATGCGCTTACTCTTAGCTACACTTGCTTTTCAGTATTCAACTTCAATTTGTGACATTATACCTACAGCGCACATATGTTGGAGGTATGAGTATCATGGATACTGTCAGTATGATACGAAATAGGCTTATCATTTTAAAAACGAAGAGGTCAAAATGCTTTCTTCTAAGATGCTGAACCTAAATGAATAATTAGAAAGTTACATATATATGCACATTTACATATTATTAGCAATCTTCTCTGTATATGAGAAAAGTAGAGGTAAACTATGCGTAGAAATTGTCACTGTTGCAATGGTGCAGGGAGAGAGAAGGTACAAGAGCTGTTATTAGTTGAAATGCGGTCCAGGGTGATTGTATAAGTGAGTAACGTTGTTCTCTTTATTTTTCGCTTTGTACCAAATCTTTGTCATAAAGTAGCACTAATTTACTTTTGTTTGTGTAAATGTTACAAAAGTTTGTAAAGTATGATTTTGAGAGTCTATAAAAGTCTGAAAAACTTCCAAAACTATACAACATTTAGTTGCATTTTAACTATGTTTATGCAAAATTACTCTGAACATGGAAAATACTAAGTTTTACATTATAAAGAAATTGTAAGGATTTTAAAAACTATATACATTGCATAGTATAATTTATTTACTTATGTATGCTGTACAGGCATGCAATACACGAAACATTTATGATCCTTTAATGCGAAAAATGCATAATGTGCTGATTCATAAGAAAATCCAGTTGAATGTATTAAAATATTAATTACATAGAGTACCTTGTCCAAGTATATGAAATAATATTTTGCAAAACAGTTAAGATGTTATCAAAAAGTACAATAATGCATTTTTCCACACAGTAATAGGCCTTGTTAACATGTGCACTCTGTAAGAGCAGATTAATATTTTTGTTCATCACCGGGGAAAAACATAATAATGGTTTGAAATTGTTTGGGAGGGCATTAAATATTCTACGCAATTATAATGGACTCCCATTTGTTACCATAATAAAATTTAAATGTATCTATAAATATTCGCTTTTTTGTCTAGTACTGATATTTATATGCATATTTGTTATAAAATATTAGTGATTTTGAACAAAACCCCCATAGTAGAAAATACATTGAGAGCAGTTTAAAAATCCCACAACTTAGATCAGCCGACCAGCTGACCTATCCTCTTCAATCGCTGAGATTACTCACGCAGCACGCGCGGAACTGTTCTCTCTTTCGGCCAGTTGTGAGTGGGATTCAGGCAGTTGTAATGTGGGTTAGAGAATGTTAGTTATTTCATTACATAGTGCAGTAGGGTTGTGCAATGGCGAGACATTCACTGCGTCGTCGAATATTCATCTTCAAGGTATATCAGGTGCAAAAAGTTATGTGCCAAAACGTGACAAACATTTAAGCATACATTTCCTGACAGCCCGGTTGAAGCACGAATACTAAAGCCAGTATACATAATGAAACAGGTTCTGGGAGCGAGAGGAAAAAAATTCTAAATCATATGCCCATAGAAAAAAAAATTACGAAATAAGAGCATCTATTAAAGCCCTCCTTGTTCCCCAGATCTTATGGTTTGTGATTTTGAGAGGGCATTGAAAAATAGAGTATATTCAGCTAAACCCCACAGACTGGAAGAACTTAAAACAAACATTCAAAACGAAACTAGGTCCAATATTGATGGGGAATAGATATGTAACAGTGATAATTTCCTAAGAAGAGGTGAATTGCGTGTGTGGGAAAATGACCAACATTTCCAGCACCTACAATAAGGAGAGTAGTACCGAATTCTGTTTTAATTTGATGTACATAAAGCGCTTAAGCGCAGCGATTCTACGCAAGAAAATACCGGCGGTAACGCTGGGTCTAACCGCCTACTGGCGGAAGTATGTGTCGGGACATGTATACTGCTCTCACTGTGTACATTCACAAGGGAATGTCAAACCATTTCTTGAAATATGCTCTTACATAAAGTTATTTTGTTAACATATTAAATTTTTCCAATTGTCCTCTTGCAGTATGACATAGGCTTGCTTTCGACAGAATAATTCGAAAAGATTAATTCATATTTCATAATTAAATAGAAATAGGCACAATACAATTTTTATTGCAGATCTGGAGAGGAAATGAGACATATATCAGAATTACTTAGCAAATATTAGTTTTGAGGTAATATACTCGATATGAATTTTCCAATTTACATATTTATCAACTTGGGTACTCACAGAGTATCGAAGAGTTGAGAGTTTTTCTAATAGTCAATTATTGATTCATGTATGTAAACAGGAATCTGAAGAATTATACCCATGCATTTCATGCCCTTCGTTTTATGAATGTTTGTTGATACTTTGTTAATTTTACTTTTGTCACATATGCATTTAAGCACGTAATTCAGTTTTGGTGTTAAATAATGATTTTGCTGGAAACAATTACAATGATGTCATCGGTAAAGAAAAAGAGTGGCAGTTAAATTTTTAACGCTAATGACAGACCATGCTGAATACTGAAATACCGAACCCTCATTTGTTCGCGTGGCCGGCTAAACGGGGATTTACTTGGCACCGGGAAGCACGCTGTTGGCCGGCGGAGTCGGATATTCATAGCACCTTAAGTTCAAGCGCATAGATTTCTACAGCACACCAAACACCAATTTTTTGGTCGTACAATGGCATTTCATGTACAAGATCGTGGTTTTCTGCACTGCAATATCTATGTTTCGTTTCGCTATGTAACCATGTAAATAAAGTCATGCTTCGTCCGTAAAAAAAAAAAATTAAACGCGGTTCAATAGAGCAAGCATTCACATTATCGAACACAAAATTGAGAAATTAATTCTACTCACATTAATGGGTGGTTGCAATTCCTAAACTACAGTTATCTTACGGGGTTTTAATTCTTAAGTTTAGTAGCATTCCAAACCGAAGTTTGGAAAATTACTGATTATTTGCGTTCTAAAGTATACGGACTTTTTGGCATTATAACAGCACTAACACACTATAACACTGAAACACTGGTCTCACAAATTTCAACTGCTGTACAGCACATACTTCACGTCAGCACACAGAAATGCGGGAAAGTGGAGGAGAAACAGAATTGGTTAGAAACAGAGCAAGAAAATCCCCATTAAGGCGGCCACGCGTCCAAATGAAGGCTCTGTATTTCTGCATGAGTATATGTGAGGTACTAGTTCCAGCGAAAATAGAAAGTGGAGAAACTCTGTACGGAATTGCTTGCTTTAGAAGTGAGTAATGTATCTCTGTTTAAACAGAACTCTTACCTCACAACTTGAATTATAAGCTCAAGAGAAATGATCTCATAGCAATAATGTAGGGCACATTCATGTTTACAGCAGCTGATGTCAGCAACATACCTATATTTACAAAGCAGGGCAGAAAGTTGTAACTCTCGTGTTGTTACAGATATGCCAGCACTTTCAGAACTCATTATACAGGAGGATTTTTGTGCATAAAACTGTAGCGATTTTGCAGATTACCTACGAAGATCTCCCAGTCGGGGAATAGCTATAGATTCCTAACATCATTTGCATGTATACCAGTAAAAACATTTATCAAATGCATTTGTTAGGTTATCCTGTTTTAAACTTTGAATTTATAGGTCTATGCTTTAAATTGCTGTAATATGTTTGAATTGCTACAAGTGTGGCTCCTATAACTGAACATATTCAGAAAACGTCGGGAGGGATTCCCAGTGCCGCCTTCAGTTCACGTTCAAGTTCAAGTTGTGCCATAAACAGGAAATGCGTTTGCTCCGACCGTGTGTTGCAAGCGAGTTTGCAGTAATAAGGACTACATAAGTAAGAGTCCCCGTTATTGAATTATTATTTTTAATAGTGTTTAACGCCCATTTGCATTACTAAGGCGTGATGCACGAAATGAAATGATAAAATCGGAAAATGATTTTTTTTTAAGGAAGGAAGTGTTCCGGGCATATGTTTAGGGTACCTCCTAGGCATTTGCCTTTTATGAGGAATGAGGAAAACTTAAAAGAAACATCAATCTGCGAGAACGGTCCTGGCGGAAATCAAATCTCAGACCTCCCGTTTACGAGTCCTTGCCTGAAAGACCTCAGCTACCTTGGCGGTTGATTCTTATTACACATTCAATTCTTAAGTTGTTAGGTTTTGCAAGTAAAATTTAATGTTCAATATACTGCAATAATATCTATTGTACAGGCCAAAATACATTTCAGTTTAAGGCAGCTCAATACAACAGAAAAACGTAATTTATTCATCTTTATTTTCAAAATGCCACATTAAGAATATAATGGAGTGAAAACTAAAAAGAAATCATAAATTGAATTTAATTCATTTAAAATTATGATCTGAGGGCAAATATTACTTTACTCTTTAATGTGTGTATTAATGCCTTAAAATTCAAATAAATTTTCGTATTTGGTAGCTACATTATAATGTGTGAATTAAATATTCTTTTTACTTGCAAAGATGATAAATAAAACAATTTATTTAATGGGTAAGGTTCGAACTTGGGTAATTCCCATTACTATACACCTGTTTTTAACCGTGCAACTATCAGTGTACTTCTGCCATGGAGACTGGTCATGACAGAATGAAGGTGTGCAATACACTTGCTCACATTCATTAGAACATGAAATTTCGAAATGAGAAGCGATTTACAGTCACAGTACTGACAGAACATCGTGTTTGAGACGTAGCAGAGAGATTTAATGAAGCCTGTTCTGTCACCGCTAGAGCTTGAACACATTTTAATGTCACAAGTAACTTTATTAGCACATCAGATTGGGGCAAAAACTCAAAGTATCACCAAAGTAATGTCTATTCGGTTGTGCACTCCACTAAGACTTCTGCTCAAAACTATAAAACATCTACTGCCGGAAACTGGCGTCAATATTTGTAACCATACAGTGAAAATTGACTTAGAAAGCGTATTATCACGAATGTTCATGTGAGCTCCACGGCTCAGGGAATGCTGGTTTCGGTCAATTTTGTTATGACTATTGCAGTGAGTGCGGTGCTTGCAACAGGACAACACGAAATCTCATGCTAAAAGAATCAGCATTGGATCTTTTATGACAGCTCCATATTGTATATAAGATCACTCCCGCTACTTCCTTCGAAAATGTAAGGGATATACTAAAAAAGAAAACGAGTTTTATTATGTCAGATAGCCCCTCAGACGTTGCAATACCTTGCAGTAATCCTTAACGAGGATGACATAATATACAGTGAGGATATTTGGGTTTCAAGCCGCATGAGCTCGGCTATTTACTGGGAAAGTGCAGCCGCCGCAACCGGAAAAAAAATGTAGATTCGCCTTGCGTAAATTTAATATATTTATTATAGTATTTATATTTTAACTGACAGCATAGGAAATTGCCGTACTTAAGGCTCATAAAAATGATCACTAACTTGGTTTATAAGAGTTGGGGAAAATGATGCCCCTCAATGGTATTGTATTTTCGGCATCTGCTTACGAAATTCCTGTATTTCACTTTTTCTACCTTTAGAACACAACGATTCAAATTATTTTAATGCCATTGAGAGATCCTGTTTCTGGTAACTTTAAAAACGTTTGGCTAACGTTTTTCTACGTCTGCTACAAATATCAGGATATTTTATTGCTAAAGAATCCGTTTTCACATATATGTTGTACATAAACATCCATTCTTCAAGAATATTTTTATAGTGACATAACTAACGAAGAAAGTTAGCACACACGCAATGAAAGCACTGAAAACACACAACTGCTCGCTGATAAAGTCTCCCTCAAGCTAACCATAAGTTGTTATCTGTACATGCATTATGTGGGCTTGACGATCGGCTTCTTCGAATAAGCAGTCACGTCCCCCGCTTCTTAACTCAAATAACAGCACTCTGTTACAAAGACATATCCAGGTACCTTTTTAAGCTTCGGTGGTGAAATATTTTACATAAGGAAAAAAATCCGTAAAATTAAATGAAAATTTATAGATTTTTCATGATATAAACTATATACATTTTTCATTTTAGCAGTATACTCACTCTAAACTAAAAAAGAAAAGGTCAGAACTGTGAACCCTTATTTTTCAAGGGTTTTTATATCTTTAATTATTTATTCGGTTTGCTCAAACTGTGTAAACGCATTTATTTGCAATTTTTAGAAGTGGTTATTAAATAATTTTTTTTATGTAAAGTGAATCAAAATTTTGAAGTGAAATGATGTATAAAATCTCTTCTTCCAAAACTGAACCCTTTCACATCGCTTATGTTGACCACTCGTGCTGATTCAAAGAGAGTGTAATTGGATTCC
Organism: Metallyticus violacea; assembly: GCA_030762175.1. NCBI lineage: Eukaryota > Metazoa > Arthropoda > Insecta > Mantodea > Metallyticidae > Metallyticus > Metallyticus violacea. Next base: position 98,286,913 of record CM060846.1, on the reverse strand, counting down.
CGCGTCAACAGGTACTCTACAAAACTTACCGCCCGTACGTACCTTTGGGGAGAAGTGGGAATTGTAAATCTCTAATTCATCTTTGTGCCTCACCCGACAAAGAGAATTATTCATTCAGAAGGTCATTTGAACTAAAAGTGCGGATGCTCTTGTGCATTTTTAGTATATTACGTATAATTTTTAACCTTACTAACGGTTGACATTATTAAATGTCAATGATCTTAAAATAGGTACCTGTGAATGATTTACATAGAGGCTCATTTTCACACAACTTTGTTAGCATCAATGTTTTCAATTTAACATTTTTACTTATACTCGTACTTCTGGGGTAGCAACACAAGCGCAATCCTGCTAACGTCAGTAACAAAGTTAAGTATGATGCTTTTTATAACTTGACATGAACAATTGCTGTCTAATGAAGTTTTACAAAGGGAGAAGAATGAAAATATTGGTGTTGCATTATATTGGATTATTATTGTTAAAAATAAAAGAGCTACAATATTGGTCAAACTACTGAGTATAGTTTAGACTTTGAAACAGTATTAACAGTTTCACCCCTTACTATTAATCTTACAAATAATGACACTATTAACATAACATTTATTATTGCTATCATTATTTTTATTATTATCATTGGTGATGTATGCATTTATTTAAATGGTATGTGCAATCAAGAACGAGGTATCAATTTGTTTTATTGTGCACATATTATATATACAAAATTCCTGTAAAATAAGAAAGTGCCTGATGCCGTTTACTGATAGCAAAACTTCTCAACAATAGCAAGGCTGGTGAAAGCAGGGTTGCTTTGTAGAATCGAGGTCGCAGTCCTTTTATTCAGCCTTTTAAAAACTTGTTAAGGAAGAAACTACCGTTTTCTGAAAGTTACGTATGTGTGTGGAAGTCAAAAATCACGCTAGAGGTGAACCACCCCAATTGTCCGAACCTTTAACCTCCTCTTATTAGAGCAGAAGCTACTTAAAAGGAACTAAAGAACGAATCAAATAAGTCGAGGCAAACTCAAGTTTAGTCAGTAAGGGAGTTCGATTCCAAGTTAAAAAATTTAGACGCGACGTTTTTGTAAAGTTCGCGGGACGTAAGAGTCGAAACGATACAGATTCAAACTCTGAATAAATAGGCAGTTTAGAGCCCCGAACTTCATTGTATTCTCATATTCTTTTCTCACTCAGTTTCTCTCGCTCGAAAGTTGGGACCCAGTATGTTCACTCATTTACCCAGTTTGCTTTCCGAAGTCGGCACGCTGCATTACTCAGGTTATCGACTTTGTTCAGTGTAGTTTAAGTTTGTACATTCATCATTTTGGTCTATTAACATTCAGTGTGCATACGACAAACGGCATAGCACTTAGCCATTTTGATTTAGTTATACAACAAACCATCATGTCAACCTACCTCCCTACGCGTATTCATTTACGCCAGCAACACTCTTCCTAACCCACTGACTCAATGTCAATAAAGCAGTCAAACTATCCTGAGATCTTTACTACTTTTAAATGGGAGAGAAATAGTAAAGAAAACTCATCAAAGAGTCAACATACTTCAGCAGTCGAGGGAAAGCTCTACAAGGGGAATCTACGCTGCGAGACATCTACAGCTGGCCCAACCGACATCGGTCCAGCACATAACTGCCTCACAAATCATCACTAACATAAGGCTATTGATTACATCATCGCGACGCCACATCGCCATCCCCAAATACATCCCTATATTTGACTCATCAACGTGGGGCATTTATTAAACTAGCCCGACATCCCGATTTCATTCCAACTTCTGTTGTTTTGTCGCGTCAGGGGCCACTTATGCTTACCATAATGTATGGTAAGGAAACGAGGTATCCGCGTTTTACATTAGATATTATATTTTGAAATAACTCAAAGAAGACATTGTTTCCTTATAGTACCATTTGTGAAGCAAAAGGTGAACATTTCAATACTATTAGCTTTTGTCATACTGTATATATTATTTTATAAAAAAATATTTCATAAAAACACTTTAAAAACAATGCAGCAAAAAGAGGAACATTTAAATGCAATAAAATTATCATTAAAAAGAAAATTATACCTTTTAAAATAAGCATTAAGTTATGTCCCTTAACATCCTTTGCATATAATTTTTTTCAAGGTAATACTAATTTATAACATTCTTTGGTGTCCAGTTTACATGGATTGACCCTTTTGATATTGTGTCCATCACTTGGACAGCGTTCTAGTCGCAACCTCATATCTCTCTACCTTGCGCTGCTATAACTCTCCCTCCATCAACGTTTCGAATTAGATTTTATATATTCCATTTCAACAGGGTAGAAATAAAGGAAGATGAACAGAGGTAATCTTCTAGAACAAAAATAAACCATAATGTATACAAACTAAAGAAAGGGCATAGAGGAAATAAGAAACGTTCCAGAAAGAGCAAGGAGGCACATTACCGAGCAGAGTAGCTCATATGCTAACGCTTGCAACACGGATTGAATCCGTGTTGACTTTGGATTTTTTGTTTCCCCACCAATGAGAATACTGTGATGCATCATTCTTTTCAAACATTCTCCTATTTCCCATTTCACCTAATTTCTTTCAGTTGGTTCTGTTATAGGGTCGAAAGTGTCAGGATAAGGTGGTATGGTGCGGTGTGACGGTAGCTTGCGCTTAGTAAAAGGTTCTATCCTGGCGTCGAAATGTTCTATCTGAAAACATGTTAGCGACTCCGGCTACGTCTGTGCTTCACCGCCTGTGGATTCTGGCAGCCCTGAATTGCCCTCAGATCATCCCATCCTCCCAGAGTTTATTTTTTCTGTTACAACCTAACGTCCGTAACAACAACAAAAATCTAGAGGTACGATAAGTGAATGTTCGATCAAATGAGTGCGTGAACGAGCTCGAAATTCACAGCCCTTAAAATTGCAGACATTCACCTTTTCAGGGTTAGGAAAAATTGCAGAAAAAACCTTAGCCAGACAACTGACCGTACGGGATTCGAAGCACACGCGTTTACCACAAGAGCACTTAGGCGATCTTCACATAGGTACACAAACGCCCAGCTCTTTGCAGGACTGAATTACCAAAATATCCTCTTTCGTCCCTAACAAGGTAATTCTGTTTAATTCAAGATGACTCACTGGAAGTTTTGAGACGGTTAACTATGCCGGCTAGATCTTGTCAATATGATTTGTAGTCGAGGGGATATCTATTGTTGAGGGTTAGAGTTCCCTGATGCTATTCTGATATTTTTCTATCATCCTGACAAGCAAGCACCAGACTCAGTCTGCATCATGAAGTGCTTTAATTCATCGTCACAAATATCTGTGACAGTCGACACTGACCGTTGGAATATAAATAATCTGTAAGATTCATCTTTCCCTTTAATTGGTTTAGACAAGAAATTTGCACTATTTGCCCCGCTATTTTTTATTGGCACCATGCAATTGAGATTAAAATATATGTGTTTTGAAATCATAGTCCTCGTTTCGCTCATTAAGGTTTCAGTTCACTCACGTCTGTAGAACAGGTGGCTAATAGGGACCATCACATGAAATCCTTAAACAGTTATACAATTGGAAGCTGCATTCAGAATGCGGTATTCATACATGCAGATGCCTTCAGAACCACGCTGTAAACAAATGTGCTATGGATAATTTTTTTTGAATAAACAGCAACTGTTGAATTACATAACACATCAATAATAAGTAATAAAAACACCTGATGCCTGCTTTTCCGTCAGGGAAACGTAGATAGAAGACTCATGTGACATACCCCTAGCATATTAGATGCACTTTTAAAACTCCCTTTAGAGATATATTCAAACTAATAATAGAAGTGAAGAAGAAAGGGTTCAGGTGGCTGTCGCTGATATTTGAATGGGGTAGATTTATTTGTGTTTAGAACGAAAGGCGCAATTCACGATACGTGTCCGAGGGAGAAAGAAATGGAAAGGTAAGGGTTACAGAAGACTTAGGCACGAAAATGGTTCTGCTTGTTGTAAATTAACAGGAGCGATTTTGTTTGAATTGTGTTTAATGCCCGTTTTTACTACTGAGGCATCTCAGGCGGTGAACACTGATGATATATGAAATTATATATTGGGAAAGGATTTTTTTAAAGGAAGGAAATGTTCCAGGCCTAAGTTTAGGGTACCTCCCCGGCAATTGCCATTTATGAGCACTGAGGAAAATCTGGAAGAAGTCTCACTCAGGGAGGACGGTCCTGGTGGGAAACGAACCCCTGCCCTCCCGTTCACGAGTTCGCACCTTAACGACCTCGGCCACCGCTGGCGGTAGACACGAGTGAGAAGTTGTGCATATCACACAGAGCGAAACAAGCTAGGATAGAAAAGTTGCTGGTAGATATTTTTGGTCTTAACTAGGAAAGAGCTTATAGTCTTTGAACCAATTAAAAAGCAGTTACCGAAGAGCGTATTGTACTTATAATCAATGAAGATATCACGTATGATGAGGAACGTACACTCCATGACTAATTCCTTGAAGTATATTTGGCTGATGCTTACAAAATATGTTCGTACAAAGCAGCTAAGAGGAAAGTAACCTCCTCAGCGGAATCCTCCTGATTTGGCTATTGACAGGTCATCTCGTTTAAAACTCACTTCTGTAATGATATAAAAATAATGCTCTCTTAAAAAATTTGAGAATACGCTTAAACCTCCATGCAGACAGAGAAACGTCTTGCAGAATATAATTATTAACAAGGTTTGTAATTATTTCATTGCCATGAGAACAAGAAATCACCAAATGATAAGAAAATCAGCAAGAAACAAATCGACCCTAATAACAACTTAAGGTTTCAGCGTGAAAAATTTGAGTGAAAATGTTTAAAAGAAAAAACAAAATAGGTTCGCTTAAGATTATATATTAAGTTAGCAAAAGCCGAAGAATTCCTTATTGAAAGACATTTCTTTAATGAATACAAGCTACAAAGTGCGGATCAATGCAAATTCCACAAATACTTACATTCTGGTAGAACTGTCGCCACTAAGGGAAACTAAACTATCTTTGATGCCCTTGGTTTAGTTGCAGTAATAATGCATCCGTACATGATAATAGCAGATACTTTTGGAACGCTTCTTCCACATATTTATGTTCTTGTTTTGAACCCAAAAAACAATTCCCATCTAACATGACAATTACATTACCTAATGTAAAATCATGTGCAAGCAAATCAGCAAACATTTGTAAGTATTCCTTGAAGAGGTATTATGACTAGATTTGCAGGATGATTCTTCTTTTAGTCGATTCCTGGGCATAAATAACATAAAGGATATTTATTTATGCAATGAAACAACAGAAGGCGTTTAGTTCCATAAGAAGCTTAATCCTGCAAAATACGCAGGACTGGTTCAACCGCTGATGAGTTTTTCTTTCGTCTATTCTAGAATATGGTAAAGTTCATCAGTGATAGAGCAGAAAATCTTCCTGTCGATTTTTGTTATTTTTATTGCTTCTAGAGTTTTGTGTACATGAGCGATGTTCTTGGGCAATGAAGGAAGTGGATATCGTCGAACTTCATACATACTGCTTCGAATCAAAGCGACGTCTTTGTTGGTAAATTCATATTTCTCTTCATGTTCACTAATTTCTTTCACTTTTAATTTTTCTGTCTTCTGTCGAAGTAATGTTAATCTTCTTTAAGTTTTCTCTTCAGATTATTAGACAACATCTGACGCAGTAATACACCTATGGGGTTCTGCTTCAAAATAAACTTTGTAGATTCAATGTTTCTGTTTCTGTTTAAACAATACGTTTAAATTTAATTGACCAGGTTTTTGTTTTAGTGCAGGACCATCAGCACAAAGCTACTTTAGCTTCATATATAAAGCGAAACTTAAAACAGGTATGCACTGATAAAAACGTTATCTTTTGATCAAATATTTGCAAACACACTGCGGGCTCTTTCTCCATAGCTGTGACTGACATAATTACTGGACTAGTTAACATAAGCGTGTACCAAATACTGTAACAGAAACATGAGCCATGCGCGCAGGGGGTTTAAAGTGAATTTACCACACGAACAACTTTTCCTATGTCTTTCTTTTACCGCAAGGTTAACTACTTCTATTTTATGTTGTCATTACTGCTTTCTAAATCTTGTTTATAATTTGTTTTCCGTTTTAATTTTAGCTAGTGCCTTATTCCTTATTCTGTGGCATGGCGCTGGTGCAATGCACATTTGACACATATGGTATGTACTCCTTTTGCCAAAGTCCAGCATCGTTAGCACGTGCTGTGCTTGAATCACAAAAGGATTCACAATGGTTTGGCCAATGACGGGGTTAGTGTTTTATGATATTGCGCTGCTCGCTCTTACGGAATTTCATTTGTGGTTACAGACAATTTAGAATTGCTAAATTTATTCATACGAATTTCTTATATTTCTTATATATATTTCTTATATGAAACCATTAAGGCATACGAGATGACTTAAACATCGCGGCCCTACCTCTGTTAATGAGGTGCTAGGAGCTTTACCCGAGAAGCTGGTGCACGAAGTTTGGCAGTGTCAATCACTGCACCACCATGTATTCAACTGTCAATGCTTTGATCTTCAATTCTTGACACATGCAAATTATATAAGATATAGTAGCACCAGTGGGTTATCATGAAAACCACCCCTAATGAAATAGATTCACTGCATCTGACAATCTCTTGGACGTGTCAAATGCAACCACTCTGATCTAAGATTAACATGGAAATTTAGAGCATACCGGGCTCTGAGGAGATGTGATATGTGTGCCTGCGCTCACAGAGGAAGTGAAAGGAGATCCCCAGAGACTGTCAGCAAGAAAGAGAACGAGAACAGAAGACAGGCAATTGGATTTACAGTCAAAAACCCGTAAGAGCACATCCCGCTCTAGTAATGCTTTTGCCTTTATCAAGGCGAACTCTTAAGCTTGGGTGCTGAAGAAAATGGTAAAAACAACTACAGTTAGAGGAAAAAATATATGCATTGTATGATGATATTTCAATAATCACTTTTAAATTTTTAATTCCTATCATGTTTTGTCTTTACTGATATTCCTTCTGTAAGTGTGATGTGATAACCGAATATATATAATCGGCATCTTTTTCTGTGATTTTATTTTATTACAGCCTGTGTCGTAATTAAATTATGACCTTTGAGAGTCACAACTTTAGTTATCAGTTCATATCATATTTAATTCCGTAATAACCCAATTAAATTAATATATTGCATTTCATCTTCCACTTTCCATACAGTAAATTTATTGTCTCTGTACAACTATTATTGAAATACAAAAATAGTTGCTTTATTAGTAGTTATGCACGAGATGAATTGAAAAAAGTCATTACATAACTAATATAGAGTAAATGATGTTTCAGTTATCGAGACAATAAACCTTCTAAACCATTACAAAAAGCATACGAAAATATTGAGTAAAGTGCTATTACTGGCTATAAAAACATAATAGAATCTCAGTATGATTTTAGCATATGAAAATAATGCACTAATTTAGTATTTGTATTAAAGAAGCGAATTTAATTTCCTGTACATTATTTGTTTATTGCTTATAAAAAGCGTTCGAGGGAGTACAAACAAAATTACGTGGAGTATATTAACACACCATAGGATAAAGTAAAATTTAACAAACTCAATAAAATGTTCATAAAGGGGGAACATCATAAAATAATTAAAAATAAAGCTAAAAAGCTTTTAGCAAACATAAATTAGGGAGTCAGAAAAGAGTGTGCTCTATTTCCGATGCTATTTTGTAATTCAAATGTAGATAACTTTGATAAAATATTTGAAAGAAAATGACAATAAATAACCAAACTAAATTACATTTCTGAGACTGAACACTATCCATGGCCTGAAATTTATTATAAAAATTATGGGTTATTGTATGGTCTGGAACTTACACTAAGGAAATTTTCCTAAATCGCCTTTGAACTTGCCGAGTTGACTGAGTTCACACACATAAATAAATGCACATGAAATAGACAATATATATTTAGCAATTCGCGGTTAAACACACAGATCGTAAATGAAATGAACTTAAGTCAACCATAATCAGGTCCACAATGACAGTCAGAAGCTAGATTGACATTTTTCCAGTCAACGGCGGGAAACAAGCTCAGTGGAACAACATCGCAAGTTGTTTCTCTAGAGGAATTGCTGCAAGCATTCATTTACATTGTTTTACCTGCCGATTTTCACTTTTAGTTCTTCCATTGCTTTTGTTTATAGACGGGACGAATTCTAAATGTTCTCAAATTTGAATCCTAAAATGCCCTCTAATCTTCCAAATCTAGAATCCCTCGAATCATTATATGCCTATAGGGAGTCAAAACAATAGACAGTCAATGAACTTAAGGGTGAAGCTGGAGTCAGTAATGGTAATGACGAATGTGAACTTCTATCTTTATGTTCTTAAAATCTGAAAAAATACAAGTTTTTTTTAATTTTTTCGACTTTGTGAACATTTGAAAAACAGATTTGAATACTTTTGGAGAACAGAGATTACAATTTGCATACTTTTCACTGTAGTTCCAGATATTAAAAGATGGCTGAAATGATGCCATCTGATGAGTTGACATCAGTTGCTGGTTATAGGAGATGCTATGGTTTTGTGAGAGGTATAAGATAAATCACTCCAATCAGGTGTGACAATTTTTTCCATTGTGACAATTTTCCATTGTGACAATTTTCCAAGAACCAGTCACTTTTATCTTCGTAGGACCTTCTATCACATTTAAACTTACGACACTATCACTTTATTATATGTGGCAGACATATCTTGAATTTCAGGATTCCCTCATTTGTAGAGATTTAATCACGACATTTTCTGAACTTCGCAAGAAAACTGCAGTATGGTAAATAGAACGCTACTAACCTTGTGAAAGTACAACGTGTTGGTTGTGCAATCAACTGAGGAAATCAGTTGTACATAAAAATATTCCCATCTCCAAAATTTAGAAACGTCACGTATATGTGTGACGTTTCTAAATCAGCTCATTAAGAAACACTTCGTTGTGTGCTGAATAATAATCGTCAGTTAAGAGGGCGTCCTAGAAATTCTCGGCCTGACCAAGAAAACACAAGATTTAATTTTTTTTTCTTCAGTATATATTTACCTTTTAAATCATCACATTCAGTCCAACGGCATTCTACTTTTTTAATATCCTCAGTAAAATATGATTTGTAAAACTGGTGCCTATCTTAACTTCAATCTCACATTTAATGAAAATTTTCGTTCACCCAGCCACTTCTTCTGGTTAAAAAAATAATAACAATCGCTTGGAATCAAATCCGGCAAATATGGCAGTTGTGGAAGCATTGGAAAGCGAAGGTCATGCAGTTTTGCAGCAACAATCCCAGACGGATGTGAAGATGCGTTATCGTGATGAAAGAGAATTTTCTTTTTCGCAAGTTGTGAATGTTTAACCTGAATAGTATCCTTCAATTGGTCCAGTAGTGAAGCATAATACTCCCCGGTGATAGTTCTGCTCTACAAGCACCACACTATGAGAATCCCAGAAAACCGTAGCCATGATTTTTCCTGCAAAATGAACCTTTTTGCTTCCTTTGGTGCACTTTCACCTGTTACCAACCACTTTTTGGACTGCTCCTTCGTCTCTGGCGTGTAGTAATGAATCCACGTTTCATCTACTGTTATGAAATGTCGAATAAACTCACTGAACTTGCTTTTAAATGAGTCTAAACACTCTTGCGAAATGTTCATTCGAATGCGTTTTTGGCTCATTGTTAACAAACGTGGCACCCATCGAGCGGAAGCTTTCTCATGCCCAAAAAATAAAATATACACGAATATGGAGGTCTTTGCAATGTCAGCCAACTCGAGTACTTTCAATCGACGATCATTGAATAGAGCATTAGGAATTTTTGTCACATTTTCGTCGGTCATAGCAATTTCGGGACGCTTAAATTGAGCACCCCACTTTTAAACCAACAAAACCGAAGATGAAGAATCCTTTAATGTGGAATCTAACACCATTTGTGTTTCTTTTGGGGTTAAACCCTTCAAAACGAAGTACTTTGTCACAGCTCGTATTTCAGTTTTACTCATTTTGTAGAAAATGTTAACACTAGTTTGTTTACACGTTCGTCCTAAACAAGTGATTACACTTACGTGTCTGAAACTTTACAGCGCACCATCTAAGTATTACGATATTTAACGTAATTTGGCTATCTTCACGACATCTCTGAGTCAGAATGAGAACTTTTAGAATACTCCTATGCTCCTCGTTTCCTACAGGATCCATGTAACCACAATTACATTGCACAATAACACCCATCTCTAGCACTTCAAACACGAACCTTAAGGGATCATTACGAAAATAACTCTTATATCTGGAAAACCTCGCTCCACATCGCAACAAATGACAGAAGGAAAACGAAAATAAGGTACTACATGTTTCTGTTTTTGAGAAAAAAAAATCGGCGATTAGTTATATTTTACTACTTAGTATCACATCCTTTATATTCTTGAATTACCACAATTTTTTCTCCGAAGAGTGTTTCATTTTTGTTTCACACGTTGAAAAACAGCTTTAACTTTTGTTCTATTAATTGCTTGCCGCGTTTCATTCACTAATTTTAGAACTTCAGGCAATCTGAAGATTGATGTTTCCAAATGTATAACTTTATTAGAAACCTCTGGAAATTTAACCTATATGAACTATAAACCACCATATAGCTGTTATGTTGCGAGAGTTTTTGCACTCTTATTTGTAGAATGTGCACATTCGTTAAATGTATTAATTACTTTCAAAATGTATTATAATGTGACTGATTGGTGATAAAACTGTTTGCCTCTGTGACAAATATGTTGTTTACTCCTGCCTACTCGTCTATATACACCATAGAGGCAGTTAACCCTAACTGTTTCAATCTGTTAGTTTTGAAGATCGCAAGGTTTGTAATGACTGTTGTCACGACATTCTTTGTATTGAAATACACTTTAAAACATAAGACAAATAGTTTCGGCAAAACCTAATAAAAAAACGAGATATTAAGGAATGCTGGTACGCGAGGAGTTCACATGATCCCCAATTGAACTCGATGTAAAAACTTGATAGCTTATAAAGAATAGCGAAGAAAGAGGTGTGGCCAATACGTAGGTTGGAACCCCTGTATTCAAATCTATGCTGAAATTAAAATCTTACGTTTTGCTGTTACTAAAGCAACAGTTCTCAAACTGTGATTCATAAACTCCCGGATACCCGTGAGACTTTCCAAGAGATCCACTAAGCATTAAAATATTGGTAAGAGCACTTAATCTTAAATGCATAGACACAAACAATGAATTACGAGAAAACGAAAGATTATACAAACTCACGGTGTGTATTTACTGAGGTAAAGCAATTTAGAATCATAATGAAGATTACTATTTATTTCTGAGGGAGCTTTCAAATAGGTAGGCCCAAAACGTAAACTAAACAGAACACTCATTTTACCGACATTGTTTCCTTGGCAACAGCATCAAATTTTGAAAAGTCATACTCGGCACTACTTTATGTAAAAAGAATGTAAAAATCGTTTGTGAAACGCATTATCAGAATACAAATTTCTGCTGTTGAGCCCATTATATCAAGGCTTTAAGTGAAATGTGCCATCATCTCTCATATGGAAGATAAAAGTAAAAGCAATGCTGTGCCATTGTTTAATATTGTTTACATTTTGTAAACCAGCTATGAAAAATAATCAAAAATACAGGAAGAAAATTTATGCATTTCAAATTTAAGTGAAATCTTAAAGAGTCTGGCCCAGTAAGAGACCTTTATTAAATACAACGGTGAAGGGAAATTTAAGAACGGCTGCTCTACTACAACTTTAAAACATTTTTACATTCTATGCTTTATAAAAACCCCATGTACGAAGTGTCGACGTTAATTACATGCTTTGGAATTGCTTTACATGTTCTTTACGATTTACCTTCGCTTTGGCAGCAAAAAATAAAATCCCAAGATATTACGTGAAAGCTTTTTGAAAATTCTCACTAGGATATAAAATTCCTGGAGGTAAAAGTCTGTTAGGTTTGTGTACTGTTACATAAACATATGCGCAACGCTTTACTGCTCTTCATATGTTAACCACACTGCGGCAACTCAGAGTAGAACACGGGAGGGAGCGATAAGCGAACTTGAGTGCTCTTAGGCAACCAACCTCATGAGTCGGCTGGCTGATCGACAGAAAGGCCGTGCCAGTTTTCATGTTTTACTCGCTTTTCTCTCTTCCTCTCTCACCCGTTCGTTGGTTCACAACGTCGAGATCAATTCCATTCGCGGCAAACCCACATAAGCAATCCCCCAAAGCTATATGGGTGGGCATTAAAGGGTATGTGAGCTAACTTGTACTGTATTTTGCATGTTTTTTTCCTCTGTGACACGTGATGTATGTCATGGATTTTAACGCTGTCGTCAGCAGCCTGACAGAACAGGTTGATGAGCTTCGCCGAACTTCAGAAACTTAAATTCATCATGGAAACTTCCAATTAACAATCCTGATTCTGTATGGAAGGTAAAAAGTTTTCAAATTGATATAATTTAAAACAAATATAAATTGTGCTCTTTACAGCTCGATTCGTTGCTGTTTGAATGTCTAGAGGTTGTTTTAATTTGGTGGTTATAATTCTGTACGCTTTTTCTGTCTCTTCACTTCCGCTATCGAACGTTTTCTGATTATGCATCGCAGTGCCAGCTGAAACAAGTATGCATTTAGTATCATTAGTTAATTTTTTTTAAGTATTTTTCTATTTCTATACTAAATTTACTTATAATTACTATCTGTATAAATATGAGTTTTTTGTGATACAGTTTAATTTAAGAATTACGGTAACTGACCTTGAAAACCTAACTTTCTAAATTTTTTTGGCTAAACCAATTTTATTTTTTATCACATGATATAAATAAGCTATGCAAATTCAGATGAATCCAACAAATATTTTTCGAGAAAGAATTGTTTTTGGTTATTATGATGATCTATAAAAATGTTTCTTGCTGCGCAGATTTGAAAATATAAGAAGAACTGCGGATTTTCGTACCAAATACATAATAGAGACAAACTATCTGCATAAATTTTATTTGAATAACCTATTGTTTTTTTAAAAAAATCTCACTTTGTGCATTCTGCAGTAATTTGAAATATAAACGAAATATTACACCAGATAATACATTTATCTTCATTAGATTGATGCATAGCTTCGTAGCGTTTTGGTCATCACAGCTGTGACTGTATTCTTAACCCTTAAATCACATTAACATTATTATGTTAATTAATATCGCAAACATTATTATTCACACCATAATTATTGTTAATATCATTATTACCATTACAATTATTATTCTTTGTATTATTCTAATTGATTATGTACACATTTCTCTATATGACGGATAATATCATCATCAGTGTACCAATGTACATTTTCTGTAGACACGATTCTTAACACAGGGAACGTTTATCGCTATTTGTCTTTTCAGCAAGCTTTTAACACTAGAGACGATTATAACAGGAAAGTATCCCATTATAGAAACAAGGTCCCTCTACTGTTGTGAAGATTTTTAGTGAAGCTTAGTATGTAGTTAAAATGTCACTATTTTGGGAAAGTTGTTTGTGCAAGCATTTATAAAGCTTGGCCTGGGCTATATATACAAACTGCCAGAAATTTAAAAAAGAACTTACAATGAGATAAGACGTTCTTTCAGGGTAAAACGAGAACGAATCAGAACAGCTACCACAAGTTTGAAGTAGCCAGTCAGAAAGCTGAATTCGAACTAAAATTCTAGAAGCTTCGATTAGTAAAGTTTAGCGGGACCTAAAGCGTCCCAACTGCTCTGGTTCAAAAATAGTATAAAAAGCAGTTTATAGCCCTCAGCGGACCCTCAGTTTTGTTTTGGACGACAGTAGGTTGCGCCACTCATTCTAAGTTCAGATTCCGAGGACGGTAGGCGGTGTAAATTTTTCTAAGTTTCGACTTCGATGCCGGTAGATAGGTTTATTTCGAAGCCGGCAGATTGTGTTTTCTAAGTGTTAATATCATAGCCTGTAGGCAGTGAAAATTCCAAGTTAAGATTTTGGAGACGACGGGAAGTGTTTGTTTTAATTGCGACGCAGAAGTCGATAGGGAGTACTAAATTATTCAACAGATCCACACATAGTTTCGCTCAGCTTAGCTACATAATCAGTGTATTCAAGTCTGATAGACTTAATATTATGTCATATGCAAATTAAAAATCATTACGACGTAAGTCACGGCATTCAAAAATTTTAAAATGATTTATATAGTAAATTGTGAATTAAGCATACTTGTTAACAAATCTCATTCCACGTAGTGTCAAGCAAACAGTCAAACTTTCCCTCAGATACACATCCCTCTTCCTTGGAACAAGAGCAGCAGCCGAGATGTCCCGACAAGATCGTCATGAGCGAGAGGCGTTAATTACCTTGCGTCCCATTTCCACAAAAATCAACACCAGAGTGGAGCAACAATAATTAATTGACGCCACGTCCACACCAACATGGAGCCATAACAATTAATTCCCTCCACATCACATATTCGGTTCCACAGCACTGCGTTGTTAGAACATTGTTTACTGTTTGTCAACTGTAATTCGTTATTTGGAGCGCTTTACTTGAAAATATGTTTTGAATTTTGCAAATTTCAAAAACGTTTTCACTGTGAACTATGTAAGATGGAACACTTCCGACATATTGCTCTTTTAGTTTAATAGAGGAGCAAAGACAGCGGGAAGATGAACTCCTGAACTCTTTAATGCGTCTGCCTACTCGAGAATTAGCAGATGTGAGAACTGTGATCAGTTATCCATCGTGCGACATTTGCATTCCATGGGCGAGATTAAAAAGCCCGATGCATGGGTACAGCAAACTTAGTGAAAACAACAAAAATCAGTATGTGGTCATTGCAGAATATATTACTGATTAATTTTTGTGACTTTCATTTCAAACAATATATTATTATGTTGTATTTGTTGTCGCTGCTTTTGTCTTGTTGATATTACACTGAATACTATTGGTATAAGTCTGTAGGGAACAATGAATTCAAATTAACTAATGATGGCACAAATGATCTCGGAGTTTGGTGCCCTTAAGTTATCTGACATTCACCTTTTCAGGTTAAGGAAAAGCTCCTTAGAAACCTGCTCAGACAGCTTAACCTGATCGGCATTCGAACCCAGGATTTCCCGATTAGCAGTTGCAAACGCTACCACTAGACTATGGAGGTGATAAAATTTATTATCACAGCCAAAAATGCTACAAGCATTTGCAATAACCTGATATTTAAATGTTTTTATAGTTACATTTATTTCACGTCTCAAATGCTTCTGGTTAAACTTTTGAATTGATTGGTGAAATTTATCACTGCAAGGAACAAAATGAATTTCGCTATGTGCAAAAAAATGCAGTTTTAAGAAGAACGATCTTAATGTTTAAGGAATTATTTTTACCGTTACACAGAGTCATATGAACAATTACATGATAGCATCTTTTTAAGTGAAAGTTGAACTAAATAGCTTCGCTCTATGAATCCAAAAGAAATGAAATTAATTATTCTGCAAGAAACAACAAATCAATTTTTGGCCATTTTTGACATTTTCCACCAGTTGAAACCCTTAAACATTACTCTTATTCACAGCTTCCTCAGGTATTTCAGAGAATATTGAAGTTTCACTTTGTCGATATCACTCATACCAGCCATTTTTAAATCAAGTATTAATCGAATAGCCAACTCCATAAATGAAACTATTTCTCCAGTTGTTTCGACTAGACATACATAATCGCTTACAGTGTTTCGCTACTCATTATTTTAAACTAATAGATTCATATCATCTCAGTTTAGGGTATACCCCCGTCATTTGCTATTTATGAGGAATAAGGATAACCTGGAAAAAGTCTTAATCAGGAAGGACGGCCCTCACGAGTGTGCTTTACGACCTAAGCCACTCCCGATGTCAGTGAAATTCACTTTCAGAATACTCCATGAGCTTAGGGGATAAACAATATTCAGAATCTTCAACGGCCTCCTGTCAACGATGCGACTAACAAGACTCATCTTAGGTACAGTTCGTCTGTTGTGACTATTACACACTCAATTATTGATTTCTAACTTTGTTCCACTATAATGTACTAAGATTTAGTCATATAACTTGTCCGTTCAGGCGGTTTTCTAGACCTCGGCTGCTAAGCTTCCCTCAGCCATCAACAAAGTATATACAATCTCGCCATATAGAAGGTGTGGAAATTTTCGTCTTCTCTTGGTTAAATAGGCCTTATGTCGGGTTTGGGGAATAATATTTTGACTGACACGATTAAGTTCGGCTATCGTAATGTTTCTCATTTCTTTGGTAATATTTTTTTATTTTCATTTCGTAACCGCGACTTTTACTTTGGAGAAACATTTAGTTTGTGAACGTTCAATATCCGTATCAATTCGTCTAGATTTTTCTTTAGTAAAACTGTATGCTTTGACTCATTTTGTTTTACACAGAGCTATTAGATTCAAAAATTTGTGCATGTTAACGCAGATAACATTTCTGGATGGAGGCAACTGATGAAGAAACTTCTCAGTAACGGGCTGTATTATATTGAAAATGAGGTCTGCACATAAAATTTGCGTTGTTCTAGAGTAGTGGCTCTTGAATTGTGGTCCGAGTATACACAATGGATTACTAGAAAACGAAAGACAATATGAATTTGCAATAACATTTATTGATGTAAAGTAAATTGGAATAAAATTTAAGATGACTCTTCGTTTTGGAGTGAGCTCGTAAGTAGGTTATTTATTTATTTATTTATTTAAGGGCGCTCTTAACACATGGGAATATTGTCGTCCGATTCAATTTGGGGCGCGAAACGATCGATAAATTTCACTCAGAGCTCTCTTCGTTACGATTTGAGGTTGTTTTTCTTTCATAAACCTACAATAAGGTACGCACGACTTCCCCTCCCTTCCGAAGGAAGCCATACTTAACAATTTCACGCCGTAAAATCCATTGAAGCAACCGGGTTTGAACACGCGACCTTGGGTCTACGAGGTAAGTATGGTTATCACAAGATCAACAAACGTGGAACCGGCAAAACACTGTAATGTACTTGTCACAGTTACCTCGGCAATAATAATAACCTTTCGGCAAAGAACTGTATAGGCTAGCACCTGTCTTAGGCCAGCTCCGAATTTTTTCGGACTATCAAAACAAGCCATTAACTTTTGTAAAAACTTAGTTGTGCGGCAAATCATATTCCGTCCTTATTTATATAAAAATAAATCAAAATAAAGACGTTTAATCCATTTGGGAAATGTAGAAACAGAAATAATAATATAGTTATTAATCTGAATATATCACGGCTTGTAAGGAAAACGCAGCATCATCCCTGTCATTAAGGATTAACATTAACGAGTACCTAAATACTATCATATGTTGTTTAATATTAATATCAATCATTCATACTTTTTCTATGTGATATTATATTTACGATTAGTACTATTTTGTAAGACAATGAAATATATTTATATTTTGTAAACCAGTGAAAACAACTTTAAAATGTTATAGAAAACAAATAAACTTTGAGGATTTAAAATTTTGAGCTAAATCGTTGCAACAGCGAGAGGACTTTAAAGGAAGTCTGGGTCAAGGTAATTTCGAGCACCGTTGTTCTAGTCTACTACCTAGCCATCTCTGCAAATAAGTTTATATTACCGTGGGACGGGAATGGAACAGGCTAAAATCAACTTTCAAGGACATGACAAAGGGGATAAGTGGAACAGAATTTCGGATAATATATAAGATAAAAGGGAACTCAGTACCATACTAAAGCTGTTAATTAGACTTCATGTAGTGTAAATACTATACATTTTATATCAAAACAAATGGCAACATATTACCTGCCTCCTATCCGGTGGACGAGCATAACCGTTCTTGTATCCGCAAGTCTTTGAGCCGCGGCTACAAAATTCCCACCATCTGGTGGTCTTCTTGTCGTGTGTCTCTCTTGGTATAGTCAAGATGGTGGTATTCTCCGCAATTAATGAGTAGCATCTCTAAACACTCGAACTGGTGAAATTTTATATAGTAAACTTATACATTTAGAATGCAGCAATTGCAGATGTTCAGAATGTGTTTGTTTGCATAACCTTACTGCTAAAACAAGTTCATCTTTCTTAACATCATCGCGATTACAATGTTGATATGTGCACATTTCTTTTCACATCTATATTACATTTAATACGTCATCCTCTGGGCTGATTTCTGCACGAGTATTAACTTAGGAATGGTACTAATGAAAAGCCCCAAAATATGAATGGGGAAAGCAGTCTATAATTACCGCATAGGAAAATTACACACTATTTTGATTTATTACATACTTAACGTAATTTATCATACAAATATCTGAAAATGAAATAACGTATAATAATGAAATAATATTGAAAAAATTCCAAAATAGCTGTATACTTTAGTGTGTAAGAAATTTAAAATCTCCATTAAAAATTGTTAATTTAAAATAGTTTAATGACTAAGCAGTTCACAATTTCAATTGCAAACGATTGATAAAAAATAAACGCTAGCCACAAATTTACAAATATAAGAAATAATTTAAAACTTATACAAATTAATTACTATTACACAATTCAACATTTTCCTAAATAACATTAAAACATTGCAAGCCAATTAAAGCGTACATACTACCTTAGTCACTGTGTCAGGCGGACTGAAAGAAAAGCGATTTTAACAATTTTAAATTAATGGTCGATATGGCTAAACCCGTTGAAATCGGAGCCCTCTCTGCAAACAAGGAATAACGATAGCAGCCCAAGACTTCTAACACAGGGTACCAACGTAAAATAGGCAGGAAGGAAGGACATATAAATGGTGTTTGGGACACAGCAATACACGTAAGCTCAGTGATGCCAAATCGAATTTGTCGAACCTAAAAAGTTCACTTATGATCTTAACGCGCCAAATTATGGAAAAGTAGTAAAGCTCATTTAAATTTCTTCCTTTTCGGTTTGTCCATATATTGTAATAATATAAATGCATGATTTCCGACTCATTAAGATATTTGCAGCGCATTAAAAATAACTCAAAATTAATGTTTGTTGCCAAACAATATGTCAACATCCAAATAGTGTTAGAAAAGTATGTTCCGTTTATAGCATGGAATTACCCTACAAATTACCCTCTGAATTCCCTTCTATCTTCTGTAGTAACGAAGACGTAAAACTTCAGTGAGCGGAAAGGACTTTAACTAAATTCATATATTTCAAATATGCTTGTTGTATGCGAGCTTTGAGATTCTGCCGGTGATCACAAAATAGTATTTGACAGTGATATTACAATGAACTGTATATTGAGTTCATCATAGAAAATGCTCCATTGAACTATCTTGAGTTACCTGGAAATAGCATATGCACTAGTTTTAATTAAATTTAATGCATACTATGTACGTGTTTTGTCATTTTTACTGTGCTTGCTATCGTTTGTTGATGTATTGAGTAAAAAGAGTATAATAAACTGCAGGTTTATTATTTGTTCATATCCAACTTAGAAGTTTTTATCTCCTTTCTTCTTTTTCTCTTCTGTTGTGAACTAGAACTACTCCTATCCTTGATGAATGAATGTAAATTATAAACTAAGATGTATAATATCAAATGAAATACATTTTAATGCCCCACGCACACATTAATTAGTGTTTCTTGTGAAAATGTTTGACTTTCTATTTCAATATGTTTTTGTACCTTTCTTATACCTAATCAAATTAGGCGTTGGCTTTCAATATTCTGCCTTTTTATTTCCATTTTATAAAAGAAACGTAATGAATGCTCTCACTTAAAGCAGCACAACTCAATATTAAACTGCACAAATGTGTCGCCTTAATTACACAAAGCTGTGTTAATATACCTCAGTTGCAGTTAATCTTACAATAAAACAAAGTAACCATTAAGGAAAAGAAAAAGAAAATAATTTTAATACACATTTCAGATCCCTTTTTCAAACGATTATCATTAGAAAATTTTAATAGTCTTTAACGCCCGTTTTTACTTCTGAGGCACCACAGGCGATGAACACTGATGATACACGAGACGAGATGAAATGATATATTGGGAAAGGACTTTTTTAAGGAAGGAAACATTCCAGGCCGAAGTTTAGCATAACTCCCGGCATTTGCCATTTATGAGGACTGAGGAAAACCTGGAAAAAACCTCAATCAGGGAGGACGGTCCTGGCGGGATTGAAACCCCAGACCTCCCGCTCACGATTCCGCGCCTTAACGACCTCAGCCACCCTTGGTTGTATCATTAGAATATGAATTGTATTACGCTGTAATACGTTATAATGCACACTTTTGTAAAGTTTCTCATTTGACTAGGTTGTTGGTTGCCTCAGTTTATTTGAAGATGAGTGGACTGCTTAGTACGGATAAAGTATATTTTCCTGGTCTTTGTACCCGCATGATATTACTTTCACCGTATTCTTGTTAACTACTTTTGGGACAAAGAAAGTCCCAACAGTAACACTAATAAGCCCTCCTGCAGCTATACGTAAGCTGCCATTCGACGCTACTCCAAATGGAGTTTATCTACAATTAAATCCTAGATTGCTATTGGCTAAAGCTAGATTATTATTGGTGTGATCAGATAGAGCGTCTCTATCGCTAGTTAAGTAAATATTTAATAACTTTCAATGGCTCTTCAGTATTTAACGAGGAAAACGTAGCACTGTACATTTGAATTAGCTTTTGAAAAAAAAAATTGTGCACGCGTAAATTATGCCTGACTTTGCTAAGCAAGAAAGGCTGACACGTCGTTATATTTGTTACTCAGGAACATAATATTTGGTTTTGGTATCTCAGACGCGGTACAGATTTACGTTAAATGAATGCATTCCTATAATCCGCTGCATAGAAAAGTCGCAATATTTTTGAAGATCACATAATAAGTAATGTTATTCAATGCCATGGTACCTGAAGTCGCCGATAGCCCAAACGGAATGGACTCTTAACGTGTAGAATGTTGTTTGACTGAAATGGTTTAAATTCCTTTCAACCGGTTTAATATGTTTTGGAAGAAATTGCCAGGCCGTATTTGTATTCACTAACTCTAAGTGATCTCCTTTCCAAACTAGTTCCAGTTCTTCTGCAACAAACATTGTAATAGCGAAATATAATATGTGAGCTAAAAATGGGCAGCGTTCTCATTTAAGTGGTGTGTGTGTGTGTGTGTTTACATTTCTATGGACAGATTATTCCAAAGAAAAAACTCTTGCAAAGCAGAACTAGTGCAAAACATATCCAAAAATGTTAATTATGTAGATACCATTAGAGGTAATAATATTACACTCTGATATTTAAAACTGCGTGCTTTTCATTTTTATTTCTAGGTATTTGTGATTTAAAATTATCTCTCTGTTTGTGTTTGAGTGACAGTGGAGAATGGAAAAGGCGTAAAAGAAAAAAGTGTGAGCAAATATTTCGTAGATGCCCTGAGACATGTAACTTATATGAGAGAACTACAAAGCGATGTGTCTTCAACTGGAAGGCTGACAGTTACAAAGTAATATATTCTGTTTTTCTCGCTTTGTTTGTTTAATTCCTTTTAATTTTGTATGCTCATGAGTATTCCTGTTGCATTTATCAAAAAGTGAACACTATATTACAGCTTTAATAATGAGTTCTTTCACTTCCTTAAAGCAATTCAATATTGACAATTATAAAACGTTTTTATTTAAAGTTGTGTTCTCCATTTAATACTGTAGATCAAACTCTTGTGTTGGTACTAAAAAGAGATAATGATGTAGAAGATGTAAGGGGTATTTGGTCCGCTAATTCGGAAAGCAATCTTTGGTATGAAGGTTTGCCTTTATCTCAGAATATTAAAATTTCATTTCTCACTTCTTTCCGCAAGTTGTGTTCTCCGCAGACTGCCTGCTCAGCGGGTTTTATACATTTTTACCATGCCCAACAGTATACAAAAGTACTTATTTTCATATTTCATGTCACCTCCCAAAACAACACATGTATTTTTTTCTTTATAGTTGGTGTACCATTTATGTATATATGAATAAATAGCCTAAATAGGGTCACTAATATAACATTTATTGTGTTCCCTGAATTACTTTGACGTGGAATCTAAAATAACGCTAATTGAATACCCAATTTTACAAAAATATTTTTTACATAAAGTAAAACTCACTACAAATTTATAATTACCAAATTGTACATGTAATTTTGTGGTTACTGTCGTATTAACATAGTAAACTACAATACTTTAGAGTTATTAGCCTAGTATACTTGTTTCCCAGCTTCTTAGGGGGGTTCTTTTGCCAACTTTCGTATCGAGTTACATATTAAAGTAGTTTATGATATTCTTCAATGCATTAGATAACTAATAATGAGATCAACAACAACAACAACAATAATAATGACGATGATGATGATGATGATAATAATAATAATAATAATAATAATAATAATAATAATAATAATAATAATAATAATAATAATAATAATACCTCCCTCTGTGTTGGAAAACGAGAAGTGCCAAAACTACAAAATTGTTTCATCGAATTGAGGGTAAACTTTAGAAAAGTTCAAGGACGCGAAAGTGGCGTGGCCTAAATGAGATTAAAAGTCATAACTGGAGTGAGATCTTTCTGGAATGAGTATAGCGCTATGAGTGGACAAGATTAGAACATATTCTAAAACTATGTATTTTATGTAGAAAATAAAGATACCTACAACTTAGTGGTGTCAAAGAGCACTACACTCATATGTTTCCTTACTTTGAATAACAAACATATAAAAAATTGAAGTGTGTCGCGTGGAAGGATGCCAAAGAATATCATTAACTTGAAGTATGTGGCAATTTTGTCTTTAATATCGAACGGTGACAAGTTGGGTGCCCGCATTTGGGCAAGGAGTTGATAGCTTGCAGGATGCGTCAAGTATAGATCCTCCTGTCTCTGCAGCATATTCATTTGAGTTGATTCGATCTCTGCTGTAAGTGAACGGACAATAAACTCTGGAATGTATTACATATGTAGGTGTAACCCATGCGATGTTAAAGACGCCCTTGGGTATCACATAATTGCGGTTGATTGTCTTAGGAATACTGAGAACAAGTTACAACAGGAGAGATCATTGCAATAGATGAAACGAGCCAGAACTGTTACGCTAGTCCAGTGAAAAGCGGTATCCATCAGCTCCTACCCGAAACTATGCAAAAATCCGAGAATGTGAAAGCAGTGCGTAAGTGGCACATGAGGTCTCAGGAGTCATAATGATACAGTTCCTCAGGATCAGACTATTAAATCGGCCTAAGCCGATGCTCAATGTGAGTGTTCACTAGTACGGAGGGGTGGAAGGTATTGAAACATTGTCTTTATCACCAGATAAGAGTCCTGCGAGTATTTTCTCTTCTCCAACCTACAGGAACTACTCAGAGTAAAGCAATCCTTCCTTCAAGCAGTAAGACAGATTCACTATTTATTTGAAAAACATGATGTTACAACAAGAACAAAAGTAATGAGAAATAAATGCAATAGCAACAAACGTAATAAAAGTAGATTTGAGCTAATGAAATAGTCTCTCTCTCTCTCTGTCTATTTTACACTGACTTTAAATATAACTCAAATATGTGCAATATTTTAAAAAGTTTCTACGATTCAACAGAAGTTTCATTTTTTCACTTCTCATATATCGATGGTACATATGTTGAACACCTTCATAATTAAGAACACATAATAAACCCTGCCAAAATCCACAACACACCTACATGTTTATTTATTTATTTATTGGTGTTAACGAAAAATCCGGCCTCACTAATAC
This sequence comes from Metallyticus violacea, assembly GCA_030762175.1. Lineage (NCBI taxonomy): Eukaryota > Metazoa > Arthropoda > Insecta > Mantodea > Metallyticidae > Metallyticus > Metallyticus violacea. Next base: position 98,263,074 of record CM060846.1, on the reverse strand, counting down.
GGAAGGTTGGACGTAGAAACTGGAGAAAAGCTGTTAGTTGCACCCACACCAGTTGTCGACCACGCAACACCTGGGCAGGAATCAGTATCAAGCATGCGTATACATCTCAAGCTTTCTTTTGTTGTAAAATATCATGAGCGACAATATACAGAACAGATTTGATAGAAGCGGGTAACATTTTTCCATATCTGGGAAAAATTAAAATTGGAAAGCACAATGCTCGTTATACACATGGATCCAGTGAGCAAAGTATGTAGCAGCTGCTTGTGTATGTCTCTACTAACAGATATTACATGTGCATCTATGGGCCAGTCTAAATAGGTTAGAAAATATAGGATCTTAGCTTAGCAAAGTCATTCTGTTTTGACATTGCTCTCAAGGTGAGTCTGTGCATGCAGTGGGGGTTGGATAAAGCAAGACATTGCAACCCCGCGTTAAGTTTACTGATGTTTCTTAGACATCAGAGTATCCAAAAGTAGATTTAATAATAGCGAGCAAGCAAATGACCAGAATGAAGTTTTTCCTTCTATTTTAATAGTATTTAACACCCGTTTTTACTACTGAGACATCATAGGTCACGGACAATGTGATTTCTTTTATTTACGAACGCTCTTTAACATCTCAGGTCATCAACGTCCCATTCTATGCAAGGCGTGAAACGACTGACAAAGTTTGTTCAGAGGCCTCTTCTTTCAGGCTAGAGGTTCTTTTTCGTGCCGTAAATGTACGACACGGGACCCACAGCTTTACTTCCCTTCCGAAGGAAACTAAACTTAGGATTTTTACGCCCCGAAAAAATCTATCCATCATGGACGGGTTTGAACCCGCGATTTTGGGTTTAGAAGACTAGTATGGTTATCATTACATCACGAGATAAAATGATATAATATTTTTTTAAAGAAAGAGTTTCAGGTCAGTTAGAGTAGCTCCCTGCATTTATCATTTATAAGGACTGAGGAAAACCTAAAAAAAAACATCAGTCAGGAAGGACAGTCCTGGTGAAAATCGAACCCCAAATCTACAGCTCACGAATCCGCGCCTTGACGACCTCGGCCACCCGTGGCGGTTTTCTGGAGGGGTGCATAATATCAAGCATCCGGGGATTATTTCCAGATTAGGGCTAGGAAAATATCTTCCTACAGGAGTGTACATCAAGAAGCACGGGGAATAGGCTTAACGTCCGTCCATAGGTTGCTCTTTCGAATTGGCCAAGCACATTCCCCAAACTTGAACCCTATAGAAACTATATGTGTCATTATGTTGCGTAAATGGAATTATTATCAGTACGGGGGGATCTCTAGCGAAAAGTTGTACAGAAGTGTAGGAAACCCTTATAATCCTTGGCAGTCGTTGGTAGACACAATGAGCAAGAGACTGAATGAAGACAATGATGACTGGTGGCCATCGCATTAAAGTAGATAGTGTCAATTTCATCGCCCCAAAGGAAACAAAATCGCTTTCTAACTAAGAAAAATATTGCTTTTCATTACGTTACATGTATTTTTTAATTTTTATTTTTGGGGAAGAGCTATGTGTAATAAAATTATTTCTGTAACTATCACAGTCATTTGTCATTTGTTAATCAAGCATAATAAATAAATAAACTCTAATCTTCAGGACAAAATGCTTAGTGTAGTATCCTTGCTTAGGAATGTGTTTTCTTTATTATCCCGCAATAATAACAGAAAAATCACTCATTTTTATTCGTTTCTTAGTAAAGAAACAGTTTCGGACTCTCGTCCTCAGTCTAGTTTTTATGCGGAAAAGCAGGACGAGTGCCTTTACGTTTGCCAGAGTCACATTTACACGGTGCATAAAACTTATCTTGTGTATATTTTTAAATGCTGATATAAGGCACACAGAAATATGCTGTGCAAACAGATACTGACTTTGGTATAAATTCAGTCACAATGATTTATCTACGTTGACCTATTAAAGACGTACTAATACAAAAAATCTCTTAAGGTTGGAAATTTAATAATGCTCCAAATCTTTAGCTCGGATGACAAACTCTATCGGAACATACTCCGGGTCCAGTGAGGTGACTCAGTGTAACGCTTGGGGCTTCCGTTCGTCAGACCCCGGTGTCAAATCCCTTGGAGTCTTCCATCCCCTGGTCGCTTAGGCCAATGCTAGGTTGAATCTTTATTTTCCACGATGTTTTGCTCTTCCATTTCGTTCCGATTCTTCTGTTACAGGGTCGAAAGTGCCAGGAGGAGGTGGGCTGACACGGTGTGACCAGGATTTGAGCTTCGAAAAGGTTTCTGTCCTGGCGTTAAGTATGGAACCGAGTACCTTCTTGGGAAAGGACTGCACCGCGTGGGAGTGTTTTATCTGGAAATATGTTCGGGATCCCGCGCTCACCGCCTGTGAATCCTGGCCCGCCCGGCGTCTCCCTCGCTTTATCCCTCTTTCCACCTTAATGGGGGCTTAGGCAGAAAGGAGTAACCATGATAAAGACTCAGCTACTGACGTATCCTCCTCGACCCCAAGATATCCAATACCTCCGTATCAAAACACGTTCAAAATATCTATAAAAGTTATTTATTTCCTTCCAAAATGTGAAACAGAAATGTGACATACTCCAAACTGTGAGGTTATAAATGTGTAGCTTAATTGGTTATAGAACGGGTGTTTTAGAGCTAATGATACAAACTTTAAGGGTTGTTAGAGAAGAGCAAATATATCAATTTGAGACAAGGAACCCTGATCCGAAAACAACGGAATCGAAATTTATAAGCCAACACTGATGTGCGATATCATGTAACAGTGGAATACGAGAACCTACGAATCGTTGCTTGTAGGAAGTAATTAATACATTGATGTCTTTATATGAACTTGCTAACCCGGCCAACCTGTAGGCGTGCTACATGAGGGGTCGGTACAGGGAACTCTACTACTGCAGTGCAGACGGAGTGATAGGTATCGGACATGGTTAGTCCCGATGTGGAGGTCTGTAGACTGTAGTCCGTGTTTACCAGTTGAAGTGTACAGTAGATCAGCCTAGTTAAATGAAGTAAAAGGTTGCGGAATACGTAGACATTTTTCTCGTAAAGGAGAAGCCAATGGGAACAATAGGGAATCTGACAGGTTGTATAGGGCCCAGTACCCATGTAGGAGACATCCGACCCACACCAAATTTCCTTTACTGTTCAACGGTTAAGGGGAACAGGGACATGGTACCATAATACAAAGATCTAGGAGGAGAACAACGCAGTGTACGGAAAACCGCCATGGAAGACGAAGGTGCTTGCTCATGTGGATGCGGAGCCTTCAATCAGCATTCGATCTGTTACACGTGAAATGGGTGTCGTGCACAGTACTGTGTGAACTGTAATACTGGAACAGCAGCTGCACGCCTACCATCATCAGAAAGTGCATGCTTTGATACTGACTTCTCGCACCGTGTTCAGTCAATGGGTACTATAGTACCGTATGTCGGCCCCAACTTTCCTGCCTATGTACTTTTCTTAGATGAAGTCCGTTTCACCAGAAACAGCAGGGTGAATAGTCACTATAGTCATGTTTGGGCTGTTGTGACGAATAATCAGCACAGATTTACTGTGAACCTGTGAACGATCATAGTTAATGGTTATTATCTAATAGGCGCGTATCTGCTTCCTTCTCGCTTATCCACACTAGGTATTCAATGTGTTGCTGAGAGGCACCTTTCCCGAGTAGTTGGAATATATCCCACTTGATGTTAATAAACGTTTGTGTTTCCAACACGATGGAGCGCCATCTCATTTTGCACATATTGTTCACGAACACTTGCGTCAGTCCTTCCCTAAAAGGTAGATGGAAAAAGGATGTCCTGTTTCGTGACCAGCACCACCACTTGATTGCTTCTTGTGGGTTATGTGAAAAGTCTTGTGTACGAGATACCAGTCTAGACTGAAGAGGATCTTTTGGCAAGTGTTCTCGCTTCCTTGTTCGAACGGCACCGGGGTTGTTCCAACGGACACAACGGAACTTTGTGCAACCATGTCATGTCTGCGTCGAATCTGGGGAACGCCATTTTGAGTATCTGTTAAGAATGTAGCACTTGTAAAAGTTACAAAGATAAATAAATAAATGTCACCTACAAACAAGAATTTCGCCTATAATTTTCGACTTCTTCCTTTCCGGACCAGGGTTTCTGATCTTAAATTGACACATTTGACTTTCTCCATTATTTGTGAATGTTTGTATTATCAGTTCGGAAACAACCTGTATACAAGGTACAGATATACTACGCATGTCAAAATTATAATGGCATCCTAATAGCACATGCCAATAATGGAATTGTTAGCAAAATATATCTTTGATTTTGCTCGGTTCAACAGCATAGTCTTTGCGCTTATGGCCGCAGTTTTCTTTCTTCTGTAACCTGACATCAGCACACATCTCTGGATGTTAGTGTATCTTTGCATAGTGCTCAGTTCGAGAAATAGTTAATGGTTTTATCTGAAACTTAACTGTATCAGTATTATACTCCATTTTTACATTTCCTGAACTGCAGTTGTAATTGCAAAATGACATTTCAACACTCAGCTGTCAAATGTAGCACCTTTTACTTTCTACTCTTAATTGCCTTTGTTATGGCTACTGGGTTTCAACAGAATAATATCGCAGGTAATCACTCTATTTCTGTCATAATGTTCTCTATTAATGATTATGGTAGTATATAGTCGATGCCTGTGTTGATACTGTATGTACCAGGTGGATCACGCAAGCGTTTCTGCAGTTTTATGTTTCTCGCAAAAAGTGTTGCCGCGTCACTTCTGTTCCAAGGGGACGTGCAGGTAACTGAGTAATGCTGCTATCTAGATGCGTTTACTTCATGGTTTTGTACTCATAAAGTCACAATATCATATAATTATATTGACTATTGTTGATTATAATCAAAGAAATAATATGATTTGTTTAATGTTTTTAACTGTGAAGCACCAATTGATGCCATTTGTGTTGACTGTAAATTAGCTTCCAGTTAATTTATATGACTTGTGTCCATGGGTTTACTCAGGGGCAATCCTGAATTTTTGTTAAATGGGTGAATTGGTTATTAGATAAACGATAAAAACTCCCAAACACCAGACCCTGGGCATACCGTGATAGATTGTTGTATACAGAAGCCTTTGTTAAGTTCAACCGGGAATCGAAACCGGCCACCTCGCAGAGCAGGTAGGTGTTCTAGTGACTGGGCTACTGGTCCAGTCATAGTAGTAACGTATTTAGTTTCAAGCCCCGGTCTTAAGCTTAGAAGGTCTCCTCTCTATCTGTATAGAATCCCCTTTACACTCCTGTTTAGGCATACCTTTTGGTATCCGCGTTATCCGGGGTAAACTAACTTCAATGAAGAACGGCTTGCATTGATCAACATTTATGCCTACATGCACAGTAACCCTTTCATTTTATTGGTTTTATTTTGGACTGGAGTAATACTTTAAATTATTTCTCCACTAAGTAAAAGTATTTTTCTTCCTAAATTTTACTTCTCAGATAGGTACATGCATCCTACTAGAAACTGCAATTTAGACGTACATTTCGCTTTCTTATAGCTACATGCTAATTTCTTTGATTACTCTATTGTTCATATTGTTAATATTATGGCACTATGGGGAAAATACAAAATTTCATAATATGACATTGAAAATAGCTACCCTCATAGGGAAACGCTCTGCAGAGGTTTATGGTTTATCAAACCACACATGCTTTAATGTAAATAGACGTGAAAGCAAGTTGGTATGTAGCTTTGGAAATGGTAGCATTCATGACTTTCACAGGAATGTAACGAAGGCTCTCTTTGGCCAGCAAGGATGAAGCCGCAATTTGTTTTAAAGTCCGTGCTACTTCAAAAGAAAAAGCCATAAACTTGACATGTGTTAAATTTAGCCATGCGAGCAAACTGGTTAGTTTACAGTACAACTATGTCGAATGAAAGAGCCGGAGAGTTTTATATACGTAAAGGGTATAAAACAACGCAAATTAATTATTTTCTCTACTGAGAAACACGTAACGATAAATATACACTGCAACTATACAGATGTCGTGAGTTTAACATGTTCTTTAAACACCCATCCTTTGCCAAGAGTTTTCCGGAACATATACGCTCTACTGGACATAGAATTCATTCGGACGTTTACGCAGCAGTTGAAAACGGTCACAATGGCTAGGGTAAAAACAAATCGCTTATCTTCTTTGAAACAGAGTAAATTAGCCTAAATTTAAAAAATCTGTTGTGTATGGAGAATTTTTTTAGCTTTAATTTTTTTACCGTGGGGATTGTAGAATGGCGTGATACCGCTAAAAGACTGCTTGACCCCAATCAAATATTGATAAACTGCCTCTGTTTATAATATTTCGGAATTGTATCTTGAAATGTTAGATTTGAACGGTGAATATTTAAGAAATATTTGATAACTTTTGAGAGAAATTTTAGTATGTAAATAAAAACTTAATAGCAAAGGAAGTTGCTTAGACTTTTTTTTTTTTTTTTGATTATTTTATTTATGGACGCTCTTTAACATCTCAGGTCATTAGCGTCCCATTCTACTCAGGGCGTGAAACGGCCGACTAATTTTGCTCAGAGGCCTCTCTTTCAGGCTTGAGGTTCTTTTTCGTGCCGTAAATGTACGACACGGTACCCACGGCTTTACTTCCCTTCCGAAGGAAGCCATACTTAGGATTTTTACCCCAGAAAAATCCATCGGTCCTGGCCAGGTTCGAACCCACTATCTTGGGTTTAGGAGGCAAGTATGATAACCACTATACCACCAGGACCGACTTGCTTAGGCTGCAAAAGGGTCTAATTGGTACTCCAATTTTTAAAAATTCAGCAACTAAGTTAAAATGATATTTCCAACATGGGCTATGAATATTATCGTTCCATTCAACGGTGAGGGTTCGTCATACTTGCAGAGTGAGGCATCTTTTCTTCTTATAGGCGTTAGCCTGTTTTTATGTCAAGACAGGTTAACTTGCCATTTAGCCGGTGAACGGCTGAGGCTTCTGCTTCCTTTTGGTCTGTAATTCAATAATATTTTAGGAAGTCTGTGATGTGTAATTTTTGTATATATATTTAATTATTAAGTCTATCAGTGAAGTAAAATATACCTAACGTCTCTGTGACATTTAAACTTGGTTATTTATCTAAAATGGTCAATCCTGCTAATGAACTATACACCTCAGCTTCCATTCTTCTATTATCGGACCATAGCATAACAGAACATGCGAACAGTCTTAATCTTGTAAAACTTCATTTCATCTTCTTGTTTTACTTTTAGTGTACGTTGAATGGTGCCATATGTTCTATTAAACTTGTTCATTTTATGGCAATATCTCCATTTCTGCAATGAGATGTCAATCTCATGTATAGCCTAAATAATTAAAATGACCATCTTGTTCTGTAACCTGTTCCTTTATAACAATTTTCCATCTTGAGTGGCGTTTTCCAAAAATGCCATAGTTTTTGTTTTCTTAATTTTCATATTACATTGGCCAAGGATTTAATTTAATTCGTTGACTACAATTTGCAGTTGGTCTTCGTTCTCCTCAAACAAGACCTGATCATCTGGAAATAAAACAATATTTAAAATGACATTACCTACTTTAAAATGCTTAGTTATACTATACTATATGAATGGCATCGTGAATGTAAATATTAAAGAATGCAAAAGACAAGAGACATCCATAACAAAAGTTCATATGAACATGAACGATCTTTTCAAAATCCACGTTTTTCTTCGCTTAGTAGGGACTAAAAAATCGTGTTTAGTCCGCATGTAATAATCCTTGAATATATTTTTACATTTTTGTTTAACATAATGAAGGGTTTTGGCAATCACTTCACGTGGGGCGTTTTTAGGAAGATAATATGTTGTTTCTTGAGGCAGATATATACAGTAGATAAGAGAAAGAGAAGTAAGCCGCGAGTCCCGTGTTGTAGATTTACTGCACTAAAAACCTAAAGACTGAAAGAAGAGGCTTCTGAGCAAAATTTATCAGCCGGTTCAGCCCTTCAATTGAATGGCGATGACCTGGTGTTCGTAAATAAACCAAATAAACAACCTATGCATGGATGAGCCATATTCATACGGATCATTCACACGGCTTTGGCTCTTTTGGTTGTTGGAAGCATGCTCACTGAGTGTGTAGCAAACAAGGTCACGCCATTTAGCTAGCGGGAGACAGCTGTGTTGGTAAATTCATGAATTGCGCAATGTGTTACTGTTAGCTTTTAAAGTACTGTGTGTACTAAGAGAAACGTACCATCAAATTAGAACGAAACTTCCCCGGGTATCAAAGTTCCAGGTCGTCAGATAATCTAGATGATTCGCCACCGCTTTTTTAACTTCGATTCACCATATACTTTTCTGATATTTCTGAGAGTAGGACAACAATAAAATCAGCGCAGAAATGTGTACATTACTTCAAAATACATTGAAAAGAGCAAAATATACACATTACAAGGAACAAAATTACATTTTATTTGCATCAAAGTATACAACTTGACAGTAATAAATGCCTAGTAAACTCTAAGCTTTTGGTTTGTTAGTCGTTGGAGGTATTCGGATCCTTTACCCTTCCATATTTGTTGGATAACTTCCCACAAATATTTTAAGCTTTTTAAATGCACTTACTGGATATCTACATCCACTATGTCCTATAACTACGAAACAGTCAAAAAATCTTCTGTTTCTCTTTAGATGCAATGTACTTTATGCAAAATCCAGATCGATATTGAGTATTATCTTGTTACAAAGTGAAACCTTTCTCCTCGATGTCATACAGAATATTGGGGAATTTTGTGCTATGCTTCTCATTCATTTTTCTTAAATTTTCACAACATTCCAAACTTTATTCTCAAAAAAAAAAAAAAAATCCCCAGAACATAATAAATTCTCACCATGTTACACTGGTAGGTAACCTTTTCTCCTTTACATTGACAAACATACATTCTTCTCCTGGTACCAAAACGCTTATTTTTGGATTTATCTTAGAGCAGTCAGTAGGTATTCCGCGTGGATGTTGTCTAGTTCATTGGAGTATATTATTTGGGTTAATAAGCTTTGGTAATGGTTTGCTTAATGCCAAATTCCTCTTTAGATCAGTTTCGAAGTTCTTGTTTTTACTGTTGCAATAGATACCTTCCCTTTTTTCGCTCCATCTCTTTCTGTACATATTTGTGGCGCAGTTTAAATTCATTCTATTTACTGGTAATTATTATCACCGAAATGTAATTGCTTTTGTAGTTTTGTGAGACTATACTGGTCATGATAAATCTTGATTGCTATAATGTATGGGACAAGTCTTGATGGTTCCTTTTACCCTTGAACTGAAATTATAGTTACCCAGCTGTTTATTTATGTTACGTTGATATGATACCTGTGAGGAATGTGGAATATCAGAGTTCGCACAGATAAACAACGTTCTCACGTGTATATAATCTCTTTCAGTACTATTTATTGCCAACAGAGACCGGGTGAGCAAGTGAGAGCTAATTACCTATTAATTAACTTTTATTTATAATCTAAAGCATCCTTTTATATTGTTAGTAATTTGAGAAACAGGAAATATTTATTGCTTCTGCTGAATGTTTGATATACGAAGATGGAAAATTTCCAGGTATCTCTTGGCAGTATGTTACTGTCTAGACGAAAACGATAACATTAGATATTTGGAACTCGGTGGGGTGTGAGGCGGTTATTTGTATCGCACTTTCAAGTATTTGTGTAGTGGCAAGGGTGTATTGCATTCCTCAGTCAATAATCGTATTCTTTAGAAATTTGTCGAATGGAAAAATCTCTCTTCCTGAGTGCTACAATCCCAGCACTGTATTCCAGTGATATTTCCACCCTAGGAGCCATAGAAATCATCACTTGAGCTATCAGCAGCAAATTCAATTGCAAATATTCATATGACTTTAACAAGTAAATGCCATTTGTTTTGAGAGCACAGAATGGATTTCGTAATTACAAATTTCCAAGTGACGATCAATGACATCTAATTTTTCCTTACTGAGAATCCTTTGCTATACTCTTCAATTATCTCGAACACTACCCCTCATTAATGGCAGTACACCTGCTCATTTACATAAACTCGGCACTTAGATCAACTGAGATTCAGTATTATGCGGAAAAGTGCGTTTAATTTCTATAAAGAACATGTTATTTTAAATTTTTATTCTGTACTTTATTTTTATAATAGGGTGATATTTTACATTAGAGAAACATAAACTATAGAAATCTGGAACTGCATATTTCACTAGCTGGCTAAAATTTGCATATCTTGCTGTGTAATTTGGGCATCAGTATTGGTCCTTGTACTACTATCAGCCTCACAGTGTGCATCAAGGTCGTCTTGCTAGATATATATCTGTGTGTGTGCGTGTAGATTATAGTAATGAAACATAAGTTTTAAATATATCAGTGAATTCGTTAAAGAATACGTGGTGCTAGTAATGACAAATTCCTTTATTTTCTGTTTCTGTTTAAAGATATTACTATTTTTGTTCCTTAATCTATGTGCGCAGCACGCTGAAGTATTTTAAACGGGAATAATTGGTAGTTTTGCCACCAAATGCTTCTCAGTATGAGTGTAAAATAATTCGCTCTTGTTCAAGTAAATCAGTTATATACAGTTGCATTCTTAATTAGCTGGAAAATTTTAATGGATATATGAGATATTGTTACATAAAACAAGTATATACTTGCAAAAGTTGTAATTCTTAAGCTAGGAAGATCTGTCTCTAGGCTTGAAGTTACCAATGATTCTAACATATTTTACGATTAGCATTGTTGAGAATATATGATTAAAAGTCTGTCTCGAAAGAGTACTCCAAACGATAGCACAGTTGTCAAGATGCGAATCAATTAGAGAGAAACAAACAGTTAAAAGTGCTTTAAATGGAACAATTTATGTCTAGAGAAAAATATTTTCAGCTCGGGTTGTACATTTTCCGTATGAATTTGTCTTTTAACTTAATGTTGACCTGCACATCAAGAAAGTTAACTGTATTCGTTTTAAGTATTTATTAATTTTTATAAATTATAATAAAATCTTCATTAACTTTATTTGAACATGTAGGCAAATATAAATGTGTTGTTTTATGCACATTGAGAATAAAATTGTGTACCTTAAAATAATTTTTCAACTCAGTATTTAGATACCAGGCTCGAATCGGATTTTTCAGAGATGAAAATTGTTGTCTCATTAGACTCTATACTTTTGCTGTGCAGTATCTCAGAAAAATAATTAACATAAATTAAAACAAGAATGAACCAGTACTAACTCCTGAGGTATACCATATTTGTTGTTTTGAAATGTAGACGTTAGTAAAGATTCAAGTCCCATAACAATATTAATAAATATTGAGAACATTTTTATTTTCAGTGGCGCTATAAACTCTTAACTGTTCCCGAAATTCATAACTAGTGCAAATAGTGCATGCGAGTGGTTGATGCTTGGCATGGCTCTTGTCGGTCCTGGTGGTGTAGTGGTTACCATACTTGCCTACTTGGCATGGCTCTCCCTAGAGTATGTATTGCCTTCATTTATTCCTAAACGCTCTGCCGGCAAAGCGGTGATCGTCGATTCTTCGCGTTAGCAAACATATTTCATACCATTAAGAGCGGCAGCTGTGGGGAGAATAAGCAATTATTATGTTATCGCGTTTCGTATACATATATCATTTGTTCTAGGTCTTTTAAGCTGCTTCTCTCTCTCTCTCTCTCGCTTTCTCCTTCTCCCAAGGATGTTCATATAGGCTTTCTTAAATTTCTGTTAAATAAGGAGAAACAAATTTAGCTTTACGAAAAATAAATGGAAATGCTATGCTCTAAAACCAAAGTAAACCTATGCATTAGTATAAACCAAAGGAAATGAATAAAACCCTCATAGAGGGCAAAAGCACTGATCACCACAGAAGTAGGAAGGCCAGCGTTTCACAGAATTGGCAAAATAGTAATACTTAAACTTTTTAACAATAAGCAGGAGTTCAAAATTCTACCTTTATACAGCGTAGTGCAAAGAGGTTGGCCAATAGAGTTCGCAAGCATAAATGAAAATCTGCAGACACGTTAGAGCCTATAGTAATTTTTACCTTTAGTAATAAAATTGATGGCTACATCAATTGCAAAATTATTCTGGAATAAAACCCAGGGCAACCGCACAGAGGACCAGATAAAAAGAAATAAAAATGTGTTAGTATTAACTTATAATATTATTACGCACATTTAATTATTTATTATTTATTGTGTCAATAGTTTATGTACCTAAACTTAAAAAAGTTAAATACATGAGTACTTAAATGTAGTACCCTGATAATTTAATACGCTTCACCCACTTTTTCTGCAATGATCTTAGGCCTTTAGGAACATCTGTTTGGTGTGAAAACCAGGCCACCTTGACATCTTCGCTACTGTTCACGAATAAATTTCTTCAAAACTCGGAAAAGGAAATCGTCCGAAGGGACTGTAGGGTTCATGGTTTAACTGCTAAAGTTCTCCTTCTTTGATGGCAACTTGCATTATTTTTGACATATGTACTGGTGGATTGTCTTTAAGGAGCAGCAACCTCAAATCCACCTTAAACTAACGTATACATGCCCAAAATTTACTTTATAGTTTGATGGTACGAAATCGCTATGAACTGCATCCGTGCGTTCATTGGCACTTTCCTTTCTTTTGTGAGCAGAGGGTGCTCCAAATCACCCAATTCACACAAGGATTCTCCAGACAACCTGACTTGACAACTTTAAGAATTTTGTGTACTTGGACGTTACTTTTATGATGAACGGAACATTTCTGAAACATATTGACATGATAAAGAATAAAGCAGGAGTGAAAAAGGCGACTGCCTGTGGTGACTCAGTAGTAAAAATGGGCTTTGAACACTACTCAAAAAAGTGAAAAAAGTGGGGAATAACCGGCTACATTGCGGATCCCCAAATGTGCCTACAGGATAACTGAAAACACTCAGATCTATATGACCTATGGGGCACAAATTTGGAGATGGGAACAAACGCTGGATCTAAATTTAGAAGACACGTTTTTAGAAAAGGACTTTAGCCTTGCTAAGGGGTACAACGAATTGCTGGATTAAGCTGAAATTCATAGCCTACTTTGAGACTATAGGGTATAAAAGCAGAATAGTAAACTTCCAGCTACCAATTATTCATGGAAACCAACTTTTAATCAGGGTATTTTGCAATCATAAACAACTGAGCTTAGGAGGTTCATGACATGCATACGTAATTAAGAAAGGTCCTTTTTTGAGTAGTGTTTAACGCCCGTTTTTACTACTGAGACACCACAGGCGGTGGACACTGATGATACATGAAATGAAATGATAAATGGGGAAAGGATATTTTTTAAGGAAGGAAACGTTCCAGGCCTAAGTTTAGGGTACCTCCCCGGCATTTGCCATTTGTGAGGACTGAGGAAAACCTGGAAAAAAACCCAGTAAGGGAGGATGGTCCTGACAGGATTCGAACCCCAAAACTCCCGCTCACAAATCCGCGCCTTAACGACCTCGGCCACCCGTGGCGGTAAGAAAATACGGCAAACGGCAGGGCTGCGCTCCATTTGGATAGCGAGTCAAGGGAACAGAAAGAGAATACGAAGGAAAGTTAAGAATCGCTTGAGGGATACGGCTAGGCAGCAGCCAATTGCATAATGTAAGGATATTATTTCACTGAAATAAAATATGAATGGGTATATCGCAGCAGAGGTACGGCGGATTATAAAGATTATCGATGAAAATGGGCTGAAAATTTACCTTGTCTGAGATGAGTGTTAATGCATACGAACGTAAAGATACGGTAAGAATGAAGGTAGCAGTGTATACCACAATCCTTTGCCAGATCGAGCGGAGGGAGATGGATAGAAAAAGAAAAGGAGAAAATAGGAAATTTTTTTTATGAAAGTGAGACAGCTCTGATCTGAAAAGCCTGATAACAGGGTGGGGGTGAGGACTGCTTAGAACATTCATACTAATCGCCGTGAGTAGCTGATATCGTTAAGGTACAGACCAAGTGCCGGGGAGGTACCATGATTTGGACCTGGAACGCTTCCTTCCTTTAAAAAAATTCTTTCCCAATTATCACTTCATCTCGTGTGTCATCAGTATGCAACGCTTGATGTCTCAGCAGTATATATGAGTGTTCAACGCTATTAAAATATTCCTACTGTTATTCTTTCATCTTTGTATATATTTTATGAATTTTATTGGTATTATTTTATTGTATTGTTAAATGTATTTTAGATATATTATAGTATGCATTTACTAATATCTCGTTTTATATATTTTATTCCATCACATATACCTAATATATTATAAAAGCACGAACATATCTGCCGGTTGAATTTTTATTGTGATGGTACCACTTGAAAAATACAGAACTACTTCTAAAGTGCCCGAACATATCTTAAATACCTCGTCCCCGAGGGAATTCCGAATATATGAGCTACTGCTTGCACCTGAACAGTAACAAACTGCACGAGATATCTGGCAACTCTTCATTGTGGTTATTGTTACTATCGTACATCAATGACTGAGCAGAAACTATTACATTTCTTGTTTCTCATATTATTAAGATTATCTAAGGTGCCTTAATTAATGACTAAATTATTTAGTCTCACTTCTATGCCCAATCTATGTTAGCATTAAATGTTTATTGAAAGAGATTGCAAAGACGTGACAATGTTGTTTTCTTTGGCGAACTCGTGATACACCTTGTTTCTCACGCATAACATAAATAAGCTGTTTGATAACTGCAATCTCAATTACAGGTAAAAAGGTCATCAAAACTTGTCACGTACTGTATTATTCTTTCAATATTAGACTTGAACTAAGCTGAGACCCTGCTTGAGTATCTTAAAAGATGCTCACATAATTTTCTGTACTCAGAGAGATAAGTATTGTATGCCATTCGTATCTCAAAAACTGAAAACGCAAGAAGCAAAACTTCCTGTTGGGGAGGGGAGTTAACCTTTTTGGCTTCCTTAACCTGTCCAATCTATATTGGCTTGTTCATTTCTCAGGTCTCCCTATCAGTTTTATTTCTGTATTTGACGTTCTTGTTTTCTATTTTAGTACTTCCAAGCTGCACTTGCCTTTCTCTTGGCTTCTGTTAACTCTTTATTAATCTTTTTATTTATTCAATATTACGGTTGCCTAACTTAGTTCAGCAAGGTTATACTTGCTTGTTTATGGCTTCTCTTCTACGTTCTATATTCCTTTTATATATTCATTTTTTGTTTGTGTTTGCCTATGCTTGTGTATTCTAAATATACTTGCTTGTTCTTGGCTTCTCTTGTTCCTTTTTTAATTAATTCTATTTATATGCATTGTTTATTTTCGCTCGAAAAAGGTCCAGTAGACACAATATTGTGGGTTCAACCCCGGCCAGGTTCCATTGATTTTTTTCGGGCTTGAAAATCCTAAGTACGGCTTCCTTCGGAAGGGAAGTAAAGCCGTGGGTATACCGCGTCGTAGATTTACGGCAGGAAAACCTCAAGCCAGAAAGAAGAGATCTCTGAGCAAAGTTTCACGCCCTAAATTGAATGCGACGCTTATGACAAGATCTTAAAGATCATCCGTGAATAAACCAAATTGACAATACAAAGCTCCAGAAAGACCTCGTCTTGACATTTATTGTTTTATGTTTTGAGTTATCTAAATGTATTGGTTTCGTTAGCCTATCTTAATCCTTTCATTGTATAATAAACACAATACAGAAACCTTTATCAATTTCAAATTTTTTCTTTTAATTTATTTTCTTTATACCTTTTGCATATATTATAATAATATCTTTTAATTTTTTCTTTGGAATTATTCAGCTGTTCTTAGCTAGACATATTAGTTAAGTCTATATTTATGTAGTAATATTTATTTTGTTTAATGCTCTTTTGCCTTTGTTGTGTGTATTGTGCTGTTCCTGATTTCCTATTTCCCTTTTGTATAAAGTAAGCTTTAAATTTGCATTTGATTTTCCTATTCTGATTTAATGAGGAATTCATTCTATTGTTTCTTTAACTTTAGTTTTGTATTAATTGTTGTATTTAAAATTTGACCTGTTGTTTTCTACACACTATACTCGCTTGTTCTTTGCTTTTATTTAAATATAGCTTTTTTAGATTCTTGCCTATCTTAAGGTATCTATGTCATAGTTTCAAGTTTTTGGTTTCTGCAACACATTTAATTTCAATTGGTTTTTTATATTTTGTGTTTTTTTCATCTCACTTTGGCATATCGAAACTGTAATTGGCTGCTATTGGCTTTCTCTCTTCCTTTATTATATTATTTACTTGTTATGTTTGTATGTAGCACTCTTAGGTCATCGACGTCTCATTGTTTGTTCTTGGTTAATTTATTCTTGAGTTTGCTTGTTACCGTATCTTATCCGGAATAATCGTGCTTTCTATTGCGCTTATATTAATGTAGTATTTATTAAACAATTTTTTGTTTTTACGTTTGCTTTCCTTCATTTTTTCAGATATTCTTACTTTTTTGTCATACACTGTCCAATTATTTGTATTTAATTTACGAATTTTTATTTGATTTGTTTTTCCACAGGATTTCTGAAAATAGCTGGTAATATTGTTAGGTGTGTCATATGGGATAATATTTGTTGTTCATGAAGATTGCCAGAATAATTTCTTTTTGGCTTTTGAAAACGTGTATAGCAAATAAAACGACACTGGGTGCTAATTGCACAAGATCGTGTAGCATATAAAATCTTTAAAACATCTAAACCAGGAGGTAGGCTCCTCTGTCGAATGACTTCAAGATCCATCTATAGCATACACAATGAACGTAGCTGAACTCAGTTATTTGATTGTGCTTAACAGTCATTAAATTTTGAACTCGGGTTATAGCTAAAACCGCTCATGTTTTAGACAAGCTTAAGCTGATGCAGCAGTTGATTTCACGAAATATACGACCCATGTTTTGCCAATATTAAACTGCATACCTTTATGAAAAAAATGGCATTGATGTCAACGTTTCCAAAACCTGAAATAAAACCCAAATGATAATAGAAGTATTGAAAACCGAACACACCAATAGAACGATATATAAAATGATTCAGTTCCTAGAGGCATCAGTCATTGTGTATAAAATTTATGTTAGTCAGATAAAGACTTAAAATTTATATGCACAACCTTCAACAATGCAAAACAGCAGGGAAACTCCCGCGATATAGTGGATTCGTCCAGTAACCTTTCGCATACCGTCAGTTGTTACTCAACTGTCGACTTACTAACAATGATTACTGTAGCAGAAGCATGTTCCTCGCTCGTAAACACTAGCAAACAGTTCATTTAAAGCATGTCAGTTGGCGTTTCAGACTAAATTTGGTGACATACTGTACTACCAAAGTATCCAGAAATCAGTTAAAAAGTTAGGGACACCAGGAAGCCTTCAGTAGACTGCAAATTGCTTTAGGAAGAAGTAAGTGATTGCTTGCATTACCAACAAAGTTATTATGAGGACTTTAGGAGACTAACTCCATATTACAGTGCCAAAGAGCAGGGGGAAAATACTACATATTCAACAAATGCTTTAGACGGAGCACGAAAAACGTGTTCGAGTGCGTTTATGGTTTAGAGATTTTCTTGTCCCCAATCCTAAAATTTTAAACTTCACTTGTTTCAAAAATGAAGCATGATTTCATCTGAGTGGATGTATGCAACAGCAAATCTCATGCTCTGCATGAAGAGTCATTGCATTTAGAGGAAATCGGAGTGTCCGGTCGATAATTTTTTAAAACAAACTGTTACCATGGAAATATACCTGCAAATATTCAGTGAAGTTATGAATCAATTAACTAAGTGATGGATATTGTCAACACGATTGTGCAACATAACATACTTCAAACGCCAGTATGAAAGAAATTAGATGCTTTGTGAAATATTACTATCTCATAATAACTGTAGCCTCTGAGATATAGCAAACTAACACCTCCCGAATTTTTTCTTTAGGGCCCATTAAAGGAAAAACCCTCGCACTA
This sequence comes from Metallyticus violacea, assembly GCA_030762175.1. NCBI lineage: Eukaryota > Metazoa > Arthropoda > Insecta > Mantodea > Metallyticidae > Metallyticus > Metallyticus violacea. The sequence continues at coordinate 98,245,082 of CM060846.1, read as the reverse complement.
TGGAACAACTCAATGAAGCCATACGCTAAGAGAATGACATTGCCACTTTGGGAAAAGTATTCCAACATTTGGAGAAACGCATATAAGTGTGTTTCGATGTAGCAGGAAACAATTTCAGAAAAGATTATGAGTAGGCCATATACTGCATAATTGAAGTATGCCCATATAAATTTGCAAGTATTATCTAAATAGCATACATTATTATAGACAATATTTTAGGGCCTCGTGAGAGAATCACTCTGTATTTTAATTCCCATTGCATAGGCAGTGAAGGAGCGACTGCATAACGAAGGCAGTCGAAATTTCAGATGCTTTAAAGGAGACCAGGGATTTAATGTCCTTTATTGACTGAGTTATATATATATATATATATATATATATATATATATAAATTGACTTAACCGCTCTGTAGATAACGTAGGACAACGCACTGGCAGTTATGTGAAACATTAAAAGGAAAAAAAAAAAAAAAACATTGAGGTAATTATGGGAAGAACGTCTGTTGTTTCGGCTGTAGATATCTTCAGTCTTGCTTTGACTTGTAAAAATACTGAAGTGTAAATTTTATTCAGGATTATTATCTAAGTGGCATTTAGACCCAAAGAGTTCAGTATATATAGCTAGTTGAAATTTTGTTTTAAGCATCTATGACGGAACATTTTTTTCTATCCTTTGTTCCAAGGCTAAATATCCAGAGCAAATATAATTAGAATGTGGCATATAAATGAATCTGGAGTAATTCAGTCACATTTGAAAACTTCATTCAAACAAATCCATGGTTAGTTTGTAGGAACTCATTGCAATAGAGAATTACAATGCAAATTTTTGAAGCGGTTTGGTAGATTGATTAATGGTCGTTTAAATGTTGTTGCCCACACTTCAATGATAACAGTTTCTCAGGGTGAATTATACAATTTTGTTGACATGTACTCAACAGGACTGTGAGAGGAGCTCAATAGTGTAAATAAGCACTGGATGCTTGCATCGGAATCAGAATAACAAGTGCCTCTCGCCCCATGTGAAACTTACAGATGAGTGTCTATGAAATTGAAAACTGCTTAACTGATGACTGCGTATGTTAAGTGAGAACTGAGTCTCACAAATGCGTATGTCGTATTGGAAGTGAGTAACTGAATGGCATCTCAACGCATCTGGAACTTACGTGCGTGCGGCGTGTAAATCTTAGAACTGCTTCTCGCCTTGTGTAAAACTGACAATGAGACCTCAGCCTAGCAAACGCTCCCTTATATATTGAATTTAAATTAACTAGACGTTGGCTTTATTAAGCCACAGGGTCACTCAGGCACGCTCAAGCTTTGTGCCTATCTTTAAAAAGTTCAAACATACATTTTCCATTGGCTGGTTTAAGTTCATCTGCCACAAGTGGCATTTACAATTTTCTGAAAGTTTAAAACATTTTGTTGACGTTGGCTAGTTGAAAGGATATCAGTACAACGCCTGTCGGGTTCAAAGCCCTAACGGATTTAAATTTCCCTGGGTTTATTAACCCTCCAACTGTAGTCCTTTTAACAGTGGTGTCCCGCTCGAGGTTTTTTCTCCCTTTAAATGGAGTTTTATGATCTTCTTGGCTTTTCAAGCTATTGTAACAGAAAACACTAAAGAGCTTTCTATTTTGTCTACATTTAATTCACATGTTAACGTTATGTAGTATTATACATATATACATACATGATATCTGCATTTCTAATTACAGTACATGAAATATTATGATAATTAGGTTTGCAACATACGTGTCATGTTATATTTATTTTTCAGCGAGAGTTGGGCGTAAGGACCTTTCAGTTAACACATAAAGATGGAGGCTATCCTGTTATTTCCCATAAGAAATGTCCCCTAAATTACAATTAATTACATAACGGTGTGTTTAAAAAGTGACTAACTATGGAAAACCGACCCAAAATACCAAAAAGATACTGAACATTTTTGTTTTATTTATCACAAGAAATCGTTCTACACAGATCTCCTTACAGTCTATATAAGGTACTGTCTATGAAACTAAGTATTCATAAAACAAGCATGATCTCCTGGCTCCATGCTGAGTTGCTTTACATGAAATTAATGGGTTTACGTCTGTTCCTACGAACGCATTTTTTTTTTATTTTCACATACCCACTCATCATTAAAAACCTTTTAGTTTGAGAGCATTTGTGAATGGAGCTAATTTTTGTTCCAAAATGCTATATTTGGAACTTATGAAAGTTTTGACTTTAAAAAGATATTTCTTAAGCATTCTCCGTCGGTGCACATCAATTTGTTGTACCATAAGATATTTGGATCTCCTGTTATATCACCATTTATATACATTCGGCGAAATAAAATATCTCTCTAGAGAAAGAAAGGAAAAAAGGGACAAAGTTACACATTTCATTTCACATATTAAGCCTACAGCTATACACATATTGTGTTTCTGTGCATTAGTAGCTTTTAATGTGCATTCATTTCTTTGTAATAATTTTTGAATATGTAATAGCACCTGTTCATAAGAACCAACATTTTTTTTTAACGTAAGTCAAAGTTACATTAGTGATTTTCTTTTATAAATGTCGTTGACATTTACTGCAAGCTTTGCGTAGGCTTAATCAACAATATGACAGAATAGAAGGGAGCAGCTTTAATACGACAATTTCAGCTAGACATATCCATGTAAAATACAGGTTTACCTAATTATCCTTCAGCAAGACTCGGTAATTACACTTTTGGTTCAGTCCTCAGTAATGGAACTGTCTGTAGAATATTTGGCACGCTTTCCAAGAACTTAAATGATACTTCCAAGAGAATGTGATTTAAGACCGAAAAGTTTGAAATACAGCAGGAATTCATTTCGAAGAAACCGACGGATATCAGCCAAGTGACAGAATAGATGCACCGTAAATAATTTGGCTATGCTGCAAAGGGTGTTTTTGCAGGCAAAAACCTTAGTATAATGAATTTAAAACGCGCATATAAGTCATGTTTCTTTAAATAGATTGAATGTTAAAAGAAGAAAACAAACAGTTGAAAGTGAAGGACCGATCTCTTATACTGAAAATATATTAAATACAAACAACTCCTATACAGAAAGGATACTTTAAATAATTTAACTAAGGTCACAAAGAATGAATATAGAAATGTGTTCCCTTCTTAATAAAAAGCATGACTTAAAAATCTTTGTTTAGAACATTTCTCATTTTCTAAGAAGTTAAAAAATGTGGTTTTAAAAGCTTTGATTATAGCATTTCTCATTTTCCGTTTTAGACATTTACGAATAAAATTATCTTTAATATATTTAATGTATTAGAAATTATTTCCTCAAAGTTTTAGTTGTGCTTCGTGTAGTAATGTGTTCGGGCTGTATTGTATATCATGCATTCTGTTTTTCCAAATGGTTCAAAACAAATAAAACATAGCCGGGGGAAAAAAACTCGCATTCTTAAACCTGCGATACATGCAGTATATACCATTACAGTTGTCAGCTGATGCGTTTTCTGCAGCGTGATTTCCTGCACCATGGGAGGTAACCAAGCCATATTGAACGATTTCTTGCGAAAGAAAACCAAAGTTTATTGAAGACAAGTAAAGAGAGCGTGAGAGGAAACAAAATGAAGTCGTTGCAGTTCAAGGAGGTTGCAGATCCTCAAGACCTTGTCACTTTTCTGAGTAGCATGGAAACAACATAAAATGACAACTTATGGCGAAATAAAATAAATTTTCTCTTAGAGAGTACATAGACGAAACAAGGATGATAGTACTTGAACCAAGTACAATTAATGATAATGCATATGGATGTTCTAAAGTACTGGGCTCATCCTACCCTTATCCTTTTTTATTTATTTATTTTTTCGTGTTTTGAACTATCGGAACTTTACAAATCATTAATATATACATCCATTTTATATTACTACCACTAGTTCGAAGAAATACAGGTTCACGTTTTTTTAATAATTCAAGAATATCAAAAGTATTTTATAACATAGGAATATAAACCATTCATTGTTAATAGAATTAGTATTATCTCTATTCAAATTAAAATGTTAAAATAAAGACAGTTCGTTTTCATATTAAGGAGGTGAATGAGCCTGCCAACTCTTGCCTAATTGATCAGTTTTGAGAACTTTTCTCTGGGATTATCACTAATACGCCCGAGCTTCAATAAAACGCCGTTAGCGGTTCAATCGACCGCTACTACTTTCTTGTGCGTTTTTAATAATTTTTCTCGCCGAAAACTACGAAATTTCTGCTTATCACCTTCCAACCTATTGTGATGGTAGAGAGGGAACGATTTTGTTTCTAAATAGCAAGCCAGGTTCGAATCCAGTTCGCATTAACTTCTTGAGCGAGTTTGTATATACTTGGATTCTTCTCAGTATCACATCATTAAGCGGAATTCGGACTCAGGTAGATGAGCTTTCTTATTTATCACTTATCAGACAACTGTAGTAATATATACGGAACAACATGGCCTCTGAACTGTGAGACAGGTTCGAATCCAGCTTGAGTCGAGCTTCTGGTTTCAGATATTTTTATGTTCGTGGTTTTTGCTCACGTAATTCAATATTTCATTCACTACATTTGTTCATTAATTCTTTGGTTCATCTATTATAAGACATCTCAGGCTAAATATTTTTAAGTAAAAGGGGATTTATTTATTTTTTATTTTAAGTATATGTGCACGTTTTCCTCGGAAATTAGAAATATTTTATTATAAGAATTGGTTTTATTCTATGATATGTAGTAACAAATTATGTGTAGAAAAAGACACAAATTTTATAAATACAGGTTATACATATACAGAAGTTTGTTACACTGAAACATTCTCAGAGATATTGGAATCACTATTTTTACACAGTTTTTTTTGCTTATACAAGAACCACATTCAGTTTTTTACATGCCGAACAACTGTCTTTGGTTTTGTTTTTCTTGCTAACCCTATTTAACATGTCTTGCGTTTAGCGGCCTTGATGTTCGTTTATTCGCATCATCAGTCATGAATGATGGTGACAGTAGTCGACGTGGCCGTGAATTCCTATATGGCATAGCCAGTTCTTCCACAACTTTAATTACGAAAGACCGTCTAGATATTGCAGATTCAGTTATCAGCTTATACAAGGTATGAGCGTTGATCATTGCTAGATGTAGAATGTTATAGAACACATGAATAGGCCAGCGTCTCGTCATGGCTCTAACACTTTATTTGTGAGACATCAGCACCGGATTTGGTGTTGTAGTAAAATCTGACGGTTTCAGGGGTTTTCTTATAAGAAGATTCATCTATAGTCACGCTGCATAGTGATAATAATAAGTGCGTTTTTCTTGACCGTACCTTAGTAGGATATGAGAGTAATATCATCAGTTTTGTGAATAATGAAGTACAAATGGGCCCTTTTTCACAGAAGATGGCACTTCCCGTCTAGTCCTGTTCAAGGTACCAACAATGCATGTACTTCTCTTTCGGGTGTTCTCTAGTCAGTTTGATAGATGTGAAGAAACTACAGTTGTGACATTTCCTAAAAGAGTTCCACGAGACGTAGAGTGACATGCTTCTCCAGACTGGTGTTTAGTTTCATCTTTAACAGGTACGGAAATGCATTCAGAATGTTCCTCGCTCTAGCATCGGTAAGCAGACGTATTTCATGTCGTACTTGTCGGGCTTGCTACTCATGCACTGAGTGAAAGGGCATCCACATTTCGACGGAAACAGCTGTTCATGTACAGTCATGGGTTCAAATGACCTGTAGCGTGTGATGCAATTGTCAATGAATTTGGTGCAGATATCAGAGGCCAAACACCGCTCAAAAAGTGGACTACACTCATTACCAGAACTCTCACTTTCGTAAACACACTCTCGTCCAAATTCGTCCACTTCAGATTGTATTATATATATATATATATATATATATATATTCCGAAGAGATTTCAGAATTTCAGCTTCAGAAAGTTCACGATTGCGAAAGGGGTGCATTGTGTGCACTTAGTAAATAGCCTGCCCCTCTACGAATGTCGAGACGAAGCGCGAGTACAAGATGAAAGCTGCATGACAAAGAAAAGCTAGGCGAAATTTTATACATGGACACAAGAGCTGATAAGTAATTTTTTAATTGATTTATTTACGGACGCTCTTTAACATCTCAGGTCATCAGCGTTCCATTCAACTCAGAGCGTGAAACGGCTGACAAATTTTGCTCATAGGCCTCTCTTTCAGGCTTGGGGTTCTTTTTCGTGCAGTAAATGTACGACACGGGACCCACGGCTTTACATCCCTTCCGAAGGAAGTCATACTTAGGATTTTTACGCCCGAAAAAATCCAGCGGTCCTGGGCGGGCTCGAGCCCGCGAACTTGGGTTCAGAAGGCAAGTATTGAAACCAGTACACCACCAGGACCGACAGATAAGCAATTACTCACGCACTACGCTACAATGAAACATGTTTGTTGTGCAGTGAAGATTGTTGTTGATTATAACTATGCAATACACGTCGTAAGAAAAGTCGTAAGGAAGCTGTCAATTGATTCCCTTCGGGAACAGATGATAAATTTACTATTATTTTAAAAGTTATGCCTGAAAAAACAGGTGAGATAAACGTCATTGTAAGGGATTAGAAGTTAAAAAAACCATGGAAAAATAATTCCAAAAACAGTGAAAATATCAGCAGTTGAAAATGTGAAACGGTCAATTTACGGGCATTAGGCGTTCTAGTGTTAAGCCTAGATATGCTGTCCAAACTCCATAAACCGTGTTTAACAATAGCTTCATAGGAAAGCGTTTGCAAGGGAAGTTCCGTTACTTTATGATTTTCCACTATGTACAGAAACCGATCTGAAATTAACTAAATTTTTTCCGCCATATTTCAGGGACTAACGCTTAATTTTACTAAAAACAGGTTGAATGTAGATTATAGAGGACTACAAAGGAGGAACTAGAGGACCACTTGTGGTCTGCGAACAGCATTTAAAAAAAACTGGGATGAGATGACGTATCACACATAGAAAGAAAAGTATATGTGTGTGAAGATATAGACATACATCTTTCGGAAGGAGTATGGTCGTTAAGTCCATAACAAAAGAATACATGGACACCATAATGGAAGTCCAGGACCATTGGGTTCTTTGATGAGCAACAAGGAGCCTTTGGAAGTATGAAATGACCGGAACATCCGGAAGCACTTAAGTTAACTGACCAACTTCCGGAAGCACTTAAGTTAAATGACAAACAACTTACTCACTGGCTTCCAGTGCCGTCTTTATTGCGGTAAGGCCTTTATGCCAGACTAAAATCAATAACTTTCAACATTGGAAATTGCCCTCAAGAGCATAATACAGTGCTTTGATATTATATTTGCAGTAGAATAACGGAAACTTTACTATATCATCTGTAGGAGTGGAAGAGGTGCTGCAGTGATTCCAACTCAGGGAATACTCCAGTCCATACACACTACAAAATAAATAACGAGGACTAGTACACTATACATGGGTCAATTAAATGAAAAGTACCAAAGTCTGTAACCACGAGGAGAAACAGCTCCAGCGATGGTACCTGGGTAATCCTATTCAAGAACGGTGGGTCGCGCACAGCAATTGGCAATAGCCTCAGCATAGAACATCTGGGCAGTAATGAATGCTCGAAATGGAAACGTCCAAGCAAGAACAACGCCGTATGAGATAAACAGCCTGAGTGAGTGAAGAGTTAGTGTATGGTATGCATGTTTCCGTTACCGCAACGGGTGGCCGAGGTCGTTAAGACGCAGACTTATAAGCTGGAGGTCTGAGATTCGAATCCCACCAGGACCGTCCTCACTGGGGTTTTTTCCAGGGTTTTCTCAGTCCTCATAAATGGCAAATGCCAAAGGTACCCTAAAATTTAGGCCTGGAACGCTTCCTTCCTTAATAAAATATCCTTTCCCAATATATCATTTCATTTCATGTATCACCAGTGTCCACCGCCTGTGGTGCCTCAGAAGTAAAAACGGGCGTTAAACACTACTCAAAAAATGTTTCCGTTATTAACGAACTTCTTGGACCAGGCTCATAGTGTCATCATTCCAGCTAGTGAGCTTATTCAAGCCAAGGGGTGCATCTTGTAAGATGAGATCGTTCCATCCATACAATATTGCATCAGCACTTGTAGTACCATAAATTGTGCGCGAAATGAGTAAATCGCTAAAGGCCGAGCGAGTATTTGGCGCTGGATTCAGACACAGAGGTCCAAGCAGCGTGCAAGAAAGGCCGAAGAACTTTTCCGCCAAAAGTTATCTGGCGACTTTTACACGTTGGCAAGGAATGCCCACAGACATATCCTCCCCTTTGTCCGCAGTTCGACCCCGATCATTTTTATTTGACTGACTCTGGTACTCTGGTCCTGGTAACCATACTTGCCTCCTAAACCCAAGATTGCGGGTTCAATCCCTCCAGGATCGATGGATATTTTTCCGGGCGTAAAATCGAAAGTATGGCTTCCTCTCGAAAGGGAAGTAAAGTCTTGAAGCCGTGGGTCCCACATCGTAAATTTACGACATGTAAAAGAATCTCAACCTTGAAAGAAGAAACCTCTGAGCAAACTTGATAGGCCGTTTCCGTCCTGAATTAGATGAAACTCTAATGATCTGAGACATTAAAGAGTGCCCGTAAATAAACCAAATCAACATCAACTCACCAACATACAATAGGAATGAAATTGACCAACATTATACCTTTCCTCGTTGTGCATCTAGCATATTACGTATGTCTTCAGGAATCATTTACTCTTCGGTTAGAATACTAACAAGAAGGCAAAGTTCTTCACAGTCCCCCTCTGTCACTCTATACTAAAACTTTCAAAACAAAGTCCCACCATATTATTATATTCCTATTAATTTCCTATGTATATTTCTTATTTTTCTTCAGCTATATAAACTTCTAAAATTGCGCTCAGCCTTATATCTGAATACAAAAATAATATATGTTGCTGCACGATTTGTTTTGTTTAGTTTGGTGCTATTAAACTCACAAAGTTTTCTGTCAAAATTCTTAGAAGGCCTTTTGTTACAAATGTTTAGAACAAAAAAATAATAATAAAATGTTTTAGTGGATTTTAATGTAGAGAACATTTTGCTGGAACTAATATTAATATTCTTTTTAAAAAAAATACTTTTCCTTAAATAAACTCTTTCGAGAATGTAAAAAAATTTTATCAATGGATTTTTATTTTTTTAACTGTTCCAGATTGTGCCAAAGAAATGCATAAGTTTAAGTGGAAAACGCGCATTATGTTGAGGCTATACGTTTTAAGTGGTTATCCCCTGAAAGTAATGGAGTGATGAACAACGATTCTTGATTACCCTACGTCATAGAAAGTGCAATGGTGTGGCACACACAAACAGAGATAATTCATGAAAGAAAAGAAGATATTGGGATATTCTCCTTCATTTTTGCTAAATTTTGGGAGATTTTTTATGGTCAGAGCGTAAATTAGCATAGGTCCAGTTGAGTTACATTGAAATCAAAATAATAATGGAAATGGATAACTCTAATACATTAGAGAGAAGAAAAAACTTATTTACGGCTTTACTAGAATAATTATGCTAATGTACTTATATGTTGCTGCTCATTTTGACTCAGATAACCCGCCGCATATCTGAAAGAGGTTTTGAGAAATAAAGAAATGTTTTGCTTCATTTTTATGTAATTCTTTTGTTATCCTAAATATGGGCCACCTTGCGGTTTTGTATTCTTTTCTTCCGAAATTCTTCTGCTTTATAAGCCTCATCAGTACTACCCAGAATGTTTATGACCTAAATTTTTTAAAATATGGAAGAATTTATGACCCAAAAACTTAGGAAATCTTACAATAATATGATCTAAAACAAACTTTTTGGACACATTTAAAAAATCTTACGTATGTTGAAATGAAAATTTTACTGAATGCTTTAAAATGTAAGATATTAAATTTATTTAACATATGAAGAGATACTGAAATAATATTTAACATTGCACACAATTAATTATTACAAATTATTATTATTATTATTATTATTATTATTATTATTATTATTATTATTATTATTATTATTATGTTCTTAAATATACTGTTTAACATCTCTGGTCATTAGCGTCCCATTCAATTTAGGGCCTGAAACGGATGATAAATTTTGCTCAGAGGCCGTGTGTATAACATAAGTTGGAAATATGAAGAATCAGACTAGAAAAAACTCGGATAACGCCCGGGACTCGAATCATGGACCCTCAACATTTCAGGCTGACACACTAACCGAGCCTCTCCTCCAAGATCGGAACCATGAACCTCCCTTATCTGATTCTGTACACCCCGGAGACCTCCCTAAGATTTTTCTACAATGAGAGATTTATTCCTTAAGAAGCAATTGGAATGCTACGAGTATTTAAGGCTTTTAGTTTAATCATGAGCCATAAAGGGATTAATTTTATATTTCAAAGCTGTTCTTTCACATGTATATAACATAATTGGAAATGAAGAATCAGACTGGAAACATGCGAGTCAAGGCCGGGATTCGAAACACGAATCTTCAACCTTCCGGGTTGACGCTCTAACCAACTGAGTAACCGTGCTCGGAACCGCTAACCTCTCTCATCTGATTCTATATACTCGGAGTTCAATGAATTATTAATTGAGGAAATTCTTTTATCAAATCGGCTGTAACCTGAATTTTTCAAATCAGATTCTTCATTTACATTCATGTTGTATACACAGCTAGTGTGGAAGGATAATTTCGATATTACAGGCATTTTCAAACGAATTTCAACAAGCCACCTTTCCTATACAAACACTGGTAAACAACCTTCTGCCCTGACGAACTTGCGTTCTTAAACTCTCTGCTTTTATGCACAAGTTATCATTATTAGTATCATCAATACTGTCGCAAGCCATTACCCAGGTTGTCGATGCATGGTTCGTTGATTTTGTTTCGCCTCTAGTGGTTGCAGAGTCAATTGCACGGTTCACACAATCTAACTTGCAATGACAGGCTTTTACTTCAGCGAAGCTTAGTTCTGTAATATATCGGAAAACAGTTAAAAAGTTAAGTGAGAATTTAAAAACTGAACATAGCTATGATTGAGTATATAACATGATGTATTAAATATATAATTAAAATTCACGAGATTTTAATGCTTGCAGTTTATTTGCATGGAACTGGATTTCGTTGCTATGTGTCACTGTTTAAACGCTCTTTGATCTGCATGTAAATGGGTTTTTAAACAACTTTTGAATTAAAACAATAATGGTTTTTTTATTTTTTTCAGGTAAGACTAGTGGGCATTCAGCAAAACCAGTGTGAGCTGAACATGTACGTTTTCACTTTTAGGTAAGTATATGTACACCCAGAGGAAGGAGCATAGATATCATCCTTTGAGCCAGAAACAGGTCTCAGAGAGGTTATGTCTATAATGGATTTGTAGAATAACATTTGGCAACTGCGCCTTCCTCTTGTAGATAAGTATTAATCATGGCAGGTTTGCATTTGGAGAGAAAACGTGACTACTGTCTGTTGTCCACTCAATGTCGGAAAGCCGCCGTGATTACGTTGCAACAATTACATTACGAAAATTTTCATGTTTGATACTTCCTAAAATAAGTGTTTTGCAGCAAAATTTTCAGCGTGTAGTAAAAGTATCTAAAATGAACACATTTCTTTTAGTTTTGAAAGAAAGACCTAAAGAAAATAACTATTTTGTATTTATACATACTTAAACTCAAATAAGTGCAGTACATTTTGTTTACACTATCAGAAAAAGAAAATAAAACATTCATATACTGGCGTAACCATTCAATAAAACGAAATAAAGGTGAAATACTTCATTCAATAGTTTGGGGAATGGAACATGATAATTACAATTGTTTAAATATTCAATGAATGTTGCCATTATTGCGTACATGTTCAAAAGTGAAGTTTTAACTAAACGATCAACCACAGTGCTAAAAAGTGCAAGTGCTTATTCTCCATTGCGCGCTCACCACTTATACCGTACAGGTTTGGAGCCATGTACTGTCGCAAAATGGAACTCCGTTTTAAAATTATAATATAACAGAAAATAAAAATAATAATTGCACTGAAGAAAACAAAATATGCTGTCATTCAACATTCCTTGTCTTACTTATTTTGTATTTGAATTATGAGGCCATGAAAAGTGTTGAAATGGTTTATCAAGGTCTAAAATGTATATAATATTTTTTCATTTGTCTCTAAATACATGAGGAACCATCTCTTTAGCTCGTGACTTCTATACACGGCATAATTCCCCTCTGCTAGAGCTGGATGACTATTGCTGTCTTGTGTAAGATATACTCTGTTTTCTCCCTTGACTCTCTGAGAACAATACTTTCATAGCATGAAGTTTTCAGTGGCGCCAGTGTATTGTTCCAATCAGCAAGTTGTAAATAAGAGGCCTCTAAGCAAAATTTGTCGGCCGTTTCACTCCCTGATTTGAATGGGACACTGATGACCTAAGATGTTAAAGAGCGTCCGTAAATAAAATAGAATTCAAGTTATAAATTACCTTTATCGATACTCTCTAGTCAATCGTACAATCAACTGTAGCAGCAGTGGTCAGCTGGTGCCAAACTATTTCCACATCTCTCCAAGGTGCTTAACTTTCACCATTTTTAATTAATGCATCAAAATTAATATGAAACTTACTCATGACATCTAAATGATGCATCCTGGGCACGTTTTAAATGTAGTAGCAACCCTTTTCAGTGCTAAATTAAAGGTGTTTTCTTTTAATGAAAGATTAATAACCAATTCATTCACTAAATATCCAGGCAGGTGTGCTTGAATTGAAACAGTCACGTCCTGTATAATGTTTTCAAATTGATGATACGAATGTTGATTATGATAAACACATTCTTTTAGACTTAGAATATATTGTTTTAGTAATGTGACTATATTAGTTTGTGAAACCTCCGCAAAAATGGTTTATATTGACTGCATAAATTAGCAAGTAGGCACTACTTAGAGTTTGACAATATCGACTATAAAGCAAAAGTAGTGATATTGTTGTGCTCCAACCGGTACGATTTTTGTTTATTTATTTTTACTTGGTTTATTTATGGACGCTCTTTAACATCTCAGATCATTAGGGCGTGAAAAGGCCGATGAGTTTTGCTCAGAGGCCTGTTCTTTAAGGCTAGAGGTTGTATTATGTGCCACGGCTTTACTGCTCTTCTAAAGGAAGGATTTTTACGCCCGAGAATATTTATGAACTCTGATTAGGGTTGAGGTTCTATGAGGCAAGTATGGTTACTAGTAGACAACCAATGAGATATAAATAATTGCCTATAACAGAACGAAAGACTAACATTGAGAAGTTGAACCACTTATCCCTATGCACAGACATAGCGTTTCTTTTTAAATATAATTTAACTTCCGTTTTTACAAAAGTGATATCATAGGGTGGACACCTATGATACTTCACATGAAATAAGTAATTGGATTTTTTTGGAAGGAAGCGTTCCAAGCCTAAATTTAGGGTGCATCCCAGGCATTTGCCATTGATGTGGACTAGAAAAATCAGTAAAAAAAAAAAATAATAAATCTGTCAGAGAAAATGGTCCTGACGGACTTTGAACAGCAGATCTCCCGTTTATTGGTTAGTGCCTTAATGATCTTGGCCATCAGTGTTCGCCAAGGTACAAGAAACGTTTCTTCCTTGCGCAAATGGAAGTGCTTAAACGTGAGTAGTGTCCCATAGAGTAACGTACATTTTATGTCCACTAGTTTAGTTTTAGAATATCTTGTGGTGTATGCGGTAGAAAACATTACCAAAATAGTTAAAGAAGCTGGTCATGGTATTTAGTGGTTGCTGGAATGGAAATGTTTGCAATATTGTACATTCTATGATTTTTTATACTTTACATTAAGTCCAATCATTTGAGTCTGTCAAATTTACTGACTAGTTTCACATTTATAGCTCCGAATTCTTATGTACACTGGTAAAAATCAAGAATTTTTCTTAATTACAGCCTAATTTGGTGATTATAAAATTACATTAATGCTTATAAAAAGTCGCAGGGTTGGTTTGCGATTTGTAGTAACAAAATTCAAACTGCCTTAATTTACAAAAATGTCTCGAGCTTTAATAATGTTTATGCTTTAACATTTCCAGTATATCCTCTATGTTGGGCGCCCCTGGAACCTGGAAGCTAGGCACCCAATAACTGGTCATAATTAGAACAATTTCTCTTTCTGTTACGTATTTCTGCTAACTTTTTAAAGCTAGATTGGCATTTATCTCTAAAGCTTTAAATGAGTCATTAGCAAATACACATTACTGCAACATCAAAACAATGGATTTTTCCCTAACTGTCTTTATGCTACTGTTTGAACTGGACTTTTTTCTCTATGCTTTAAAGTGGATCATTAAGTATGTGAGAAGGCTTGGATGGGGTTTTTCTTTAACTTTTATTCTCTGTTGAGCTTCCCAGTTCCTTAAAATATATAAAGTATATTTCGTATTTTCCAGCAAGTGCACGGTACCTCGAAGCAAACAATGGTATGCCTAAAATAAGCAGAGTGATACTCAGTTACTATTGAGGTGTGGAGGGCAAAGTTTTAATTTTATTCTGTGTGCAGTTTCAATGTAGGTGAGCGTAAGTTAGTAACATTTATTTTACTTTGATTGATCATTAATGTATAATACATGTCACTTTGTTACATATGCTCATACGTGCTATGAAAACCTACTTCCCTCTATCATGATCACTTCATTTAAATTGGACACTTTTTAATTGGACCCGGTTAGAGAGCATTCAATATAATATTATAGTTTGTTAATACTGTCTAGAAACGATGGTGTTTGCTAATTTGTTTCCTTATTCATTACCAGCTTTAAGTTTGTTTTGTCTGTAGCTTAATTTAGATGATGTTCACACACAAAGAGAATGTTAATGTTTTACAAAGGTGGTGCTCTTTCAAACTCGCCGACTTTTAAGTTCTATACTAAGTGCATAAATATGAATTGCAAAAACCTGTTCTAGATGAACAAAAATCTGAACATTTAAGAACTGTCAAAAGAAAACGACCTACCTCAGAGTTCATAGAATTCTACTAGAATTAGCTACTTAATAGAAATAAGTTGAAATGCCGAACAAAGAACTCTATCAAAGAACATCCATTCATGTATTGATGAAGTTTACGTTCTGTGGGCACAGCTTGCAATAATGAATTTTGAAGGAGGAACATTTTTGAATATGGAAATCCATATAACTGTGAGACCCAAACAGGTTTCCTAGACAAGTGTTCAATGGTTTTTGCACCCATTTTATTCAGTATACTTGTGATATATGCACAACGAATTTCTTTATCCTAATGCGTACATAGGAAATTATATGGTAAATGAAATCAATGTAGGCCATGGTGATGCCTAGTGCTAAATATAATTGCCAACCCACGGGTTCACACCCGGCCAGGGCAGATGAATTTTTAGGACGTAAAAAATTTAAGTGTGACTTCCTTAGGAAGTGAAGTAAAGCCATTGGTTCCGTGTTGTAGATTTTCGGCACGTAAAATAACCTCAAGCCTGAAAGAAGAGGTCTCTGAGCAAAAGTTATTGTCCGTTTCATGCCATGAATTCAATGATACAGCAATGACCTGAGATGTTAAAGAGCATCCTTAAATAAACCAAATAAATAAGTAAATAATAAGAAACCTAGGGTATTGCTTTGTAACAAAGGAATCCTTTTTTGACGACAACCCGCATAGGCAATGATATTTTTGGTTTTCTTTGTTTATATTGATTTATATCGTATCGTTTCACTTAAGAGAATGAGCGATGAATGCAGAGACAAACGTAACAAAGAAGATTTGTTATTCTGCTTTCTTGACATCCTTTTGTGCTCTTTCTGCTGCTAAAGCACAAAAAAATGTGAAAGCTAATTATGTCTGTGCTTGCGACGTATACCCCGCAATTCAATAGAACAGATTACAGTCACTCGTTTGTTGAAAGCGATGCTATTTTTTACATCTCTTGGATCTGAATAGAAATACGAGGTAGTAAAGTTTTATAAAAGTGGAAACTTGGCCGTTTTGTGCGGTGATGTTTTAACATAACGTTAATGAACGGTAGGCAAAAAGGGGCAGTTATAGAAAAATATTTTCTTTGATTAACTGTACTAGAGCAAAGTTATGCCATGAATAGCACGTTTTGACATTTCCCATAGTTTTAAAAGCATGTACGATTACATTTTTAATTATTAAATAAAGAATATGAACAGATTGTTTCTTTTTAATACAGCTACACCAAATAAGAAAATTATGTGATTAATTGTCTCCCCTCTTAATCATTTTGTCATCTGCTTAAAGCATGTCACACTGTTTTTGTTGTTTCTAGTAAATAAACCAAGTTTTCATTATTAATATTTCGCTGCACAGTTTTGAGTCTATTACAGCTTGTGGTTTAATTATCTTATTGGTAAGCGCCACAATGATATAATGTAAAACAATTAAAGGTAATCACATTTATTATTATAAGAGCATTCTACTTCATAACAACAAATGACATGTACATTCATTTGCTTATGATATGTAGACCATTGTGGCTTATTTTTCGTCAAAATTGAGACATTGTCTTTGTTGAAATGTACATTTTATACTAATTTACGTAAGTGCACGCTCGAACTTTTATTGAGGCGATACAACATATTTTGCGCATTGAGTTGCAGTATTAAAACTACAACTCAACTTCTGATCTATTTCAGTCCAGATAGCCAAGATATTAATCAACACAAATGTGATTAACAATTGCAAAAAGGACAAATTTGTCTCATATGACAGATGATAAAACTTTTTAATCTCCTGTGCACTTGGCTAATCAATTTTCCATTGGTTCGTACCATAGAATGATCAATTCCTATCTCACTTGCAATCCACATGAAATCGGACACCAAAGAATCTTATAAATTGACAATGTGTTCAAAAATATATAAAGAGATATATAAAGATTATTAAAAGTTATTGGTTTATTTAATGGCCGATTTTATTTAACATATTACCTTTCTGGTTTTAATGCAATAAATTTATCATATATTTGAAAAAAGTTCAATTTCGAAGGACATAAACCCGAAAAATGAAGAAATTTCGATAATATGTTCCGGGTGGAAGGAATATATATGATATCCTTTTAACAGAACACTTGCAGAAACACTTAAAAGAACCTTGGAAACTATCAAACGTACGGTATGTTTGCATTTAAGTTCATACTGTGTAAAATTGGTAACTAAAACAATACAAAATTTGAAAATACGTAATGAACCCTACCTTTCGTTTCTCATGTATAAAGAGTAGAATTTATCAAAGTCGCAATGGCAATCGTCACTACATACCAGAACCTTTTTGAAACCTATGCACCTAAATAATTTTGTATCGAAGTGTCATTCTTGTTTCACAGCAGAAAAGGGGAGTGTAAATGATAAACCTTTTGAGCTTAAGTAAAATCACAAGGATTATTTGTTTCATCAATAAAGCCATTTTGTTATACTTTTTGTATTTTTAAGCCATTGGCAGCGAGGCCTGTTGCTTTGTCAGCTGAGTTCTCTTAATTAGCTGAGCAGTGTACATTATCACCATTTGTATCCATTCCCTTATAGCGGCGTCAATAAATATCCACCACTTTTCCGCCCTGTTACAACCATGCTCTGCCTCAAGCAAACATCGACATTTTATTTTCTCTTGTGCTGTCAGGGAACATGATAATTTGATTTCATGTCTGGTTAACCGGCAACAATGGATGTGGGAAGGAACAGCATGGCAGAAGTGTGATTGAAAGGTTTTAACATTTAATGCTTGATTTAATATTCCTTTAATGCTGAAGATTTTTTCCAATTTTAATCAAATATTGGCTATTGTAGAATTTCTTCTATTTTTATTGGCTTTTTAGAAGGATTTAGATTATTGAACAGTATAGCGGGATGAGTATAATTATTAATGGTTGATGGAACGGTACTAATTTAGATCTATGGCTTCATCTTTTCACATCGTGTTGATAAGAGTGGAGAAATTAAAGAAGCACTTGTCTGCAGAATGGATTTAGTCTAATATGTATTTTGTGCTCATTTTTTCCCGCTGCTTTCCCTTTTATGTAGAATTCCCCTAGCATTTTTTTTTTTCACATTTCCTGATGTGCTAAATCTTTCTCTTATTTAGTTAATCAATTAATTTGCATTCCTTGAGATTCGTGCAATAGATAATGCCTAATGGTATATTTATATAAATAACAGAAATCCTAACCACATACATTGAAGCATATACAAAGAGACTCAATACAATAAAATACACACAGCACCACGGAGTGCGAAAATTTTATTTACACGAGAGAGATATTACCTCTAAATTTTTTATAAATATTTTAATTTATTATATTTTATCGCCTTATTACTATAGAGATACTAACAAAATGTATATCTTCATACAAAATACCTCTTTTTATTAATATAACACACTTGATGACAGTATATGAAAGTAATTTTATGTGTAAATTTATGCAGTGGTGTAATAAAATTACTGATAGCCATGATCTGGATTGTAAGCTATTTAATTATCCAGGGACAGATTCATTGAAGCACACAAACATTAGCATGAATGTATGTTAAAGTGGAAGTGTCGAGTTATTAGTGAGATCTTTAAAACGTTAAACTCTCACGAATACAAACTTTAGTTACGTCAAGGCTGTTTTCAAGACGAATAGGAAGATGTGTTAAAGAAAGTTTAATGACCATTCAGAGGCCAGGATTTATACAGATTTTCTAGAAGTTTCTATCGAAGAGATTTTTATCCAATGAAATGACTAGACTTAGGAGAAAGCTTACAGCTCCTGGAAGTCAAATTCAAACAGTAGCGTGGCATCCAAACTGCTGACGTTCAAAATTCATATAGAGTGCATTTTTCGGTGCGCTTTAGTTAGTTAGATTTCACATTTCGCTAGAGAGACTGCAAGTTAGTTAGCGTCCAAATTTCGTCGTGCAGACTTTACGTTAACTGGTGTTTAGATTTCACTCGAGTTAGTTGGTGTATTGACTTGAGGGTTATTATTAAATTTCCGCAGCTAGGCGACGCAGTTGCAGTTTTATAAAGTATTGAAGCTTCCACAAATTTTCTAGTTTGTGATAAGTGAAAACTGTTCCCATAGATATAAAAATTTAAATATATTCATTCACTTACAGCGTTGTTATAAGAAGTGTTCATAAAAATTTATAATCGCGACGTCGAAGTATATAACCGTCGTGAGTGAACTGTGTTCGGTGAAGTCTCTATATCTATAATGAAGCAGTGTGTTTTCCAGTAGAGATCGGCCAATTAGAAAATCCCAAACTTAATAAAATTCTAAGGCATCCTTTGTCTGAAAAGCTCATGGCGTGGCAGTATCATTCGTACTAGATTTTAATAGTTCGATTGTACATATTAACTAGCTTAAAGACCCTTCAATTAGCCCATTCACACGATCCTTTTCCTCTCCTCTATCTAGAATTGAGGAAAACTAAAAAACAAAACTTCCCTTAGGGAAACACCATGACTGTTGTAACTAGAAGTGGTGAGTTCAGATTACATCGGCCGTGACATTTACTAACAGACAAAATTTCTACAAGTGAGAAAACGATAGGAAGGAATTTCACAACAGGCTCAGCTAACATCGACTGGATTCTCTAATAAACCCACAATAAATGCTTCCAAATATCCAATCAAAATCAGTAAACTAATGAAGAATTCCGTACCATTATATAATATAACCTAATTAATGGACATCTTTATTCAATTCCTCGACCTATTAAAACCCATTTCAAATTGGCGTCCAGCGTGGAGCCAAATACGCTTCATTAATCAAATAAATCAATTTCCTCGCCTTCAAAATTTAAAACCCTTCCAAAGAATCAAAATTCCTGAGTGTAATTATAAAGTTTATACTTTTAAAAGCACAACGGATTAGTGTATTTTTTTCAAGAGATCGTGATTTACTTCATTCCATTGTTTTTTTGTTGTTGTTGTAAAATTTTATCCTTAATTATATAATGCTGAGCTATATACGTAGTGAAATTTATGTTCTTAATTGCGTACTTTGTCCTGGCATTAAGTTTGGATAGTCATTAATTTAAACTTTCATTCCTTAATTGTTGAGTTTTAGCTGCGTACTATTAAATTACTTCTCTTTGGATTGCCGTGTGTTTTAGTTCGCTTTGAATCAGATTTATAGCACAGTTTACTGCTACAGATAATCTTGGTATAGAAAATAGGGAATATAATTTTCATTAGATGTATTTCTAACTTTGAATTCAGCAACAAGATGTTTCATCATAATATATAACGCAGCATGTTCTTCCTTTATGATAGTAATTATCGCAAAATAAAGCTCAAGAAATGGTAACTGGAATTTTCTTTTCGTATCTTTATTTTTCAAAGACTCTAAAGAAACAAATCCAATAATATAAACAGCTTTCAGCACTCGGAAATGCCCCTGACGCAAGCAAAATAAATCATCAAAGGAAAGAAAGGCCCGTGTCTGTGGCGCCGAGAGGAAATATGAGAGCTGTAACTGAATGTCTGCTATATACAAAGCAATATAAGGTTGAAGCAACCGTTGTACATTTAAAGAAAACTACGGCATTTTTTCCCTTTCAAGAATGTAAAACTACAGTCAATATTCATATAACCATAAACAATTTGTTAGAAACCTTCACCAGAGCTATAGTTATGCTATAGTTCTCATCTCAAACGATAAAGCTAAACATTAGAATGTAAAAATGTTTAACTCCACCTACATTTTGGTTTCGTTAAACTAGACTATAAATGTATGTTATATTTAAACCTAAGTGGTGCTTGTGACATTTTTCAAAGAAATATATGCAGTGGCAAATGATGTTTATATCCACGTGGTGTCTAAAATTGAATATTATTTAAAAGTTTTAAACACCTTTTGGTGACATTTTCAGTCTCTGGGAGTTCTGAATCATTAATTTTTGCATAACATGTTACCTGATATAGTTAGTAACGACTTCCTAATTGGAATATATCAGATAAGGCTATTTTCGGCGATAAAGAAAATAGAAAACTTGTTTTGTTTTGGTAAAGTACAATTTCTTTCATATCCTTTTTGCCGCCAATATTAACATGCGAATAGCCAGCTAAAACAAACGAATATTGTCGGAATAAAAAACGAATGAGTGCGAGGACAGATTGCTAACTAAGCCAATCCATCACATTTATGCAGATGACTGTGAAAGAAGTCGGGGAGGGTTGGAGAGTGTGTTTCCCTTTGGGAACTGGGTCCGACAGCATTGGTCTGCGTAAGAAAAGATGATTTATCTAGTTGTAAAACTCTTCCTTTACAACTCGGTCGCGTTTAATAACAACAGCTGCTTTTCAGCAATGTGGCCAAGTTTCTAAAGTTGGAAAATGTGTGTTATGCAGCAAATCGATAGGATTTTGCTAAACCAAAGAGAAAAATAACATGCAAAGAAACAACGAAGATTTTAGATTTACGGGGCAGAATAAGCAGGATTGATTGATTGATTTATTTATGGACGCTCTTTAACATCTCAGGTCATCAGCGTCCCATTCAACTCAGGGCGTGAAATGGCCACAAATTTTGCTCAGAGGCCTCTCTTTCAGGCTTGAGGTTCTTTATCGTGGCGCAAATGTACGACACGGGACCCACGACTTTACTTCCCTTCCGAAGGAAGCCATATTTAGGATATTTACGCCCGAAAAAATCCATCAGTCCTGGCCGGGTTCGAGCCCGCGATCTTGGGTGTAGGAGGAAAGTATGGTAACCACTACACCACCAGAACCGACGAACAAGCAGGAGAAATCCTATATTGACAGATATACTCATTGAATAACCTTCAGAGTTAAATTGCACTAACTGATAAGTAATTGTATCCGCTATCGAGTTTAAAAGCTCAGACTCTCACAAATCTTAATATAGCAAGCTTATATTTACTTAATAATGTGGGTTACAGAAAATGACATAAATCCAAGAAAATTGCATGCAATCACTATGTGGCACCCTCAATTATTAAACACAATGAATCAAACAGAGCTAGTTTCCGTGGAACTAAATAAAACAAAAGTAACAATAATTCCGTTCGTAAAAAAATATACCTATTTCGACAGATATCTTAATTGGTGAGTTCAAACCAAAGAGTCTTGAAAAAATATTCTTGATATTCTAATCCATGATACGGCTTAAGAATTTTCTCACATTAAATTTAATAGAACTTGCAAAAACATTGATTACGCCTTATTTCCATTACTGCCACTTTCAATCACAATGTCACACCTTGAACAATGATCACATTGTGTTCACGATGCTTGCGATCGCTACGTTTGCAACCTTTGTAAATCACATCGTTACACCATAAGACCTCTCGAATGGTTATGCTGGCATTGACTGGATGCCAGAAGGAAGTTGCACCCCCTCAGTCTTCTGCGTCGAATTCTATGCACCTAACTCTGCATTATATTTCGACCCGTTTTCACTCTTTACCTTTCCATCACAATTTAAGCACCCGATCGAATAATAATTCCATTATTGGTATATCCTTATTCGAATCTCTCCCTTTTCTTCAACCTTCGCAATTGTCGCTACTCATCTGCCGTCTCATATCAAGGACTGCCGGTCACACCAAAAATGTAGAATATTGCTCGAAGGTTATTCATTTGGTGAATGCAGCATTTAATATGTACTAGGCTTAAATTGTTAATGCAACTAACTGTATTGTAAACGTCGGTCATGGTAGTGTAGTGGTAACCATACTTACCTTCTAAACTCAAGGTCGCAGGTTGAAACCCGACCAGGTTTGATGGATGTTTTCGGACGTAAAAATCCTAAGTATGGCTTCCTTCGGAGGGGAAGTAAAGCTGTGAATCCCGTGTCATAGATTTATGGCATGTAAAGGAACTTCAAGCATGAATGAAGAAGCCTCTGAGCAAAATTTGTCGGCCGTTTCACGCCCTGAATAGAATGGGACACTGATGACCTGAGATGTTAAAGAAATGAATGAGCAGTGTTTAACAACCGTTTTTGCTACAGAGGCACCACAGGCGATGGGCAGTGATGATACATGAAATGAAATGATATATTGGGAAAGGATTTTTTAAGGAAGGACATGTTCCAGGCCTAAGTTTAGGGTACCTCCCCGGCATTTGCCATTTATGAGGACTGAGGAAAACCTGGAAGACACCTCAGTGAGGGGGGACTGTCCTCGTGGGATTCGAACCCCAGAACTCCCGCCCATAAGTCCGCGCCTTAATGACCTTGCCCACCCGTAGTGGTTAGAGGTTAAAGAGCGTCTATAAATAAACCAAAATAAAAAATGTACTGTAAATGCACATGTAATTTCATGTAATTTTCCTTCATGAAGTGAAGAAATATCCTTATGGTCTTAGCCTCACCTAGTAAAAATATTTTTTGTTACTATTAATATTTACAATTCCATCTCCATGATATTCAGCTAGACCTTTCAGACGTATTGCGTTATATTTTATACGTTATATTTTAACGTATATTTTGGAAATTGTTTTTGGTTTTATTACGCATCTAGTTATGAAATTCCAGTATGTACAATTAGAAGTTATCTGGTATAAGTTTTCTCTGATGTGTGAAAACTTAACATTCACTAGTAATAATGAAACTTTTTAATGAGTTACTTCTAATTCCTGTACAATTTTCCTGCCAGTAAGCAAACTTCGCTGCTGTAACATGAGTATGTTTTACAAGTAAAGAAAATGTTATCATAGCTGGTAATGCTATTTCTCCAGATAAATGTTTAACTTCATTCTCTCTGCATTTCTGTTTGTTCGATGCTGCACTAGTATTGAACTGAAAAATCACATTCGCAGTTTATATAATGAGAACAATATAATGTATCAATAACAATAATGGTAAAGATGGACCTTGGGAACTCTAATACTTTGCAGGTTCTGTAGATTTAAACTGCAGCTTGTCCTCCATTTCTGTTACCATTTTTTATAATATTCAATTTGACACACTCCCGCTGATGCCTGGACAAGTGGTGAAAAAGGAATTATGCTAGAAAGAAACCACAGTGAACAAAACCAAGTTATCATGGAAAAGAGACTTAAAATCGACTCGCTCACAATAATGCATTTAAGAACATAATTAAATTTAAAATGGCATTAGAGGACAACTTTAAAATGTTATAGCACATAAGTTTCTGTTACAATGATGCATATTAGACACTTAAAAATTGAACTTTTACAATACCATGAGCAAAACCTTAGAAACCTTCATAAATCATGGTCACTGCGTCGGACTAACGGAGAGATCTCCGGTCCTACCAATTTTGAATAAAGGTTAATTCATGTTACCCCACTGATTCCGCATTACTCTCTGTCAGCGTAAAACAGAAGGAAAAAAGACCACGCTAGAAACGATTGCGTCACCTTATTTGTTGAAAGCGCAATTGGGGAAGCAGATCCACTGTCAGCCGATCTAATTTGCGGAACTTTTAAGCTGTTCTCACTATGCTAATATCTTAGCGTTCAGTTTTTAACATTGCTTTGTTTTGTTCAATTTCTTGGAAATGTTATATTCATAGTTGCCGAAATCTCTCTATGAGTTTCCACTTTCACTTTTAACGTTTACTTTTCTTCAAAACAATGACCAATTGCGCTTAATTTCTAGTGGTCTTCATAAACATTCAGTTTAATACAAGATAGGGGCTACTAGTCATCCCAAAACTTCTTATTACAAGATGTATATGGAAATGGGAAATTAGGTATTTAGTATCATACCTTTCTTCTCATTGTTGGAAAATATCAGGATACTGGAGCTTGCCAACATACCTGTGATAATGGGATTACGAGCAATCCCTATATCCACTCTAGGGTTAAGAGCCTTGTTAATCAGCCCAAAGAACCTTTACAACCAAATTATTCAAGATGTAATAAAAAAGTTAATTTGTTTCCTCTGCTACGTCATTTCACCGGAACGTGCGCTACATCTCATTTTCTTGTTCATTGTGTTAGAAGTGTTCAGTCTGCTGTGTAACCTTCCTTTAAAAGTGAGCGTACTCTTTCTTTCCTTCTTTTTAGGAAACATTCCTTGAGTATCTTCTAATAGCCTCTTGTTATAAAGTAGTCTGTGAGTTTCGATATGCCTCAGTCTTTTCTTCTTTTCTAGTTAAAGGTTAAATGCATTTTTGGTAAACTTTTAATGTCCACAGAAATGAAAAATGAAAGGAACCAGTGAACGGTAAAATGAGTTAGGAAGTCTTCGGTCAAAAGTTCGCTGCGTTTGATTCGTCAGAGCGAGGAGAATTTTCACGAGAAATAATAATAATAATAATAATAATAATAATAATAATAATAATAATGATAATAATGATAATAAATAATTTGAGAATTATTTGCTACAGGAATCTAGCACTGGCTCAATAATTGATAAGAGCATATACTAAATGGTGAAATTATTTAAATGTATAATTAAGAATAATGAGTTATGTTTCCTGCAATGGAAATTAGTATTGATATAATTATTAGCTAGATAAAATATTCAGCCACATTTGTAGCTCATTTGGCTAGGGCGTTAGAGGAAAAACATTTGAAAATTCATTGGGCACCAGTTCGAATCCCCTATAGGTCAAGCTGCCCGAGTGTTTTCCCTTACCCGGGAAAGTACCTAAGCTTCGATGTACTCAGAGTTCATTTTAGACATTAGGATGGTACTTCCATATCTCTTCGTTAAAAAGACACTGTTTTTGATTGAACCAGACCGATTGCAATGATAATCAATTAAGATGTACCAAATTTAATGGTAATAATAATAATTTTGCCGTAAAATCACTTATACGAAAAGTTATGTTGGACGTGCATTGTAATAAGTGAAATTAGTGTAAACTGATTACGATGAACTTTATTGATAATTTACGGACTAAAAATATACAGGTGTATAAAAATGAATAGCGCAAACTGAAACTTTTACAAGTATATGATAGTAGAAGCAAAAACGTTCCAGTAAACATGGGTCCGCAAACGAGCCATGTGCGAAATAACTGCAAATATGTGGCTACAAGCAGTCACTGACTTCTTTAAGAAAATCGTCCAAGTTAATATAAAAGTTAGTTACTCTAAATGTGCAACTTTCGGGGTGTATTCTTGAAGGTAGAAACGTGCATTGCCGTTAGCCCTAACAAAGTTGAAATGCGTGTCTGCATACTTTACGTTACTGCGCGGTTCCATTTTGACTACATACTGTTCAGCATACTTGACACTGTTCAGACATTTAGTGTGGTCCAGGGGAATATCAAAGAGGTCTGGGCAGCTCAGTCTTCTTTTGTAGTTAGGACGGCACCCAGAGTCTAAACCGACTCTTCTTTCGGCCGCAGACGATTTCGTCGCCCAAGCGCGCTAAGCGAATTTAGTTACCAGTTTCTCACTGGTGGATAGATCACGTCTAGCATAGACCTACCTTTACGTTACTGCGCGGTTCCATTTTAACTACATACTGTTCAGCCCACCTGACACTGTTCAGACAAGTGATCTGTTTGATTTGATTTATTTACGGACGCTCTTTAACATCTCAGGTCATCAGCGTCCCATTCTATTCAGGGCGTGAAGCGGCCGACAAGTTTTGCTCAGAGGGCTCTGTTTTCATACTTGAGGTTCTTTTTCGTGCCGTAAATGTGTGACACGGGACCCGCGGCTTTACTTCCCTTCCGAAGAAAGCCATACTTAGGATTTTTACGCCCGAAAAAAAACATCGGTCCTGGTCGGGATCGAACCCGCGATCTTGGGTTTAGGAGGCAAGTATGGTAACCACTACACCACCAGGACCGACAATCTTTCTGCATTCTGCCTCTCTATCCTGTTGATCACTCTTCGTAAGTTTCTGCTGTGCTTTCTTCCAAATGTAATTGCGGTTCCTCCCTTCCTATTTCCAAACTCAAACCATTCCAATGCTTTCTATACATTTGTGATTTTCGCTACCAGTATATTTGATTCCAGTGACTAATTTTGTGTTAGTAGCATAAAACCCTTGAAATTGTGGATCCCCTTTTATTATGCGTATTCATTATTTATTTATTTCTAAGTTCACAAGCGCCAAAATTCCCATAAAAAACCTATAGCTTCGTGTACTCATAATTTTTCTAAAAATGCTTTAGAAAATAATTTTCGAGTTTATTCAGGAGGCCACTTCTCCATATGTCAGAGCCACATATAGTGATAGCATTTAGCATGGCGTCATGCACAGTCTTCAAATAGTTACAGGAAAGTAGTATATATCCCTTTTCCGGTGATTTAATTGATTGCTAATGATATCAAAAGTGGGGTGAGGTATCAAAAGTGGGGTGAGGTATCAAAAGTGGGGGTGAGGTGGCGTGGTTGGGTGGGGGTGGAAGTGATGAGGTACAATTTGATATCAAAGCTTTTACAATTTAAATCACCGGAAAAGGTGTATTCTTTTTATTATACATAAAATTAACATATATTTGATACGAAAAGAATTGGTGTAAATACAATTAAAAATGCAAAAATTATGGTACTGAATATATTTATTATACAAAATAAAAATGGAGGTTTTACCCCTTTTACAAAATGGTGGTTTTACCCTTTACAAAAATGGCGGTGGTTTTACAAAAAGAATTGGTTTAAATACAATTAAAGATGTGTGCTGAGTATTTTTATTACACAAAATAAAAATGGAAGTTTTTACCCTTTACAAAATGGAGGTTTTACCCTTTACGATAATGGCGGCACACATGGCGGTTTTCCAAAAAATGGCTGTACAGTTCACACATCACTGGTGGGTTTACAAACATTTGTAAGTTTTGGCGGTTACAAAAAAAATGGCGGTGCAGTTCACAAATCACTGGTGGGCGCAGTCGGCTTTACAAAAAATTATTTTAAAATATGTGGTATATGTCTTTTTTGACAAACGACACTTCACTGTCTTCGTCGCTGCTGCTTTCCTCCTCCTCGCGTGGTGTGGTGACGCAGGTAAGTGACATGTGGGAAAAGTTGATGTTGAGGTGTTCCTGGGCCGACTAAATGGCGATGGGGACGACGAAATCGCTGATGGATGCGGTTGTGAAGCATCCTGCCGATGTGACCTTGTACTCTAGGGCTGGTTTTGTCGATGGTTCCGAGGTAGATGGTGCAGCGTGCGTCTATGCCGTAGTGGAGTGCTTTAGACGGGAGGCACCTGACTTCCACGACGTCGGAGTTGTTGGTTGCTAATTTGACGGTGACAGTTTTGTCTTCGCCAAAGAAGGAGATTTCTGTTGAGATGAGTTTGATTTTTGCTGGGTACTCACCGCTTGTTGTGACGTGATTTTGGTTGTCAAAAACTAGTTTGACAAATACATTGTTGCCTGCCCCCACCGGATCTGTTTGACAGCGCATGTTGTTTATTTCGGTGTAAACTTCAATACGTGTCTCCGGTAGCCGTTTCTGAGTACCTCTTCACCCTGGTACACGATGTAAAAGTCGAACGAGTTGAGCTGGTTGATGAGTTCTGCAGAAAGATTATTAAATCTTGTAGGTAGAAACACTTCTTTTCCGTTTTCGAAGCGAACAAGCGTCCTGGGTCCGTGCTTTGTGGGTATGTTCCGGACCCCTACCACGACATATGGTACGTTCGGCTGTAACGTGGACACTGATACATACTCCGAGTTGCTCGCTACTGTAGCTAGTTGGCGTAACGCGTCGTTGATCATGTTGACTTCTCTGTAGAACTTTTGCTACTGACACACATTGGGCATTGTTTGGTGAGAGGGGGAGGACCGTCAATGTGGGTAGTGGTGGTGGGGAGGTTGTAGTGTTGGTTGCAGCGGCGGTAAGGGGCGAAAATTCCTTTAGCTTCTGGTGTAAGCTCCGCCCATACAGCGTCCACATCTACTGGCGAATGATGAATAAAGATGGCGTTTCCCTCCACGGCTAGTAGATGACGTTCATTTGGCTCCATCATTGTGAGACGACGACCATTTTTCAGAAACTTTATCACTAGGTCCGTGGTTTGCGGGAGACTTGTTCGTGATGTTATAAGGTGTTCGTGTTTGGACAGGGGAGCAGGTGTTTTCGTGATGTCATCACGGAGCAGGTACAACCTCGCCTTGAACTTGTCCATGGTCCAATGAATGCTCCGTCATGCCTGGACTTGTTCGGGAGGTTCTCGTGTTCCGACTTGTTCATGCAGGTGTTTTCGTGACGTCATCACGGTGCGACCTCACCTTGAACTTGTTTGGACTTGTCCATGGCTTCCTGGTCCAACTCTCTGATGAATATCGGTTTTAGAAAATGCTCCATCTCTAGGAACACTCTAAAGGTTGCGCAACGAATGTATCTTGTATATTCGGTGTAGTTCATTTTATCACCGGAAACGTGGGCGTGAAGCAAATACTTGCGATAGGCTGCTATTTGATTTTGTACTTCGAACTCTTCTTTCTTCTTGTGATATATGATGTCGGTGACCATACGCTGTAGGCTTTCTAGTATACTCCATTCCTGCATACTCAGCGATATACAGCGACCGTCCATTTTGATGACAATATTTTGTGCACCAAATAAACGTTTAAAAAGTATGGATAGTCGGTTGGTTAACTGCCACTCTCTTAGATGAAGAGTCAAGCTCTGTATAGTCGGTATCGCCTCTGCAAGCTTCTGCCACTCTGTTGAACCCAGAACCACCGCGCTGCGTCGTCCACCAACGGTCACCACGATCTTGTGTGGAGACTTAGGTGAAAACCCAACGGCTGCAAACTTGGACTGCTTGCTGTTCAAGAAGAAAACATCCGATAGCGGTCCAGGCCTCTCCATGTCACTGTAAAAGCAAGAACGCCTCTTATGTAACACATTATTTTCATTCGCCAATTAACCACACATAATGAATGCGACTTACCTGTTCGCCTCTCTCGGAGCAACTGGTAGAGTGGATCGTGTAGCACCACATGCGGCTTCTAAAAAAATACAGGAATTAGCAACATAAATGTATCAGAGTGGTATATGCATATTCATACACAATTTTTATCAATACTCACCTTTAACGATATGCATCTCTGATTTGTAGTTTGTGAGCATCTACCAAGACTGTAGGTCCTTTTAATGACGTCATCATTGTGATTAAAATCACTTATGCTGAATTTTGAAAAAAATTTCTCCTTGCGCAGGCCTTGGAAGCGGTGAGATAGGTAAGCAACGACGTAATGGCTACAAGTGGTGCTGTAATTGCCTTGCAACCTTCTAGTGTTGTGAGTCCATCTTGTACCACAATATCGATTTAAAAAATTTAGAATTTCCCCCGAAAGAGGCTCTATACCATAGCTATCGAAATATTCACCCCTGTCGTTCTTTGCAACAAAGATGCAGACCCAATGTTTCCCTGGTTTCGTGCTTGAATCAGTGTTAATGACAACTGCTATGGGAAGCTGCCTATGATGCAAATTTATCGACGACAATTGGTCGCAAGCGTACACGCCTAAAAAGTGTGGGGTATATTTAGACAGAAGCCGGTGTATTTGCAGCGTAATCATGATACCAAAATGGTCCTGTTAGCATCAATTTCTATAGTGCGATGTACTTCTGCCATCACCAACAGATTGATAGGTTCTGGAGTTTGATCTTTAAAACCTATACTTATAGACACAGTGCCGTGTCGTTGCCCTGAAATGTAAGACTCGTTAGCGCTCATATCGGCTGTTAGATCAAATACCATAATGGTATAGCCGTGAGAATATTGATGTCTGGAAATTGAATGCCCTTCGTCCTTAAAGTGTATCCCGAGGTCATCTTGAAGGGTTTGAAAACATTGGAGAAAGTGACTGGCATCCAAATCGGGCTGTAGGGGTTGTGAGGGAAAAGGCTGGCCCTTCACATACAGCTGAAAAGAATTCATTTTAAAGTGCTGTAAATTGTATGGGTTTTTGTTAATGTTACCGTTGTATGCCTGGTCGGCAACCATTGCCACAACCACTCTTCGGGGTATTTGCCCTATGAAAACGTCATTGAAAGTCATGTTACTAATCCCCTTTGGAATGTTGAGAGCGTGAAATCCTACATCTTTGAGATGGTACTTTGCATTACTCTTTGCTAACACCACCTGATGTGCAAGCTTGATGGTCGGCGACGGTCTCACAGCTTTCAAAATCAGTCTAGCAGACTGAATCTCTGTGTAGGCTTTAAAGTCCTTTGTATCCGAAAAGAGATGAAAGTTGGGTGAAGAGGGAGAGAGTTTGATGGTAACGCTCACATTGTTCAAGAGCAGATTTTCCTGATTAAAGAGTGCATTGGAAAGATTACCCATTAGCTGCACAACTTTGCTTCCTTTGGTATAGTCGTTACGCCACTTAATTCCATCATTTGCTACATACGCTCCATCATTCCTCCCTTGTCCTTTTTCCAGAGCGAGGACTGTAGTCTGCTGTTCATGACATCTTCCGAATAATTGAGCAACGTTTCAATGTAAGTTCTATAGGGGTAGCCTGGCTGAGGCATGGAAACCGTGACATTGTTGAGTGATACTTCCAATTGCTGAAACAAGGAATTTAGGGAATTGTTTACAAAAGTAACCAGCTTGTCCTCTTTCAAGTCGTTTCCACCGTCATCCACTATTCGCACGAACAGCTCAAGTACTACATAAGTCATGTCGAGGTAATCGTCTGCATTGCCAGAGTAATGAAATGTGATGGGCGCGTTTTTCATAAGTGTATTTTGTGGGTTTAGAGAAATGTAACGGTACTCCTCCACGTTCATTTGAACGGGCAAGTTTTTAAAGATGTCTAGTTCTGAACTCATGTGCACCAACGATTCGTCAGTCATTATGAAAATACGTCTAGCACCTTACGTCTTCGACGTTTAGTCTTAAAATGATTATATATTTCACCCTTCGGGCGCTTTAATAGCCCAGTGCCTATCATAGAGTCTATCTTTACATCAGCTTTCCTTTTCAAGTTAGTTCCTGCCTCCTTCAGCCTAGTCTTTAACGATTCTTTTGGCGGTATCCCCGAACTTGCAACATCTGCAAGCACATTGGCCCCCATTTTCAATGCCTCTTTACCGATAGCTTTCACACCGCTCTTGAAAAACGGTAGCACGGTTCTGAAAAGACCACCGAGAGCAGAGAACAAGCCGCTACCCTTTTGATAACGCTTGCCTCTGTACAAGTGAAAATCTCCATGGTATAATGCTCCTCCAGCCTGGTTTAAGTAATACCTGGTGACTGTATCCAGCTCCATTATGTCTGTTTCGGACGAAACGTTAGAACTATAGTAGAGGAAAGCCCGTCTACAAATGGCAAGAAATCACCGTAACCGTTCCTTAAATATATATATTCACGAATTTAAAGTCCTGTTGCATCAAAGGTACCCAGTTAAGTGGAACGAAGGACTTTTCAATAGTCATGCAGGTGTTGTCACGTTTTTCATACTCTACAGAGACGCTTTCAATGACTTGCACAAATGTGTTGCCCACCACTTGTGGTACTATCCGATTACAGTAAATGAACATTTCGTAAGGGAAACCCATGTACAGATCCACTGGGTGTTTGCCAATTTCCTGTTCAACCACGTTGGTGTATGGTTCGAAACCCATCATCTTGGCCAAAGATGGTGACAAAACCAATACATGTATCAGGTTCTTTGGCGCAGGTTTAGGAGGATTGTCAGGTTTTTCCTGCGTTTCTGGTGTAGCAGGAGTGACTGGTTTACGAGGATTTGGTGGTTTAGGATTGATAGGTCTTGGAGGAGTTCTAGCTTTGTTTTTTAACGTTTGGTTCGTGCCTTCAGGGGGTTTAATTTCTGTTTTCGATACACTTCTCCTAGAGGACTCAGCATTTTCTATATATCCTGCATATTTGCTGGTGGGAATATGACTGGACTGTGCGACTTTGATGTTAATGCTGGCAGTATTTTTGTTCTCGTTATAAATGAAAAAGTCTTCGACTTGCAAATTTTCGCGTATAACAGAGTTGACAGCGTGTACCAAATCCTTGGAATTGTGTGCGATACCATGTGGCAATTGTAAGTTAAATTTTGAATGTGTCACTGGCGCTACCATATTATACATTGTTCCAATGATTTGATTATCGTGATTTGTTACGTTATAGAATTTCACAGAGTACCTAACCTTTTGCAGTGCGACTTCCCATTCTCCTTGCAGCACTATTCTCTCGGGTAAGATGTTTGAAAATGTGGAAGTTGTATTGTCTGTGAAATGCCCCATAGAGGCATTACTCACGAGTGTGAGGGAAAACGGTTTTGTTCTGATCATATCGAGTTGATAGTTGAAGCCAGAACCCACGAGTTAAACTTGACTGGATAACCTCTGCACTTAACCAAAAACTGTTTATTTCGACCGCGACCTTTAGTGTCGAGTATTTGGTCTATTTTGAATGATTCTGGAAGAGCTACCTTTTGTAACTCCTCTGAGTAAAAGATGCCGTCTATGGCTTCCCCACCCAAGTCCTTCAATTTATACACAACGGGAGAACTGTATACCACCTCGTCAATCTGTAAAATTTCATCCGTCCAGTTTTGCTCGTACCCCTTGGCAAATTTCATTTTCTCCTTAGATATACGCACATGGTCTCCCACATTAAATTTAACTTTACGTGGTTTGTCTGCATTCCGACCATAAAGATTTTCGTAAATCTGCAAAATGTTGTCTTCATTGACATCCTTTGGAGCCATCTTTATGGACCTATGAAAGGAACTATTGTAGGACTTTAAAAGCGCAGGAAGAACGTCCACGTATCTTTAAGTGTTTTTATGTGTGAAATATTTCCACATTTTCGTCTTTAAGTTTTTGTTGAAACGTTCTACAACACTGGCTTTGACATTGTTTTTTGTAGTGTAATACTTTACACCATGTTTGTTTAAAAATGTTTTAAAGGTTTTATTGGTGAACTCCGTTCCTTTATCTGTTTGCAATATCTTGGGAGTGCAATGAGAGAATATCGTTTTAAACGCTTCTGTAATTTCGCCCCCTACTTTTGATTTCAATGGTATAGCCCAAGCATATTTCGAGAAAACATCAATCACCGTCAAGATGTAAACGTATGGTTTATTGTGTTCCTTTACGTTGTTCATAACGTTTAGATCAGCTTCCCAAAGGTCGTCCATGTTGGTCACGTGATAATTTCTGGTGGGGAATCGTTTTCTTATCGGCCTATGAAATGTATAACTATCCTGTGTTTGAAGAAAGGACTCGATCTTAGATTTTGGTATACCGGTGGCCTTGCGAAGTTTGTCTGCAGTACCAAAACCAGCATAGTGTTCAGGATTGAAATAGATTTTCTTCAG
The DNA here is from genome assembly GCA_030762175.1 of Metallyticus violacea. NCBI lineage: Eukaryota > Metazoa > Arthropoda > Insecta > Mantodea > Metallyticidae > Metallyticus > Metallyticus violacea. The sequence goes on along the minus strand of CM060846.1, from coordinate 98,210,835 downwards.
CGCGTTCATAGTTGCTCCCACACTTGCCTGCGAAGGTTGTAAGACTTTTTTACTGGTAATCGGCTTTTATCTACTTTCGTCTTTGCTGGCTTCTCTTCCTCCTTTACCTCGATGTCATTGGACTCAAGGTATGGTTCCCTCACTTGTGACATAAGATCGAGATAGTTCCCCAACTTATATTTTATCAACTGCCATTTTTCAGGGGGTGCCAAATGTGTACGCTGTAATTTATTCTTCTCTGATGAGTTGGTTAAGTGATTTGTCCACGAGGTGAAGCTTTTCGGCAGCTTTTGGCGGTGAAGTTAGTATAATTTGCTTACCGTACTTCATTTAACTCAAATTTGACACGAGCGCACTACTGAGTGAAGCCAATATCGGGAGTAGAAAAGCAGGTAAAAAACCGCCTCTCTGTACAAGAATCTTTTTCTTTTCCTTTATGGAAAGTCGTTTGTTAATTAATTTTCTCCATCTAGCTTTATGCTTCTTTAAGCGCTTCAAACAATTTATAGGTAAACTGACATGACCTCTGCACACGTTGAGTACACACTCGGAAATGGCTTTTATCAGCTCTGGGTTAGCACTTTTCAACAGTTTTTGTCGCAAAATGGGCTTAGCCTTGGCTAAAACTGTCAAATTTGCGTGTTGCCTTGCAATCAGTGGGCTACTCAGTCTGGCAATGCTCATCCTGCCTGTGTCTGTGATAAAATGACTGAAGTGTGATCGTTGCTCGTTTATTTAACCTCTCTGGGAAGCACTCAAATAAAACCTTCAGAAAAGTGGTCAACAATTGGGTATAAAATAAGAAGGCGTTTCTCCTGGTAGGACACCGGTTCGATACCTGTATTGATTTGGCGTGTACTGAGTACAATCCAACACTAGATAGCCGTGAGGGTTTTCAGTGGCCTTTTCAAACGCTTCTAAAAGAAATCTAGAGTTCTTTGGCTCGATCTGTTGACAAAGCCTATCAATTTGCATTTTGTCTCTATTGTTTTTAAACACGACAATGTGGTTTGCATTTAGAGATATAGTTCGAAATTTCTTTCCTTGTGCAAACACGTTTTGTAATATGTAAATAATCCCAAAGCGTTTGTGATGTGAATCTCTAGTGAAAAAATTTGACACGTTTTCCCCGTCGGCTTCGTACATTAAATCATCCAAAATAACTAAATCTCCCTCGTTAACAGTCTCCAAATCTGGTATACCTGCATGGGCTGCGAAGAACGGGCTTGGTTTAGGAGAATATTCTGACGGATGACACCACAACACTTTTCTCATGGGATTGTCAAACATCCGGCCTGCATTACTAATTAAATTTTTCACAAATGTAGACTTACCACATCGCGAAGGACCTGCAATTAGCATGGTGCATGGGAAATTAAATTTAAAGTGTTGGTTAGTAGACATTGTGGGCGACTGATGTGCTCTCATTTAGACACGCCTTCTTTTATACCCGTACGGGTAGGAGTCAAAGTTTTCACTCTGCACACGTTTGTTGACCACCATCCTATAGGTTTTTACTGAAGACTCAGTTACCACAGTTCCTAGAAATTTCCTAGAAATCTGTTTGCCTTCAAGTACTACCGACATTGAATTATCCCTCAGAACGGTGTTCCTGATAAGGTCGGAGTTTACATTTTCCAAATTCCCCGAGTTGAGGGTGATGCCTTTAATTTTACAGACAGAGTGCGTCTTATCCCCACACTTAACCTCTATGGTGTAACTTTTTGGACCTGTAGATGCAAATCTGCAAATATACGCGCCATCTCCGTACTTTTCTATTTCATCTGTCATACACCCTAAAAATGGGCTTGTTGGAGGCATCCATTCCCTCGGTCTGTACGTGGCTATAACAGAATCTGTGTCGAAATAAGAGACGCGCTCACCCAATCTCCTAAGATAGGAATAGAGCTCGATTCTTGCATGGGCAGTTGTATATGCAGCTATGACTGTGTTAGTGGTGCAATTCAATTTAGGGTTCTGATCGCAATGTTTCCATACCACGTACATCACCTCTTCTGTAGCGACCAGGTAAGACTGTACCTCTACTCCTGGGTCGTTAAGTAGGTCTGTGAGCCTCGAATAATCTTTCACAAGCTCACACGTGGACAAGTTATCTCTTTGGCCATATTTCCCCCAAAAGGAGTTTAACATCAGTTTAGCCAACTCGCGCCTGCCAGGATTGGTTTCAATAGCGTCTTTGTCCAGTGCTACGCCTTCTTTTTCCAAAAATCGTGCGATATACTCATTTCTCATGGCAGGAGTGTCGCAGTCTTTGGGCCAACCGGAGGCTTCGGTTTTAATTTTCAGGAACTGATTCACATAGTCCTGAAAAAGACCCTTTTCTCCAGTGGAGGGGTTATAGCGTACCATGTCATACTCCCATATTTCATACACATGAATCACCCTATAACCTTCCTCTAATGCGACTTTAATCTCGTCCACTACCCAGGTACCTGTCATACATCTTTCGTCCTCTGAATGCGTGCACTCTGTCTGATTCTCCATCTCTGCACATTTGCGACATAGCAGAAACATAAGTTTATCGTTAATGCGCGATGGCAGGACGGGGTGGTACAGTCTTTCCGGGGGAAGAATTTTACACTTTACAATGCCACCCTCAACATCTTGCAAATTTGGTAAATTATCCACGTGAATCTTTGGGTGTCCAACAGGGTAAGCCTTGGTCTTGTTTACGAACGGGTACAAACTGCACACCTCGTAATAAAACATTTTCATATCTCCAGAGGCCTCGCAGTAGGTTTTCGTACAATTTGTACGTCCACCAAAGAAGGCATCTTGTGGGTTGAGAGGCTCGGGATAGGGAAAACTTTTGACAAATTCTGCCAAAACCCCATCGGCCTTAATCAAGCCATAAACTCACACTCCCACATCTCGGTCACGTTGTAGCCAGCATCTCTCATCATCTTCATGACCTTCACGGTGTCCTCATATCTGGAACTCATGGTCTGGTTACCCGTGTTGTATAACCTTGAATTCCTATTCGGGTAACAACGTATGCAACCGTGGTAGAAACATCCATGAAAGAAATAGATGCATTTCCCTTCTTCTTTGTACCTGTCCACTTTATGCCCTAAAACTTTAATTTCCCGGCATCGATAAGCATGCTGTATGATGGTTGATTGCTGGTGTTCCAACCAAGACAACCAGATACACGCTACCCGCGATTGCTTATCAGCTAAGTGGTATCCCTCTCCTGGAATAAGTGGAATTTTATTTCTTGGCATGAACCGTTTCCTATAAACATTCGTACATGCCTGAGCTATGGTGACACATTCTCTAAATGGGTCAATGCCGTTCTCGTCAATAAATTGCTTCCTAAATTTGGAAACACCCTGACTCAAGAGATAAACGTTAGTTTTACAGTAAGCCACCATTTCTTTTTTCATGTCAAAGACATAGTTTGAGGACACCTTTTCATTATGCCACTGCTCGAAAGTCTTGCGGACATCAACACTCATGCCATCTGGGCAGTAATATTTTTGCTCAGGTACAGGACCAACATACTTTTCCTTTTTCCTTGGTGTTGAACAGGTAAGGAAAATAACCTTTACATTCAGGGAGTTGAAATGTCTTTGAAAAGCGAGACAGTGGCATAGGAATGAAATTCAAAGAGTCTAGAAAAGTCACACTCTTATACTTCATTCTGTAAATTTTACTTCCATTCATAATGAGCTCGGGGCCCCAATTTAGGCTGCCTACCATGTGTTTTAACAGAAACTGCCCATCATACGACCTCAAGTATTGTGCTATGACGACAATGTCTCGGGATTCGAACCCAGGCTGTGTGATGTGGTCAAACAATTCTTTCACAGGCTCCTTGTCAAATACCCATTCTTTAATACCACACTGTGTACAATAGGACATCTTATGAGACTTGTCTACACACAGGCCGCAGGTTTTAATCATTATACATAGATTAGGAATATGTTCAAACACACCTGTGGAATAAAGAGTGTTCTGAGTACACTCGAAATCTATGAACATGAACACGAAATTCTTTCGCAAATTTGGTGAATTGTACGGCTGAATGTAGCACTGGTGGTTAGCATTCACGTGGATCTTACAAGTACCACAATAAATTTCACCGCACTGGTGAGGAGTTTTCCTAAGCCTCATATTCACAAGTTTGTTACACAACGGGCATACTTTTTCTACGTCACACACTGACATGGTTTTAGGGTAATATTTCCCCTGAATAAAATGATTATTAAAACATGTCTGCCCATTGAAATCGCGATGACATGAGTCGCATTTCACATAGCTATCAAATGAAGTTGGACACCTCTGTCGACACTTGACACAGTTTAGGTCACACCGGTGAGTTTCTTTTTTATTAAGTGAGGGAAAATTACAATGTCGGCAATACCACTTACACTTGAATGCCCCATGTAGGTTTACAATTGCGTTAAAATGACTGTCGTGGAAGATTACATCGATATGTTTATCGGTGTTAATTTCCGACTTGTAGAGGACATTTTTACCATTATGGCCGCCAAAAACAGTGATGGAATACTCCTTTAGTACCACCTCTAAAAGTTTCACGTCGTCAAGTGTAAACGGGCCATCGGTTTTGCCTATTTGTTCACACAATTCTACAGCCTTTTGTTTTTGCAGATGATCATAACGCTTAATAGAACCATAATGAGTATCCCCGTCAATTTTGGCTTTGCACACTGCGATGGCTCTAGGTAGACAAAGATTGCCTTTGTTTTTAATTTCTATAATTCCTCTGTTTTTACTACAGTCATCGCAGCGTTTGTAGCATGAACCTGATATTTCATTTGTCCAAATACACGAAATTTTGATCGCCCCTCCCAACAAAAATTCCTTGTTACTTTGCATTATTTTCTCCATTGATTTCAATATGGCTTCGGGATTCACCTGATCAAACCTACGAACACTCATGTTAAATGACCTAGCAGGATTTTTGGTATTATGAATTGTTATTCCTATGAACCCTGGCTGATTTTTTAGTAGATTGTCATCAACAAAAGCTAAATAATCATGAAACACCTTGGAAACCCATTGGTTAGGATGTGTATCTTTAGGTATCGAACTCACCATAATTTCAGTTTCAGCATACCCAGAATAAAATTTTTTAGCTGTCCTCTGGCTATGGTTTATAATTTCGAAAGTTGGTTGCAAGGTTGCACTTACCTGTGGCTCAATGCTGGCAGCAGCAGAAGATGGTTCACCAATAGAAGCGTCACCAGAAGATGCACCCCCACCGGATGAGGAGTTTCCGGTAGAGACCTGATTGGCAGCAGGATGATCAGCAGAATTTGGTTCACCAATAGAAGTTTCACCAGAAGATGCACCCCCACCGGACGAGGAGTTTCCGGTAGAGGCCTGATTGGCAGCAGGATGATCAGCAGAAGATGGTTCACCAATAGAAGTTTCACCAGAAGATGCACCCCCACCGGACGAGGAGTTTCCGGTAGAGGCCTGATTGGCAGCAGGATGATCAGCAGAAGATGGTTCACCAATAGAAGTTTCACCAGAAGATGCACCCCCACCGGATAAGGAGTCGTCAACTTGTCTCCGCTCACCACGCGCTCTCTTGAGTGTGAGTTTGCTCCCATAGCGTGCTCTCTTGAGAGCAATGCTGGTAGAAGGATGATCACGGGCAGAAGACTTATCACCTTTGTTGACGAACTGGTCTAACATTGACGTGAAGCCTTCAACTAGACTCCACTCACCACGTGCTCTCTTGAGAGTAATGCTGGTAGAAGGATGATCACCGGAGTGTCCAGTAGAAGGACCATTATTTCTAGAAGTCTCCGCGCCAGTAGAAGGCCGGTCACCCGTGCTGGTGGAAGGATGAACACAGCCATCCATATTCCAAATAGAAGATTTGCCTCTGCTGTTGATGACCTTGCTAAGCTTGTTAATGGTAGACATGATTGCCACGAGATATAACTGCCTTTCGTCGCGACAGAACTTTTATACATAACACTCCAGTCCTAAGACCACGCCCCAGCCAATGAGAATTGGATTTCTACTGCACATGCGTAACCCTTCAACCAATCACGTTCACGGGGGTTTCTACTGCGCATGCGTAACCCTTCAACCAATCACCGTACAAAAAGGTTTTGGCGGGGGGAAGGCATTCATTTTGCTAAGAAAGAGAGAGAAAATACAGGTGACGGTTTTTCGCCACATAAAATGGCTTCAAAAGAAAATACAAAAAAAAAGAATACCTTTTATATTTTAGTTACAAAGGGGGTAGTACTACAAACATAGTTAAGAAAAGAACCGGGCCAGCACTGAAAAATTCTTTTAAAAGCATACGTGACCGGGGGTTTGTTCAAAGTATACAAATGTATTTATTAAGAACCTTGATTCCTTATAGTGACAATGCTCACTTTTAGAAATGCAGGTGGAAGGATTTTCAAAAGAACACCATTATATTTTTAGTTACAAAGGGGCTTTGCATAGTTAAGAAAAGAACTGGACCAGCACTGAAAATTCTTTTAAAATCATACGTGACCGGGGGTTTGTTCAAAGAAATATAGCTGCTTCCTTTTAGAAATGCAGGTGTTGGGGTTGTCGCTACGTAAGGAATATATACAGGTGTATAACCTTTTTCTTCTCTTATAACAATGACTTTTCTGGACCAGAATTCTTTTTAAAGCCATACGTGAAAGGACAAACAATTTCCGAAAGTTTGTTAAAAGAAATGAATTTATAAAGGAACCTTGCTCCGTTTAGTGACAATTCTCTCGCTTAGAAATAGCTGGCCACTTTAGAAATGCCCCCTTTTCGGTGATTTAAATTGAATGTTAGATCAACTATTTAAATTGAAAATTTTGATATCAATCTCACCCCCCCACCCCCACCCCCCATCAACCCCCCATCCAGCATCATCCCCACCATCACTCCCCACCACCATCGCTCCCCACCACCATCGCTCCCCACCACCATCGCTCCCCCACCACAACGCCCATCCCCCAATTTTTGATATCATTTGCATAATCAATTTAATCGGTTCAATTAATTTAATCACCGGAAACGGGATATATACTACTCAGGAATTCAGTAAGGGTGACAACTCTTACATTAGTTCCCGGGCTTTGTACGCGCTGTGTCTGTGCTTAGTCCACATTCCATTCATACTAAGAGCTACACTTAGTTCATCAAAATATTTTACTTTCCCCATTTCATTGCCTTGGTATTTCCATTTCTCATTTTTACCGTAATTTGTGTCATTTTTAAGTGGTCTATTTGTTTTGTTGACTTTCACGATCACCCAAACCCAGTTTGTCGCAATAGTCCTCAAGCTAGGTAAATCATCCGTGTGTAGAAGAATTCTTAACAATTTAGGCGAAAGGGATAACAATGTGCACTGGGAAGCGTTAATATTACTGGTAGATTGCTGCGGCGATTGCGGGAAACAACTTTCCTACCTCCAGCACTCTACCTGAGATATCGATCCGTATTGGCAGAGGGAACGTTTCGAGGTTCAAGAATGAGACCAACGGCGATACGTTTCTTTAGCATTTTTATATGACCTACTCATATTTTACATTGCATTTACAATAATGTGTACATTTAGTTTTTTTATTCTCTTTCTAATTTTGAATGCTGATTTAAGATATTTATTACATATTATTATTATTATTATTATTATTATTATTATTATTATTATTATTATTTTATCACCGTAATCTCCCAAATTATTAATATTTGCAGTAGTACATTTATCATTTATCATGCACAGATAAACTTTGCCCTTAGCACAGTAAGGAATGCGGAAGGAGGCAACGTTATGCTGTGTTACTAATAAAAGAGGCTTAGAGTTAGAGAAAAGTGAAAGCTGCAAAAGTTCAAAACTGAGAAGAGTGCCATTATCTAATGTAGGTTATTCAACTTTTTGCTTATTAATGACATTCCTTATGGATGTGAAAGAAAATGTGAAGATTTTCAGCCAGAACTTTCTGCAGATTATTTTATTGACAGGTTGCATAAGCTGTGAAGAACAAAATTTCTCATATGAAATTATGGAAAATTGAAAAATAATAATACATTTTTTTCATTTTATAGCCGCTTTAAGTTCTTTGTTCATATCGGTTCCTTTGTATTTCGAAACAATTGCTGGTGTTTGAAGTTCGATATTAACATTTTAGGATTAATTGGGATTTATTACTTTGGTTTTAATCTTTGAAACTCATTCGTGATACCTCTCGTATGCATACCTTTCAGAAATTATGAAGGGTGAAGAATGACCCTATTTAAAGAAATATTCCCATGCCTAGCCAAGAATAAAATCGGGATATCTGGGTTTAAAAGCCAGTAGGCTGGCCACTAAGCCGCAGAGGCAGCTGAAAAAAAATTTGAGTTAATGCTTTAAATTACAAGGTCATGTTTGAGTATTTTCTTCCGTTATATTTAAACAGGTTTAAATCATAATTGCATCATATTTATAGTGTTCTAGATCATAGAAATGCTCCCTTTACTTATAAACCATAACTTCGCGCAGTTCATTGTTGCATACAAATGATTAAGCTTTACAATCTTGTGTACTTGCTGACACCATTGCTGATGAGTCTGCAGTGGCAGTTATTCAATCTTATATTTGCAGTGGATAGGTTTACAGTGTATGGATGGTAAAACTTCTTGCTTTTCGTTAATTTTCATTTCCTGAAATAAACAACAAATGCAATATATTATTTCTTGACAACATCTTCCAATAATAAGTTGCTTTCCTTGAACATTAATATAACAACTTTTTTGTCGTTTTCGTTGTATCCCTCTTCTTGAGACTTAGCTACCACTGCCCGAGGCTAGATGGATGTCGAGAGAGCACTCCGCGTGCGTTCGGTTAAACTCCCCTTGGTGGCAAGCCAAGAGGGCTGTTGATGATTATGGTGATATGCTCAGATGAGCCCTAGAACCATGGAGCTGGGAATTGTCTGATATTGTCCATGCAGAATGCGGGAAATCCCCGAAAGAAACTACTTCCTAATCTAGATTCGAATTCAGGGATTAAGAAGAAAACAACGCTACCCCAACATCCCGGCTGATATTTAACATAATAAATGATATTAGTGATACTGATACCACTAGGAAAAATAGGTTATGCCGATTGGTGCTAGTCGCATTTCTACCGTCATGGTAGAGAGGCGGCGGATTCAAGTCTGGCGTCAGCGCCACGAGTTATCAATATTTCCCAGTATACACACGAAACTCGGATGAGATTATTCAGGCACTATACTTGCAACGCGAGTAATGACAACGCTACAACGCTACACTGAATATTTAGCATTTTTCTTAGATAGTACATACTATAGTTATACTCTAACTAGAACAATTGGAAGATGTTGAAATGGATGTTCATTTCTGAGAGAGTGTCTGCGGGAAGAGTAGGAGGTACAAGTACATAATTCCTCAGTTCAAGTGCATAGATCTCTGGTGGTAAACTACAAATACAATGATCAACTACCTTTGTTAGAAAATGTTGGAAACAATGCCCTTGTGTCACCACACACCTGTCAAGAAAGATTGCGTTCAAGTGCATTAGTTCTTTGAAACAGGGATTTCCCCTACTCCTTAAAACAAGACAATTATGAGCATGATATCAAATTCAGTATACATATATAAGCGAACCAATTTATAATTCTCATAAGCACTGTATATTTTACCCAACCATTTGTAGCATATTCATAGTTTCCTTGTTGGATAAAGGGAAAAGTTGCTTTACACAAAATTATCCAGGTGGGTGCGAAACTGTATAGGGACTTAATAATTTATCAACTACACCCGAACCAGGAACTTTAGAGGATTTTTCTAAAGACTACTCAGGGGCAAAACAGATTTCTCTTCTGAACCGTTAGCCTTTGTCACACTCAACCCTAGTTCCTCCCTCAAGGACGTGTAAAGAACTGCCATTCAATCCATTGCGTGGAGTTAGGTCAGAGAGTTCAAGCTATAGGTGACAATGCTAAGAAAAGCGCGAAATGAAGTCACCAAAGGGAAGAATTGCAATCAGAACGCTAAAACTGTAGTGACGCAAAATGTTTGCGGCGCCATGAGACGGTCTGACTGAAGTCAAATAAAATTATCGAAATGCCGGGAATTAGGGACAGTTCAAAATTATCTGACAGTTTTTACACTGATAGTGCTCCGCAAAGTTTTTCACTGATTTTGTTCTTTTGTTAAATGAGATATCCTTTGAAGCAGCCTTGTGTCGCGGTGGTTGCCCTAGTCTTTCTCACCATTAAAGAGGCTAAATAAAGAACCAGATATAAGCAATTTATTATTAATTAAGTGCTCCTCGTTCGGACACGTCCCTCCAATTCTTTTGTCTTCCAAAATGCACTAGACTTCTCACCTTAGCCAGGGCAGCGAAGGAATTTTCCCTGCGTAATTAACAGAAGTGAGGAAGAAGTGTGAAGATTGGAGCAGAGAAGAGCAAGACGGGATCAGCAGAGGAGGTTACGAGTTTATCAACTCCCCGTACTTAACAATCCATCTCCTACATGCCCATAACCACCCTGAGAGAACCCCCTAAGACAAATTTGCTTCCTACCCTACCAACACACCTAGAAATCCCGTTTCATCTTCTTGTGAAATTGCTGCAATTTCTCTTTCTACATTATCTTTCTTCTTCCAACCTATACGAGTTATTCCGTTACATCTTCCTTTTCAAATTTCCCCATAAATAGAAAATGCCAATGATAAGATCTAGAAATACACGTGATAAGACCTAGTATCGCGATGACCATAATCACATACTAATGATCCTATCATCAAACATTTCATTAATTAAAGCCATCGAGATATCAGCTGTATGCGCTGTAACGGAATCTTGTTGAAAAAATGCATAATAATTGTAAAATCCGATAACTCTTCGAGCAATAGTGTGATTGTGCTATATCTGTACCTATGCGTTCACGAAATGTTCATCAAATATAATCCATGGAATTTTGTGAGCATTCACCGAGCACCATACACCAATTTTCTGGTCATGTAATGGCATTTCCAAGCTTGGATTGTCTGCATTCCAGTCTGTCGCTACATGGCCATTTACATAGAACTATGCTTCTTCTGTTAAAAAAGTGAATGTAGGTCAATCGAATAATTCCTAGCATTACCCAAACCCAGTTACAGACGTTTACTCTGCATATATTATCGCATGGCTACGATCCCTGAGGAACAGTTACCTGTACGGTTTTAATTTTAAAAGTTTAGTGGCATTCCAAGTCCAGGTTTGCGGAATTTTGTTTCCTGTACAAGACTTTGCAATTTCTTTCTTTTTTTTTTTTTTTGTACTTCCTTCTAACCTTTCCCCAATTTAGTCAAGTTTCTCCTCGGTAAACACAAGGCGATTTAGTTTCTGTTTCTTGTCCAGCACAGATTCCGTTTCGGTGAATCTTTTGACAAGTTTACGAAAAGTGCATCTGTAAGGTACCGGAACACAGGGGAAATATTTTACAGATCACCGTTCCACTATTCTGGAAGAGTTTGTTTTCTCACATAAATCATACATGCGCATCTTGGATGATCAGAGGCACGTCGGCCCAGAAATCGGACTTATTCTTTTGTTATGTAGATATTTTCTTCGCGAGACAACTAGAAGTCGAAATAAGGCGTGCATTGCAATATGAGGTGAGATTTTGAACATTTATTTTAAGAAAACGTGGCGATAAAGATTCAGACAGATCTTAAATATTCGAAAACCCGTTGTACTGATGTTGAATTATATTATTTCTTATTGTTTATGTATGAGGAACTCGTTCATGAAGTTATTCCGCTTATTTTTAAAACATCTGCTATACTGTTTAACTATGCACCAGTCATGTTGCTATTCCATACTATTTTTATTATCATTGCTTCTGCTTTTGCAGGCCATTAATATCTGACACTCCACCAGAGTGAGTTCTAACTTTAGCTCTACACCATGAATATGCTTTCTTTCCTCTCCATTTTTAAGGATATTCCCATTTGTACGACTCACCGCATAAATGTCGACTTGGCCATTGTGTCAAAATTCGTGGAATATGTCTTCCAAGATCATGATTTTGCTCGCATATAACTTTCTAATTCCTCAGCAATCGTAATTATAGCAGTGAAAAAGGTAGTAAAAAGGTGTACTTTTTGAAAATAAAATATTACTAAGCTTTATAAAGCTATTAATGCATCAGAAACGTAACATTACTCTTGAATACATAATATTATAAAATACAATTTGTGTTGGGAGAGGATAGAAAAAAGGAACATTCGAATTTATGGTTTAGCTTTTTTCTTTGGGACCATTTGTAGAATGTTGTGCACACGAACCCAGATGCCACAAGACATAAACTGATTAAACTTTTTACTACTTTTAATCAAATGCAACAATGGCCTAAAATATTTACCAGAGTCCGACAGGTACTCCTACAGTGGTGAAATGAATGTAATGAAATTTGGGGAAAATATTTTGAACACATTCTGTAATTAGTCTCAAGGCTACTTGCAAAAAATGAATAATATATGTCATAGATGTATGCCTCCTAAAAGGTGCAATTTATATATTTATATATAAAAATAATGAATGTTAGTTTTTTCTGTGTATTGTTGAGCCCAAAAGTTTGTTGACTTATTTTATTTACGGATGTTCTTTAACACCTCAGGTCATCAATGACACATTCAATTCAGGGCGTGATTCGGTTGATGAATTTTGCTCAGAGGGCTCTTCTTTCAGGCATGCGATTTTTTGCGTGCCGTAAATCTACGACACGGGATCCACAGCTTTACTTCCTTTCTGAAGGAAGCTATATTTAAATTTTTTACGCTTGAAAAAAATCATGGACCCCGGTCGGGATTGAACCCAACATATTGGGTCTATGAGGCAAGTATGAATACCATTAGACTACCAGGAGTGACCACAAAAGTTTACGTTTACGAAATCTCATTTTCTTAATTATATGTTCATTTTAAATGTTCATTTATGATGTAGGTGTTGAATTAAATATCTTATCATATAATGATGTTCGTAATTATGTTTATTTTATTAAATACATATTAATTTTTTACTGTCAAAGGTATTTCAGGTTTTACGTTTATTTTGAATAATTTTACGGACGCTACAAAATCAAAATATATTTTTATATTATCTGTGACAATTGAATAAAAAATATTAATGAAGGTAACGTCTCTTGTCACTAAATTTAAAAAAACATCTACTATTCTTATAAACAATTCTATCAGCAAATGAACTAAACTGATATTTAGATAAAATAATTAATTAGTTCGCTTAATGCCAGCAAAGAAGTACTTAAAGGGAGAAATACGATTACTTTAAGATATATATGTACAATTTTAAAAAAATATACCAATCATGTGAATTCATATGCCCACTATCTAAATATTCCTTCATTTTTTTCTAAGGAAGGATTCATTTACGTCCCCTTCCTGCTCCAATTAAGATTCTGCAGACTGTCAACAGATTACTAGTAATACGAAGTTAAGAGGGTAAGGGTAAGGTCGAAGGGAAAACGTATTAGGTAGGGGAAGGAAGGATACGGTTAACGAATGAAGCTGAAAGAGGTACGCTATCGAATAGCGGGAGTTAGCTTAATCCCATTATAAGGCGTTCCCAGATTTTCGTGGTTTCAAGATATAGCCTTACTGACTTCCACCACATAATACTATATCACGAACTTGTACCGTTCCAATTAATTGTCGTCTGGAATTTCAGATTAAACAGAATCTTAGTTGGGTTGAAATACCCCTACCTGTATCTAATCCATTTAATGTAAACAGAGAACCTTTCTACCTACAAGCGATAATTACATTCAGAGCTGCTTCATATGTAGTAAACCTAGTTTTGATCCAGATTTCCTGGAAAGTTTGCCATTGACATTTTTCAAACGAATGTTGAGTAATAATTGCCTTGCATGTAGCTTCACCTTTTATATGCTCTATTGATATTTGCAACTCATTTTTATTATTATAAATGAATCCAACAGTGTGTGCTTCATCGCTGTAATTGCTTTCAAAGTATGAAGCTCGTCATCCAGCAAACAAATAAACAATAAGCATTACCAATATCGATGTTCATTTTCATATTGATTAATATGATCTCCAACATACAAGATCATTAAACAGATGCAGGGTATTAAATGTATATACATTATTACACATTAAGTCTATTCCATTAGTTTATACTTATAAGATGAGCTGCGGAGATGTATTCAAATCACAAAAATGCTGAGAGAGATTCTCCTGAATCCGACACATTTTGGGAGAGAGATTTTTTCCGCAATAACTGTAATGCCATTTTTGAGTTTCTCGTTCGTCTGTGGGTTATTTCTCCACGCTTTTCGTCAAGATTCTACAGAGATAATAGTCACAGGTATGTTTTCTGCAATCTGATTATCCATACCTACCAGTCAGATTGGAGAGCATGCACAAGGAAGTGTTTACTCAGGTATTCCAGAACATTGGCAAAACATGGATTTGCCCTATTTTAAAGGAATTTTGCTTCTACCAGGTTTTATTTCCACTGACAAAAAATGAGTTGCAGGTTGTAAATTGTCGGTAATTGTGAAAGAACGAAGGAATGGCTTATTATTCTAAATGATAAAATAGCTCACCAATAATGCATTTCTGAGGAAGTAAAGGGTCTGGATGGATTAACTGGAGAATATCTTTCTTGTTGTTCATTTCGTTTATTTACGGATGCTCTTATCATTTCAGGTCATCAGCGTCATATTCAATTCAGTGTGTGCAGGGGCCGACAATTTTTTTCAAAGGCCTCTTCTTTCAGGCTTGAGGTTTTTTTATGTGCCGCAAATCTACGACATGGGGCCCACGACTTTGCCTTCCTTCCATACTTAAGATTTTTAGGTTCGAAAAAATGCCTCAACTCTGGAGGCGATCTTGGGTCTACCAGGCAAGTGTGGTTACTACTAGACCACCAGGACCGACGAATATTTTTTTGAAAATACATTAGCTGGAATAACTTAGCATTTTTTCCGGAGTTTGCGAAGGGCAATAAATGCAACAAGATCTTATATCGATATTGAATTGAATTTAAAATTTAATAAAAGCTTCAAAGTTCATGGTGCTATTTGATATTGTCATTCATTTAACTACAATGTGAAAACGAATGGAGTGACGCAGGCGGTAACACTTGAGACTTACATTGGGAGGTTTGGGGTTCATATCCCTTGGGCTGGCCATTCTTCCTTGGTTTTTCGTAGTTTATCCTGGTCGCTGAAATAGATATTTTCGTTCCATGAATGTTGTGCTCTACCATTTCATTTATGTTCATTTCGTAGGCTTTGTTACAGGGTCGAAAACGCGGATCAAGTGGGGTTGGCGCTGTGTGCGGTGTGACGGTGACTTGTAATTGGAAAAGGTTTCTTCCTGGAGTGTGGTATGGGGCTCCGAGCTCTATCTGGGAATATTGATAAGAATTCCGTCTATGTTCGTGTCTCTACGCTGCTGAATATTAGCGCCTAATGTCTCCCTAACCACATCCGTTCCTCCCGAAGATGCCTTGAGAGTGTATGCACAAGCGGCAAGCCCTTGAGCAAGACTGAAGCACCGAAATTTCCTCCTTCTTCTCTACCAATCCAATTGAACTCCAATGAGTAAAACTAAATTTTCATCTAAAAATGCCGCGCCTGTCCCTTATTCGTTATATGCAAATGGAATATTCAAAAGTGAATATAAAAGATTATCCTCCTTACATTAATACAAAACAGAATAGAAGCTTAAAGATAGGTCTGAGTTTGGAATACTATCAAGTGCTACTATATTTATTTGTTATAAAGTATACTTTATGCACAAGATGGAGAGTTCAGCCATATATTACAGCATTTCCCCTTTCAATTGCTGTTAACCAGTGTAGTACAGAGTGATTCTTTCCGAAAATGCGCATCATAAATTCAGTGAAATGTATTAATATACAACGTTATTTTTAATATGCTAATTGTGTTATTTCCTGCTATTTTTAATTTAACTCACTTTTTATTCATCATTTTTTGTTATTCTTTGAGAGAAGCTGTTATGGATATATTTATAATAATTATTTATGCAACAGAACATGTTCAAAACTAGGGCATGAAGTACTCTAGCTTTCTTATACATACATTAATGACGATCCCCCAAAGGAAACAGCACTCGACCGACACTGATAGGATTAACATGGATTGATGGATCGCATATGCTGCTCCGGAAGAGATCGTTGAAATTTTCCGGTAGAGATGATTTCAAAACGTTCCGTTCCTCGTCTATCCCGAGGCTATCCGAGGGATATTTCCAGCTGCTCCTACATTCTCTAATAACCATGCAACAGATCTTAGTTGAAAATAGATACAAAACACATTTTAGAGACTTAGTGCGTCTCGTGTTTAATATTTCGTACCCGCTGAGAATTAATTCTGGCTCATCCCTCATAAGTGTAGGTGTTTCAAATCAGTTGCAGCATGTAGGCATTTAAATAAAAAATATAACTTTTTTGACTTTAAATGAATTACAATTATTCTTTTACATAAAAGGCTTCAAGCTCACATCAACGGTTAAAAGCTGTACCCCAAATTTACAGAAAAAGTGGACTGTTAACTATTTAATTATGAACGCAACTTGTGCTTATTACTGAGTGAGAGATTCTTACGCTTTTGAAATTAAAATGGTTGCTGGATTACGAAGTTTCTCCTCTGACATAAAATATGTACAAAATAAGTCTAGCTTTTCCATGGAGAATTACATGCATCGATGAAGTTAAGTACTATGCCGGCGGTAGTGTATTTATTTAGCAACTTATCTACCACAGTACACTATTTTATCCGGATAAAACTTGAGTTCGTTATACATTGAGGGATTATTGCGTTTTGTTATTCAAAAGGATAATAGGTAACAAAATTTCTCTAAGCCATAATATACATGCACAAAGCAAACCTAGAATTACCAAGGTCTATTACGTGCCTCAATAAAGTGAAAAACTCTGCCGTTGGTAGTGTATCTGTAAACTGTTTTATCCGAAAACAAACGAGCTTGTTACACATTGAGAGATTATTACGCCTGTATAATTAAAACTGTTCATAGGTTACAAAATTTCTCATCAAACATAAAATGCGTAGAAAACAAGTCTAGCGTTACCGGAGAGGATTAAGGGCATCAATGAAGTAAAGATTTACGCGAAGCGGCGGTAGTGTATTAAAACTAGGTTATCTCAGGCTCCCACATGAACTGCATTCTATAGCGTTTCATGGTACAGATAGGAGGCCTGAAGGTGTATTTCAGGTTATGTGTTGAGTTTTCTTTTAGTTAAAAAAATATGTTACATTTTCTAAGTATTAAACATTGACTGTTGACAAGGAAAATTAAAATTGGAACGTGGAATGACCAGAGCTGACAGTAAAGCTTTAGGAAATATTAAAGGAATTTCTCATAGAGTCTTTCGAATAATGACCTTCACAGAGATGAAAAAGAAAGCTCTGCGGACAAAATTTAGAACAAATATGTACAAGAGCTGGATAATATTGTGATAGTGAAAGAATTATATGAAAGAATGATAAAAGTTACGGTTAGCTTGTTTGCAGGATTTTCCTGGGAACTTTTGTTTCTACAGAAAATGCACCGCTAAAATCTAAAAATTAATATTTTTATCAATTCAGTGATCTAATGTAAATAGTAGATAATCGTGATATCTTTGACCTTATAGATCTAATCAATAGGGTTAAAATGCAAGGAAAACTTGAAAGCACTGTGATGGGGCAGTTGAGGCAGAAGTTGAGAAGATTAACGGTATAAGTGGAATGCGGAAACGAATTCAAAATTTCGATATTAGATATCGCTAAACGTACCTCTCTACAAAAAACATAAAATTTCAGCATCTTGAGGGAGACACATTGCTAATGGTGAAGGAATACTTCCACTCTCAACACGTCTGGAATACATGGCAGAAATAATGCAGGGAAGTTCTGCAATAAAACAAAGTGGAAAGTTAGGGAATAACGTGGAACAACCCGTATGTCTCCTTCAGGACGAAATTACTGCCAGACACTATATGAGAAATTGTGTATTTAAAACATGGCAGACATAGCTGTGATTGAATGAGTGATTACGTTAACTGGGAATAATGAACAATATACGAGGGTAGTTATAATAACCGATTTAATTGCTTTTAAATAAACCGTACTGAAGTACGATAACACTTACTGAAAGGAATCATGCTCAGCGTTATCTTGTGCACGAATAGCTTCATGTATACTCATATATAAATGTTCCAATGGTATCTTATTCCACCCATCTTTGCATGCTACAAAGAATGTTGAATTCAGATATCGATCAACAGTGAGAAATACCCCCCAATATGGTAGTGGTCTTTCTAGAATTGCGTTCTATGTAAATCCTTTGAGCCGGCCATTGTACCCGCAAGCACCACAAACAAGATGGATGAGGGAGCTCTAGCAAGTAAAACGATTAGTATGTTAGCGATGATATACATATGAGAAGTTACAGCATACAATGTCAAAGTTGCGGATTGGTGACAGCAAAGACGCCAAAGTACCAAGTGATATCAAGGGCCTCGATTGCAGTTTGTTGATTTTGCACCTACGCTATTATAGTGTTGCCTACAATGACTACGGGGAGTGTAAATCTAATGGCGCAAACCCTCCAGCATTTTCATTGTTTACAACCTTAACAAAGCCTTTCAGAACAATGTTTATTATACAAAATGTTATTTAATTTTTGGGATTCGAAGAAACTATTACAGATATAGGTTTCCTGTTTCTTGATTAGCAACCATAGTGGAAATTAGTACGCAGTACTCATTTTTGCCACTGCAGTAAATATTAATTTTGTCGTGTGCTCGCTGTCTGGTATTCTAAGATGAAGGTGAATCGAGAAAATTTTCGTGCGATTATAAGTGCCGCCTGAGCTAGAAAGAATGCCTGAAAATTTACACAAATCTTTTCAGCACTTTCCTCCTTCAAGTACAAAAGGCTATAATTGGTTGTTAGTGTTTAGATGAGAAAGAACAGTCTTAAAGACGAGGAGCATATGGGGAGTCTAGCAACAGTAGATGAAAACATGCTTCGTGTGAAGAAGGATTCACGAGTAGCTTACACGGAGATAGACATATATTCACCGCAGGTGTCTGAAATATTGCACAAATATCTTCTTGTGGGGGAACTTTGCTATCATTGGGTATCCCACAACCTCACAGGATAACATAAGGCAGCAAGGGTGACAAAAGCTGGATTTACCAATACGACCTAGAATCTAAGAGCAGTTGGCGATTTGGGCCTTACCAAATGACTACATCCCTCTGAGTGTCAAGCGATGTCCAATGGTAGATCGAAAGACAATTGCTAGTTCTTTCTCAGCAAGTGGTCATATTATATCCACTCCACTCCACTCCAAGAAAAAAAAAAGTCACTGCCAAGTAGTACTCTACACTTTGCTTTACCAGGATCTTCAAATCACTAACAGAAAGAAGGATGAAGTGTGGGTTGCGATGAGCGTTGCTTCACCACGATATACCTATCTGAAAATAGCGGAATTTCTGCCACAATTGGGAGTGACACTGTTGAACCACCGACCATACAGTTCATTTCTGGATCTCTTGATCTGTTTCCAAACGTCAAAGAAAAATTAGGAATCATAAATTTGGGAGTTGGCAAAATGTTACATCCTATGAAGAGGAAGTTGTGTCATTTCTAAAGAAGCATAACATGGCTGCTTGCATTATTGGTTCCAGAAAATGCAACTTTATATCGAGAGTAGAGAAGTTATGACTTTTCTGTGTAATGTAATTTAAAAATTTAAATAATTTCCGTCTTACCTAAGTGTTCGGGTAGATACCCCTCGCGTCCAAATAAATCTGCATTCATTCCTAAGCAAAAACATATGATAACAAGAAGCAATTATGCGTTTTAGCATATATATATATATATATATATATAAAGGCAAAACGCTATTCCCTTTGTCCCGAAAAGAACAGAGAGTGTTAGAAAACTTCAGTTTGTATTTCAATACGTATTTCCTTTGCAAGATTTCTTAAGTGGCACCGGTTAAGATTGATAGAGAAAGCTAACATACATTCTTCTTGTCCTACCCTTTGCTCATTTACAAAATTGATGCCTGTTTTAAAATCTTTATCTGACAGACCTACATGACTACTGCAGCTGAAGGGGGAGGCTACAGCCTGCAGAAACTTGTGCATAAATAGTTTAAGAGTTGAAAGGGGTCGGCAAATAGCCATCTTAAAAATTAAAAATATTCAATGTGGTGCTACAGGCTTTAACCTTAAAGCTATCAATGAGTTTATGGTCGATCAAGAGGATTAAAAGCAAGAATATTACACTTAGAAAACATTCTTTCCGTAAGATATAGACATTACTTCAGTGGATGAAACAAAATGAGTCACCAAACCTCATCTCTTCATGAGTGAAGCGATGAGCCATGTTACTGCTTTTAAAAATGAAGAGTACAGTAAGGAGGATAAATGATAATAGGTAATTTAATTATTTAGGTTTAAGTACAGTAATTATTCATAAAACTTACCTGCTGTAGTTTTCAAAACGTTTTACCACTTTCACGAAGTATCTGAGTGACAGTGCCTGACTTGTGGTTATTGTTTATTTACTTTATTTATGAACCACTTTAAAGTCTCAGGTCATCAGCGTCCAGTTCCATTTAGGGCGTGAAACAGCCGATAAATTTTGCTCAGAGGTCTCTTCTTTCAGGCTTGAGGTTCTTTTTCGTACCGTTAATCAACTATAGGGGACCCACTTTCCTTTCAGAAGGAAACCGTACTTATGGTTTCTACGCCCGAAAAAATCCATCGATCGTGGTCGGCATTGAACCCATGATCTTGGGTTTAGAAGACAAGAATGGTTGCCACTACACCACGAGGACGGACGACTTGTGGTTAGATTGAGGTTCAGCATGCAAAAGACTGCACCTACGGCAATGACATTATTTTACACTTAACTCGCTATGAACACACGTCACATCACAGTTTAGCTATGTTGTTGAGTCACATCAGTATCTGTAACTCCATTTTAAAGTGTCTGAGGTCATTCTGCTCAGAATATTTAGTGTGAAGCCTCCTATGTACTCGTAAATTCTTTTGTACATATTTTCCCGCTTTATATATGTCAGTCTTTAGTTAAAAATTGTTCAGATGAATGGAATTTGAATCTTTACTGAACATATTTTACAGACACTGTGAGTTATGGACGTTCTGAATATCTAAGGAGATTCGTTTTATATTCTTAGCCGTTTTTCCTTTCAAAAGAAGCGCACTGTAACTTTCTCGCTGAAAAAACTAAAGCATCTCCAAATTGCGACATTTGATTCCAGAGGTATGCGAATCGTTTTGTTCCGCTCTTAATCTTTGCAAACTAATAGCTACCATTTGCTGATGCCAGTATTAAAATGTAACACTAAAATTAATTTAAAGTTTTCCTCAGTAACGGCAGAAGTTACAGGAGGTTCGCCTGACTTGTCTGCTCATGTTAATTTACTATTTTGGTACTGCAGTAATGAGTATTTAAGCTGTTCTACCGTAGAACGTACCACAGAATGTAATTAATTCGTTATTGACATAGGGATACAATTAGGACGTGTATCGATTGAAACTCTTCTTTCCTTTGTAACACAAACTACATACCCCCAGTGCTGTTACAAGGTCAGTTCTATAGCTTTATAAACCTGAACCCACATTCAAGCCCGATCTTCTGCAACAGCTGCGAAAAACATATAATTCGGAATTCCGTTGCTACTGTACAGTCTTCTTCCTTGTTTTTTTTTCTACGGTGGAGTTCGCACCGCGGCTCTGCTAATGGGCCTAAGCACATACGCCCCCAAGGAGGTACTTACGGGAGGAAGTGATGAGATGAGGAAACACTTGGTCGGCCAGGAATCCGAGGAGGAGATGAATGGGCATAGGTTAGGTCCCTAACGTTTCCATATAAGTCCCAGACGCCTGCGGGCCTGCGAGAATCACTCAGTTTGCTCCAGGTACTCACTCGGGGTGTCTCAAGTACCCGCGAGAAGACTCACCAGACGCTAGGACAGGAATTTTCCCTGAGCGCAAGCCACCGCCTCATCACAAGGCACCATCCCGCCTCGCCTGATACTTCTGAATCTGTAACTGATGCTATGAAAGAAACTGAAGCGAAGTGGGAGAACGTAAAATTCGTAGAATGTAAATATGCATTCACAACATTCGCCTAAGTGACCGGGGAAAACCACGAAAAAACCCAACGTCAGGATGGGCGGTCCCAAAGGAATTGAACCCGGAAACTCCGGATACAAGTCTTAAGCGTTTACCTCATAAGCCACCCCGGTCGATTGCTGCTGTATATTACTGGGGATCTCTGCCGCAGAAGTTACTTCTTCCAAGCGACTCAACCACTAAAATTACCTGAGAGCACTCCATTCCCTCACAACAATTTCTCGGACAGTCAGAACTAAGATTTAAACACAACGGCCATTCAAATCCAATTATTGTATTATGGCATACTTTTTAGTAAAGAAAACTTTATGCAGCATTGTTATCAGAACCTATTGCAATTTTTTGTGAAAGAGTAAAAATTACATAATTAAACATAATGCATTACAATGTGAAATCTAAGATGATGTATCAAAGGTATTAGTACTCAACCGTTCAACAGCTGCACTTGATGTTGAGTTGTACGTCGGTGTTTCGGCACCTGTACATTGTCCAAATGCAGTTCAATTAAAAACGAACTTAAGTGTCAAACCATTATTTTACAAATGATTTGTCTCCAACTTAGGTGAGGGTCAAAAATCGCTCTTTTGCAAACTTTTGCATTTCAAGAAATTACTTCTAAAAGAAATGAAAAATTTAAAAAAAAAATATCTTAAGATTTTATAACAGTAGAAAATAATAAGATATTAATACTCTGTTTTTCTTAAATATTCGTTAGTAAATTATAGGTAAACACAACATAGTGATAGATGATGATTGAAGCTGGACACAGTTTGCTGTAATGAGAGCAAACAATTTTTCTATTTTTGTGCTAGTATAACTCAACTTCAGGTTAAGATATCAGTATAACTAAAATATTATTACAGCAGTATTGTTATTTACAATGTGTTAGTGAAGTAAATTGTACTGGTGTGTACTGTATTGAAATGCTACCACTCATTTAAATATGTCAGGAATGTTTGACTGTGGACAGATATCGCTTCAATCACTTCCTATAATACAGTGCACTACTCATTTTGAACTGCAACTAATATATCATATTTATTATTATTGAGATTAAACCACAAAAATTAATGGTTTACTATTCATGAAAGTTGTGCGAGTAGAAATACGAGAGGAACTTGTCCATTGACGGTGTCGGCGACTGGCTCGACCTTAACCCCGAGTGAATTGCGTTCAGCCGTGGTAGCAGATCAAAAATAACACTTTAAAAGCATCATGGCTATGAAAGTAAGAGTTACTTTGTTAAACTCGTCAATCAGACTTCAGAAAACAAAATGAAATGATAGGCATAGTTTGGAATGGAGGAAAACAAGTGGTTATGCTTGTCCAAGATCCCTCTACAATCTTTGTAATTACTGCATATAGTTCATTTACATTCGGCAACCGCCTGTGGTGCCTCAGTAGTAAAAACGGACGTTAAACACTATTAAAAAAAAAAAACATATTCGGCATAACCAGAAAATGGCTTGAAAACTTTGGCTGGATAATTATACGAACGAAACATAATTTTAAAAATAATAGTTTAATCCATTTAGTAGACAGAAGTATAACACTTAAAATAAAATTTTAATAGGCACTACTGATGCACTATATTTAGTGCAAGCGTGCAACATATATACATATGCACACATATACATATTTTAAGGAAGGAAACGTTCCAGGCCTAAGTTTAGGGTGCCTTCACGGCATTTGCCAGTTATGAGGACTGAGGAAAACCTGGAAAAAAACCAGTCAAGGAGGACGGTCCTGGCGGGATTCGAACCCCAAACTTCCCGCTCACAAGTCCGCGTCTTAACGATCTCGGCCACCCGTGGCGGTTATATGAAGGTGAAGGTGTAGGTGTCATCTTTCAACAAGATGGTGTTCCTTCACACTAAGCGAACGTCGTTCGCGAGTACCTGAATACATTTTCTCAGAGGTGTATAGGAAGGGTTGGATGGAAGGCTTGGCTACCACGATCCCCGGACCTAACGCCTTTAGGCTTTTGCTTGAGGGCTATGTCAAACAATGTGTATAGTGTTCGTGTCAACGACATTGAACGTTTAAAAGAGAGAATTGGAGATGCTAATCACTCTATTACACTTAATGTCCTTAGTCGTGTGTGGAGAGAACTCTATCCTTTGGTATTAATGAATATTAAAACTATCGCAGAAAAAATATCAGAGCAAGTATGCAAAATAACTCGTACTCTCAGAGGAAAGCTTTAAAACGAGGGAAATACAAAAGGAATCGGCATCCAGAATCTGTCATTTTGATTTTAGGCTTTTAAATACACCAAATCCTATTATAAAATAATGGAAACAATTAGCATAAAAATACAAAATACAATTTTAAACTCCTCCCTTTCTCTTAATTATGCTATTTTAACCAAAGTAATAAAAACAGTTAAAAAGTGAATACCTAAAATGAAAGTTTATACATAAAATTGGAATATGCCGGAAGAAATCGCTATGCCTTGCCGCTCTAGCTGCATACATAGTCTATATTGTATTTTTGGTCAAATTAAGTGCTAATTTTAAGTAATATTTTGCCGTTTATCAGGTTAAATGTTTCGAATGTACAAATACATAGTTTTTAATGATGTTATTTTTATTAATAAGATGCTCCTTGGGGAATAATCTTTAGAGCTTGACCTATCCCGGATCATAATTGTTTCTTCAACTAAAATATTTTCCCATCTTCAAAATGTTTCAGTTGCAAATCTGAAAAATATTTGCATTCCAAATTCAGTAAACTTTGTAACCGCATGTCCATAATGGGGCCTAAGTACCCGTACTATGATTCCAGGGATATATCGCACGAAATACCCACACAGTATTTATCCGATATTTTCGACAAGATTCTGATACTGGCCGGAATCCTTTGGACGCTTTTGATGAGATATTTTCTAGCTAGGGGTTGTATCTCTTACCTTCTGCAGAATTTATTACCGCAATAATTATTTATAGTATAGAACCTATAGAAATAACCCAACTCAACTTTTACAAGTGGATGCTAATTTTGTCAGAGGATATGATAAAATGGACACTACTTCGAAATTCTGTTATAGTACAGGTTAGCACTCATACTACTGAACCAGATTATGTATGTGCTTCTGCCAATCAAAGTTGTAAGGCCCGAATTCGGTCGGGACGCACTATGTGTGTATGTTTATGTATTACTTATAGATATTTAGTTTCTATTGATAAAAATGCCATATAAAAGTTAATAAGTTTAATAAGAATGGCGACTATACTCAACTACAATTTTACTCCTTATATTATATAAACTGTTCTGTAGTTTGAAAATTGTACTTTCGCTCCCTATTGGAATTAGTGTATTTTGAGAAAAAAATCCCGTTAGTTGATGTCTATATTTATAGCAGTTTCCTAACAATATGCCTGTGAATAATGCCACCCACTTAGAAACAACGGCAGCTTTTCAGTTTGCTTTACTTCTCTACATTTAAAGAAAAAGGGTTTTCACGTTTCTCTTCTCTGGTAGAAAAAAGAAAATCAAGTAGAAAGCTTTCACAATCCTTCAGTCTTGGCAGCACTAGAGAAAAAGAATTTAAACATTGTGACCTGCAAGAAAGCAACTCCGAGACTCGGAATGAAAAATTGTGTACAGTTGAAACTGTGGTAATTTCATTTACTTGTACACTCTTACATGAAATAAAAATCTCTACGGGCATTCCACTATTGGCTCAAAAAGACATTTTTATTACATTCGTTTTTATTGATACGCAAGCCCCTTATTTTATTCGACAACAGTGAAATTTTTTTAAATATTGTTTAACGCCCGTTTTTACTACTGAGGCACCACAAGCGGTGGACACTGACGATACATGAAATGAAATGATAAATTGGGAAAGGAGTGTATTTTTTTAAAGGAAGGGAGCGTTCCAGGCCTAAGTGTAAGGTACCTCCCCGCCATTTTCCGTTTTATGGACTGAGGAAAACCTGGAAAAAGCCTCAGTCAGGGAGGACGGTACTGGTGGGAATCGAACCCCAGACCTCCCGCTCACGACTCCGCGCCTTAACGATCCACCCGTGGCGGTACAGTGAGGATATTGAGGCGTTCTGTCCTGCAAATGTTCAACACCGCTAACCCCATTTCATCAAGATGTCACAAAGGTTGCATTAGATTGTATAAATAAAGCATAGATAAGCCTCTTCTGTAAAGAAATGTCAGATTAAGGCCTATCAAGCATTAAAATTAAAACTTTTGCAATGGGAATGTAATATGAGTTGATTTAAATGTATAAAAGAGTGCATAACAGCGTGATAACATTTATGAGGCAAATACAATGTTGGTCATGAAAATAGCAAAGCCCAAAACAGACACGTTAAACCGGGTTTTCTCAGAAGGAATTAATATGACACATCAAAAATACGAAACAATACCAGCAGATGTCTAAATTTGACCAAGAGAGAATTATGGCATACTGAGAGTGTGAATAGTCATTCCGAAAACCTGGGCGAAATGCATCCACAGCGAAACGAATATGAGATCAATGGATCAAGATAGAACGAACACACAGAAATGAACGGTCCTTACGGTCACATTAAGCAACCGAACAAGAAGACAAACATCATTTCCGCAGGCTGTTATGAACATGTGGAATGTATTGCAATTTTAATGGCCAGCGGTGTAATTCATTGTGACGGAACATTTTTCAGAACTCTGTGTGGGTGTCCGAAAATCCTAAAACTAACTGAATTCACATTTCATTCATTTTTTATTTGTATAACGAGTTGTTCCTGATGCTTCACACAATTTATAACTAGCATACCATAACCTATTAAATTCTTTTTAGAATGTTTGAATCAACTGTGCCACAAACAGCGATACACCTAAAAATTCGAGGATGCAGGACATATAAATATAAAATTTATAATTTAATTGCTCTGCCTGCTTCTGTCTAAACGGATGAGCTTTTACCCAGCAAGCGGTACAAAAACTACACGAGAAAGAAATACGATATTTGTTGGTAAATCTTCAAACTCATCCTCAAGATTAATGTTGGTCCTGGTGGTGTAGTGGTTACCTCCTTAAACCCAAGATCGCGGGTTCGATCCCGGCCAAGACCGATGGATTTTTTCGGGCATAAAGATGGATGGTTTCCTTCGGAAAGGAAGTAAAGCCGTGGGTCTCGTATCGTACATTTGCGGCACGATAAAGAATCTCAAGCCTGAAAGACAGACCTCTGAGCAAAATCTGTCGGCCGTTTCACGCCCTGATTTGAATGGGACGCTAATGATCTGAGATGATTAAGAGCGTCCTTAAATCAAATCAACTAAAAATATTCAAGATTAATGGCACAAAAGCATATCTTTTCTTGCCGTATTTTTACGTGACGAATCTTGTACCTTCTTGACATTATTTATATGCGTCAGTGCAGGTTTAGAGTAATTTGACCCTTATATAGCACTAGAAGAGTTATTTTAAATGTCACCAATGTATCATCCTAAATATAGTTTTTTTTTAAAAAATGTAAATTGCTTATATCAACAAGAGTGTATACATTTAGAAGCGTTTAGAACATTCACTTTTCATATTATTTTAGAGTAAATTTTAAAAATGCTCACCTCTTGCCTAAATGGGGGCTACTGTTCATCATCCCATTAAGCTCATAAGGACGGGTCCTAAAGAAATTTCTTGAAAGATACCAAAGTTCAAATTATCATCGTCAGGAAGTTTACTTCATGCGTGGTGGAACTCCTGCATATTTCAAATCCGTACTCTAGGTACCTGAATCTAAGGTTCCATGTCAGCGGATTAGGTACTGAGCAACAATAACATTGCCTCTAGGTGTGCACAATTTAAACCTCCTGGATTTCATTGGGGCATTAAAAATATTTAATTTACTATTTATCAGTGGATGATGCAGTAATTCAGTTATTGAACTGTCAGGTTTTTGATATCGCTTCCTGTATTAAGGCAGGAAATGGACATTTTGAGCATTTACTTTATTGTAATGTCTCAGTATCATAGACATACCGTAAACGTTCGAAATACATTTCCGGTTCCATGTTGGTAGAAAGAACTTCATTAGGATCTGCATATGGGCTGAGACGCGCATTCGGGAAGTTCCGGGTTCAAATTCGTCGTCGCCAGCCAGCTTGGCTTTGGTTCTTTCTTGATTTCCCTAGGTCACTTTGGTGAAAACTGAGAAGTATAATTCCTTTTCACGAATTCTCAACTCTCTCGTTTCATATCATTACATTTCATAGTCCTCATTGCATAAAGAGTGAAACTAAGTGTGTTGATGCTGTGCGGCGTGGCGGTTAATTTGCGAAATTCCTACCCCGGTGTGTGATGTGCTTGCGTAGGAATCCTTCGGGCGATACTACCCTCTGGAGCCTCGGATAAGCCCAAAATACCCGTCACCTTATCCTTTCCTCCCAGAGATGCCCCTATTTGCCATCTCTTGAGTACGGCAGAAGTACTGAAAATCTCTGCTTCTTTCTATTGTGCGATTCGACGCATAGTTAGGAAATCAGAATAGAACATCCATGCATGAAAATTATTTAACAGTTTTGAATTATGAGTAAAATTTGTCAGGCGCGAATTCTATTTTTTTATCTCATTCTTGTCTCAGTACGTTGGGGAAGAAATTTTTTCTGCGTTTTGTTGTCAGAGAGTTTGACAAATTAAGAGAATCAACTAAAATATTGTAAAAGTTCTTTCTAGTATTTTGTGCATCTTCTTTCCTGAAACGGCCAAAAAATTGGTGGAAAAATACGTCGTGATATCGGTTTCTAACCACATTGAGGTCTAATGATAGAGTAAATTCCTTACAGCAATTGTATTTTATCATAACAGCTGTTCATACTTTTAAACGAATTTATCCACAAGGGATTCACATTTGTTTTCTTTCATAAAGTCTTAGAATGTTGCCCGTAGGTCCCATATTGCCTTTGTTGCCTTAATTACTCTAGTTATGCAAATAAAGTTGGTTGCAAGCTGTTCTCTTATATTCTGCATCATTAATCTTCATCTACTTCTAGTTAAGGTGTGGGAAGTTTGGGTGTTCTTCTAAGGGCAACCAAAATGGTAAACGCCAAGAAGATCCATCTTCTGTGATTTACAATATTTCTGATCCAGGTATATTGTAGTACAAATCATACGAGTGTTTTCTTTTACGCCAGAAAAAAAATATTTAATAAGTGCTGACATCGTTAGTAGTACCTTGCCTCACTGAAATATAAATGTAATATAATATATACTTTGCAAACGTAATTATCATAATATTTGCTGTATTTAAATTAATAATATAGATATCATATATGCATAAAACGGCATGATGCTGACATATGAGTTGAATGTCTACAAAAGAGGAAACTCTTAGGTGTTTTGTTTTACGGTTGTTTGGAAGGTCAAGAGGGCCATAAAACTCTATTAGTAGGAGAAAATATTCTCAGCGTCGTTTGTGTTGCCATTTTTAAAAGAACAGCCGTTACAGATTTAATTAACTGAAGGAATTTTAAATCCGTTAAACCTGTGACCCGACAGGCATTGTAATGTTGGCCTTTAAACAGGCCAATGTCAACAAAATGATTTAAAATTTAAAAAATAACGAATGGCAAGTGTGGCAGGTGAGCTTAAACAAGCCAATGGAAAATGTATTTTTGAACTTTAAAGGTAGGCCGAAACTTGCACTTGCTTGTGTGACCTCATGGCGTCGTTAAGACAAGGATTACTTGATTTGAATTTAATATTATAAGGAGGCGGTTGCTCAGCTGGTGCACGCATTTCTCAGTACTCATTTGTCAGATATACACGCGGCAAGGTACACGCAGTTCGTAGTACTCATTATAAGTTCGACGTTGCCGATGCAAGCAATTTATAGAATCAGCTCAGACGCAAATAACAATTTCTACTTCGGACGCGGACACGCAATTATAATACATTTAAGTTGATACTCAGCTGAGAAGCAGTTATCAGCAACGCAGTTTCGATACATCGATTAAGCAGGCTTTAGTTTCACGCGCCGGGGCACTCATCTATCAGTTTCACACGCGGCACCGAGTTTGTATTCGACGTGCAAGTCTATCGTATGCCAAACACCGTAGGCAAGCGAAATATTTTGAATTTAAACAGTTAACAATATATATATATATATATATATATATATATATATATACATTGCATATCGTGCTTATTTACACCATTGAACTCCTCTACCGCTCCTGTTGATTACGAATCAACAAAATAATTCACCCTGAGAAATTGTTGTAATTGAAGCATAGGTAACAACACCGAAACGACGTATAATTAATTTACCAAACCGCTTCAAAAGTGTGCCCAACCTGGAACACTTATACGGAAACAACTAAATCGCTTCAGTGCGGTCATAATATTTTGTATAACTTTATCCAGTGCGGATCGTTTAAGATTTGCACATAAACGCTAAATACACCTGGTATAAGCATAATAGTACACATTGTTCAAAACCAGACAATCTTATGAAAATCGAACATTTTCTCTTACTTTTGTGCATATCTTTGGAGAGCAATATTATTGTTTAAATGTCATTAGTAAACCAATTTAATAATAAGCTTAAAATGACAATTAACCCTTAAAACTATTGCTAGAGCAATTATTCTTAATGTATTGGAGACATTCCTGCATGTGTCAAAGCTTCTAGAATTTCCCAAGAAAATAATGTAGTTACATTTATAATTAGCTCACCTTGTAAGGGGAAAAAATTAACAACAGTTACCCATGCCTATTAATTCAATCATTCATTTGATAAGACTCGTAGCTCGTCCGTAAAATTTTCCACTACTTTCAACACTTTATAGAACTGTATTTCAGCAATAAATTGAGCTTTCTAAAAGATATGATTGTTTATTTATTGAGATGTAAAATTTATATACTTTTGCTACAATAACGAGATAGTTGATTTAGAGAAATTTACAGAAAGGGAATCCAAGGCGAACAAAACTGTCTGTGATCGGTAGTACAAATGCTATTTTTCAGTCAACAAATATTTGAAATGAAGCATTTTCAGATATCCGAGAGCAAAGGGTTATTTCTTAATTATTTTCCTCAACTTCAAGTCCTACCAGAATCCCAAAGAAGGGATTAAGAGGCGCTTGCGAGAGTTATTGCTTCTGCTTTTGAAGTAACGGAAGAAGGGCATAAGTATCCACACTTGGAGAAACTCTCAAAGAAATCTCTTATCATCCTATAGTAGGCGGCACTTTCAGAGAGAGTTTACTGCTTTGGAGATTTAGGTCACCTCAAAGATGCAAATAAAATGAACTATAATTATGTAAAAACATTTCTTTTATTGGTACTTTTAAGATATTTGACCTGTTAAATATTTATGTAAGTACCTAATTCAATGGAAATAATTAATATGTTAAAATAGTAAATCTAAACTGAATTTACAAGGGATTTTTCAATAATTTATTGTATCAGGATTTTCTCTTTGTTTTTATTTTTCATTCTGAAGTAGTAATTTTATCTATTTTAATATCATTTTGGAATTAGTTTTATGAATATAACGGTGATTTTGTTCCCTGAAAATTAAATCCATTTAGATTTCCAGAGCTTCCAGCCTTCCAGTGTCATAAAGATTCCTTTTATAGTTTCAAGAACTCAAAAATTGTGGTTCAATCTAATTTGTAATATAAATTAAATTTCAAAAGCTCAAACAGTGAGCAAATAGGGGGACAGACCAAAATTTAATTTAAATTTAAATTTAATTTAATTTAATTTAAATACATTTTAAATGAAATTACCCGCTTTGGTTTAATCGTCAGAAAGTCCTTTATCTTTAAGTACGATTCTTTTTTTTATGCCCGAATATTTCTTGCAGGCATAAGCTGAAAAGAATATTCTGGCATGATATTTCATTTCATTCATTTACTATACATAAATGCGTAAATTCCCCTCGTCGGTATTTGTTAGGATTTCTTCAGTAATGGTACCACAAATTACGATTTTACAAACTGATATTTCGTTTATTATTCATTGTATTCGCTAGTACATTGTCATTCATTAGTATTGCCTATAATATAATATATATTCTTTCCGAGGTCCTGGAAATCTGGCAAGGTGTACAGTTTTTCTTCTGAAAAAAATTTAAAACATGTAAGTACGATTTGTATCGCATTTTAGACTTATTATTTTATTTGAATTAATTTTAAATTATTCGTATACTTTTCATTTATAACAATGATAATTGCACTAAAATAATAAAACTGCAGTTTACATACTATATCACGGACTTCTTTTTTTAGGCATAGATGCCAATATTATAATTGATACATAGAGCATATTACCTTTCATATTGTTATAATAGAAAAACATCAACTTATATATATATATATATATATAATATATAATATTCAAGTTAAGGGGCTATCTCATAGAAACTTTTAATTACAAAACAGATGTGATCATCGCTGAAGAATTCCTTCAAAATCGCCTTTCTGTGTTGGTTGTCACTGTTATGTATTATGTACGTAACAACGTTGAAATTAAGATCTAGTTCTTTCAGGATTAAAGTCGCAGATTTAAAATGAACACCTTTGTTTGAATTTAAGATTGCCGCTTCTTCCTCAGGTGTTGTTTTAAGGCTTTCTCCCCCATTGAACTTGGAAACGTCTAATCCGTGGTTTACAGTCTTCACATCTCTCATTTCTCACGTCATCTCATTTACAAAGGCTGCTTCCCACATTTCTTCGATACTCCACCCAACACTTCTGCCGTATTTATGCTTTGTCGAAAGCATATAAAAACAAGCGGAATGATGTTGTAATAGCAAAACAGTATTAGAGTTGATGTACAATGCCTTCTGTATATCGCTATTCCTTTTGTTTTCTAAATGAAATCCTCTTAAGGCGATAATATTTCAAGTCGATATGGACTTTATTATATTTTTTAATTGTGATTAACGCCCGTTTTTACTACTGAGGCACCACAGGCGATGGACACTGATGATACATGAAATGAAATGATAAATTGGGAAAGGATTTTTTTTGAAGGAAGGAAGCGTTCCAGGCCTAAGTTTAGGTACCTCCCCGGCATTTGTCAGTTATGAAGACTGAGGAAAACCCGGAAAAAACCCCAGTCAGGGAGGACGGTCCTGGCGGGATTCGAACCGCAGACCTCCCGCTCACTAGTCCATGCCTTAACGACCTCGGCCACCCGTGGCGGTCCCCGTGGGGGTGTATATGTATATATGTGTATATATATACATATATATATATGTGTGTGTGTGTGCGTGCGTGCGAATATTGAGTTAGATTCATTAATACCAATTAATACCAATAGCTTCATAAATTTCTTTTTTTTTTAAAAAAAGAATTATCTTCTTTTTTTCCTACCCTTGCAGCGCCTTAGGGGTATATCGTGGGTTATATACAATTTGTCATAAACATTACTCAGTGCAAGAAAATTTACAATTTTATATGCAATAGTTGAAAGCGTGTCTGATAAATCGAATATATATATAAATTATTGTTCCCGGATTATTTAACATTTCAAATAAATTCGCGCTTGCTGTACATGGTAAACAGTGCGGGCTGCTTGTGAAATGCAGTGGCCATTGAAAAAAGAAATATGTAGATTATTCTTTGGTATTCTTCTTCATTTTCATAAAATCATTTTTGTAGATGAAAACTTGTACATACATAGTTAAAGGTTAAGAGGAAACTATATAGTTAATACTGCATTTGCTCCACGTGGCCCAAAGGCCTGGAATCTCCAAAGCAAAGCCAGGAGTGTGAAAGTGATTACTTCATTGACAGATTTACACCTCTTGTGCTTGATATTAGTTAGTAGATATTAAGAAGACGTAGATCCATCCTTGGACCCTGATGACCTAGTGGTAACCCTACTTGCCTCGTAGATTCAAGATCGTGGGGCCAATGATTTTTTTTCGGGCTTAAAAATCCTAAGTATTGCTTCCTTCGGAAGTATAGCCGTGGGTCCCGTGTCATACATTTACGGCACAATAAAGAACCTCATGCCTGAAAGAAGAAGCATCTGAGCAAAATTTATCGGACGTTTCACGCCCTGAATTTAATAGGTTGCTGATGACCTGAGATTTTAAAAGCGTTCACAAATAAAACAAATCAAGTAGAGCCATCAAATGTACTCGCTTTAGAAATGAAGACCACAAATGTTCAAACGCAGAAGATGCCTTTGCGTTACTGGAAAGTTTAAGTTTTTATTATTATTATTATTATTATTATTATTATTATTATTATTATTGTGCTTCTTAAGGATATTTAATATCCAAAACTACAGCGTCTTTATAGTACGCCGAGAGAAGTGCACTTATGCTGTTGCCATGTACTCGTCTTTCTAATTTCGGTCATAAAACGCTTGAACAGTAATGACCTGACGCTGATAAATTTATATGTTGACTTTGTATTTTACATTGCATAAAAGCGTTCCAAGTACGGTACTTCTGCATCTGTCTAGCTATATAGCGATAAATGCCAAAAGCTTTTGCAGTACGCACCATTGTAAAATGTCACTGATCTACGGGTGCATATTTATGCTAAATTACCAGTATGATTTGCTCTAAGAGCAATTCTCGGTGAATAAAAAAGTATTTCGTAATATGTGCCTAATCTATTTGTAGTTGCGTTCTTTTTATTATTTTAAACCCAACGCTCCTGTTGAACGTTTATTTCTGA
The DNA here is from genome assembly GCA_030762175.1 of Metallyticus violacea. Lineage (NCBI taxonomy): Eukaryota > Metazoa > Arthropoda > Insecta > Mantodea > Metallyticidae > Metallyticus > Metallyticus violacea. Next base: position 98,175,990 of record CM060846.1, on the reverse strand, counting down.
TATGACTATAAAGCACACATTACATTTTAAAAAATAATTGTGCTGAAACAAAACTTCATATTTCTACCAAACAGAAACTGGAAATACCAACATAATTTTTCCCCTGGTAGTCATGTAACTTCCTTTTACTAACGTAACAAGGGCAGGGGCTTGAACATTTAATAAATTATCTTTACTAAGCTGCAAGAGATAATATTGTGAGGCGGATTTACTGTTACTTTGGTAATACCATTAAGCTCTGGATTTCAAGCATTAATCCTACTCCATTTTCTTAGACTTTCATAAGTCATTGTTTATTATTTTGAAAGTTATGTTATATTCAGATTGATATTATTATATTAACCAAGTTGAAGCTTTCAAATGGGTAATATGTTTTCCATATGTTATAGGCAACACAGCAGCTTTTACTTTATCTCAGTTTCAGGTAAGCTGAATTGTCTCCTAATATTTTCCTCCGTCTCAAGAGTCTGTAGAACGAAAACATATCCACAGCGCAAGTAGTCATGAGCCACTGTTGGATTAATGAAGCCGTGGAAAGTAGAGGGAACGATAATGGGAGTAAGTAGATTGCATAAAGGGGACAATTTGTCTTTTAACCCAATTGCTGTTATCGTGTGAAGTCATAAAAGTGAATGTGTTCTGTGATCAGGAGAGCACTGTATAAGTGTGAGAGTAATTTGAAAATTTATTTGCACATGGTGGTAAAGGAGTAAGAAAAATATGTTGCGTAAACGACCGGATAGCGGCTCAGTGTGTACAACGCGCATTATATTTTAATGAGATAATATAATAACTGTTTGTTTTCTTCCATTGAAGCAAAAGCAAATTATTTATTTTAGGGTACGGGAATCCATTGGAATTTCTTCAGAATAACAATGCTGGAACCCAGGTTGGAACAATTTATTTGATTCATACAGCTTAATAACACACTCCTCAGTGGTCTAGTGGTAGCGTTTGCGACTAAAATTTTGGGATTCTGGTTTCGATTTCCATTCACATCAAGTTATCAGGATAAGGCTTTTTTCAGAGGCTTTTTTCAGAGATTTTCCTTACCCTGAGAAGGTAAAACTAAATATGTTTAACGAGCAAAGAACCCCGAGTTCATCATTGGCGCCATCATGAATTCATTTTTGCAGAGTTACACCTACATCTTAATCTACAGAACTTGTGATAAAACCAACCTACTAAAACCAACAATATATAAAATAAAAACAGAAGAAATGTCATCAGAGCAACTCTCCCTATTTGTCAGTGTTTTAACCTATAATATATTTGCAGCAGCCTGCACTCATTCTTTCGTCCGCTGGCATTCTCCCCGCCAACATGCGTGCGCAGCTTTGCTCTATACCTATAGATTCCTGAAACGGAATATGGAACTGCCAGAGCCTGCTATACACTCATAACCGCCCATGTTATCATATAACTTCCAATGTTAAGTATATATTAAATAAAGTTATTTCTAGCCCCACACTAAATGAAATTATAATGATTTACTTTACAACACACACACACACGCGCGCGCGCGCGTCTCTAGGAATGTTGTTTATATGCTCAAGTGTAAATTTTGTCATGTTTTTATATTCGATTAACTTCCATTGCAGTATCCCTTAGAATTACTATGGGTGCTTAGTTAAAATCAGCTCTTCCCTGCCTGTAGTCAATATGCAGCATTCATCACTCTGCTTTTGATACATGTTTTTTCTTAGAGTTCTCATAGATGCTGCATCTCCCTGTTCCCCCGCTAGTATACTCAGAGATAGAGAGATGGCTGCCATAGTTCTACATAAGAATCGCACTCCGCCAGGCCTAAACTTTTCCCTCTAAATTTTCCCTCGCTGGTTACCAATTGTTTTAGCTTCGACTATGTTGGATGCCCTGCGATCCCTCTGAGTAACTCTCACGGTATACGAATTGCACGCCCGTCGTAGTCTTCATAGTCTCGCGTCGCAAACAAGAGCCGGCGCAGCAGCTCGAAATATCGTGTTTTTAACGGTGTTTTACAATGTTTCAGTGTTAATCTCATTTTAACTGTGTCACTCTCTAGTGCACTTTAAAGAGTATTTGGGTCTCCACAGGAGTTTTTTCGCATTTCTTCCGAGGGTGTCAAAAATGTATACACACGTTCACAGTAAATATCTATTTAATATATTTCAAAGTTGGAAGGCAAAACAACAGTAATGTGTAGTATGATGTTCTGTAAACAGATGTGACTCACACACATTATGATAACTTTGCTACGTGATAGGTAAACCAACAATGAACCAATGAAGCCAAGATTATTGTAGGATGTTATGTAAATAGATGTGACTCACATTACGTTATGCTAGCGTTGCTACAACAAACTGGAGCCAAGATTATCTTTTGAACAGCCGGCGTGGGTTCTCATCTAGGGGTCTAATTGGACCATTATTTTTGGAAGAAACAGTAACTGACCTGGTGTACCTGAACATGATACGCACATCAGTCTTACCCGCCATTCATACACTGTATAGAAATGAGGAATTTTACTTCCAACAGAAAAGTACACCACCACATTACCACCGAGATGTACGTGCGTACTTTGACGATAATCTTCTAAGGTACTGGATAGGACGAGTAGGCCCGATTGAGTTTCAACCGCGTTCTCCGGATCTACCTCCGTTGTACTTCTACCTATGGGGAACTCTTAAGAATGTTGCATACCGTAGAAAACAAACTACACTACCAGCCCTTCGGGAAGAAATTGAAACGGCATGTGTTGTAAACGCTGAGGACACTTTCGTAAACGTTGCTCAATCAGTTGTTCAACGTACTCAGAAGTACATCGACGCCAATGATGGGTATTTAGAGCAACTGTTGTAACTGTAAAAGTCTATGATGACCAGTGTTCATCATTTTCTGTTTTTATTAATTTACTTTTGTTATGTTAACACAGTTTTTTCTTTGCTTGAAGTGTGTATACGCTTTGGCACTCTCTGTATATAAGGCTTCTCATCCTGCGAATTATTAACCAGGCAAACCTGTATTTTACAGTTGATGGGAAATACAGGTGCCCTTCGCCGCATTCCAGATACCGTCTTATAAGGTGGATTATCTTTAGCTATTTTGCACATATTGCTCCAGAACTACTCCTATTTTTTTACTTTTATATGTAAAAATACCTATAAAATGTAAAATATCATTCAATGAGTTATGTTTGTCATTTCATATTGTAAAGCTATTCTTATGTTATTTTTAAGAATAAACATAATTTTTTATTTAATTTAAATTAAATAGTAAGGATTTTTACAATAATAAATATCACATAACCTGCATCATTTATCTCTTCCATGCTCGAAAACGAAATAAAAAGAGAATAATTTCATGAACCAGTGTTTGAACCTTGGACTTTCACTTCTAAAGCCCTTCACCGCACAGTGCAACACGAGGCAGAACACGGGGAGAGGCACATAGCAGCCAGTTCGGCCGAAATCAATACGATGTAGGGGACAGTGTTTAAGGGATGAAAAGGTTCACTCGGTATACATGTATAATACACAGGAAAGTAACACAATAAAATTCAGTAATAAGCCTATGGAAAATATTTATTTGCGTATTGTTTAAAGTGTAGTTTTAATGTTCTAGGTCTTTATTATAATTTAAAGGTAAGATAACACAAAATGTATTACTGATACAATAATATAATGCGAATTTTCCATTTGTATTTAATACAAATTCTCTTTTTATTGTTTCACTTATGCAAGGTCCGCAAACGTGCTTTCTCTATTTATTGCAATTTGTATTTTTTATTGCTTCCACGTTTTATTTGGTATTCATGTTTCTCGAAATTTTATTCATCTTAAATTTTTTAAATGAATTACGAAACGACTTAGATAAAGTCACAGATTCCTTATAAAACAAAATAATATTCATGGTAGCAATAGTAGAATAAATTTTGAAAGCAGTCAAATTGATATCTCGGTGGTTCTAGTAAGGTTAGTTTTCAATGTAAATCCTTGCTCCACTTAGATGTCAGAAATCTGTAACTCAGCTATCTTCGGACTGCGCCCATGACTTCCTCGTGGTCGTTACATCTGCTCCAGATCGCGGGTTCGAACCCGCCAGGATCGATGAATTTTTTTCGGGCGTAAAAATCCTAAGTATGACTTCCTTCGGAAGGGAAGTAAAGCCGTGGGTCCCGTGTCGTACATTTACGGCACGAAAAAGAACCTCAAGCCTGAAAGAGAGGCCTCTGAGCAAAATTTGTCGGCCGTTTCACCCATGAGTTGAATGGGACGCTGATGACCTGAAATGTTAAAGAGCGTCCATAAATAAATAAATAAAAGTAACATCTGCTCCAGAGGATTACATTTATAGAGGACCAAAGAGAATATGCCAAATGTAGGCCGTAGGGTGAATGAGATAGGACAGCCTATCTAATTTTAATCTCTTCTCCGTTGCATGGTTTCACGTTGCGAAAAAAAAAAGAACTTATTAGGACGGTTTGGCTGAAACACTTCTTTAAAGTCCAAAAATAATGATATAATTTACTTGCAGAGTAACTTTTCACAACAATTCAGTACAACCACTTTAGAGTAGTCATTTTGTCATTTCCATATTTTCTATTTTAGGTTAATTATTATAATTTCAATATATTATTGTTTATTTTTATATTTCAGGGATATATTTAATTTTCTTTTAGATTTTCTGTAATTTTTATATTCTGCAGTACTGTTGCATTCCTCGTTTAAGTAAAGCTAGAATAGAATTTTTAAATGAGTTGTTGAATAGTGTTTTTCACTGCTGAAGCGTTGCAGGCGGTGGACACCAATGATACATGAGATAAAATGCTAAATTAGGGAAATACTTTTTTTAATGAAGGATATGTTACAGGCCTAAGTTTAGGGTACCTCCCCGGCATTTGTTATTTATGGGGAAGGACGGTCTGACGGAAGTCGATCCCCAGGCATACCACTCACAAGTCCGTTCCTTAACGTTCTCGCCCCCCCCCCCCCGGGGCGGTTTTAAGTAAGACATGCCATAACTGCAATAGTTGGAAGAGATGTTGAACCTTGAACACGAAGCTCATAACTTTGTCTAGCAAGTTGCCAGGAAGTGCTGTTTAAACAGCCAGCCACATCTTCTGAAAGTACCAGAACTTATCATCACTCCAACCATTGTCTCAGGCTGCTGCCGATGTATGACTAGAAACAACATTCCAGGACAGCTGTCCTTTTTACATCCGTATTTAGGCAAACAGCATAAATAGGAAACAGTCACTTTGCAGGCCTGCAAATCAAATTGTTCAGAAGAGTCCGTTTTACTTGCAGTTTCGTTCAATTGTAAAATACCGAAAGTAAAGATATGTAAACACTATTATTTAAAGCAAATATTTTCTTAATTAATAGTAGTAGTAGTAGTAGTAGTAGTAGTAGTAGTAGTAATAGTAGTAGTAGTAGTAGTAGTAGTAGTAGTAGTAGTAGTAGAGTAGTAGTAGTAGCAGTAGAGTAGTAGTAGTAGTAGTATTAGTAGCAGTAGAGTAGTAGTAGTAGTAGTAGTAGTAGTATTAGTAGCAGTAGAGTAGTAGTAGTAGTAGTAGTAGTAGTAGTAGTATTAGTAGTAGTAGTAGTAGTAGTAGTAGTAGCAGTAGAGTAGTAGTAGTAGTAGTAGTAGTAGTATTAGTAGTAGTAGTAGTAGTAGTAGTAGTAGTAGTAGAGTAGTAGTAGTAGTAGTAGTAGTAGTAGTAGTAGTAGTAGTAGTAGCAGTAGAGTAGTAGTAGTAGTAGTAGTAGTAGTAGTAGCAGTAGAGTAGTAGTAGTAGTAGTATTAGTAGCAGTAGAGTAGTAGTAGTAGTAGTAGTAGTAGTAGTAGTAGAGTAGTAGTAGTAGTAGTAGAGTAGTAGTAGTAGCAGTAGAGTAGTAGTAGTAGTATTAGTA